>JAGIQG010000028.1:3915000-4515000 GCA_024679065.1 Sphyrna mokarran
TCTTACCTTAGGAACCAGAGAGCTCCAGCCCATTCTCCTCAGTCCCCGACTCCCCAGTTTGCCCCAAATCTTAAATCACCCCAGCAACCCTGGTACATCGAATTTGTATTCCTTGAGCTTAGTGTTTGAGGGTTGAACTAATTAATGGGATTGAATTGAGAAGACACAAAGAAACTAAGATGGAGGTAATCTTAAGATTATTGCTGAAAAATAGACTTTGTTGAAGCTTTTTGTCTTGTACTTAACAATCTGCAAGGACACCAAATGTAAAGGAAAGAACAATTTTTACTACGAGAAGAGAGTGCTGAGTGATTGGCAAGTAGACTCTGGTAAAGGTGTTGCCTTGGCGGATAAACCAGTAAATGATGACTGACAGTTACTGATTTTAAGATTTGAACCTGTCCATTTAAAAAGTAAATTAGGAAGCAGTTTTTCCTGTATAGTGGAAATTTGGAACTGCCTCCCCAAAGATCTCTGGATTCTGGTCATTTGAAATGAGGTAGAATTTTGATATGAGTGATTGGCGAAAACACACAAAGCAGACGAAAACGTTAAAAATATAAATGATCACCTCTTCTTCATGGAATTTGGACAATTGGCTGGTGACTCCATCAGGTTAATCACCCAAAAATCAATCCTCTAGATTATAATAATAAAGTTCCTCTATTTCATTGCCTACCTTGTAAGGAGGTAGCTTATTCATGTTTTCTGTTTATAGAGTTGGGACTGCAAGCTAAGCATGCATGTACCTATATACGTAATACAATATGTGGACCGAGAGAAGGGTATTATTGCATTGACAGCACCTGTCAGATGGGCAGAAAGCACAAAACATGTCCTCCAGGTGAAGGAGTTAAAGAAAAAGGTAAGGTTTGAATTTCCGTATTTCATTATTAAATCCTGCCTTGTGGTGGAAGATTGTGCGTTTGACTTTCCTGCACAATACACTTCAGAATTAGGCATTACAGTAACAGCAGAGAATAGACAATCAGGTATGTAGGCCAGTTGCTAAATACTTGATCCTACAATGCCATTTAGCCCTCAACTAACCTATCAGCCTGTCTTTGAGCTGAAACATTTGGGCTCTGCCGACATCAGGAATAGGTGCAGATTGGGTTTAAAAATGATATAGCTGGCTGGCTTCCCAATTCCTCCCTTTAGTGACCCATTTGGGTTCAGCAGCCTGAAAGGTCACTCACACTCCACAAGGCCAACAGGCTATTAAAGTCATTAAGAACCTTGTTAAAGGTAGGAAACCGAGGCTGACTAGGAGCTTGTAGCTGGTCTCCAGTTTCAGGTCACAAAGGGGCAAGTCAACTATCTGGAGGCAGGCACAGAGCAGTAGCCCAAACAAAAACCTACAAGCTGCCCTTGCCTACCTGTGTGGGGTTACAGCCACAAATGTCCAATAGAGGGATTTCATCCCCTTTCCTCTCGGTGATAGCTTTGTAATTTGTTTTAAATTCTTTTAAAAATTGGCTGAGAGGGCATCTTGTTATTGAAGTGACCTTGAAATTACTCAGCTTGCACTGCATTCAGACACACTACCTGAAGCTGGAAGGCCTCTGGTAATGCAGCTTTGAGAGACTATTAACTGCTGTTAATTGGATAAGAAACGATTCCAAATGTTTAAGAGGGTCTATGGTCAAAATTCCAGATCAATGATTATTGCTTCTCCACGGGTTTGAGATCTGGAAATAGTCCCCTTGTTTTGCATCCCCAAAGTGAGAATTCAGTCCCTTAACCCTCTCTTTTCAGGTGCACTAAATATCCCAGCAAAATGTTTTTCGTCTATAATTATTGACTTTGACTCCCATCGCTTACCTACCTTTACCAGTCAAAACTCAATTCTGTCCAAAGCTTGAGCTTCCCACATTCCTGTCCACATTATTATCATCCCATCATCTCCAGTCACTAATATATATTCCTGCTCTGTTACACAGTATATCCAAATTAAAATCACTGGCGTTATTTGGCATGATGGCACAGTGATTAGCTGTGCTGTTTCACAGTGCCAGGGACCAGGTTTTGATTCTGAGCTTGGATCACTATCTGTGGAGTTTGCACATTCTCCCTGTGTTTGCGTGGGTTTCATCTGGGTGCTCCGGTTTCCTCCCACGTTCTGAAAAACATGCTGGTTAGGCGCATTGACCCGAATTGGTACCGGACTGTGTCCACTAGAAGAATTTCATAGTAATTTCATTGCGGTGTTAATATAAACCTTACTGGTGATTAATAAATAAACTTTTACTTTAAATCTCTATGGATTTTCACATTCCTGTTACTGCAAATACCTCAAGCCACAGATTACTTTGTGAATCTGACAATCCTCTGACCCTAGCCTTCTGCACAACCCTCAGTTCCTCGCTATTCCTCACCATTGGTGGCAGAGTTTTGATAGCCTCATTCCTACTATCTGGATCTTGCAGTATAAAGGGTCAAAATGGGACTGGAAACAGTACTGTCCACATAGTGATTAAGAGAACACATGACCAGTACAGTCAAAATTTGAATTTTTACACTAATAGACTATATGGCACAAACTGAGTCTCAGGCACAGATTCAAATCAGTAATTATAATGTAATAACCATTACTAGGACATGGATACAGAATAGTCAAGATTGGGAACTAAACATATCAGATTATACAGAAGGGATAGGACAAACTGCAGAGGGTGTAACAATTCTGATCAATAACAGAATCACTTCTACGGTGAGGGAGGATATAACTAGGAGAAAACATGCACTAAAGACCCTAAGGGTGAAACTGAGGAACCATAAAGAAACCAAAACCAGAATGGATGTCAGATATAAACCACCTGGTAGTAACCCAGAAGACAGTAGATGGTATAAATGCTGAAATTAGGCAACTATGTAGTAAAGCAGAGTAATACTAATGGGCAACTTTAATTTTAATATGGATTGCAACCTGCCAGAAAAGTTATGAATTCCTGGAGTGTGTCTGGGATAGTTTCCTACAGCAGCATGTCTTGGTTGCAACAAGAGGTCAAGCGATACTGGATCTGTTACTGAGCAATGAACCTGATTTAATTAGTAACCTAGTTGTTCATGATTACTTGTTAAACAGTGATCATAACATGATCGAGTTTAGTGTAACATTTAATAAGTGGCACAGTGGAACAGTGGTTAGCACTGCTGCCTCACAGCACCAGGGACCCAGGTTCAATTCTGGCCTGTGGTCACTGTCAGTGGAGTTTGCATACTCTCTCCGCATCTGTATGGTTTCCTCCGGGTGCCCCAGTTTCTTCCCACAATCCAAAGATGTGCAGTTGTTAGAAATGGGTTAACAATCATCTTCCATTTAAGTTCTAATTTGGATGTTAATCATTTAATAAAAGTCACTGGGGTATATAAAGAGGTTACAAGTGGCACTGGGTGTAGAGGAGAATTCCATGTGGAATTTGATCCAAAAAAAAGGTAATTTTATGAAGAAGCTGAACTCATGTCTCCTTTACTGATCTGCAACTGAGAGGCTTAAACACAGGTTAAATTGACCCTTGTGTCAAGGGAATTGACAGGCTAAATACATGGGGTTACAGGAATAGGGCCTGGATGGGATTGTGGTTGGTGCAGACTTGATGGGCCAAGTGGCCTCCTTTTGTACTGTTCTATGATTTGAAGGATAAGCAAAGATTGGACACAAAAACTTTGGATTTAAGCAAGGCGGACTTTAATGGGATGAGGCAGAAACTGGCCGCAATAGTTTAGGAAAGTATGGTCACGGGTAGAACGACTGAGGAACATTGGAGGATATTCAAAAGAAAATTTAATAGTTTTCAGCAACAGTTTGTGCCCATGAGAAGGAAAAGCTCCGCCTCATTTTAAAAAACAGCAATGAACTTTGAAGGATTTAAGGGACAGTATAAAATTTAAAAAGCTTATGAGAATGCAAAGAATAATACAATCTCTCAGAACAGGCACATACAAAGATCAACAAAGGGCCACAAGGCAGCTTATAAGAGTGACAAAAAAAGGATTATGAAAGGAAACTTGCAGAGATGTTATAATTATATAAAGGGGAAGTGACTGATTAAAAGCTCTATTGGCCCACTGCAGACTGAGGGTGAGAATGTTGTCAGTGAACTTGGGGAAATTGCAGACTTGCTGAACAAGTATTTTGCTTCAGTATTTACAATAGAAAGGGAGGATAGCTTGCCGGAAGTCCCACAGAAACTAATAGAGGATCAGGAACAGGGTCGAAATAGAATTAGCTTCAGTGAATCATCAATAATGGGGAAACTAATGGAACTGGAGAGTAATTCCCAGGGCCCAATGGTTTCCATCCACACATGTTAAAAGAGGAAGAAGAGCACATTGTCGGTATCCTAATCTTCCTAAGTTCCCTAGATTCAGGAGTCATATCCCGGGACTGGTAATTGGATCATGTTACTCTGCTCTTAAAGAATGGTGACTGAGGAAACCAGGGAATTACAGATCAATTTGCCTAACATCTGTGATGGGGAAATTGTTGTCACTTTTATTTAAGGATCTCAAAATTACAGTTAATTGGGGAGAATCAGCACGGATTCATGAAGCGTAGGTCATGACGGACAAGCCTCAAAGAAGTATTTTGAAGAGGTGATAAAAATGGTGGACAGAAGCAAATCAATGGATGTTGTTTATATGGACTTCCAGAAGGCTTTTGATAAAGCCCCACACAAGAGATTATTAGCTGTGGTGGAAGCCCATGGAATTGTCAGTAGATTGCTGATGTGGATAGGAAATTGAGTGACCAACTGGAAATGGAGTTGTAGTAATGGGTAAATACTCAAATTGGGAGGATGTGACTAATGTCCTGCAAGGATCTGTCTTGGGGCCTTAATTACAATAATAATTAATAATAATAATTACAATATTTACAATATTCATTAACAACATGGATAATGGCACAAAAAGTAAAATATCCAAATTTGCAGGTGACCCAAAATTGGGCAGCATTGTAATTAGTGTTGTGAACAACACAAAACTACAACAAGATATTGATTGGGTGAATTGGCCAACCTGTAGCAAATGGAGTTTAATATAAATAAGTGTAAGATTATCCATTTCAGATCAAAGAAGGATACGTCAAGATATTTTTTAGAAAGCACAATATTAAATTTAGCAGGTGTCCAACAAAATTTGGGGATTCAGGTGCATAGCTCCTTAAAATGCCACAAACAGATGCAGAAAATAATCAAGGAGGCCAACGGAATGCTAGTCTTCGTATCTAAAGGGCTGAAGTATACAGAAGCAGATGTTTTCAAAAGAGAAAAGGCTGGAAAATCTCAGTAGGTCTGGCAGCATTTTTAAGGAGAGAAGAGTTGATGTTTCGAGTGCAGATGACCCTTTGTCAAAGCTTTGTTCCAGCATCTGCAGTAACTTATTTTTATTTTTTGAAGTAAATGTTATGTTGCAGTCGTACAAAACCTTAGTTAGATCTCACTTAGAGTGTTGTGAGCAGGTATGGGTACCAAATCTGAGGAAGGATGTTTTGGTTCTGAACAGAGTTCAACACAGTTTACAAGAATGTTACCTGAGTTTCAGGGATTAGGTTATGAGGAAAAATTAGATCAATTAGGCCCTTACATGGCCACAGATCAGCCATGATCTTATTGAGTGGCAGAGCAGGTGGAGGGACTTTATGGCCAACTCCTGTTTCTATATTCCTCCATGGAGTATAATGTCATGCTGAGACAGAGCTGTGTGTAGAAGCAAGTATGGAGAGAGCACCGAGCTTTTACCCTTTTACTGTGTACATGTATATAATTACCAGTAGTTAATATTTACTGTTGAACTATCTGTGAGTATGATATCTTATTGTGACCTACCAAACTACTGAACATCTGTAACAGGGTGGTGGCAAATGGAACAATACAAAACCTCACAGACTGCAGAAGAACATTAAAATCCTGGCAAAGTAATGAAGCATTCTAACCTGAAGAAAAGGTCAAGAAGTGAGAAGCAGAAGGAAATTGTCAGAGAAAAGCTGCACAGACAAGCTGAAGGCAGAATTAAGACTCTTCGCTGCAACCAAAGACTCCATGGAATCCTGTGGAAATCCAGCTTCAAAACCCAGAAGCTGTACAGTAAAATGGCCACATTAACAATGTGGAAAAAAAAACTTCCTGTGGCTATGATCAACGTTGACAATTTCCATCCAACGTTTTTATTGTAACTGAAAAAAACACTTGGAGAAACAGCTCAGAGAATCTGACTTCAGTTTTAGGCATTATTCTGGAACCACTAAGGTATGATGACAAACAAATCAGAACAACCTCCAGGCTCCCGTTCCAGTACTCGCCGCATTGGAGATCTTTACTACTTCCCAAAGATACACAAGGCAAACATACCCAGCCGTCCCATCGTATCGGGCAATGGGACCCTGTGTGAGAACCTCTCCGTCTATATCGAAGGCATCCTGAAATCCATTGTACAAAGAACCCCCAGCTTTTGTCTTGACGCTACAGACTTCCTACAGAAACTCAGCACACGTGGAGCAGTTGAACCAGGGACACTCCTTTTCACAATGGATGTCTCGGCGCTCTACACCAACATCCCCCACGACGATGGTATTGCTGCAACTGCCTCAGTACTCAATGCCAACAACTGCCAGTTTCCGGATGCAATTTTACAACTCATCTGCTTCATCTTGGACCACAATGTCTTCACCTTCAACAATCAGCTTTTCATCCAGACACACGGAACAGCCATGGGGACCAAATTCGCACCTCAATATGTCAACATCTTCATGCACAGGTTCGAACAAGACTTCTTCACCCCACGGGATCTTCAATCTAGGCTATATACTAGATACATTGATGACATTTTTTTCCTTTGGACTCATGGTGAACAATCATTGAAACAACTGTATGATGATATCATCAAATTCCATCCCACCATCAGACTCACCATGGACTATTCTCCAGAATTAGTTGCATTTTTGGACACATGCATCTCCATCAAGGATGGTCACCTCAGCACCTCACTGTACCGCAAACCGACAGACAACCTCACAATGCTCCACTTCTCCAGCTTCCACCCTAGACACGTTAAAGAAGCCATTCCCTATGGACAAGCCCTCTGTATGCACAGAATTTGCTCAGATGAGGAGGATTGTGACAGACACCTCCAGACGCTGAGAGATGCCCTCGTGAGAACAGGATATGGCGCTCGACTCATCAATCGACAGTTCCGACGTGCCACAGCGATGAACCGCACTGACCTCCTCAGAAGACGAACACGGGACACGGTGGACAGAGTACCGTTTGTTGTCCAGCACTTCCCCGGAGCAGAGAAGCTACGACATCTTCTCCGGAGTCTTCAACATATCATTGATGACGATGAACATCTCGCTAGGGCCATCCCCACCTCCCCACTTCTTGCTTTCAGACAATCGCACAACCTCAAACAGATCATTGTTCACAGCAAACTACCCAACCTTCAGGAGAACAGCGACCACAATACCACACAACTCTGCCACAGCAACCTCTGCAAGACATGCCGGATCATTGACATGGACGACATCATCAAACGTGAGAATACCATTCACCAGATACACGGTACATACTCTTGCAACTCGGCCAACGTTGTCTACCTAATACGTTGCAAGAAAGGATGTCCCGAAGCATGGTACATTGGGGAGACCATGCAGACACTACAACAGTGGATGAATGAACATCGCTCAACAATCACCAGACAAAACAGTTCCCTTCCTGTGGACGAACACTTCAGCAGTCATGGGCATTCGGCCTCCGACCTTTGGGTAAATGTTCTTCAAGGGGGCCTTCACGACACAACAGCGCAGAGTCGCTGAGCAGAGACTGATAGCCAAGTTCCGCACACATGAGGATGGTCTTAACAGGGATCTTGGCTTCATGTTACCCTATCTGTAACCCCCATGACTTGTCTGAGTTAGCAAAAAACCTCACTTACTGTGCTGTCTGGAGAGAATACACATCCCTCTAACCTCTGCTGTTAGCCACTTTAAGACTTGAATAGCAGGTTAGGTGTAAGGATTCGCATTCTAATCAGCAATCTGTAAACTGTGTGTGCTGATATGTGTGGTTTTGGAGACCAGAACACCTCATTCGTCTGATAAAGGCCAAAAGCTCGCAGATTTACTATGAAATAAATCTATTGGATTTAAAATTGGTGTTGTCAAATTTTACTGAGTTTACCCCAGTCCAACGCCGGCATCTCTACACCATGACTACTATCGACACCGCATACTGCCGGATCCAAGTGGAGAGGATCTTCAAGAGGATTGCACGTATCGACACAGACATCAAGTTTCTACAGAGATGCAAGAAAGCAGACAGGATACCAAAGGGACTGCAGATCACGAACCCACTCAGGTCAACCTATAACACAGACTACGCTGAGAAGCTTTGCCGTCGCACCTCTCTCACACTCCTCAATCACCTCATACACTAGCTCTACAGCAAACGCCACACCCTGGAAGGTAGAATGGAATACATATTCTCAACTTGCGCTCAGGACACAGACCAGCTGCGAAACTTTGCCAAGCAGATGAGACAAAGAAACTACACCATTTACATGCACACCAAGAACAGGAAACATGAAAAACTCGGCATCGCTACCAGCAACAACCAAGCCTCCCTTGGCACCACAGTAGAAAACAGCACTACCTCAGGGAGGCCCATTGTCAACTTGTCGGACTACACACTTCAATCAGAGGAAATCGAAGTTCTCAGCCGAGCGCTCAATTTCTGTCCCACCACCAAAATGGACCCCATCAGTCTCACAGCAGACACAGAGGAATTCATCAGGCGAATGAGGCTGCGTGAGTTCTTCCACAAACCCCAAGAAGCCGATAGCAAACTCAATGAGACAGCTAATGAAGCAGAACAGCCGACAGAGGGACCCGCAGTGCAGCAACCAAAGAGGAAGGAATCCAATTGGACTCCTCCAGAGGGCCGCTGCCCCCGACTGGACATGTATGCCTAAGCCATCAGGAGGTGTGTGAACACCAGATTCATCAACCGCACTTACAAGACAGTCCCAAACATCACCCAAGCACAACGCAAGGCCATTCGTGCTGTCAAGACCAACCGCAACATTGTCATCAAACCAGCAGACAATGGAGGCGCCACCATCGTACTGAACAGAACAGACTACTGTGAAGAAGTGTACTGACAACTAAACAATGAGGAACACTACAGCCAGTTACCAGCAGATCCGACCAAAGAACACACTCGTCAACTCAACACTCTGATCAAAACTTTTGATCCGGACCTTCAGAACACCCTCCGGGCTCTCATTCCACGTACTCCCCACATTGGAGATCTCTACTGCCTCCCAAAGTTACACAAGGCAAACATACCCGGCCGTCCCATCGTATCGGGCAATGGGACCCTGAGTGAGAACCTCTCCGGTATATCGACGGCATCCTGAAATCCATTGTACAAAGAACCCCCTGCTTTTGTTTTGACGCTACGGACTTCCTACAGAAACTCAGCACACATGGAGCAGTTGAACCAGGGACACTCCTTGTCACAATGGATGTCTCAGCGCTCTACACCAACATCCTCCACGACGATGGTATTGCTGCAACTGCCTCAGTACTCAATGCCAACAACTGCCAGTTTCTGGATGCAATTTTACAACTCATCCGCTTCATCTTGGACCACAATGTCTTCACCTTCAACAATCAGCTTTTCATCCAGACACACGGAACTGCCATGGGGACCAAATTCGCACCTCAATATGCCAACATCTTCTTGCACAGGTTTGAACAAGACTTCTTCACCACACGGGATCTTCAACCAAGGCTATATACTAGATACATTGATGACATTTTTTTCCTTTGGACTCATGGTGAACAATCATTGAAACAACTGTATGATGATATCAACAAGTTCCATCCCACCTTCAGACTCACCATGGACTATTCTCCAGAATCAGTTGCATTCTTGGACACACGCATCTCCATCAAGGACGGTCACCTCAGCACCTCACTGTACCGCAAGCCGACAGACAACCTCACAATGCTCCACTTCTCCAGCTTCCACCCTAGACACGTTAAAGAAGCCATTCCCTATGGACAAGCCCTCTGTATGCACAGAATTTGCTCAGATGAGGAGGATTGTGACAGACACCTCCAGATGCTGAGAGATGCCCTCGTAGAACAGGATATGGCGCTCGACTGATTGATCGACAGTTTCGACGTGCCACAGCAATGAACCGCACTGACCTCCTCAGAAGACGAACACGGGACACGGTGGACAGAGTACCGTTTGTTGTCCAGCACTTCTCCGGAGCGGAGAAGCTACGACATCTTCTCCGGAGTCTTCAACATATCATTGATGACGATGAACGTCTCGCTAGGGCCATCACCACCCCCCCACTTGCTTTCAGACAACCGCACAACCTCAAACAGATCATTGTTCACAGCAAACTACCCAACCTTCAGGAGAACAGTGACCACAATACCACACAACCCTGCCACAGCAACCTCTGCAAGACATGCCGGATCATTGACATGGACCACATCGTCAAACGTGAGAATACCATTCACCAGGTACACAGTACATACTCTTGCAACACAGCCAACGTTGTCTACCTAATACGTTGCAAGAAAGGATGTCCCGAAGCGTGGTACATTGGGGAGACCATGCAGACACTACAACAGCGGATGAATGAACATCGCTCAACAATCACCAGACAAAACAGTTCCCTTCCTGTGGGCAAACACTTCAGCAGTCACGGGCATTCGGCCTCCGACCTTCGGGTAAATGTTTGTCAAGGGGGCCTTCACGACACATGACAGCGCAGAGTCACTGAGCAGAGACTGATAGCCAAGTTCCACACACATGAGGATGGTCTTAACTGGGATCTTGGCTTCATGTTACACTATCTGTAACCCCCATGACTTGCCTGGGTTAACAAAAAACCTCACTTACTGTGCTGTCTGGAGAGAATACACATTTCTCTAACCTCTGCTGTTAGCCACTTTAAGACTTGAATAGCAGGTTAGGTGTAAGGATTCGCATTCTAATCAGCAATCTGTAAACTGTGTGTGCTGATATGTGTGGTTTTGGAGACCAGAACACCTCATTCGCCTGACGATGGCCACAAAGGCCGAAAGCTCGTGGATTTACTATCAATCTGTTGGATTTAAAATTGGTGTTGTCAAATTTTACTGGACAAAGAAATCTTCCAGCTGGTGTGTTTTTGATGATCAGTCTTTTTCTCTCCTGAGCAGTGATGTTTGTGTTGCCCTAAATCTCAACAGCAGAAGATGCCAAGAGAACTACAGATATAAATTATACAGAATTGCAAGTTCCTAAGAACTCCCGGAAGAAAGGTACTCATGACTGAGACTGTAGCTCTGAATTGACTTCTTTCTGGAGATTTTATTCACTTCCTGTAGCAGTGCTGGAAACCCCTTGTTGGTCAGATCAGCCAAACACTCACATGGGGGAGAGAGGAGAGGATTCTCCCATTTCGGGTTGTTCCCCTTCCTTTTGGGGAGCTGCCCCTTTTACTTTGTCCTAATTGAATTTGAGTTTGTTTATTTGGTTTGACCTTAAAAGAGGCTAACCAGAAGAAAATGGTGCCACCAGGAAGTGCAGAAAACATGCGGGATGTGAGGTAAGTGATTTGAAATCTGTAATGTATTTTAGCTGAAGTTTACAAATGATTATCGAGCCTGGCACTGATCTTGCGGGGCCCAATAGCATTTCCTACTCTACCAGGAGTACTTTATTCTGACAATCATGGCCCCCATGGGGTTGGGTGGTGGTAGTGGCACTGTCCAAAGGGCAAAGTGCCTATGCCTAGGGTGCATCTTGGCACAGCCCATCAGGTATGTCAATGGGGCGGGGTTCAGGGATGGGTGGGGGTCCTGCTGCCACTCTGCATGAGAATCGATCTGGGCTGGAGGAAGGCCAGTGATTGTTGGGAGAGGTGGTCAGTTTGATGGCCAGGGGGTCACTATTGCTGGGAGATGGGGGGGGGTGGGCGGTATCAGAGTTGGCCTGGGAATTGTCATGGGCAATGCAATCAGGTGGAGCTCTCAGCACTCCGGCATGAATAGGCCCTCCTGGATTTTAAATAATATTCACAACTTGGACCTCTGCACAGTGTGGGCAGATGTAGATCACAAGCTGCACTGCAGAAGTAGTCATGATGTAAACCAGTTTTCCCATTAATTCAGCACTTTTGGGAGAATTGCCCCCATGGTTACCATGACGCCTCAAGCAGATGGTCATCTAGAAAGGAACCAGAAGAGCCTCAACCCCCTGCTGAAAGATAAACGCAGAGACCACAAAAGAGATGCTGTAATCCCCAGTCAGCATGTCAGTGGCAGAGACTGTGCTGTAAAAGTGTAGCATCTATTGGTCATAGCATAGCACATGGTCAAGCAAAAAGATGATCTTCATACTAACATGCTCATGACAGGAAAGACACTCTTTGCTATGGTGAACTCATGAAGGAGGAAAGGAGAAAACACTATCAAGATGGGCTGAGAGTTCATTTGCCCTGTAAAAAATGGGATAAACTAGCTATCTTCCATCACAGTTGGG
The DNA here is from genome assembly GCA_024679065.1 of Sphyrna mokarran. Taxonomy (NCBI): domain Eukaryota; kingdom Metazoa; phylum Chordata; class Chondrichthyes; order Carcharhiniformes; family Carcharhinidae; genus Sphyrna; species Sphyrna mokarran. The sequence continues at coordinate 3,927,552 of JAGIQG010000028.1, forward strand.
GAATTGGTAAAGAATGATTCAATGCCAAAGAACCGAAAAAAGGATAATGAAGATGTCCAGATGGCAGAACAACTTCTAACTCAACAAAGTTTACCTGCAGCAATAGATCCTACCACGCTGATTGGGATTGTAACTGAGACTTTGCAGTCCAGCAAGGCAATATTTCTGGTTCTGCATGCCAGAGGTGTTTGTTACATTTCTTCCAACTCTCCACATTATCTTTGACAAAGGACATGTATCCCACATCTGGGTCTCTGAGATTGCTAAATGTCTGAACCATCAGGATTTGAAAGGGAGGTTGCAGAGTTCTTTGTATGAATAGATGAGTAGACTCCAGTTGACAAACATAGGTTATAGCTGATGGCCTTTGAATCGCTCTCTTTATCTGTGGGCTGCACAGACCAAGTTCAATCTTTGGTGGCTGCTAGGCAGGATAACAATGTGCAAGTTTCCCAGATACTGCCAGGTAGCTTCTGTTGTTCAGGATCACAGACAGACGCCAAAGTCTTGCTGCTGTTCACACTGGCCGTATCCTTGCCTTGAGCTTCTGGGTCGCAAGGGGTACATTTGATGCGAAACTCTGTTGACAACGGTGGGACTGTAAGATCCTGCCACCAGAGAGCAGCATGCCATCTCCCACCATCGCAAAACACACCTTGGAGAGAGAAAAATATCCCACCAAATAATTCAGCTAATTTAGGTCAGTCTGATTTGAAATTTTTAGAGACAGCAATGAACTTATCTCTGAATATTGTATAAAAGAATTACAGGGTGAGGTCTTGGTCCCTCACACCTATTTTAAATGTGGATGGTTTTATTGAAAAACTCACTAAATTGTCAAATAAACTACATAAGATAGTAACAGGAAGAATGGTACAGATTTTAAGATCCCAGTAGCAGCAACCTCTAATGATGGCCCCACTGGGCCATGCTCTCAAGCTGCAGTAATGGGTAAATCTGAACAAATTACACACACATTAGATTTTAAATGCTCTGTATTAAAGTTGGTAATCACAAAGACACAACTGTATTTCAAACTGCCCTTAATACAAGCTCATTTCCAATGATCTAGTGTTGATTTTGATACATTTATTTTTCAGGTACACAGTTCGAAGATACTGTGTGTGAGGTGTGCCCTGAAGGAACATATTCGAACAATGCTTCATCAACTCAAGCATGTCTGAAGTGGACAGTGTGAGTACATCGAAAAGAATCCAGAATGTTTATACTTGTAACATTAGTGTATGGCTGGTTGTAATTTTTAAAATTCGTTCATGAGATGATGAGGCCACTATCTAGTGGGGAATTTGAATGTAATAGTGTATGGTTGTTTATTTATTAATGTCGTCAATAGGCTTACATTAATACTTGATGAAGTTACTGTAAAAATCCTGGGGATCAAACCATTGTCAGACCCTGCCCCAATGCTGAGAAATGCTGTCATTTTTGTGCAGGTGGGGGCAGATTTTGGGTTTTTGAAGAAGCAAAACATGCAGCATATTGGGAATGCAACAAAACCCCAACAGTGTCTGCATTTAACCAGTGCTACCTCAGAGGCAAACGCAGTACTCCTTAGGAACAGTTAGGCAGTGCTTTAGTAACATTAAAACCAATTCTCTGAAGATTTATCTCTGCATTCTGACTTTATCTGCCAGCAATCTGGCTTCCAGGGCTGTATGAAGCTCAACAAAATGAACCAGGTAAACACACAGTAGGACTAACGGAGCTGTGAAAATGACAGGACAAAAAAGCTTGAAATACCAATCCAAGAAAGGTGTTTCTTGTTGTATTCAGTTGTGGGATATGGACATCACTGGCAAATCAGAATTTATTGCCTCTCCCTAGTTGCCCTTGAAGTGTTAAATCTGAGACTACTGGGGAGGTAGCTCCAAAGAAGTCACATGGAGGCAAGCCACAGGAATGATAGGGTTTACTGATGAACTGTACTCCACACACTGCAACCCTCAAGTGGCTGTAGGGGTAGTTTCCCAGACAGGTTACCCCACACACCGGGTCACCTAACCTGTCCTTTTAAAGGGACTATGCCCTGTATATATATAAAACACTCCTCCCTTCTAAATTCCCATCTAGAAATAACAAAACAATTTACATGTTACAGACAAAAATAACATTCATTTTGCATTCTATAGGCGTGACTTATCACTCTAGAGGCAGACAGTTCCTTGGAAGAGGTTTTCAGAGGGTTGGAACAGCCTGTGGTTCTGATGATTTTTCCATAGACACATCACCATTTACTACTATAGGTGTTCCAGGCTCATTAGTGGCATTGTAACAGAGTGGTTAGCTGCTTCACAGCTCCAAAGACCTGGGTTCAACTCCCAGCTGGCATCGCTGTCTCTGTGGAGTTCGCATATTCTCCTTGTGTCTGCATGGGTATCCTCTGTGTGCTCCAGTTTCCTCCCACAGTCCAAAGATGTGTGGGTTAGGTCAATCGCCCATGCTAAAAAATTGTCCCTTAGTGTCCTGAGATAACTAAGAGCAAAGAACAACACAGCACAAGAAACAGGCGCTTCGGCCCAGCAAGCCCACACCGCCATTTTAATATTGTGAGTGCTCTCTTCTACCTATCACCTTTGTCTATGCCTATCAGACTCCACAATAAAGGAATTATAACCAGGTTAAAGGAACAATTTATTAACACCAGTCAGCCTAAGAGCACGTTTTTGGGGTGTGGGAGGAAACCGGAGCAACCAGAGAAAACCCACGCAAGCACAGGGAGAATGTGCAAACTCCCACAGATACCAGCCCAAATCCATGTACGTGCACAGCAAACAGTGATAGTCACTGAGCTGTCGTGTTGCCCATCAGCTGGTCCAGTTTAAGCATACAGTAACAACGTGAATTCAGCACTAAGCAATTCTCGAAACAACACCCAAGAGCAGCTCTCGCACAACCCACAGTGTGTAAGTCCCTTGTTGGACAACAAGACGGACCCAATCACCTGTAGATGTAAAAAAAAGACATCAGTCAATATACATAACATGTACAAACATTCACAGAATTCACAGAAGCTCAAACATAAGACAGGTGAGCCATAAAATAGGTCGGACAGTCCATAGAAGTCTATTGATTCCCAGGAACGTCCTGAGGCTCTTGATCCTTATTTAGAACCATCTTTTGTATCCCTCCATTTCTAGTCTGCTCACGTGCCTATCTAGATAAGCCTTAAACAACTCTACCGAGCCTGCCTCCACCAACTTACTTGACTGTGCATTCCAGGCCCTCACCATCCTCTGTATGAAAAACCTCCCACTAATATCCAAATTATACTCTTAATAGTTCTACCATTTATCGTATAACTCCCCCCTACATTATTTCTTCCAAAATGCATCATCTCGCATTTATCTGGATTAAATTCCATCTGTCACTTGTCTGCCCAATATAACAACCTATCTATATCCTGCTGTATTGCCTGACACTGCTCATTACTATCAGCAAGTTCAGCCATCTTTGTGTCATTTGCAAACTTGCTGATCACACCAGTTACTCCCTCTTCCAAGTCATTTATGTATATTACAAATAGCAAGCGTCCCAGTACTGAGCCCTGTGGCACACCACTAGTCACAGACCTCCAGCTAGAAAAAGACCCTTCTGCTGCTACCCTCTATCTCCTATTACCAAGGAAGTTCTCAATCCATCTAGCCACCTATTCTTGTATTCCATGAGTCTTAATTGAACGCCCATGAGGGATTTTGTCAAATGTCTTGCTGAAATCCATATAAAGACATCCACGGCTCATCTTTCGTCGACGATTATTGTCACCTCCTCAAAACATTCTACCAGATTCGTAAGGCATGACCTCCCCTTTACAAAGCCAAGTTGCCTATCACTAATCAGATTGCCATGTTCTAAATGCATATACATCCTATCTCTAAGAATCCTCTCCAACAACTTCCTTACCACTGACGTCAAACTCACCCACCTATAATTACCCGGGTTATCCCTACTACCCTTTTTAAACAATGGTACCACGTTTGCTCTCCTCCAGTCTTCTGGGACCTCACCTGTGTACAAAGAAGAGACAAAGATTTGCATCAGAGGCCCAGCAATTTCATCTCTTGTCTCCCTAAGCAGCCTAGGATGAATGCCATCTGGCCCCAGAGGTTTATCAGTTTTAATACTACCTAAAAATCCTAACACTTCTTCCTCGTAATGGATATTTCCTCCAAAGGTCTACAATTCCCTCCAAGACAGTACCAGACAACAAGTCCCTCTCTTTCGTGAATACTGACACAAAGTATTCATTCAGGATCTCCCCCACTCCCTCGGGCTCTAAGCATAGTTCCCTTCCTCTGTCCCTAAGAGGACCGATTTTTTTCTCTCTAGCCACCCTTTTGTTTCTAACATATGAGTAAAATGCCTTTGGATTTTCCTTAATCATGTTTGCCAAGACCATTTCATGCCCCCTTTTTGTCCTTCTAACTTCCTGTTTGAGTTCCCTTCTACTCTGTCTGTATACCTCCAAAGCTCTCTTATCAGTTTTAAGGGACAACCTTATCAGTTGTCCCTTAAAAGACTCCCACATGCCAAATGTGGACTTACCCTCAAACATCTGTGGCTATAAGTTTGTGCCTAATCCAGCTGTAACTAGCCTTCCCCCAATTTAGAGCCCTCCACTTCGGACAGCACTCATCCTTTTCCGTTAGTATCCTGACATAGACAGAATTGTGGTCACTATTTGCCACATGTTCCCCTACTGAAACCTCAACTAACTGACAGGGCTCATTTCCCAATGAGATGTCTAGGTTAGAGGGATTAGTGAGTAAATATGTAGGGATATGGGAGTAGGGCCTGGTGGGATTGTGGTTGGTGCAGATGGGCCCAGTGGCCTCTTTCTGCACTGTTGGGTTTCTATGATTCTTTCTGTGATCAGCTGGAAGCTCTGTTCCTCCTGCTCCATTCTTTGGGAACCTCTGGCTGAACTGTCTCCTTCCCCGCCACTGATGTCAACACTCCTTGACATGGTGTTGCCAATAATTAGTGCGCATGTCTATGCCACAGAAATCTGTCTTGCGTTTCCACAGTATAGGACAAGGTCCAGTCTTAGCAAGAATTACTGCCAGAATGCTTTTCCTTGTGGTGCATAATTCCTCGCCAGGACTACTTTGTCCTTTTGAAATGTTCTCAGTTTTGCACGTTGGGCTTCTGCCTCTTTTGACTCCTTTCCCCACCTTGCCTGGTTTCTTCCAGCCTCAGTAAATCAAACATTGTCTGTAACTGTCTTCCTATCATCAATGTCGTTGGGAGCGTTTTGTCGTTACATGCAGGGTGTTTCAATACATATTTAAAAACTGGTTCACTCTTTGACTCAATAACCCTTCCCCCTTTGACGCCTCCAAGGAACGTTTTACTCACTGGCACAAACCATTCTGCTAGACTATTCATCGCCAGACTTTGTGCCGAATGCCATGCAGTTCCATCTACTCTTCAAATTCCCACAACAACAAACTGCAACCTGTTGTCACTCACCACTTCCTCTGGATACCCAAAACTTATTGTCAAGTCTGTCCAGGGTCAGTAGCTCAGGCTACTGAGAGGGTGTGTCCACATCATAGTAACGTGCAGTTTTCCACTGGCCCAGTAAAATTGCGTTTCTGTGGTCCTTTTGGCCAGACCCACAGATGTAATTGTGATATTGGTGGTCCTTTCTGAATTGGGGAGCACGCTACACGTGCTCCTGCTTTACCTCCTGTATTAGCATCAATATTTGGACACCAGATGTAACTCCTGGCCACCTCCTTCATCCTTACTACTCTTGGCTGCCCTTGGTGCAGCTGCTGCAGCACCACCTTCCTCAATGCGGCTGGGATAACGACCCGCATACCCCACAAGAAACAGCCATCTCATACTGACATTTCTCACTTGGTTCAAATGGGTCCTCAACTCTGGGTCTTCTTGTGATAAGTCAGTCCCCTCTGTACGAGATCTATCACTCGATTTAGCATGGGGACTTGTCATGGCTTGCTTGACGTTCACAGCTGTAGTTGGAATTTTATTTTTTGTGAAAAATACATTATCTTCACAGTCTCCTCGGAATCCTTCTGGTTCCCTGGCACGACAGTCTCGATAATGTATTGGCGTGTTGGTCCGACTGTTGATAACTGGTCACGTGAATGTGCTGACAAGATCAAAGCCCACCTTTGCAACTTCGCAGACTCTTTTGATGAAATACCTGAATAGGGACTCAAAGTTCTTGTAGTGGTCTGTGATTTGTTAGTAGGGTAGATTACCAACCATGCAGGAATTGGTGAAACTTTGCCAGTCCAAAAATGATACTCCTTCTCTATTTGGGCATAATTTGCCTTTGTCTGAGACTGATCACAGAGTGAAAACAATAGGCCAATCTTCTCTATTATCCATCACATGGGAGAGAAGTATTCCCACCTATATGGTGACGCATCACATGCCAACTGAATAGATAACTTTGGATAAAAGTATGTCAGCACTCCAGATTATTTCAAAGCTTGCATTGTGGCTTGGTAGGTCTGCTCACATTTGGGCATTCAGTGCCATATCTGATTTTTTAGTCAATCTGGCACAAATTTGTCATAATTAGTGCCAGAAAGGCCATCAGCTGTGACATATTTCCTGGCCTGAGCACTTTCACAAACTTTAGATGGTTCCAAATGTCTGATAGTATCTGTTAGCTGTTCTAGGTAGCTATAACACTAACTGCCACACACCAGCACCCTTCCCTCAACACTCCATGAGACTTCCCCCGACCAACCCCAAGTACACTGTCCCATTGGCCCAACCAGTAGTTATGGCACGGTAGATGGTAGATGCCGGGCTGCTCAAATCCCAAGGGAACCGGAATCAGCTGCCAGAACGATTTTGCAGTTTGTCTATTATGAGCAGTTTTCTGGTCAGAGTAAGTAACTCTCAAACCAATTGCGGTAATTTTATATATTGAACTTAAACATTTATTAGAATAAAGAGAAAGGAAAATAACACAAGAACATTTTTACACTCCACGGAGTTAATGGGTGTTCTAGAATCCTAGCTTGCAAAAGGTGATACTCCTACTGCCAATTTTAATGACAAAGTATCAACTTCTGAACGTGACAGAGCAGCAGTACCTCAGAAGACTCAAACTCTTATGGCAATCATTGCTGACATCTGCAGCCTCCTGCAACAAGAGTTCCTTCCCAATAGGGCAGATGATGTAATGTGGCAACCAAGTGGTGTACCACTTGAGGTACACCACTTGTAACTTGCAGTTACAAGTGATGTACCTCAAGGATCTGTTTTAGGGTCACTGCTGTTTGTCATTTTTATAAATGACCTAGATGAGGGTGTAGAGGGTTGGATTAGTAAATTTGCTGACGATACCAAAGTGGGGGGGAGTTGTAGACAGCGAGGTTGGATGTTACAGTTTGCAGAGGGACATAGATAGGTTGCAGAGCTGGGCCGTGAGGTGGCAAATGGAATTCAATACGGATAAGTGTGAGGTGATTCACTTTGGTAGAATAACAGGCATATGAAATATAGGGCTAATGGAAGGACCCTTAATAGTGTTGTCGAGCAGAGGGATCTTGGGGTACAAGTACATAGATCTTTGAAAGTTGGCACCCAGGTTGATAAAGTTGTTAAGAAGGCGTACGGTGTGTTAGCTTTTATTGGTAGAGGGATTGAATTTAGGAGCCGTGAGGTTATGTTACAACTGTACAAAACTCTGGTGCGGCTGCACTTGGAGTATTGCGTACAGTTTTGGTCGCCGCATTATAAGAAAGATGTGGAAGCATTGGAAAGGGTGCAGAGGAGGTTTACCAGGATGTTGCCTGGTATGGTGGGAAGGCCTTATGAGGAAAGGCTGAGGGACCTGATGTTATTTTCATTAGAGAGAAGAAGGTTACGCGGTGACCTAATTGAGGCGTATAAGATGATCAAGGGATTGGATAGGGTGGATAGTGAGAGCCTTTTTCCTTGGATGGTGATGACCAACATGAGGGGACATAACTTTAAATTAAGAGGTGGTAGTTATAGGACGGATGTCAGGGGCAGGTTCTTTACACAGAGGGTGGTGAGGGCGTGGAATGCCCTGCCTGCAGCAGTTGTGGACTCGCCTACTTTGGGGGCATTCAAATGTTCGGTGGATAGGCATATGGATGATATTGGTATAGTTTAGGTTAGAGGGTCCACTGGCCGGCGCAACATCGAGGGCCGAAGGGCCTGTACTGCGCTGTAATTTTCTTTGTTCTATGTTCTATGTTCTACCACATCTTGAATTTCATTAGCTCCAGCTTCTGCAAGTGCATGCTGTCCACATTAGCTCTCTGAGAGATTGCGAGGGCCATTCTCTTGGCAACTGATGAGGCCAGTCAGAACCAGAGAATTCTCTGATTTACTGCAATGATTTGACTCCACAAATTAAGGGGGCCAAAGATGTCACTTAACTAACAATTAAAGCACCCTCAGGTACACCTGAATAATTTGTCAATCTGAAGAAATCCCAGTCCATTAATGTTCAGCTGGCATATCATTACCAGATATATCTTCCAAGCTGACCCAGAGGATGGCTGAAGACTGCAGTGCTTAGCGGTCACAATAAGATGAACACCATTAATGGACATTTAAACACCAAAGTGATTTTCCCTGTGTAACTCAAATCCTGTATTTTCCTTTACCTACTACATGTTGCTACCTGTGTGGTTTTAGCTGAGCTGGAGGTGGAATGCTCAATCCCCTGGTCTGACTGCTCAGATAATCCAGATTCACAAGAATGATTCCAGGAATAAACAACTGTATCTAAGATGATGAAATGGAGATGTTGGGACTGTTTCCTTCAAGGGAAATCTAAGCAGAGACTTGATGATAGAGGTATTGAAAATCCAGAGGAGTATAGAGAAGGAAAATAGTGAGAAACACTTCCTACTCAAGAATACATCAATAACAAGAGGGCACCGATTCAAAATGATTTTAAAAAAGGTACGGAAATGATATGAGAAAATTTCATTTCATCCATAAGGTTGTTGGAGTCTATGACGAATTCCCTGGGATGGTGGTGGAGGTAGGTTTGATCGAGTTATTCAAAAGGGAATTGGATTGCTGTCTGGAATGTATAAGGTTACAAGGATATGGGTGGGGGAGTGGGACTGAGAGCCAGTGCAGACTTGATGAGCGAAATGGCCTCCTTGTATATGCAAGATTCTGATTCTGGACATTCTTAGCTCACTCCATCACTTGTACCTATCTAGGGGCCATTTGGGCATCAAATAGGAATGAGCATGTGGAACTGTGACTAAGTAGGGAAGAGTGGACCCCATGTCCTTCTGTTAGGACAAGGAGGTCGATCCCTTTTAGGGAACTACCTCACTTTTTAGGATTAAGGAGAATCCTAAAGCTTTTTACAGGTATATAAATAATAAAAAATTGGTTAAGGCAAGATTAGGGCCAGTCAGAGATAGCAGTGGGAAGTTGTGCGTGGAGCCTGAGGAGATAGGAGAGACACTGAATGAGTATTTTTTGTCAGTATTCACGCAGGAGAAAGACAGTGTTGTCGGGGAGAATACTGCGACACCAGGTTGTAGTCTGGGCAGGATTGAGGTTCATAAGGAGGAGGTGTTAGCGAATCTTGAGGGTATGAAAATTGATAAGTCCCCTGGGCCAGATGGAATTTACCCTAGGATTCTCTGGGAGGCTAGAGAGGAGATTGCAGAGCCTTTGGCTTTGATCTTCGTGTCGTCGTTAGCTACAGGTATAGTGCCGGAAGACTGGAGGATGGCAAATGTTGTCCCTTTGTTCAAAAAGGGGAGTAGGGACCATCCTGGAAATTATAGACCGGTGAGCCTGACTTCTGTTTGGGCAAGGTCTTGGAAAGAATTATAAGGGATAGGATTTATAAGCATCTAGAGAGGAATAAATTGATTAGGGATAGTCAGCATGGTTTTGTGAAGGGTAGGTCGTGCCTCACAATCCTTGAGTTTTGAGGAGGTGACCAAAGAGGTAGATAAGGGTAAGGCAGTTGATGTAGCGTATATGGATTTTAGCAAAGCATTTGATAAGGTTCCCCATGGTAGGCTGCTGCAGAAAGTGCAGATGCATGGGATTGAAGGTGATTTAGCAGTTTGGATTAGGAATTGGCTAGCTGATAGAAGACAGAGGGTGGTGGTTGATGGGAAATATTCAACCTTGAGTGCAGTTACAAGTGGTGTACCTCAAGGATCTGTTTTAGGGCCACTGCTGTTTGTCATTTTTATAAATGACCTAGATGAGGATGTAGAGGGTTGGATTAGTAAATTTGCTGACAATACCAAAGTGGGGGGAGTTGTAGACAGCGAGGATGGATGTTACAGTTTGCAGAGGGACATAGATAGATTGCAGAGCTGGGCCGTGAGGTGGCAAATGGAATTCAATACGGATAAGTGTGAGGTGATTCACTTTGGTAGGAATAACAGGCATATGAAATATAGGGCAAATGGAAGGACCCTTAATAGTGTTGTCGAACAGAGGGATCTTGGGGTACAAATACATAGCTCTTTGAAAGTTGGCACCCAGGTTGATAAAGTTGTTAAGAAGGCGTACGGTGTGTTAGCTTTTATTGTAGAGGGATTGAATTTAGGAGCCGTGAGGTTATGTTACAACTGTACAAAACTCTGGTGCGGCCGCACTTGGAGTATTGCGTACAGTTCTGGTCGCCGCATTATAAGAACGATGTGGAAGCATTGGAAAGGGTGCAGAGGTTTACCAGGATGTTGCCTGGTATGGTGGGAAGGCCTTATGAGGAAAGGCTGAGGGACCTGAGGTTATTTTCATTAGAGAGAAGAAGGTTACGCGGTGACCTAATTGAGGTGTATAAGATGATCAAGGGATTGGATAGGATGGATAGTGAGAGCCTTTTTCCTCGGATGGTGATGACCAACACGAGGGGACATAACTTTAAATTAAGAGGCGGTAGTTATAGGACGGATATCAGAGGCAGGTTCTTTACACAGAGGGTGGTGAGAGCATGGAATGCCCTGCCTGCTGCAGTTGTGGACTCGCCTACTCTGGGGGCATTCAAATGTTCGGTGGATAGGCATATGGATGATATTGGAATAGTTTAGGTTAGAGGGTCCACTGGCCGGTGCAACATCGAGGGCCGAAAGGCCTGTACTGCGCTGTAATGTTCTATGTTCTATTTTTAATCTGTTTAAAAGTATTTGGGAAGGTGTTAACTGTTTTTTATTATTGTTTAGAGATGAAAGATCTGATATTCATTTTCAGTAAATAATTAACAAGTTATTTATTTAACCAACAGGGAACTTTAACTAAACAAATAACATACAGCTTAAAGTAAGATACTTCTGGAATGTTGTTCAAATAAACATAGTCCTTTCATTAACAAAAAAATACTTTAGTTACATTTAAAAATATACAGTTTGTGATTTTGGAGAAAAAACACCTTTTGGAGTTCCTCTGGCAATTGCAATGTCTATAAGTTCTTTTTGATTTTGGTACCCTTCATTAGATGAAGATCTCTTGAGATATTTTAAGCTGGAAGGGAGATGCTCTTGCCTTCTCTCGGTGTTAATAAGTGGCAGCTGTACAATTGAATGCACTAACTGCAGACAATTGAGTTCATCTTTATGATCCTAATGACCTATCAATTTTCTATACTAGGATTGGTCTGATGTCAATAAAAGCAAATTCAAATTTGATGTATAGCTATATGATGTAAACTCATAAGCTGTCAGAATACAAAAACCTGCAAAGCCTGATACCAAGGCAACTTTGATCCTGATTACAAATGTTGTAGATTGTGTACTCTGTATGCCTGCATTTTAAACATCCAGGCATTGAATATAATACCAGCTTTTAAAGGGACCGTACTTCACAACATATGTCCTGTAGCCCATCCATACTTTTCTGCAAGCCAAGATTTGGAAAGGACTTTGTTGATTTCAATTCTGCACTGAATGGTCACTGCTGGGCTTTCATCCAATATATTTAAACAAAGAGATTAATTGAGGGCCAGCATGCATTAGAAGCATCAGACACAACGAGCCACTATGTTCCCTGGATGTGGACATCTCTGCCTGGACATCACGTGACTAATGGAAGAGACAGTATAGCCACTGGACATACAGACAGAATCGCACATGTTATCTGTCACTGTTCCAGAAAAGTGTTCTTGTTCGGTGAGTCTCAAGACTCAGCATCTGTGTCCAGCTCAGCAGAGTTTGGATTTTCTTACCTTCTGCAGATGTCTCTTTTTCCAGTACCTACATCTGCTGTGTGATGTGTTGCTTGCTATGTAACAATGTAGCCACCTGCCTTGCAAGCCCCACCAATGTGTGTGTATCTATTTGTAATTCAGTTATGGGACTTGGGCACTATTGGTAGGCCAGCATTTATTGCCATTGCCAAGGTACCCTTGAGAAGGTTATGGTGAAGGTGGTGGGAAGTTGCGGGAGTCGCGTGATGGTGCTACTCTTTCATGCATTCATAACAAATGGGTGTTTATTACCCATCCGTAATTGCCACTTGAGAAGGTGGTGATGAACTGTCTCTTTGAATTGTTGCAATGTATACGCTGTTGGATGCACCCAAGGTGCTGTTGGGTTGGGAGTTCTGTGATTTTGACCCAGCAATTCTGATCTTGTCATGAAGCTATGGAAGAAAGGAAAAAATGTTCAAATTCATCAATATGCTCATAATGATAGGCTGGATATTTTACAGTAACTGCCATTATGGGTGGCTTGGCAGGCAGAGGCATGTAGATTTGGGTGTCATGCCATGGGTGTTGTCCTACTCCTACATGCATTCAGCATAAATTTAGCAGTGATGCCATTGATCTGCTTGCCAGTGGGTCAACTTGAGGCAAATTAATGCTACTGAAGAGCTTCTTCCTGCAATCATCGGAATTTTATCCAGAATGGGAGATGCTGGTGCCAAGTATGCAGTCCAGCAGCTTTCCTTGCTTACACTGATAGTGTGAGGGAGGGTTTGTGCCTTCCCTGCCAGCTTCTTGCCTCATTATTGGCTCCTCCCCAGAACAGATAAAACAAACCTTAAGGTATCACATAAGACCGTGGGGTGTACATTTCAAAAAAGGTGAAATAGTGTACTATAAAAGAGTGGAAAGAGCTAGGTAAAGTGATAGGGACAGATGGTAAGGTAGGTATACTGTAACTCAGTGCGAACACAGTATTTGAGAATAGTGGGAATTGATTGTGAATTTGGAGTGCCCGAACAAGTTGTAAAAATACAAGAAGCACTTTAAATCTCATACACATACATTGAGCAGCTGTAGAGGAGAAAGAATCTGATGACTGGCTAAGTAATAGTGAAGCAAGAGGTAAGCTGTTATATCAAAGGTTCAGATATCCAAAGTGAACACTGTGGTGTTGTAGATATCAAAGCAACATTTCTGCAGCATGAAACATTACAAAGAAAAGCTTTTTCGAAGCCACCCAAAGAAGCAGATAACACATGGGACAATTGTGGAAACTAAATAAATGCGTAGACAGATCAGACGCATCAAGAGTTTGGTATTTTTCTGCATGATCTGTATTGCTGAAAATTGGCTGTATTTACTTAAAAATAGGTCCTGCAATGTTCTATTGCAAGTCTGAAGAAAAACTGGCAGTTTTTGTGATGCATGTTGATAACTTCCTAGGGACAGATGAATTTGAAAAGAGGCTAGTTAATAGGTTGAAGATGGAATTTAAAGTTGGGAGTCAAGTAGCCAGTGTATTTCAATATCTTGGTCTTATTATGTGATAAAGCAAATCTGGGTTAACAGTGAATCATTAAGGATATCTGGACAGCATTGATCCTATTCCCATGATCAGAGAAGGAATGATGAAAGCAGAGGAACCAGCTAATGAAAAATAAACAGAATTATTGAGGAGTGTGATAGGACAGCTAAATTGGCTGTGCGCATAAACAAGACCAGATGGGAGCTATAATGTCCTAGAGTTAAGTAATGTGTTAAGGCTTGCCTCAGTCTGAGAGATCTTGCAGGCAAATAAAACCTTAAAGCTAAAACTAAAGGAATGTGTAATTAAATCATAGAACCTACAGTGCAGAAAGAGACCCTTTGGCCCATCGAGTCTGCACCGACCACAGTTCCACCCAGGCCCTACCCCTGTATACCTACATATTTTACCTGCTAATCCCTCTAACCTAAGCATCCTAGTACACTAAGGGGCAATTTTAACATGGCCAATCAACCTAAACTGCACATCTTTGGACTGTGGGAGGAAACCGGAGCATCCAGAGGAAACCCATGCAGACACAGGAAGAATGTGCAAACTCCACACAGACAGTGATCTGAGCTGAGAATCGAACCTAAGCCCCTGAAGCTGTGAAGCAGCAGTGCTAACCACTGTGGTACCATGTTGCCCTTGAAATTAGCTGTGTTTAGTGATGCTTCATGTGCCAGCCTCTCAGATAGACTTCCGAGTGGTGCTGGATTCATAATATTCTTGATAGGTAAGGAAGGAAAATGTTGCCCTTGGCCTGGGAAGCAAAGAAAATAAAACTGCTGGTCAAAAGTGGTTGAAAGTGGAGTCCCAGGTGGACAGAGTAGTGAAGAAAGCATTCAGCATGCTTGGTTTCATTGGTCAGAACATTCAATACAGGTGTTAGGATGTCTTGCTGAAGTTGTACAAGATATTGGAATACTGAATAGAGTAGCCAGGTTTGGCTACTCTATTATAAAAAGGATATTATTAAACTAGAAAGGGTGCAGAAAAGATTTACTAGGATGCTACCGGGACTTGATAGTTTGACTTATAAGAAGAGACTGGATAGACTGGGACTTTTTACTCTGGGGCATAGGAGGTTGAGGGGTAATCTATGGAGGTCTATAAAATAATGAGGGGCACAGATTAGCTAGACAGTCACTATCTTTTCCCGCAGGAGTCTGAAACTAGAGGGCGTAGGTTTAAGGTGAGGAGGAGAGATACGTAAGTGTCCACAGGAGCAATTTTTTCACACAAAGGGTGGTGAGTGTCTAGAACAAGCTGCCAGAGATAGTAGTAGAGGCGGGTACAGTTTTGTCTTTTAAAAAGCATTTAGATAGTTACATGGGTACGATGGGTATAGAGAGATATGGGCCAAATGCGCGCAATTGGGATTAGCTTAGGGTTTTAAAAAAAAGTGTGGCATGGACAAGTTGGGCTGAAGAGCCTGTTTCCATGCTGTAAACCTGGATGACTCTGAACATCTGCGGCCCTATCCTCATCAATCATCTTCGTCACTTCCTCAAAACTTGATTAGTGAGACATGACCTCCCCTTCACAAAACTATGTTGGCTCTCACTAATACGTCCACTTATTTCCAAGTGGGGGTAAATCCTGTCTCGAAGAATCCTCTCCAATAATTTCCCTACCACTGAGATATGGCTCACCGGCCTGTAATCACCTGGATTATTCTTGCTGTCCTTCTAAAACAAAGGAACAACATTGGCTATTCTCAAATCCTCTGGGAGCCAGTGAGGATACAAAAATTTCTCAAGGCCTCAGCAATTCCCTCCCTTGCCTCTCTCATTATTCTGGGGTATATTCCATCAGGCCCTGGGGATTTGTCTACCTTAATGTTTCTCAAAAGCCCCAATACTACCTCCTTTTTTAATCTCAAAGTGACTCAAACTATCTACATACCCTTTCCCAGACTCCTCATCCACTAAACCCTTCTCTTTGGTAAATACTGACGCAAAGTACTCACCTCGCTCATTTCTTCTGGTTCCATGCATAGTTTCTCTCTCCTGCCCTTGAGTGGAGTAGGCTAACCTTTTCCCTGACTACCCTCTTGCCCTTTTACATATGTATAAAAATCCAGGACTAGAGGGCACAGCCTCAAGATTGGGGGCCGAGGGGGGTTCATATCGGAGTTGCGGAGGGGTTTCTTCACGCAGAGGGTGGTGAACCTTTGGAATTCCCTGCCTGATGAGGTGGTGGAGGCTTCCTCACTGAATATGTTCAAGTCAAGAGTGGATAGGTTTTTAATTGACAAGGGAATTAAGGGTTACGGGGAGAAAGCGGGAAAGTGGTACTGAACCACTACTGATCAGCCATGATCTTATTGAATACAGCTTGAGGGGCTGGATGGCCTACTCCTGCTCCTATTTCTTATGTTCTTATGTTCTTATTTTCCTTAACTCTGCTAGCCAATGACTTTCTGATCCCTTTTAGTCCTCCTTATTCCTTGCTTAAGTTTCTTTCTACTTTCCTTTTATTCCATACTTGCTTTGTGTGTTCCTAGCTTTGACAAATGCTTCCTTTTTCTCTTTGAGTAGACTCACAATAATTCTCATTATCCAAAGTTCCCAAAACTTGCCATGCTTATCCTTCATCCTTACAGGAATGTGCCAGTCCTGAATCTCTATCAACTTACACTTGAAAGCCTCCCACATACCGGATGTTGATTTGCCCTCAAACTTCTGCCCCCAATGTACATTTTTCAGTTTCTGTCTAACATTGTTGTAATTAGCCTTCCCTGAATACCAGGTCTAGTAGTTAGTACTGGGGGAAGGCTTAACTTGAGGACTACACTTATCTTTATCCATCAGTACCTTTAAAGTTTACTGAATTGTGGTCATTTCTCCCTGATTGAGATGTTGACCACCTGACCAGGCTCATTCCCCAATACCAGGTCTAGTATGGCCCCTTCCCTGTTTGAACTACCTACATACTGTTTCAAGAAGCCCTCCTTATAAACTCCACCGCATCCAAACCCACAGCACTAAGTGAGTCCCAATCAATACAAGGGAAGTTAAAATCTCCCAGTACAACAATCCTGTTACTTTTACACCTTACCAAAATCTGCCTACATATCTGTTCTTCTATCTCCTGCTGGCTGTTGGGCGTCCTATAATAAACCCTCAACTTTGTGACTACACCCTTCCTATTCCTGAGCTCTACCCATATTGCCTTGCTGTATGAGCCCTCCAAGGTGTCTTCCCGCAGCACAGCTGTGACATTCTCCTTAACCAGCAGTGCAACTCCCCCACCTTTTTTACATATCCATCTATCCCCTCTGAAACATCTGTATCCTGGAACATTAAGCTGTCAATTCTGTTCTTCCCTTAACCAAGTCTCTATAACGACAACAACAAGGTTGCAGGGAAAAGCCGAGGAACTACAGGCCAGTGAGCCTCACATCTGTGGTAGGTAAGTTGTTGGAAGATATTTTGAGAGACAGGATCTGCAGGCATTTAGAGAGACAAGGACTGATTAGGGACAATCAGCATGGCTTTGTGAGTGGAAAATCATGTCTCACGAATTTGATTGAGTTTTTTGAAGAGGTAACCAAGAAGATAGATGAGGGCAATGCAGTTGGTGTTGTCTACATGGATTTTAGCAAGGCTTTTGACAAGGTACTGCATGGTAGGTTGTTGCATAAGGTTAAATTTCATGGAATCTGGGGTGAGGTGTCTCAAGGGATACAAAATCGGCTTCTTGACGGAGAGTTGTTTTTCAAACTGGAGGCCTGTGACCAGCGGAATGCCTCAGGGATCAGTGTTGCATCCACTGTTTTTTGTCACTTATATTAATGATTTGGATGAGAATATCGGAAGCATGGTTAGTAAATTTGCAGGTGACACCAAGATTGGTGGCATAGTGGACAGTGAAGAAAGTTATTTCCAATTGCAATGGGATCTTGATCAATTGGACCAGTGGGCTGACGAATGGCAGATGGAATTTAATTTAGATAAATGCGAGATGATGCATTTTGGTAAATTGAATAAATCCTGCCCTGGTTCAGTCAATGGTAGGGCACTGGGGAGAGCTACAGAGCAAAGAGATCAAGGAGTACATGTTCATAGCTCCTTGAAATTCGAGTCACAGGTGGACAGTATGCTGAAGAAGGCATTCAGCATGCTTGGCTTCATTGGTCGGAATGTTGAAAATAGGAGTTGGGACATCCTGTTGAAGTTGTACAAGACATTGGTAAGGCCACACTTGGAGTACTGTATACAGGTCTGGTCACTATTATGGAAAGGATATTATTAAACTAGAAAGAATACAGAAAAGATATACTAGGATGCTACTGGGATGAGTTATAAGGAGAGGTTGGATAAACTGGGAGTTTTTTCTCTGAAGCATAGGTTGAGCGGTGATCTTATAGAGGTCTATAAAATAATGAAAGGCATAGATCAGTTAAATAGTCAATATCTTTTCCCAGAGATAGGGGAGTCTAAAACTAGAAGGCATTGGTTTAAGGTGAGGGGAGAGAGATGCAAAAGTGTCCAAAGGGATAGTTTTTTCACAGAGGTTGGTGAGTGTCTGCAACAAGCTGCCAGAGGTAGTAGTAGAAGCAGGTACAATTTTGTCTTTTAAAGAGCGTTTAGACAGTTACATGGGTAAGATGGGTATAGGGGGATATGGACCAAATGCAGGCAATTGGAGCTAGTTTAAGGGCTTTTAAAAAAAAGGACAGCATGGACAGGTTGAGGCAAAGGGCCTGTTTCTATGCTGTAAACCTCTGATTCTATATAACATCATAATTCCAAGTACTAATCCAAGCTCTAAATTCCTCTACCTTATCCGTTACGCTTCTCACATTGAAACAAATGCACTTCAATCCACCAGACCCTCTTTGATTAGCAACCATATCCTGCCTGCCCTTTCTTTGAGTCTTACTGGCTCTCGTCGCTGGTTCCCTTTCCATTAATTCACCTTTCCTTTAGTTCCCACCCACTACCAAATTAGCTAAAAACCTCCTGTGTGGCATTAGCAAACCTCCTGGCCAGAATATTTTTGCCCTTCCAGCATAGATGCAACCCGTCCTCCTTGTACTGGTCCCACCTGTCCAGGAAGAGATCCCAATGGTCCACATATCTGAAACCCTCCCTCTTATACCAGATGTTTCACCAATCGTTGAGCTGAACTGGGTTGGTGCAATTCTACAATTATCCGACTGTTTTATTAAAAGGGGTTTGGTACCGAAAAATTGTTGAAAATACTGGAGGATGGTTAGCTGAAATTAATTTGAAAAAGAAGGAATCTGTTATAATGTAATCAGTGGTAACATGCTGTGTGGTAGATAATGTAACCAATGACAAAATTGTGGTGTACAGCTGACCCAGCATAAATAGAAGACAGGGATTGTGGGGAGCATTTGTGGCCCAGGGTGTGGTCCAAGTGGTGATGTGATGAAGTTTCTTTTTTAAACCTTTACTTTGATTTATTTTGTGAAGTTAGTTTTTTTATTGCTTGTTACTGTAATATTTATAATGCCAGATGAACTTTTTATTGAGAATCTTAACATGAAGGACAATCTAGCCAGCTATAAGTGGTTGCCAGAGGTAAAAATGGCAGTTAACGGGACAGTATGCTTCTCGTGGGCAATCAGTTAAAACTGAATGTGGGCAATCAGTTAAAACATCCCTGATGACTACATCCACAGGAAGTATGTTCAAACTGATCTTGGAACAGTTCGAGTGGCAGTTGGACACAGTTAGGAGTATGCAAGGGACAGAAAGTGTCATAGAAAGGAGTTTGAGATGGAGTCACACACAAGATGCAGGCAGATAGATGGGTGACCGCTAAAAGGGGAAAGCAGGCAGTGCAGGAGTCCCCTGTGTCTATTCTCCTTTCTAACAAGTGTACTGTTTTGGATAGTGTTAAGCCAACTCACACCTCATCCTCATTGTTTCCTTCATTAAGACTCAGCATCCTAGTCCCCAAATCAATTACTTCATGCTCCATTTGTTTAAAAGATTCTACCATCTTATGGTCGCTCATTCCTAAGGGGTCTCGTAGAGCTAGATAGGCAATGATTCTGTCTCATTACACAGTACCCAGTCTAAGATGGCCTGCTCTCCAGTTGATTCTTCCATATATTGGCCAGGAAAACCATTCCATATACATTCCAAGAATTTCTCCTCTATGGCATTGTGACTAATTTGATTTGACATTGAAGTCCCCCACCCAAGAACATTTTGTGTCCATGCTGCTTCCAGGCAATGTTCAACATGGAGGAGAACTGATGCATTGGTTGGTGCAGTAAGTGGCAATCAGCAGGAGGTTTCCTTGTCCGGGTTTGACCTGATGAGCATGTTAATAATAAATGACACTTCACTACTCTCAGTCATCCTTCCTCCTATGTTAATGGTTAATAACTGTTACGGAAGTGTCCTACAGACTCCTTTCATGTTCACCCTATATTATCACAAGTAGGCATTTCTGGATTTTTAAAATCTAGAAAAAGAATTTTAGAGAAAAAAACCAGTTAGTGTTTCAGTTCAATGCTTTGGCAGAGTTCAGTTTTGAGGTTTTACTTCAATAGAACTCTTTTCTTTTAATTCTTCCACAAGAATTGTGCATCACTGGCTAGGACAGCATTTATTGCCTTTTAGCCACTGCACTCTGATGTATGTACATCCACAGTGCTATTAGGAAGGGAGTCCCAGAATTTTGACTCAGTGCAGGAACAGCAATATCCTTCCAGTCAGGCTGGAGTGTGTCATGGAGTAACAGACCTCATTATCGTTTTTGATAGAGAAATTTGGGAGTTATTCAAGATGCCCTGGCCAATAGTTGCTTTGGTCAAATCAAATGGATCAGCCTTCAGTCACTTCCTGTAATGGTAAATTGAATTCAAACTCAACTGGGCTTGAAATAAGATTTCAATAATTATACAAACAACAATTATAGTAGATACTTGTGTTGATTTAATATTTTGACATTTTCCACAGTTGTGAGGAAATCAATAAAGAGCAGGTCACAGTCGGAACTGCTACTACTGATGCAGTGTGTGAAGAAAAGATTAGTACAGGCAAAATAATTGCAGCTGTTATCGTGCCTGTGTTGTTGATCATAGCTGGTGCAGCGCTCTATATTTTTGTAAGAAAAAGAGGAAGTAATCACTATCTATAGGTGAGTAATTCATTTGAGTTACTGTATGCATCTTCCTGTGCGTGTATGCTTTTCCATATTCTTTCAGTTAGATTACGAATAATTTTCCTTCTTTTAAAAAAAATTGCCATAGACCTAAAACACCTTTGGCTGCTCTATTGAGTGATTTTAACCTGAGAATCACCACACCTCAGGCAAGGGGCAAGATTGAGAAAGCAAAGCCTTAAAACATAGAACATATAGAACATAGAACACTACAGCACAAACAGGCCCTTCAACCCACATGTTGTGTCGATCATATCTATACCTACCAGGCCATAGAATTATCTGTAACTCTCAATCCCTCTGGATGAGTTTAAGAGACTTATCCAGAAGTCTCTTAAAAGACCCTAGCGAGTTCGCCTCTACCACCACTGACAGCAACCGATTCCATTCACTCACCACCCTCTGAGTGAGAAACTTACCTCTAACATCTCTGCTGTACTTGCGCCCCAGCACCTTAAATCTGTGTCCTCTTGTAGCGACCATTTCAGCCCTGGAAAATAGCCTCCGAGAATCCACTCTATCTATTCCTGTCAACATCTTATAAACCTCTATTTTGTCGCCTCTCAACCTTCGTCTCTCCAGGGAGAAGAGACCTAGCTCTCTGAACCTATCTTCATAAGGCCTGCCCTCCAATCCAGGCAACATCCTTGTAAATCTCCTCTGCACCCTGAATATCCTCAGCCAGTATGGTAATTAAACCCATACTATTGGCATAGCTGTGCATCGCTAATCAAACCTGTGTGGAAATTTGGCAGCAGGAGGTCACAACTGACAAATCCTGGGATTGGTATCTGATAGTTAGTGGGAAGGGGGTTTGGAGAGGTTCACTCAGATTGGGGAAAGTGCAGATGAGAATTGAAGATACCACAGTGGTTGGGTACACTTCAGAAAGTCTGGGCAATGGTTTTTGGGGGTGATAGGGACATTCCTGATCTCTTGGTCCATGAGGAGTCTGAACTCAGATTTTCTCATTGATACTTTGCTGCCAGCAATGTAGGTATCCTCCTGACTGCTTGTTTATTACATGGCAGCTTTATGACATCTTTGGGCTGAGACTTTGGGCTACCGGTACATTAAAATTTAATCTGCATGGAATTGAGAGCCTTGGTGACCTTCAAATTTGGCAAAGGCAATATAGTAACAGGCAGGTGCCATGCAACCTCAGACTGTTAACTCAACT
Source organism: Sphyrna mokarran (assembly GCA_024679065.1). NCBI lineage: Eukaryota > Metazoa > Chordata > Chondrichthyes > Carcharhiniformes > Carcharhinidae > Sphyrna > Sphyrna mokarran. Next base: position 3,949,587 of record JAGIQG010000028.1, read on the forward strand.
CAGTGTCATTTTAACCATTATTGTGTACGCTGAGTGGGGATGGGGTTAAAATGGGGGCCTGTGTTTTATTTGTTAACATAACCTTTATGTTAATAAACAGTGGAACAAAAATTGAATAAATCCCTTTAACAGCACGTATTCTATTTTTTTCTTTTATTGACAGATAACAAGCATGAAGAGGCTGAAATGATAAACATTTTAATATACATAATCAAGCATATAAAATCATAATATCTGCAAACCTAAAAGCTCAAAACATTCCACAATCATATTCCACTATTACAAGTTATCCCTAACATGCAAACATGTTATTAAATCTGTTGGCCACGTTTTGCTGAAAAAGATGAGAAAACAGAAACTCAAACAAGGATCAAACAACATCATCCTCTGGACAAATCATGATAGGATATGCAGCACATTTTACTAAATACAACACATTTTATTGTATCATCTTTTCCCTTAGGCTCTCCCCTTTTCTGCTTTTCTCCCACAGTGATGCAGATTGGTTACAGTTCCTCTGGAGTCTGTATCTTGCACAAATATCCATTTTTTACCTGCAAGTTGTTTAATTGGTGGAGGGGCAGTGATAATATAACAGGGAAGCTAGATATGGATCAGATTGGTTGAGATAAGAAATGGTAAAGGTAGAGGCCCTGTGGGAATCGAACCCCAAACAGTTGATGCTATGACCATACATACGAATTGGGAGCAGGAGTAGGCCACTCAGCCCTTCACTCCTGCTCAGCCATTCAGTAAGATCATGGCTGATCTGACCCTCAACCTTACATTCCTGTTTACCCTTGATAAATTTTCACTCCCTTGCTTATCAAGGATCTGACTAGCTCTGTCTTAAAAATATACGAAGGGTGCAATCTTTCAAAAAATTCTGCAAACGGAATTTTCTCAAAAATTCACAGTCAATAAGGCGGGAAAATGGCAGGTTATCTCACTTTTTTTCAACAAGGTAAGTATTGGGAGTTTTTGGCACACTGTGTATAACAGGCCTCAGTAAGACGTTTGACAACACCAATTTTAAATCCAACCGATTTATTTGATAGTAAACTTGCAAATAAATCGGTTGGATTTAAAATTGGTGTTGTCTGATCTCTTACTGAGTTTACCCCAGTCCAACGCCGGCACCTCTACATTAATACAGGTCTGTCATGTAATCCTTGCCAGTAGGTGTGTTGAGCCTCAGCTCACCTGTAAAGGCAGCTGTTGAGCTCTAGAGTGCCATTGCAGGCCCCAGTCTCCCAGTATACAGTGTACTGAGAGATCTCGATCAGACCCTCTCCTCCCCGATCATTGCTACAGACATCTGCAGAGTTCTACCACGTTCCGCTTCCTATCATTGCCCCAGCTGATGAAATCACACACCCAGCAGAGGTCCCCTCCTTTCTTCCCCTCCACAGGCCCCTCTCCTTGGCACTACCAGGGTGGACAATGCCAGGATACAGGCCTGTCCCCGACCACCCAGGAATCTTAATACCTCAGTTCCCACCAGCAAGGCCATCATATCTGGCCCTGTTGATGGAGACCATCTGTGATTTTCACCAATGAGAACTTCAGCAACCATGCATGCATTTTGATAGGACTAATGTAGGGGGGAGCTATACAATAAAAGCAGAACCATCAAAAGTATAGACATGCAGAGGGACCTGGGTGTGCAAGACCACGGATCTTTGAAGATGGCAGCATAGGTGGAGAAGGTGGTGAAGAAGGCATATGGCATGCTTGCCTTTATAGGATGGGGTGTAGAGTATAGAAATTGGCGTCTGATGTTACAGCTGTATAGAACGTTGGTTAGGCCACATTTGGGGTACTGCGTACAGTTCTGGTCGCTGCACTACCAGAAGGATGTGGAGGCTTTAAGGAGAGTGCAGAGAAGGTTTATCAAAATGTTGCCTGGTATGGTGGGTGTTAGCTATGAGGAGAGATTGGGTAAACTGGGGTTGTTCCCCCTGGAAAGTTGGAGAATGAAGGGAAACTTAATAGAGGTTTATAAAATTATGAAGTGCATAGATAAGGTGAATACTGGGAAGCTATTTCCCAGGTTGGAGGTGACAAAAATAAGGGGTCACAGGTTCAAGGTGAGGGAGGGGCAAGGTTTAACTCAGATATCAGAAGGACATATTTTACACAGAGGATGGTGGGGGCCTGGAATGCACTGCCAAGTAGGGTGGTAAAGACGGACATACAGGGATCATTTAAGACTTATCTAGATAGTCACATAAACAGACTGTGAATAGAGGGATATAGAAGAATGGTTTAGTTAGACCAATGAGCAGCATAGGCTTGGAGGGCCGAAGGGCCTGTTTCCTTTGCTGTATTGTTCTTTGCTCTTTATTAGTGAGCCAGGACAATAGAGATCAGACTCATTAATCAAATCATTGAGATTGAAATCAGGTACGAGGCTGATTTTGCCGGCAAAATAGTGCTGCTAACATCGCAAAAGACAAGAAACTGTGTGAATCCGATTTTTCACCTCCTGTCCTATCTTACTAGCTTATAACACTGACCGGTATGGTGAACCATAACATCGTACCCCAAGTGTCATAGAAGTCTGAAGCCAAGTTTTCCAGTGAGCTATCCTGCGTAATCTTCCGACACTCTGTCAATTTTTTTTAGCAGCCGGGGAATTCACCCTGGCAGGGGTGGGGAGGTGGGAGACCCTGTGCTCAACAAGGAAGCTGGCTGAAGACTGCTCAGGATTCAGTATCGCAGGCATCCCAATCGCTCAGAGCACTGGGAGATATCCTGCCAATCCTCCCCCACAGAATTGACTCCAAATCCTGCAACACCCCCCCCCCCCTCCAATCATCACCAACAGTGTAACCCCTCATGGCAACAGTGACCCTCCCAGTGAATCCCCCTGCAGTCTCCCTGCACACAATTATCCAACTTTCACGGCCCACCTTTACCAATTTCCCACCCCCGCTTGCATACCCAATCCCTTGCAGAGCTCCCTCATTGCCTTCCTTCAAAGTGTTCTCCTCTATGCAGAGCTCCCCCCTTCCCTCATCCTCAGTTATCCCACTTTCACTCAGGCCCACCTTCTTGGCATGACTAGCACAGTTACGATGCCCAGTGGGCAGTGCCAATGTGCCTGGTGAGTAGTTCCAGGCTAACAATGCCTAATGGGCATTGCCCAACCATGCCTCCAAGCATCCAGGTGCTTCAACGACGTGGCAATGGCGCCTGTCCCTGTTGGTGAGACCACAAGTGATTCAATAAGGCAGGAAATGTCCACGAGGCCATTTTTAAAAGCTTTCCCAATCCTCTCGTTTACCGCTACTCTTTGCCACATTGTGGGGGCGATCTTACCATTGCACCCTGACGGCCATTGAGCAGGGCAAGATGGTAAGATTGTGTGACACCCAAAGAATCGATTTCTTGTTTCTCACAACTTTAACAGTACCAGATATTTGGCAAGGTCAACCTTGAATCCATTTCCAGCGTGAGGCTGAATAAATTATTTAAATATATTTCAAACGTATTTTGCATGGATTTAATGAGCCCAGGATGCTACCGTCCAGACACACTTACCTCTGTGGCCTCCAACGTGAATTCAGCAACGTGAACCAATCATGAAGGCCTCAGGGTTAGAACCGGAGACCGTTGTCTTCCCCCACCCTCCCTGGGAGGTCTAGGGCAAGGGGGAGTGCCCCTTGGTCAGTGCCAGCCTGACACCATGGCATGGGGAGGGAGGGAGGGACAAACTGTCATTCTGCAGTGGAATCGGTGGAGGGAGGGAAGGGGATAATCGAGGCTGGCATTGGAGAGAGAGGGGGTTGAGTGACCAATCGCAGGGATGGTCAGCGCCGATCATGGACAGGGAAAGACAGGGAGAGGATAACTGGTCGGGGCAGTTGGTGAGGGTTGTAATAGGCTGCGGACTCTCACATAGTGCTTTGTAGGAGCTATGGAAGTAGGCAGACAGCAGCAGAGACTGCGTGACGAGTCTCCCCGATAGAGACCCGTGCATGCGCAATGATGCCCTCTCTGCTCTCAGCCAACATTCAGGTGACTTATGCCCCACTCCCCTCCTCCTACAGCGAGAAATCATTTCTGCTGATTTTTTTCATGCACTGAGTGAATAAGATATCAGCTTTCATCTTTTTTGGTAAGATCAACCCCAGTAGGTTTTTTCTTTCAGTTTAATACAGCCCCACTTTCGCAAGTACTGATCCCAGTACTCCATGAATCGAAACCCCCTTCTTCCACACTAGACTTTGAGCCATTTATTCATTTCTTAATTTTACGTACCCTGTGCCAATTTCAAGAGATAATAACCTTGGAGGTTCAGTTGTTTAATTTCATGTCTAGTTCCTCAAACTCTCCATCCAGAGAGATGGTGTCAATTTTCTTGAGTCTTGTTGGAGCCGCAGTCATTGAGACAAGTGGAGAGTATCCAATCACACTCCTGACTTTTGTTTTGTTTTGCCTCGCTTGGGTGAGGCTCATAAAATCCCACCTGAGGCTAACAGAGAAAACTGTTCTGTGAGCCTCACCCACCCCGATTCTGGGACAGTGAGGTTGTAAAATTTCAGCCATAAAATTCAGAGTGGACTTGATAGGTTTGATACACAGTGAATGTCCCCTCTTGTCAGGGAGACTAAAACAAGGGGACTGATTTGGAAAATAAAATGTGTCTGTTTAAGACTGAGATGATGGGAACATTTTCTCCCAAGTGGTCAGAATGTGGAATTTGTTTCCCCGGGAAGTAGTGGAGGCTGTGTTTTTTTGAATTTATTTAAGGCAGAGTAGATGTTAAGCAAGCGAGTCAGGAGTTATGGAGGCGGGGGCAGACAGGAAGTAGACTGAGACCACAACCAGATCAGTTACAATTTTATTGAAAGCTGGAGCAGGTTTGAAGAACCAAATGACTTACTCCAACTTCTATGTTTGCTGCCTCTGTGCACATTTCCTTCCGTGGTTAATGCGTAGTGACGACAGAGGGAGAAATACAAGGCCATTTGTAGATCCGTTGTCGTTCAAGACATTTTTTTAAAATCATTCATTTCTCAAGAATTAAAGGCAATGCTTAGAAGGTTCAGGAAACCCTTAATCCATCTCCTTGTTTACTCCAAAAACCAATTCAGATTGAATCTAATTCATAGACCCCACAAAAGAACCATTCAGGGTCCAAGCTGACAAGAAAACGCGTTACACCGCTCTGATACTTGATTTTAGCCAAAAGGCTGATAAGTACAGACACATTGACCGGAATACTTTGGCCGATTACATCCAGCCAGCAAGAATGAAGAATTTGGCGCTCAGCCTAATCTCTCTTAACTGCAGTAGGACTGGAGAATTCCAAGAGAGGTCAGAGAGTCTAGCCCATTGAATCTGGAAGCTTCTGGATCAACATGATTCAGATCTAGAGCTTTCAGTATGTTAACCCATTAAGCATTGTTTTTGACACCCTTTATGATGGTGTACAATTAGTTTCACTTTCTGCGGATCAAACAGAAGAAACTTGCAATTGGTTACCTTTGGTGGACCTTCTCAAACATCCTTTCAGAATCAGGATGGTTATAGTGCAGAAGAAGACCATTCAGCCCATGTTCTCTATGCCAGCTCTCTGCAATTCATGATGCAGAATCCCTTACCCATCACGAAACAATGTGGTATGTTAAAGATGCACTGTTTCCTTAAAGTCAGAGTTGCTTGCTTTAAAGAACAACTTGCAAGTTAATGTAAAAACCTCTTAAGAAATACTTTGGCTCCACAGGTTGTAACTACTTATGGCCACATCAGGTGGAATTCTCTCAAAAATTCTAAGTGTCAAATTCGTATGAAAACGAGTAATTTTCACTTTTTCAATGGGAGTTCAGAGAGGAATCTCCCACACTCTGTGCATTGCAGAAGCCACCAGGATGAATACTATTAAATTTCAGGGGGCAGGGCCTATTCCCGCTGGAGAAGCTGAAATGACTGTCTGTGCAATCTGCACATTCTCCCTGTGTCTGTGTGGGTTTCCTCCAGGTGCTCCAATTTCCTCCCACAGTTTGAAAGACATGCTGGTTAGGTGCATTGGCCATGCTAAAATTCTCCTTCCATACTTTACACTCCATTCCCCTTGCAACAAATGATGACATTCCATTTGCCTTCATAAATACTTGCTTTCATTGTTGTGATTCATTTACCAGTTTACCCAGATTCTTCTATGCCACAGAGTTTAAACGTTTCTTCAGATTGGGCATCGCTGGTGAGGCTGTTTTATTGCCCTCGAAGGAAGTGGCTTGCTCAGTCATTTCAGAGGACAATGAAGAGTCAACCAATTATTGTGGCTCTGGAGACACATATAGACCAGACCAAATAAAAATGGGAGTTGTTTTTAATTCCCAAATCTTGTTGTTACCTCAAAGAACTCAAACACCATTTCCCTTTCACATAACATAAGAAATAGGAGCAGGAGTCAGCCATCCAGCCCCTCGAGCCTGGCCCGCCATTCAATAAGATCATGGCTGATCTGCAGTGGTTCAGTTCCACTTTCCCACTTTCTCCCCGTAACCCTTAATTCCCTTGTCAATCAAAAACCTATCCACTCTTGACTTGAACATATTCAGTGAGGAAGCCTCCACCACCTCATCAGGCAGAGAATTCCAAAGATTCACCACCCTTTGCGTGAAGAAATTCCTCCTCAACTCTGATCTGAACCACCCCCTCCCCTAATCTCGAGGCTGTGCCCTCTAATCCTGCTATCTTTGCTAAGCGGGATGAGTCTCTCAACCGCTACCCTATCCATCCCCTTCATTATCTTATACGAATCTATAAGATCCCCTCTCAGCCTTCTAAACTCCAAAGAGTACAAACCTAGCCTATTTAGTCTCTCCTCATAATCTAACACCCTCATCCCAGGTATCAGCCTAGTGACCATCTCTGCATCCCCTCCAAGGCCAATTTATCCTTCCTCGAATGCGGCAACCAAAACTTAACAAAGTACTCCAGCTGCAGCCTTACCAGTACCCTATACAGCTGCAAAAGTACCTCCCTACTTTTATATTCTATCCCCTTAGCTACAAAGGCCAACATTGCATTTGCCTTCTTAATCACCTGCTGCACCTGCATATTGTGTTTTTGCGATTCGTGCACAAGGACCCACAGGTTCCTCTGCACCGTCGCATGCTGCAGCTTTTCTCCATTTAAATAGTAATCCTTCCTACCATTATTCCTACCAAAGTGGACAACCTCACACTTGCTAACATTATACTCCATTTGCCAGGTCCTCGCCCACTCAGTCAACCTATCCAGATCCCTCTGCAGGTTTTCCACACCTTCCATGCAATTTGCCTTACCTCTCATCTTTGTGTCATCAGCAAATTTCGTCACCCTGCACTCAGCCCCTTCCTCCAGATCATCTGTGTAAATGATAAATAATTGAGGCCCCAGCACCGAACCTTGGGGCACTCCACTAGTCATCAGCTGCCAATCAGAATAGCACCCATTAATACCTACCCTCTGCTTCTCGCACTCATTAATACCTACTCTCTGCTTCAAAACCGTGTTGATTGTGCCGGATTTCATTCTGATTCTATGCGGCTCCCACTACAACCTTCTTCATAATAAAGTTTGCATTGTCTCAATGACGAATGTTAGGCTAACTGGCTTGTAGTTTCCTGCTTTCTGTTGTCCTCCTTTTTGAATTGGGATTCACATTCACTAGTTTGCAATCTAATGAAACCTTTCCATAATCTTGGCAATATTGGAAAATTGAAACCAATGCACTTATAATCTCAGCAGCCACTTCTTTTTTAACAGTCTCAGATGAAGTCCATCAAAGCCAGGGACTTGTAAATCTTTAATTCTAACAATTTTCTCTGTTCCCTTAGTGTGGTAATTGTTATCTTTAAGCTCCTCCCTCCCTTTCACCTCTTGATTTATAATTATTTCTGGGATGTTATTTATGTTTTCTACAATGAAGATTGAACAGATATTTCATTATTTCTGATGGTTAATTTGTCAGACTCTCTCTCTGGAGGATCAACACTCGTTATAGTTACTCTTTTTCTTTCAAAATACCGGTAAACACTATTTTCTTATTTTTCCAGCCAGCTTTCTTCCATACTCTAATTTTTGCCTCAATTCTTTTTGTTATTCCTGACTGTCTTATAATCTGTCCAATCTTCTGATCTGCCACTAAACTTCATTCCTTTTCTTTCAATTTTAAACTGCTTTTAACTTCCTTTGTTAGCCACAAATAACACCTTCTTATCCTAGAGTCTTTCCTTCTCATTGGAATGTATTTTTGCTAAGTATTATGAAATAGCACCTCAAATGTCTGCCATTGCATCTCTACTGATCTATTCCTTAATCTGATTTCCCTGTTGACAATGTCCTTTTATTTAAGTTTAAAACACTGGTCTTAGACCACTCTTCTCTCCCTTAAACTATTGAAACTTAAACATGTCCTGATCACTAGTACCTGAGGGCTCCTTTACCATGAGGTAATCTGTTTCATTGAATGGTACCAGATGTAGAATAACCTGTTCTCTGGGGCTAGAATGTGCTGCTGTAAGAAATTGTCTCAAAATCATTCCATGAATTCATCTTCCAGGCAATCTTGACCAGTCTGATTCATTCAATCTATATCTAAATTGAAATCATCCATGATTATTTCCCTACATTTCTCAGAAGTCTCATTATTTCTTCCTGTAAACCACATTCTACATGTAGTGAGTTTTAGGGAAGCTGTAAATTACTCCCAGAAGTGAATTCTTATTGTAGCCATTTCCTATCGCTATTTAAACCAATTCTGTATCTCAATCTTTAGAACTAAAATCATCTTTCACTATTGTACTAACATCACCCTGAATTAACAGAGCTCCTTCACCATCTTTTCCCAGCTTCCTATCTCATCAGAATGCCAAATACCTTCGAATGTCCCAGGAATCCCCGTCTTGGGCACCTTGTGGCCACTTCTCCAAAGTGCCTACACATACTTATTTCTACTTGAGCTGACAATTCGTCTGTTCCATTAACAGTTGCTATACAAGTTGAGAACCTTTATTTCTATCTTTTCACTGTTTTTGCACCCTCTGGCTTTCTCTGCTGGAACAATCTGAAGAGTGAGTGTTTTGCCCTTTCCTGCCAAGCTGTCATTACCTTTTATTATTTCCTTATTTACCTACCATGCCGTGTCCAGTTCACTTATCACATCTTCCCTCACCTTATCCATGGCTCTCACTCTACTTTATGACCTTCTCTGCTGCCCTGGTAGATCCACTAGAATACTGGTCCTGGCAAATAATTAGATATTAACAAGGTTTATTTTCAGATTTTATTGATTCTGAAACTCATTGATTGTGAGTGACCAAACTGCCGTAATTCCAGGTACATGCATGGATTATTGTATTACAGGACCTGCCCATTGCTTCATGCCTGTGTAGTCACATGCAAATTGGTTCACTTCCAGTACTTAATTATTTTCCTGTTCTGTACATACTGGTTTTTAGACCCTTTTAATCTGTATTATCATTTCATAAAGTTAAACAGTAATTCTAAAATAACTTTTCTGTATTTTTTTTAGGTGAAACTTCTGATTCAGGAATAGGGAGTTAAACTTCATCTGGAAATAGTTCACAACCTCACCAAGAGGAAATGGTTTTCAGAACTATATGATCACTTTGGCTGTTTGATCTGACTGTTTTATTGGACTTGTCAGAGACAAATTCACTTTAACACAGTCAGTGCAGGAAGACAAGAGGATTGTCAAAAGAAATGAACAAGGAAGCACAGTGCAACTTCTACAAATGGATATATCTGAACAGAAACTCACTTAACAATATCAATAGTGGATCAATCGCATTGTAAAAGATACAAGCTGCATTTTGAAACCATGGACAGTCTCAAATTTTGAATTGAAGACAGCAAGTTTGTTTCTACTTTTATAATGCCACAGCTTGTTATAACTTTTCAAAATATTGAAAGTATGAGCTGTATGTAATTATATTTCATGCAACATGAATGACTACAAATCATTCATGTTGCACAATTCGGATCCAGCAAAAGAACAAAACAGCACGGGAAACAGGCCCTTCGGCCCAAGAGCCCACGCCACCACCCCGATGTTCCCACCTCTACCCGTGATCCCTGTCTATGTTTATAGATCTATGGATTAAAAACCAAATTTGAAACAATTTGGGAAGAATTTGTTCTGCCAGTCAGCTTAAGAGCATATCTTTGGGATGTGGGAGGAAACCGGACCACCCAGAGAAAACCCACGCAAGCATGGAGAGAATGCGCAAACTCCCACAGACACAGGCCCAAATCCATGTATCTGCACAGCACAGCGATAGTTTCTGAGCTGTCGTGTTGCCCATCAGATGGTCTAGGTCAAGCGTACACTAACAACGTGAAGCACTAGGATACTCTTGAAAAAATATCCAAGAGCAGCCCTCTCACGACCTATTGCGTGTATGCCCCTTGTTAGACAACAAGGCGGACCAAATTACCTGTAGGATAAAACAAATACATCAATATCATTGACTATTTACACACTTTCAGGGAACTCCCAAGGCTTATGATCCCTATTTTAAATCAGTTTTCCAAATCCCTCATTCCCATTCTGTTCATGTGCCCATCCAAGTATCTCTTAAGTAACTCCAGAGTGCCTGCCTCCACCACTTGGCAGCGCATTCCATACCCCCACCACCCTCTGTGTGAAAAAACTCCCTCTAGCATCCAAATTATACCTTATTCCCCCCCCATCCTAAAACCCATGACCCCTCGTGCTATTTGAGTTCATCCTCAGAAAAAGCTTAACCCTGTTTACTCTATCTATATCCCTCATAATCTTGTACAGCTCTATTAGATCTCCTCTAATCTATATCTTTCTAAGGAAAACAGCCCCAATTTGCCTAACCTCTCCTTGTAACTCAGACCTTCCAGCATCCTGGTAAACCTCCTCTGCACTCTCTCCAGAGTCTCCATGTCCTTCTGGTAGTAAGGCGATCAGAACTGGATGCAGTATTCCAAATGATGTCTAACCAATGTTCAGGGATCGTGGGTAGAAGTGGGACCATCGAGGTGGCGGCGCGGGCTCGTTGGGCCGAAGGGCCTGTTTTCTGTGCTGTTTTGTTCTTTGTTCTTTGTTCTATACAACTGCAACATTAAAGGCCAGCTCTTGTACTCTATACCCCTTCCTATAAAGGCTAGCATACTATATGCTTTCTTCACAACCTTCTCCACCTGCTCTGCCACCTTCAGAGACTTGTTCACCCGCACCCCCAGGTCCCTCTGCATTTCTGTAGTCTTTATAGTTCTACCCTTTATCATATACCTCCCCCCCTACATTCTTTCTCCCGAAATGCATCACCTCGCATAGGACTCTGAAATCGGCCTTGCAGTTGGAGGATGTGGTCAAGAAGGTGTATGGTGTACTAGCCTTCATTAATCGAGGGATTGAGTTTAGGAGTTGGGAGATAATGCTGCAACTTTATAAGACCCTTGTCAGATCCCACTTGGAGCACTGCGCAGTTTTGGTCACCTCACTACAAGAAGGATGTGGGAGCTATTGAAAGGGTGCAGAGGAGATTTACAAGGATGTTGCTTGGATTGGGTAGCATGCCTTAATAGGATAGGTTGAGGGAGCTCGGTCTTTTCTCCTGGAGAGACGAAGGATGAGAGGTGACCTGATAGAAGTTTATAAGATGTTGAGAAGTATAGATAGGGTGGATTCTCAGAGGCTATTTCCCAGGGCTGAAATGGTTGCTACCAGAGGACACAGGTTTAAAGTTCTGGGGAATAGGTACAGAGGAGATGTCAGGGGTAAGTTTTTCACTCAGAGGATGGTGGGTGAGTGTAATCAGCTGCTGTCGGTGGTGGTGGAGGTGAACTTGTTGGGGTCTTTTAAGAGACTTCTGGATGAATACATGGGATTTAATGGCTTTGAGGGTTATAGATAGGCAACATTTGGGCTAAAGGACCTTTTTGTGCTGTAGTGTTCTATGTTCTATATAAATGACCACAACAGAATGACAGTTTGGACCCAGCAAAAGATCTGGCTCTCATATGCTCAATCTACTGATCAGGGAGAGGGAACTGTTAGATTGTGTTTAATTTTTGTTTTAAGGGTTTGTTGTTGAGATATAGATAGCCTATTTTATTTTTTTTACCTCAATGCACTTTAATGCAAGAATGAACCATTGTGAAGATTCATTGTCTTTTCCCTGTGTGAATACTGACGAAAAATATTCATTTAGTGCCTCTCTGATCTCTTTGAACTCCACGCACAACTTCTTACTATTGTCCTTGATTGGCCCTAATCTTACCCTTGTCATTCTTTTATTCCTGACATATCTATAGAAAGTTTTAGGCTTTTCTCATGTCCCCTCTTGGTTTTTCTTAGCTCTCTGTTTAGATTCTTCCTGGCTAACTTGTAACTCTCCAGCACTCTATCTAAGCCTTCATATCTCATCTTGACATGTGTCTTTTCCTTCCTCTTTGCAAGCGATTCAACTTCTTTAGTAAACCATAATTCTCTTGCTCAACCATTTCCTTCCTGCCTAATAGGTGCATATTTATCAAGAACACAGAGTAGCTGTTCCTTGAATAAGCTCCACATTTCAATTGTGCCCAGCCCCTGCAATTTCTTTCCAATCCTATGCGTCCTAAATCTCACCTAATCAAATCATAATTTCCTTTCCTCCAGTTATAATTTTTGCCCTGCGGTATATACCTATCCCTTTTCCATCACTAATGTAAACGTAACCCAATTGTGGTCACTATCATCAGAATAAAGAGCCCATGGTGTCAAGGGTAAGATTCTGGCATGGATAGAGGATTGGCTGACTGGCAGAAGGCAGACAGTGGGGGTAAAGAGGTCTTTTTCAGAATGGCAACAGGTGACTAGTGGTGTGCTTCAGTGGTCAGTGCTGGGATCACTACTTTTCACAATATATATGAACAATTCAGAAGAAGGAACTGAAGCCACTGCTGCTAAGTTTGTAGATGATACAAATATACGTAGAGGGCAAAGTAATATTGAGGAAGGGGGGACTGCAAAAGGACTTGGATAGGTTAGAGTTGGCAAAGAAGTGGCAGTTGGAATACAGTGTGGAAAACTGTGAGGTTATGCACTTTGGATGGAGGAATGGAGGCACAGACTACTTTCTAAATGGGGGAATGGTTAGGAAATTAGAAACACAAAGGGACTTGGGAGTCCTTGTTCAAGATTCTCAAGGTTAACGTGCAGTTTCAGTCAGCATTTAAGAAGGCAAATGCAATGTTAGCATTCATGTCGCGAGGGCTAGAATACGAGGGGTAGGGGGGAGGTTAGCTAATGAGGAGAGATTAAATAGACTGGGCCTGTACTCGTTGGAGTTTAAAAGGCTGAGGGGGGATCTTATAGAGACTTACAAGATAGTGAAGGGGCTAGATAGGGTAGAGGCAAAGAGATTCTTTCCACTTAGAAAGGAAACAAGAACTAAAGGTTACAGCCTCAAAATAAGGGTTTAGAACAGAGTTGAGGAGGAACTTTTTCATTCAAAGGGTGGTGAATCTCTGGAATTCTCTGCCCATTGAAGTGGTGGAGGCTATCTTGTTGAATATATTTCAGTCACAGGTAGTTAGATTTCTGATAGACAAGGGAATTAAGGGTTATGGAGAGAAAGCGGGAAAGTGGAACTGATCCACTTCAGATCAGCCATGATCTTATTGAATGGCGGGGCAGCTCGAAGAGCTGGATAACCGAATCCTGCTCCTATTTCTTATATTCAAAAGGCAACCTGAGGAATCTGGGAGATGGCCCTAGTGAGGTGGTTAGGACAGAGGGTAGATCTCTGTTTCCCTATCAGTGCTAATCACATTCCTCCTATAATGTGAATTTCAGAATTGCATACAATACTTTAGCTGTGGCCTAATCAACATTTTATATTTTTCCAGCATAACCCTTCTGCTCTAAAACTCAATGCCTCCACTATTAGAGGCAAGACTACCATATGCCTTCTTATCCACTTCAGGCACCTGTCCTGCTAACTTAAGTGACTGGTAAATATGTACAGTAAAGTCTCTGTGCTTCCCAGAGTCCTGCTGTTCATCATGTATGAAGTCTCACAACACCAGGTTAAAGTCCAACACGTTTATTTGGTAGCAGACGCCACTAGCTTTCAGAGCACTGCTGCTTCATCAGGTGAGTGGGAGTGGAACTCCAAGTTAAGAACAAAGAGACAGCTTCTTCCTTACTGAATTCAATCAAACTTTTGAATGGACTTACCAAGTGTTAAGTTGATCATTCTCTGCACCCTAGCTATGACTATAACACCACATTCCGCACTCTCGCCTTCTCTATGTATGGCATGCTTTGTATAGTGCACAAGAAACAATACTTTTCACTGTATATTAATATGTGAATAATAAATCAAAAACAATATATATGTGCAAGTGATAGTTTCAGAACTGCAATACGCATTACATAGCCCTCAGGGATTGCCTCCTTAAAGGGGCCATGCTATTCCATAAGGGGAAATGCTTCTTGTCTAGCCTATTGATAGTCCCATGTATTTCTGTACACCTCGATCAGGTCTCCTTCAGCCCTCGCTCCTCTAAGGAAATCAACCTGGCCTAACCAGCCTTTCTTCATAGTTGAAATGCTCCAGACCAGATTATCATCCTGGTTAGTACTCTCTGCGCCCTTTCTAGTGAAATCACATCTTTCCAACAGTGTGGCGACCAGAACTGCACGTAGTACTTCAGCTGTGGCCAAACAAGTGTTTTCCTCAGCTCCATCAAAACCTCCCTGTTATATTTTATGTTTCGGCTAATAAAGGTAAGTATCCCATTTGCCTTAACCATTTTATCTACCTGACCTGCTGCCTTCAGGGATCTTTAGACATGCACCCCAATGCCCCTTGCCTTGTCTCCTCCCAGAAAGCAAAACCTCCAGATAGTTTCAATTGCAGATAGGTTTATTTACTTAATTTCAATTCCATCAGCTGTCATGTCCTGTGGCTGCCATGTGGTGGAGCCGTTGAAAGGCATCATCCCCCAAATTCTATGACTATCATACAGAAAAGGGGTTCACCCACTGCTCCAGGGGACTTTTTGTTCCTCTGAAATATAAATGTTCGCCTCCAAGGCCTCACGGTTCATGACCTGCCTCAGCAGTGATCACTTCTCTTGATGAAGCTGCCCAGGTTTCAGAGCTGCCGTCCTTCAGATCAGCCCAATTCAGATGTTATTAAGAAACCTGCGTTTTCATTATCAATGAAAAAGTATATAAAACTTTTATCAATGATTATGTGAAAGTTTTAATTGCTGGATTGAAAACAGTGCTGGAAAAGCTCAGCAGATCTAATGGAATCCTCTTTGGAACTGCTGGTTTGTGTTCTGATGGGAGATTACTTCTTGCGTTGATTCAGTTAGGTCTAAAACAAGATGTCACACAGAGATTAGGGATAACATGTAGAAAGCTTAGATAAGAGATTACATGATACCAAGTTATAGTCTAGAAATCACAAGTTTTTAGAGTTCTGCTCCTTCGCCAAGTCCTTCAACTTTAATGTGAAATTTCTTATGGCCCAGCAGCCCAGGAAGAAGACATCGGAGTGAGATCAAGCCGCAGAATGTCACAGCAAAGTCAGAATCATACTTGTGGTTTAAACACAGACGTTCCACAAAACACCTACATAACCTGCTTTTGGTCTGTTCAATAAGCATCAACTGTTTCTCACATTGCCTGGATCCACTACAGTTCACCTATCGTTACAACAGATCCACAATAGATGCCATCTTCCCTCCCTGGCCTTACACTCCATCCCGGAATTATGTCAGACTTCTACTTATTGATTTTAGCTCCGTCTTTAACACCGTTATTCTTGATGTAGACGGGGGCATGTCCTTCACTACGCTTCCTGAAGTCAATGACTATCTTTTTTTTGACATTGAGGGAGAGATTATTATCGCCGCACCAGTTCACCAGATTCTCTAATCTCATTCCTGTACTCTGTCTTGTCATTGTTTGAGATCTGACTCGTTGCTGTGGCATCATTAGCAAACTTGAAAATCGAATTAGATGGGAATTTGGTCACACAGTCATGGGTGTACAAGGAGTATAGTAGGGAGCTGAGGTCACAGCCTTGTGGGGCACCGGTGTTGAGAATGATCATGGGGTAAGTGTGAAATACAATATACTGAATTAAAAGATGCAGATGTGTAAATCGCTGTTTAAGCTGGAATGATTGTTTTGAGTCTTGGTTAATGAGGAGAGAGGAGGTAAAAGGCTGGTGTTACATCTCCTGTGATTGCGGGAGAAGGTTCCCTGGGAATGGGAGGAGGTGTTGGGAGTGACTGTGTAGCAGAGCAATGTGTAACGGAGGGAATATCCTTTTGGAAACGTGAAAGGGGAAGATTTGTTTAGCTGTTTAGTGGCATCGTGCTGCAGTTGGTGGAAATGGCAGAGTGTAATTGTTTGAATACACAGGCTGGCGGATTGGGAAATGAGAAGAAGGGGAACCCTATCGCGGTTCTGGGTGGGAGGAGAAGGGTGATGGGTGAAGTGTGGGAAATGGTTCAGACACAGTCGATCACAGTGGGTGGGGAATTGATTCCTCAGTGGAGAAAAAAAGCTCATCAGAAACATTGATATGGACGGTGGCATCATCAGAACAGATTTGAGAGAGCGATGGAGAAACTGGGAGAATGGAATGGATTTCTCACTGGGTGCAGTGTAAGGAAGTTCACTGGAGGTAGTGTGGGAGCCACAGGGTGAAAAATTGTTAATAATGGATCAGAAAATGGCTTAGTAATAGGACTAATGGTAGAAGGCAGTCTGAGTGATTGGAGGTCAGTGTCCAGCGGTGTGCCTCAGGGATCAATACTAAGGCCCTTATTGTTTGTTATGTACATAAGTGAAATAGATGAAAATGTAGGGGGAATATAAGCAAGTTTGATGACTCCAAGATTGGTAGAATGGAATGAAGAAGATTGGAACTTGGACAAGTTGCAGAGCTGGGCCGAGAGGTGGCAAATGGAGTTTAATGTGGAAAAGTGTGAGGTAATTCACTATGGCAGGAATAATAAATGTGTAGAGTATAGGGCAAATGGTAGGATTCTTAGTAGTCTAGATGAACAGAGGGATCTTGGTGTGTATGTGCATAGATCCCTGAAAGTAGGCAGTCAGGTCGATAAGGTTGTTAGGAAGGCATATGGAGTCTTGGCTTTTATTGGTAGAGGGATTGAATTTCGGAGCCGCAACGTCATGTTGCAACTGTACAAAACTCTAGTGCGGCCGCACTTGGAGTATTGTGTGCAGTTCTGGTCCCCACATTATAAGAAAGATGTGGAGGCATTGGAGAGGGTACAGAGGAGGTTTACCAGGATGTTGCCTGGTATGGAGGGCAGGTCTTATGAAGAGAGGCTGAGGGATTTGAGGTTGTTTTCGTTAGAAAGGAGGCGGCTAAGAGGGGACCTAATCGAAACATATAAGATGATTAGAGGTTTAGATAGGGTGGACAGTGATAGCCTTTTTCCTAGGATGGAGAAAGCTAGCACGAGGGGACACAGCTTTAAATTAAGGGGTGATAGTTATAGGACGGATATCAGAGGTAGGTTCTTTACCCAAAGGGTGGTTCGGGAGTGGAATGCCTGCCTGCAGCAGTTGTAGATGCGCCAAGTTTGGTGGCGTTTAAGAGGTTAGTTGATAAGTATATGGAAGAGAAGGGAATGGTTTAGTTTGGAGGGGCATTGCTTTTTATATTGGTCGGCGCAACATCGAAGGCCAAAGGGCCTGTTCTGTGCTGTAATGTTCTATGTTCTATAAGATGGCTGTAGGTTACAGGAAGGTATAGATGGATTTGTCAGATGGGCAGAGCATGGCAGATGGTATCTAACTCTGATAAGAGCAAAGTGAAGGAAGTAGTGACAAGATGAGGGAGAATGAATGGCAGAACTCTGCAATCTTGTTTCCTTCTCTATGAACAGTATATTTCCTTTGTTTAGTGCACAAGAAACAATAATTTTCACCATATGTTAATACATGTGATAATAATAAATCAAATCAAATAAAAAAAGCCCAGAGAAGCTCAGGGGAACAGAGGGATCTTGGGGTGATTATTCACAGATCCCTGAAGGTGGCAGAGTACGCAATTGGGAGAGTTAAAAAGGCGTATGCAACACCTGCTTTTATCAGTTGTGGTGCAGAATATAAGAGCAAAGAGGTAATATTGGAGTTGTACCAAGCGTTGGTTAGACCACAGCGGGAGCACTGTGTGCTGTTCTGGCCACCTGACAGGATGTGACAGCACCAGAGGGGTACAAAGGAGGTTCACCAGGATGTTGGAGAGGCTTGGATTGTTTTTTTAACAGCAGAGAAGACTTCGCAGGAGCATGACTGGGGTGTATCAGATTATGAAGGGTATGGACAGGGTGAGAGGGAAGCAGCCATTCCTCTCAGTCAAACACAAAGGAGCATAATTTGAGGACAAGGGACAGGAGATTCAGAGGGGATTTTTCACTCAGAGGGTGTTGGGAATCTGGGATACGCTGCCTGGGAAGGTTGTGGAGGCTGGAAACCTTACCAGCTTTAGGAGTTATTTGGATGAGCACTTGAAATATCATAACATTCAAGGACATGGGACAAGTGCAGGACAAGGGGATTAGTGCACCTTTAGTGATAGATATTGTCCATGGAGACTTGATGGGCCAAAGGGCCTTTCTGCTGAATGACTATGTGGGTTAATTGATGGGAAGATTAACGGATGATGCAGTGTTTTTCTGTAAAAAAGCAGCTCAAATCTGTGCATACGCAAATTTAAAAACTATGTTCAGTAAGTTCAGCTATGTTCAGTAAGTTCCTCAGCCGTCCTACCAACCAGCGCACTCCTCCAATCCACAGTCGCCAATTCCTCTCTCATCCTATCATAGTCCCCTCTGTTCAAACATAGTACACAGGTCTGGGACGCTACTACCTCATCCTCCGTCTGCATCATAAATTCTACCATATTATGATCACTCGTCCCTAGAAGATCCCTCATGTGAATATCCCTAATTCTATCTAACTCATTACATTGTACCAGATCCAAGATAGCACGCTCTCTCGTCGGTTCCGTAACATACTGTTCAAAGAACCCATCCCTACAGCATTCCAAAAACTCTTCCTCCAGCCCGCCGCGTCCGACTTGCATCGCCCAGTCAATATGTAGACTGAAATCACCCATTACTAACACTGTCCCATTTCTGCATGCATCTCTTATTTGTTTGTTTATAGCCCTCCCCACTTCAAAGTTGTTATTTGGGGGCCTATAGACCACACCCACCAGTGTCTTCCTCCCCTTCTTATTTTTTATCTCCACCCACAGCGATTCCACATTTTGCTCTTTGAGGCTTATATGCTCTCTTCCCACCGCCCTGACATTATCCTTAATCAACAGAGCCACTCCACCCCATTTCTCCTCCTGTCTGTCCTTCCTAAACACCTGATAGCCATGGACATTCAGCTCCCAGTCCTTGTCCCCCACAACCACGTTCCCATAACGGCCACTAGATCATATCCATTTGCGCCAATTTGCACCATCAGCTCATTCTCTTTGTTCCGAATGCTTTGTGCATTCAGGTAAAATGCCTTAATACCAGTGTTTGCCTGGATCTTATTTGCTGAAACACTACCAGGCTCTCCCATGCCTCCTATCCCTCTAATAGGCAGAACATTTTCAATATTTATATGTACCTGTACCTTTTCCTTTACTCCAGGAGTAGTAATTTCCCCTACCCTTGAATCCTCCTCCACCGACCCCCCTCCAAAAAAAAATTAGTTTAAAGCACTATCTACAGTCCCAGTTATGCAATTTGCCAGGACTCTGGTCCCTGCACAATTAAGACATGGACCATCCCATCTGAACAGGTCCCATCTGCCCCAATACTGGTGCCAATGCCCCATAAACCCAAACCAATTCTTCCCACACCAATCCTTGAGCCACAGATTCATCTCCTTAATCCTACATACCCTGTGCCAATCTGCGTGTGATTCACACAGGTAGCAATCCTGAGATAACCGCCTTGTCAGTTCTCCTCTAATTTGGCACCCAGATTTTCTGTCTGTTTTATGTCAAACGAACATGAACTCACCTGATCAGTAAGGTTAGCATCTTTTTTTAATTCATTTGTGGAACATGGGCATCATTGACTAACCGGTATTTATTGCCCATTCCTACTTGCCCTTGTTCTGAGGGCAGTTGAGAGTCAACCACATTGCTGCGGTTCTGTAGTCACATGTAGGCAGGATAAGGGTGGCTGATTTCTTTCCCTGAGAGACATTAGTAAAACAGATGGATTTTTCCAACAATCGACAGTGGTCTCTGCTTGGATACAAGACCGGTTTGATCACTTGACAATCATTTGATTCTGATCATGTGCCCATCCACAATCTAAATTTACATCCTCTCAAAAGGTGATTAGTTTGTGTTGAATGTTCACATTATCATCAAGCCCCGAATAAAATATTGTTATTTCTGTTTTACTGAAACTTTGACTCATAACTTATAAATTAAGAAGAAATAAAAAGATTTAAGAGCAACATTTAAATATAAATTACTGCTGATTGTACAGTGTTGACTACAATGAGAAAAACTGAGTCATTTATATTAATTCTACAAAACAAAATCATAAATTTAAGTCTTTTCTAAACAATATTCTTGTAAAATTTAGCGACTTTCTAGGTAACATATCAACTTTTAAAAATCCAAAACAAATTTGAGTAAATCACTCAGTTTCCCACATCTCAGTTTCTGGGCAGTGTGAGTCAACGCTCAGACTGTAACTACCCTGAATCCAGTAATAAAACATATTGCGTAAGAGCCATAGCTGACTCTTCCTCTGACTGGGTTAGTCTGATGTGGAGATGCTGGTGTTGGACTGGGGTGAGCGCAGTGAGAAGTCCAACAGGTTTATTTGATAGTACAAGTCACAAGTGGTATCAAGTGGCTCATGCTCTCAAATAAACCTGTTGGACTTGTGGTCTTGAGTTTCAATATTTTTATATGTTTTATAAAGGAAAACACTTAAAGAAAATATAGAAGAATATATTGTGGTCCTGGTGTTGTGAGATTTCTTACTGGCTTAGTCTGCACAGGAGATATGACCGGTACAAATTATTGAACACCAAAGTTCCAGCAGCTTTCCCCAGGATTCAATTCTGGCAGACTCACAAATGACCTGTGACAGTTACAAATCTCGATGGAAACATTTATTTGTCAAGTTTTGTGAAGGTAGAATTGGCAGGAAAATAAAATTGAAGGGAGAGCTGCCTCAGCAACATGCTCCAGTATTGATATAGAAAATATATTTCATTTACGTTCAGTAATAGTTTATATTGAGTGATAAATCATAGTTTTGAATTTAAATTCTTGTCCCATAAACTTGCGTGCTCATGAACTGACCCCAAACCAATTTGCCCCAGGATCAAAAATCAAGCCCAATCTTCAGGTGCAGTAATGAGCGAGTCCCCTATTTAATTGATTGCATTGCACATTGGAATATTTTGAGGTCATGTCTACATGTCAAGTCATTTTTTTCTTTGAAACTGAAATTTCTCCAGTATGTGTGATTTTCTAATGTGAGAATTCTCAAGATTGTCTCAGAACATTTCATTTCTATCAGTCTGTTACTAACAGTCACTGAAATTGCTGATTGGCATTCTGTGAAGTTTCATTCATATAATTTCCACTGAACCTTAATACATCTAACCAATTTATAGAAATAACCTGTGCAGATACAGGAATTTGGGCCGGTGTCTGTGGGAGTTTGCGCATTCTTCCCGTGCTTGCGTGGGTTTTATCCGGGTGCTCTGGTTTCCTTCCGCACCCCAAAGATGTGCTCTTAGGCTGATTGGTGAAACAAATTGTCCCTAAATTGTCTCCCCAATTTGGTTCCAATGCAGATTTCCGTAAACATAGACAAGGGTCATGGGTGGAAATAGGAATGTTAAAATGGCGGCGTGGGCTCATTGGGCCGAAGGGCCTGTTTTCTGTGCTGTGTTATTCTTTGTTCTAACCTGTACCACAGTATTTTTTCCTTAACTGGACCCTTTGAATTTGACTGCTCCCTCTCACAGGAGTAATGAGTCACATATCCTATACCAGAGGGAAGCAATGCCCTTTGGCTGAAGGCAGGTTACTCATTTGAACTATAATCACACACATGGAAAGGTTCATGTTTTCTAAGGCCTTGTCATGGATTTTGATAATTGGAATGTACTGGGTGTGACAAAAGAAAGTTGGTATTAAAAGTTAGTGTAAGGCCTGTGTCTATGTATGACTCGGTGAAGGTGTTGTTAATGGAAGAGATAGAAAGATTCTTGATTAATAAGGGGCTCGAGGATTGTGGGGAAAAGGTAGGAGAATGGAGATGAGAAAAGTATCAGCCATGATTGAATGACAGAGTAGACTCGATGGGCCGAATGGCGCAATTCTGCTGCAATGTCTTATGGAACTTGGCACAGACACAAGCACCATTTATATACTGTAGCTCAATGACAGAGAATGGGATGACCTTGGATTTGACCTACAGGCAGCAGAGTTAAACAGATTCCAGTTTGTTCAATAGTTTAGCTCCACTCAGCGAGAACCTTGCTGAGGGTGAGATGGGGCATTGCAACAAGGAAGATTGAAAACAGCGTGGTGTGATGACACAGTCTTGTTTGAAACCAATCCAAACATAAATTAGGTCTGTGTTTACAATGAATAAATTGGCACATCCAAGGACAATTTCAACAACAAAGTTCAAAACTACAACCTTCATTATTGGCAGTGCAGCAGATATGTCCAACTAATGCAGAGCAGCAATCAATAGAATTAAATTGTATGGTTCAAATACAGCAGAATTCAAAACAGAGGTGACGATGATCAAACCACTTCATACTGCAGTCATATTGTACCTGATTGGTCTAGATAGTCACCAACAAAAAAAGAGACACTCATGCTTGAGATACTGTGTAGCCATAATTAATATCAAAGGTCAGAGTTATGAAGAATGATTGAAAAGACCTGGGCTTTACAAAACAGGAAGCAGGCATCTTAATGGTGACCTTATTGAGGCTACGGGAAAAGTTGGCCGGGTCATTCTTTAAACAATAGGCAGGGGGGTAGATTGAGTCTACATTGGTGCTGGATGTTCTCTGAAGTTGACTATATCAGTGATTGTTTGCCCTGTGAAATCAGTCATGGGAGTTTTCTGAACTGGATAGTATTGTGCTGTGCATTTCCTAGTGTTTGTGCTGTGTGTTCTTCTGTTCTCTGAACACTAGAGTTTGAACATTGTCTTTGAAATCAGTGATGGCAGCATTGTGTTTTATCACAACATTGTAGTCTGCCCAACAATGACACAATCAATCTGCACAATGCAAATGAAAGCCATCAATTTTCATTCAATAGGAGTTAGAAAATAAAGTATTTGTACCATTCTAATATAAACAAACATTTTTGGGGAGAAATCAAGAAATTCTTCTTCATGCACTCTGAACAACATGTGGAGGAATTATGCAGATAAATCTGTGGAGGATAAAATTTTCAAATGGTTTAAGACCCTCGTGAAAACTTATCACTTTGACCAAGCTTTTGGTCAACTTTCTAATGTCTCTTTATGTCGAATACAGATGTTATACAAATATAAGCTGCTTTTGAATCTTTTGAAGAATATTAACATTCTACAATGGAGAATTCTGTGCAAATGGCAAGATCTATCTGATATGCAGTTCCTGATGCTTAATGGAATGGGTAGTGGTGACAATCCAGTGAGGATCAAATATCTGTGTTTACAATGAATAAATAAACAGCATTGGCTGACTCCTGTTAGTAGAATATGACAGCAGGTTAGAAGGATTCCCTGTGGGATCAACTATAACAAAAACTACTTTTGTGTCTGAACTATTTATTCAGGCAGAGTGATAGAAGGCCAAAAGAGAAAATACTGGGTAATCTCAGCATATTTGTCAGGAAAGAAAAAAGCTGACGTTTCAAGCCCAGATGACCCTTTGTCAATGGCTGAAGAGCCTAAATTTAGTTTCTTTTTGACACTACAGCCTGGACTATTGATACACCCAGCTCAACTATAGGCCCTAGTCAACAGTGGAATTGAGGAGATAAAGTGTATACAATAACAAGCTGGACTACAGGGGGATCTTTTTTGAAGAACAGTCACATAAAATGCTAAATAAAAGCAAATTAATGAGCATGCTGGAATTTTTGATCATCTGGACTCAACGCCAGCTCTTTTCTCTCCTTCCAGATCTGCTTAGATTTTCCAGCATTTTCTCTTTTGGTTTCATAAAACTCTAAATGTTAACTTCTCTTTCTCTCTCCATAGATGCAGCCAGACCAACTGACTTTGTCCAGCACTTTCTGGTTTTATTTTTGATTACAGAGGGAGCTAACGAGACAACAACATGCAATAGGTAAGTGTGGAGGAATTGGGGGTAAAGTTATCAACCTCCAGGATCAGCCCGGAATCTCCAGTAATTGAAGTAAACTCCAGGGCAGTGCTTTTTGTAACTGTGGAGAAATATCAGTGGGAGATTTAAAAATGTTCTTCTACATTTTCTTTAAGTGTTTTCCTTTATAAAATGTATAAAAATGTTGAAACTCAAGACAGTGCAGAGTTAAGGAGGTTGTTTGGCTCATAGTCAAGCATCCTTTAATTGGGTATTGAGTTGTGTTGCTTTCCAATTGATCTAGGAAGGGAATATATCACAAAGATGAATGTGTTGACTGGCTAATGGCTAGAGTCATAATGGCTCGAGTCATAAGAGTCTTATGCCAGCATAAACACCATAAGAAGTCTCACAACAGCAGGTTAGATGACAAAGGGGCAAACCCCGAAAGCTTGTAAGTTTACTATCAAATAAATTGGTTGGTCTGTAACTCGGTGTTGTGAGACTTCTTACAATGGCTAAAGTAAGGAGGAAGCCATGTGATGGAACTTCCAGGATTACATTTAATCACAGTTGGCAACTCTCAACCCTAAATTGAGTGGTTGGTTGTCATTGGGGGTGAAGGCCTAAATTGTTAGAAGGTCTTAGCTGGGAATCAGACAGGAGAGAGGGAGGGACAATGATAGGTAGGGCGGGAAGTGGGGGGAGAAGGTGCGCGGGTGAATGCTGGAGGGAACCTAAAAGATTGGGACACATCTAACAAAAAGAAATTGCTTAATGCTGCATTTTGAAACTTTCCTCTGAAAGCCAGCCAGTTCTTGCACCAGGAAACAAGTTAACAAAAAAAATTCAACCAGAGACTTATTAACACATGTTGATAAGACAAAAGATCACATTCTTTCCTAATCTCCACTCCCTGCCAAAGTTCAGCATACAGGCACCAAACATTCATTAAATATTGTTAGAATTGGATTCTGTTGTGCCAGTTTACATTCATCTATTGTTGCAGAAGTAATTTAAAATCGAGTCACATGATTTGAATTTGACTCATTCTTAATTTTTTTTTCCACCACAATTCTACTTTTTAAAAGACAAAGTATATTTGAAAACAATAACATAATTTATTATTTTGTGATAATGCTTTCAGTTACAATGAAATGTTTCAGTTACAAGTTACAAATCCAAGTTATTTGAATTTTTCGACTTGAACTGGGTCATATTTTCTTTAGAATTTTAATCTGTTCTGATTTTCCTGTTGACATGGGATAGCCAAGTTAGTTTTTTTTGGATCCAGAACTTCTGGGAACACATTTTTAAAATTAATTTGTGGGACACGGGTATCACTGAAGGCCAGCATTTATTGCCCATCCCTAGTTGCCCTTGAACTGAGTGGCTTGTTAGGTCATTTCAGAGGGCATTTGAAGTCAACCACATTGCTGGGGTTCTGGAGTCATTTGGGCCAGATTAGGTAGGGACAGCAGATTTCCTGCCCACAAAGACATTAGTGAACCAAGTAGGTTTTTCCAACAGTGGTTCATAGTCATCAATAGGTTTTTAATTTGATGCAATTGGTTAGATATGTTCAGGAGGGCTTTCTAATATAGTATGTTGACAATCTAACCAGGCAGGGGACCATACTCGATGGGTATTGGGATTGAGCCAGGTCAAGTGATCAATATTTCAGTCTGGGAGCATTTTGGGCTTAGTGACCATAATCTCCTAAGATTTTGAGTAATCTTGGATAAGAACAAGAGTGGTCCTCAGGTGAGGATGCTTAATTGAATGAATAAGAAGTCTCACAAGGTTAGAATCCAAAGATTTATTTGGTATCATGAGCTTTCAGAGCACTGCTCGTTCATCAGGTGAGTTCATCACGGCATGGTGGTACACTGGTTAGCACTGTTCCCTAACAGCACCAGGGACCCAGGTTCAATTCTCAGCTTGGGTCAATGTGTGGAGTTTGCATATTGCTCTGTGTCTGCATGATTATCCTCCAGGTGCTCCAGTTTTCTCTCTCAGTCCAAAGGTGTGCAGGTTAGGTGAATCAGCCATGTTAAATTGCCCTTTAGTGTCGGGGGAATAGACATGGTAAATCCATGGGTTACGTGGGTATGGCCTGGGTGGGATTGTGATTGGTATAGACTAGATGGGCCAAATGGCCTCTTTTCCATTGTAGGGATTCTCAAACCACTCAAGGATAATGGAGGGAAATTATGCATGGAGGCAAAGGAAGTGGGTGAGATCCTTAATGAATACATTGTATCGGTGTTCACTAAGGAGAAAGCTATGACAGATGTTGAGGTCAGGAATATATGCGTGAAAACTCTAGAAAGCATCAATTTATCGAAGGAGGACGTGTTGGATATCTAAAATTTCATTAAGGTAGACAAGTCCCCTAAGGTGGATGGATCTATCTCATGTTACTGTGGAAGGCAAGGGGACAAATAATTGGAGCCTTATAGACATCTTCACATCCTCTTTGACCATAGCAAGCTTCCAGAGCACTGGACAATAACTAATGTTGTTTCCTTGTTTGAGAAAGGAAGCAGGGATCATCCGGGTAATTATAGGCAAGTGAGCCTGACATCAGTGGTGAGGAAGCTTTAGGAGAAGATACTGAGGGACAGGATTTATGCACATTTGGAAGAAAATGAACTAGTTAGCATGGTTTGTCCAGGGAAGGTCATGTCTCACCAACTTGATTGAGTGTTTTGAAGAGGTAATGAAGATAATTAATGAGGGAAGGGTTGTGGGTGTAGTTTATATGGATTTTAGTACAGTGTTTGATAGGATGCCACATGGTAGACCAGGACAAAAACTAAAATTGCATGGGATTCAAGGTGGGCTGGCTAGGTGGATACAGAACTGGGTTGGTTATAAAAGACAGAGAGTAGCAGTGGAAAGGTGTTTTTTTCACAATGGAAATGTATAAGTAGTATTAGTGGTAGCCATACTACCAAAAGGACATGGAGGATTTGGAGAGGGTGCAGAAAAAATTTACCAGGATGTTGCCTGGTATTGAGGGCATTAACTATGAGGAGAGGTGGAGAAACTTGGTTTGTCCTCACGGGAACTACGGAGGTTGTGGGGGTGACGTGATAGAAGTCTACAAGATTATGAGAGGCATGGACAGAATAGATAGTCAGAAGCTTTTCCCCAGAGTGGAAGAATCGATTACTAGGGTGCACAGATTTGAAATGCAAGGCGCAAGGTTTAAAGGAGATGTACGAGGCAAGTTTTGTTTTACACAGAGAGTGGTGGGTGCCTGGAACTCACTGCCAGGGGAGATAGTGGAAGCAGACATGGTGACTTTTAAGGGGTGTGTTGACAAATACATGAACAGGATGGGAATGGAAGGATATGGTCACCGGAAGGTGAAGAGGATTTTAGTTCAGTTGGGCAGCATGGTCAGTGCAGGCTTGGAAGGCCAAAGGGCTTGCTCCTGCACTGTAATTTTATTTGTTCTTTGGTGTCCCATTATTTGTGCTGTGTATAAATGTCTGGAGGAAAATGTGGTTGATCTGATTAGTAAGTTTGCAGATAACACCAATGTGAGGTGATGCATTTTGGAGGGTCAAATTTAGGTGTAAATTATACTGTAAATGGCAGAACCCTTAGGAACATTAATATAAAGAAGGATCTGAACATGCAGTTCCCTAAAAGCTGTAACGTAGGTGACCAAGGTAATTAAGAAGACATGGTATACCTGCCTTCATCACCAAGGGTACTGACTCCAAGAGTTGGGAAATCGCATCGCAGCTATGTAAAATCTCAGTTAGTCTGCATTTGAAGTGCAATTATGGTCACCACACTATCAGAAGGACATGGAAGCTTTAGAGAGAGTGCAAAAAAGGTTCCGGGATATTGCCTGTTCTCAAGGGTGTTGATTATGAAGACAGATTAAATAAACTAGGACTTTTAGACTGGAAAAATAGGGGCTGAGGGAAGACCTTATAAAGGTCTACAAAACTATGAGGTATAGACAGGGTGGATAGTCAGAGCTTTTTTCTAGATTGGAAGTGTCAATTACAAGGGGGCACAAGTTCAAGATGAGAGAGGGAAAGTTTGAGATGTATGGGGGAAGTTTTTCACACAGAGAGTGGTGGGTGATTGGAATGCGCTACCAGAAGAGGGCTGGAAGCAGACACATCAGCAATATTTAAGGGGCATCTGGATGGGTACATGAATAGGGAGGGAATAGAGGAATATGGACCAAGTAAGGACAAAGGTTGTTTTTTGAAAATTAGGGCATCACGATCGGCACCAGCTTGAAGGGCTGAAGGGCCTGTTCCGTTGCTTTACTTTTCTTTGTTCTTTGTTCAAAAACTCTCAGGTGAATTCAATTTCCACCCTCTGCCATGGTGGGATTCAAACCTGGGTCCCCAGAACATGAGTTGAGTTTCTGGATTAATAATTTCAGAGTAATACCACAAGGCTATCGCCTTTCCCTTGGTGGTTATATACATTCAGGATTATTCAGAATCAGCTATGTATTTCTAGAACTCCAGCAAGTTATTTAAACATGATTTTCCCTTTGATCTTCCTAATCAACCTATATTTTCCTGTGTGATTACTAATTCTATCACGCATACCTTTTTTTCTAAACTTTTGCCACCACTGAAGTTAAACAGACTGATCTGTAACTACTGGGCATATCCTTACAACCTTTTAATGTGTTAACATTAATGAATATGATCAAGTAAATATAGAATCCTGAAAGATGCTGAGATGGTCAGCAGTTGGAGAGGTGCCAAATATTATAGTGAGGCACAGTGGTGGAGGGATTTACAATGCAGCACACAAGTCAACATCATCTAATAAAGAAATGATAAAAATTTTGGACCATCGTTATTTTGTTCTTTCTGTCTTTTCAAAACCATTAATTGTCTGCATCTTATTTAATCATCTTTTGTCATAGTCAGTTCTTTCTACTGAACAAATTAGGATTTAATGACCAGCAAAAGCTAGATTTTTTTTCTGGTTTCTGTGCCAGGTCTCTCTCATTGATAATATAGAAACATTCCGCTGAGATCTGTTTTCTAAGAAATGGTTCTGAATTATTTTACTTTCATTTTGGCAGTCAGAGTATTTGCTAATCTGTGAAGTGGATGGAAGAAAGAGAATAACAATGAGGAAAAGACCTTCAGAAACTGAATAGGAAGGACACGGAATACACTTTTAGTAGGTATTGAAAGAAAGGAGAATATTATAGTCAAAACATACTCAGAAAACATTTGGGGAATATAAAATTGCACACTCCATCTAAAATAACTTTCAATCCATGTGTTTGCTTTCTCTTTCC
This sequence comes from Sphyrna mokarran, assembly GCA_024679065.1. Classification (NCBI taxonomy): domain Eukaryota; kingdom Metazoa; phylum Chordata; class Chondrichthyes; order Carcharhiniformes; family Carcharhinidae; genus Sphyrna; species Sphyrna mokarran. The sequence continues at coordinate 3,979,250 of JAGIQG010000028.1, forward strand.
CTAATGCTAATAGAATGTTGGAAATCCCCCATCATGTAATTTCCTATAGATGTTGAAGTATAGATATAAATATCAGTAAATCCTCCAGAAGTGGAAGCATTAATTTTGTAAACTTCAACTTTCAATCTTTCCAAATCACCAGTTTCCCTCTGTTGAAGCAGCAATGTTATTTTGCTCTTTTTAAATTAATACATTTAAGGGATTGGCTGGCTTCTCAGCAGGGACTCTATTGCATTGGGAGGGGAGAAAGGTGATCTGGAAAGTCTGGAGTGAATATTCATGATTGGAATTTTTCTCTAGTTGTTGGTATTTTCTCAAGTACCAGATTACCAATCTTGAGTCTGTGCATCATTTCATATTTGGGCAGCTCACTGGGTGATGTTGGTTTCACTTTGAAACTTTGTCACTTCTTGCTATTCTCTTGCTGCTAGTTACCCACAACATGGTGAGAGATTTGCAGGGGAGAAGATTGGTGAGCAGTGTTGCTGTTGCTTGAGTCTTACATGGGTTCTCAATGTGAGGAACTGAAGCAAGCAACACTGCCAAAGCTTAAAGCTTTTGTACATTTGTAATGGAAACTATGGCTGAGCATAAGATCTTGAGCAAAGGACAGCTCCAGAAAAGCTGGCCTGGCTGTGTCCTGACCTTTGCAGTAATTTGTGGGTTTACCCAGGCAGTGATGTAGTATTGGTGTGGATTGTGGGCAACTCTAAAAATTCCTGCACACACTCAGTGCCCATGTGCCATGCTGTCACTCAGCCACTACTGAATAACATGGATCATAGAATCCTTACATGCAGAAGCAGCCATTCAGCCCATTGACTCTGTACTGACTTTTTGATATAGCATTTTACCCAGGCCCTCTTGACTGTAATTCATTTTCAGTTATTCTGTAGCATAAAAGATTTTTGCAGCTTTTTTATTTTAAATGTGAAAGAATAAAGAAGAACAGTACAACAGAGGAACAGACCCTTCAGCCTCCCAAGTCTGTGCCAACACAGATGCCTCTCTAATCGAATATTTTCTTGCCTTTGCATAGTCCATATGCCTCTATTCCCTGCCTATTCATAAGATCACAAGCCCATGAGATATAGGAGCAGAATTAAACCATTGAGTCTGCTCCGCCATTCAATCATGTCTGATATTTTTCTCATCCTTATTCTCCTGCCTTTTCCCTATAACCCCTGATCCTCCTATTAATCAAGAACCTATTTATCTCTGTCTTAAAGACACTCAGTGGGCTGGCCTCCACAGCCTTCTGCGGCAAAGAATTCACCACTCTCTGGCTGAAGAGATTCCTCCTCATCTCTGTTTGAAAGGATTATTCCTTTAGCCTGAGGTTGTGTCCTCTGGTTCTAGTTTTTGCTATTAGTGGAAACATCCTTTCCATCTCTGCTCTATCTCAGCCTCGCAGTTTCCTATAAACTTCAATGAGATCCCTCCTTATCCTTCTAAACTCCAACGAGTATAGACACAAAGTCCTCAACTGTTCTTCATACAACAAGCTTTCCATTCTGGGAATCATTCCTGTGAATCTCCTATGGATCCTTTCCAAGACCAGGACATCCTTCCTTAGATACGGGGCCTGAAACTGCACACACTATTCCAAAATGGATCTGATTAGAGCCTTATACAGCCTCAGAAGTGCATCCCTGCTCTTGTATTCTAGCCTTCTCAATATGAATGTTAACATTGCATTTGCATTCCTAACTGCCTGTTCAAGTATCTATCCAGATCCCTCTTGAACGTTGTTATAGAATCTGCTTCCACTACCACCTCCTGCATCGCGTTCCAGGCATTCACCATCCTCTGTGTGAAAAACTTGCCCCTTACATCTCTTTTAAATTTTCCCCCTCTCACTTTCAAACTATGTCCTCAAATAATTAACCCTTCAATCCTAGGAAAGAGACTCTGACTCTCCACTCTATCCAAGCCTGTCATAATCTTGTTCCCCCCCAACCCTTTGATGCTGCAATGAAAACAATCCAAGTTTGTTCAACTTTTCTTCATAGTCCATATCCTCCAAACCAGGCAACATCCTGGTAAATCTCTTCTGCACCACTTCCAATGCATCAACATCTTTCCGGTAATGTGGCGACCAGGCCACTATACTCCAATGCGGCCTAACCAAAGTTGTATACAGCTGCAACATGATTTTCCAATTCCTATGCTCAATGTCCCAACCCATAAAGGCCAGTATGTCATACATCCTCTTGAACACCTTGTCCACCTGACTTGCCACCTTCAGGGAACTGTGGATCTTCGTGCCTAGATCCCTCTGTACGCTAATATTTCTAAGGACTCCACCATCTACTGTATATTTTCCTTCTGCAATAGACTTTCCAAATCATATCACCTCACATTTGTTCAAATTAAATTCTACCAACTTTTGGCCGAGGTCTCCAACCGATTTATATCCTGCTGCATTCTCTGACAATCCTCTTCACTATCCGTTACTCCCCCAATTTGCAAATTTATCAATCACACCATCCACATGTTTCCCCCAAATCATTTATACATAGAGGCCCCAGCACTGATCCTTATGGAACACCGCTTGTCACCAACTTCCACTTAGAAAAGTATCCTTCCACTGCTACTCTCTGTTTCTGAACCCAAGTCAGTTTTGTATCCATCATACCAGTTCAAATCGGATCCAAATTTTTTCATCTTTTGTATCAGCCTTGAGGAACCTTACCGAAGGCTTTACTAAAATCCATGTAAACAACATCCATTGCCCTGCCCTGGTCAATTTTTCTTGTCACTTCCTCAAAGAACTCAATCAAGTTTGAGAGACACTTGCCTACCGTTAATGCTGCCTATCGTTAATAAGCTTATTCTTTTCCAGATGTGAGTACATCCTGTCCCTAAGAATCTTCTCCAATAATTTCCCCATCAGTGATGGAAGGCTTATAGGCCTATATTTTCCCACATTGTCTCTTCTGTCCTTCTTAAAACAGAAGAACAATGTTAGTTATTCTCCAATCTTCTGGTACCTCACTCGTGATTAAAGACACAAAGATTTTGGCCAAGGACAAGTAATTTCTTCCCTTGTCTCTCTCAGTATTCTGGGATAGACCCTATCTGGTCTTGGGATCTGTCCACTTTAATATTTTTCAAAATCTCCAATATCTCCTTTTTTATCTCAACGTATCTTAGAATGTCAGCATCCTCCTTTTTACATTCACTATCCACCATATCCTTCTCCTTTGTGAATACTGATCACCCACTTCATCTGGCTCCACACACAAATTCCCTCCACTATGCTTGAGTGGATCTACTCTGTTCTTAGCTATCCTCTTTCTTTTTAATATAAGCATAAAGAGCTTTGGAATTCTTCTTAATCCTGTCTGCCAAGGACATCTTATGGCCCCTTTTTGCTCTTCTAAGACCCTGTTTAAATTCTTTCCTGTAATCTTTGCATTGCTCAATCATCTTATCCATTTTCAATTTGCTGAAATGTATGTATAACATTTAAAGCAATTTTGATATTTTAAAACTGTTGAAGAAATTTAACAAAAATACATCTTAAGTAACATAATTGCTTAATGTCAAGCGGTTAACAAAATTCCTTTGTCTTTCGCAAAGTTGGACACCGAAAGGTGAATTAAATAGCTATTGACAAATGCTGAAAAAAGTACATCATATAGTTAAGACCAAATGCACCTACACTATTTATAAATTCCTCTGATGTCTGACCACACTCGCTGAGTCTTTTTTCAAAATGTCAGAATTATTTTCCATCTCTTGGCCGATCTATTTCATTAGGTGTTACCAGCACATCAGAAGTGTTGCAAACGAAAGCTAGATTTATATAGTACCTCTCATGACCACAACTGTGTCAAGGTACTTAACTGCCCATAAGATACATTTGACGTATAGTCACTATGGTAATATAGGAATAAAACAGCAGCCGATTTTAGCAGCGGGATCCCACAAATAGCAACATGATAATGACGAGGGAAACAGTTTTTAATGTTGAATGAGAGACAAGTATTGGCCAGGATTTTTGGGAAACACCCCCTGTGTCTCAATTCTTCTTCAAAATATTCCACCTCAGAGGGCAGCCAAGGCATCGGTTTGATGTCTCATGCAAGGGACGATATATCTGACAGTGCAGCACTGTCTACATTGTGTCAGGCTAGATGTTTGTGCTCAAGTCCCATTACCTTACCTCTTTGTGCTACCTCAGCAGGTGACCCTGGAGGTGAAAATGCTACCATCAGGCTGACACTTTACACACACTGTATAATGAAATACACAGAGAAAGCAGTGGTATGTGAATGGGGCAATTGTTTGATTCAATTCAAATCATTCCTTCATGCTTTTGCAATCAGGAGGCTACTTTTGGGCATTCAGTTGTCTTCTGGATGACATCAACTGGCAAGTTCCTAATGAACAAGCACATAACCCACAACAGATGAGCTTATCAACAACATGCAGATTCCAGAGAAGGAAAAAGCCGCTTCTACCTGGCCCTCTTATTCACGACCAACATGGGGGTGCAGGTTCCAGAGCAGCCTAAGGCGATTGGACAAGCAAGTCACTTGGACTTAGTGAAATGCTACTTTCAGATCTGATGCCACCATCTAAACCAAAGACATTTGTCATGTAGAGTTCCATCTGAACTAAAATGCCACCTGGGGAAGAATTCAATGTTTCCTTCAATGAAAGTTACTGTCTTATTTGTTTCCACAGGCTATTCGGTCCACCTTGTTGACCAACAAGGGGCATGCATTCGGCAGGTCGTGCGAAGGCTGCTCTTGGATGTTGCTTCAGGAGTTGCCTAGTGCTTCACATCGTTAGTGTATGCTTAAATTGGACCATCTGATGGGCCACATGACAGCTCAGAGACTATCGCTGTTGCTGTGCAGACACATGGATTTGGGCCTGTGTCTGCGGGAGTTTGCGCGTTCTCCCTGTGGTTGCGTGGGTTTTCTCTGGGTGCTCCGGTTTTCTCCCACATCCCAAAAATACGCTCTTAGGTAACAAATTGTCCCTATATTGGTCCCTATATGGGAATCTTCCACAATAGGCATAACCTAAGGTCATGGTTATGTCATTAAGACGTTAGGACGGCGGTGTGGGCTCATTGGGCCGAAGGGCCTGTTTCCCGTGCTGTGTTGCTCTTTGTTCTTTGTTCTTGTTGTTCTTTGAAAGGCAATTCTCAAGAACCCCAAGGGAAATATCTTGCTGTCACTCTGAACAGGATTCTCACCTATGGGCCTCATCAACACCAGCCAAAAAGTTAAAACTTGAGGGTAAACCCAGTTCAGACTGAGTGATGCCACATTGCTCTCTCTGCAATTCACCATGACACCAATGTGCTGAGAGATTTTAGATTTGATTTATTATTGTCACATATATTGGGATAAAGTGAAAAGTTTTGTTTCTTGCATGTTATACAGACTAAAATATTGTTCATATAGTACACAGAGGAGAAGGTATAGAATATACTGATACAGTCATAGTTAAAGTATAGAGAAAGATCAGCTTAATATGTGTTAGGTCCATTCAAGAGTCTGATGGCAGATGAGAAGATGTTCTTTAGTCAGTTGTGATCTCAGACCTTTGTATCCTTTTCCCAATGCAAAAAGATGAAAGCGAGTACGCCTGGGTGCATGGTGTTCTTGATTATATTGATTGCTTTTCCAAGGCAGTAGTAAGTGTTGATGGAGTCAATGGATAGGAGGTTGGGCTAAATTACAATGAGCTTCACCAATTTTCTATTCAACAAGATTTGAAAAAGCCATTAGGAAAGCAGTTAACAAAATTCCTTTGTCTTTTGCAAAGTTGGACACTGAAAAGTGAATTAAAAAGCTATTGACAAATTCTAAAAAAAGTACATCGTAAATTATATTGACATTATAGGAAACCAAATATTAGCTGTAGTTAACCCACTATCCAATTGGATGGAGTTGTACAACACATGCAGCATAAAGAACCAATAATTCATCACTGATCCAACAGCAGACGTTCCTGGCTGCATTCTTCCTCAAAGACAGCGAGCAGCGTTCAAACAACTTCTCACAGAACATAAATGATGCTTCCACCTACTTCATAGATGGAAGATGAAGAATAATGTGAAGTACAATTGTGGCCCTAAGTTCCCAACAATGGAACACGTTCCATCAATCTGTCTGCTGAGATCTTTTGCAGAAGACATCCCATTTCTCCATCGAGTAATGCAGAAGGCCGTTGAATGGATAGCAAACAACCTACTGCATACAAAAATAATAGTAATTCAAATCCTGAAAAGGTCTGAAATCCAGAATGAAAATAAAAACATTTATGATGAAGAGTCACAAAATAAGTTTCACACTCCCTTTCCTCACCCCCTTCTCTTCCTCCTGAGTCTGAAACAAACACTATTGAAGGATAGACACATTGGATCACCATGGAAACTAATAATTTGAAAATACTGAAGAGTACAATTTTGACTTTGAATCTTATTACATTCCAGTGAGGTTGAGGAAGCAATGCAGTCTGATTCTTTTTAAATCCTATCTCCAGCCTCATGAACTTTCCTGATTGTCACTGGATAATGACTAAGAGGAGATGTCTTTTTTTTAACCTCACTGGAGCTGAGATTCTCATCAGTTTTCTGCAAATAACAGAAAAAAACACACAATGAAGGGAAATTTATTAACATTGTCTGTAGTTAAAAAGAGTGCAAAAACAGGCAACAGAAATTTCAGTGCTCTCTCAGATGTGAGTCTCAAGTTCCATTTTACGTGGAAATTGTTAGGCGGCAGGTGAAGGAGGATGCTGACAAAATGGAAAAAGTAGATGTTCAAATGAGTGTTTCACAAATAACACTGCTTTGATCACATCAGATTGAGAAAAAAAAGTCATTCAGAAAGGATTTTCCATTCCGTCTCTGAAGAAAGGCACTCTTTCCTTTCCGTGAAACTGTTCCAGAGGCTTCAGGTAGCCTCCAGTATTTCTCCCAATCATTTATTATATTTTAGTAAGTCTCAGTGGAATATCGACAGGGGAAGGACAGCTCCATCAGCCACTATGCTTATTGGAAGGTGTGAAAAACCTCTGGATGGGAGAGTAAGACGGGGGGCTGGTGCTAAACATTTGACTTGTAATGAACATTCTATTATACCGTATCAGAAGAAATTGATTAGTTTTGTACTTTATGCAACATCAACTTTGGTCATCCACTTCACTTTTGTAAATTTTATGGATAAAGTACATTTTGGAAAAAGAAATTGGCAGACTGTTCAACAATAGGATATATCGTCACTTGTATCCTCAACTGGTGGCCATACATGTTAACTTTCTGAATAAATAGCCATAGCGATCAAAAGGAATGCATTCTTTTTTTCATCCTCTAATGCAGGGGCAACATAGCCAATCATTCTCTGCCCAATGCCTTTCTCAATTGAAATCGAGATCAAAGTTGAGCCGCTGTGAGTCATGCTACTCAGTAGGCATTGATTAATTGAAGCAGGTACCAAAACAACTTGAGATTTTCTTATATGTTCTCTAACTATAATAGAATGGTCCAATTAAAATCTTAGCTCACTTAAGACATTAAAATTGCAGTCATATAGAGGGTAGGTCATGACTGGTAAACATAAACATAGAACATAGAACAATACAGCACAAACAGGCCCTTCAGCTCACGAGTTGCGCTGATCACATCTACCAATCTACAGACCTATCTATAACCCCCTATCCTATTCTTTTCCATATACTCATCCAGAAGTCTCTTAAAAGTCCCCAGTGAGTTTGCCTCAACAACCTCCGACGGCAGTCGGTTCCATTCACTCACCACCCTCTGAGTGAAAAACCTACCCCTGACATCTCCTTTGTATTTGCTTCCCTGCACCTTAAATCTGTTTCCTCTCGTAGTGACCATTTCAGCTCGGGGAAATAGTCTCTGAGAGTCCACCCTATCTATTCCTCTCAACATTTTATAAACCTCTATCAGGTCGCCTCTCAACCTACATCTCTCCAGTGAGAAGAGTCCCAGCTCCCTCAACCTATCTTCATAAGGCCTGCCTCCCAATCCAGGCAGCATCCTTGTAAACCTCCTCTGAACCCTCTCAATAGCCTCTACATCCTTCCTATAATGAGGCGACCAGAACTGCGCACAATACTCCAACTGGGGTCTGACAAGAGTCTTATAGAGCTGCATCATTACCTCCTGACTCCTAAACTCTATTCCTCGATTAATGAAGGCCAGTACACCGTACGCCTTCTTGACCACTTCCTCCACCTGCGAGGCCGATTTAAGAGTCCTATGGACCCGGACCCCGAGATCCTTCTGCTCTACAACACAGCTAAGACTCCTACCCCTTATATTGTACTTCTTCATCCCATTATTCCTGCCAAAATGGACCACTACACATTTATCTGCATTGAAGTCCACCTGCCACTTCTCCGCCCAGTCTTGCATCCTGTCTATGTCCCGCTGCAACTTTTGGCATCCCTCCAGACCATCCACAACACCACTGATCTTTGTATCATCGGCGAACTTGCTAACCCATCCCTCCACTTCCTCATCCAGGTCATTTATGAAAATGACAAACAGCAGGGGTCCCAGAACAGATCCCTGGGGCACTCCACTGGTTACCGACCTCCATGCAGAACAAGACCCATCCACAACCACTTCTGGTTTCTGCCTTCTGCCGGCAAGCCAGTTCTGGATCCACGAGGCCAAAGCCCCTTGGATCCCATGCCCTCTCACCTTCTCCAGAAGCCTTGCACATGGGACCTTATCAAATGCCTTACTAAAGTCCACGTACACTATGTTCACCGCCTTCCTTCGTCAGTGTGTTCAGTCACATTTTCAAGAACTCAACTAGGCTCGTAAGGCATGACCTGCCCTTGACAAAACCATGCTGACTATTTCTAATCAGTCCAAACTTCTCCAAATGTTCATATATCTTATCCCTCAGAAGCCTCTCCATCAGCTTACCAACCACTGAAGTCAAACTCACCAGTCGGTAATTTCCTGGACTATCCCTGTTCCCTTTCTTAAAGATAGGAACCACATCCGCAATCCTCCAATCCTCCGGAACCTCTCCCGTTTCCATGGACGACGCAAAGATCATCGCCAGGGGCTCTGCAACCACTTCCCTCACCTCCCACAATAACCTGGGATACATCCCATCCGGTCCCGGCGACTTGTCTATCTTGATAGAATTTAACAGGTCTAACACATCCTCTTTCCTAACATCCACATACTCAATCTTTTCTGTATGCCGCAAACCTGCAGTGCAATCTCCCAGTTCACTTTCCACTGTGAATACCGAGGCAAAGTACTCGTTAAGCACCTCTGCCATTTCTTCTGGATTCACACAGACTTTTCCCCCTTCACCTTTTATAGGCCCTATCCCTTCTCTTCTCATCCTTTTACTTTTCACATATTTGTAGAAGGCCTTGGGATTCTCCTTAATATTACCTGCCAAGGCCTTCTCATGACCCCTTCTGGCTCTCCTAATTTCCTTTTTAAGTTCCCTTCTACACACCTTATACTCCTCTAGATCCCTAACATCCCCTAGCTCTCTAACCTTTTATATACCATTTTTTCTTCCTAACTAGGTTCACCACTACCTTCGTGCACCATGGTTCCCGCGTCCTACCTGAACCTCCTTGACTCCTCGGAACGTTGTCTTGCAGAACCCTAGACAAACATTCCTTGAAAAACCGCCACTTTCCTTCTGTACTCTTCCCCAAGAACACCTTCTTCCAGCTTATGCGTCCAATTACCTGCCTAATGTTTTCATATTTCCCCTTACTCCAGACATACACCTTCCTAGCCTGCCTGATCCTATCTCTTTCCATCGCTATCGTGAAAGAGAAAGAATTATGATCTCCATTCCCAAGATGCTCACCTACTGTGAGATCCGACACCTGCCCTGGCTCATTAGCAAGCACCAGGTCAACTACAGCCTCTCCTCTCGTAGGCTTTTCCACGTACTGTGTCAGGAAACCTTCCTGAACACACCTAACAAACTCCACACCATCTAAACCCCTTACCCTTGGGATATTCCAGTCGATGTTTGGGAAATTGAAGTCTCCCACCATGACAACCCTGTTATTTCTACATCTGTCTAGGATCTGTTTCCCTATCTGCACCTCAAGTTCCCTGTCACTATTGGGCGGCCTATAGAATACACCCAGCAAAGTTATTGAGCCTTTGCTGTTCCTAACTTCCACCCACAGAGACTCCGTAGACAATCCCTCCCCGTCTTCCACCTTCTCTACAGCCATGACACTGTCCCTGATCAACATTGCCACACCACCTCCTCTTTTGCCCCCAACCCTGTCCCTCCTGAAGCATCTGAATCCCGGCACCTGAAGTACCCAGTCCTGTCCCTGAGACAACCAAGTCTCTGTAATGGCCACCACATCACACTCCCAAGCAGCAATCCACGCCCTAAGCTCATCTACCTTATTTACTACACTCCTGGCATTAAAATAGACACACCTCAGCCCCTCAGTCAGGATATTTCCCTTTTCCACCACCTGCCTAACCCCCCTCTCAGAGTGCCTACAGTCCTTCCCTACCTGGGAACTAACCCCCATATTCACCGTCCCATTGGTATTCCCACCCCCCAGCTTTTCTAGTTTAAAGACTCCCCAGTAGCCCTAGCTAGCCTACCTGCCAAGATATTAGTCCCCCTAGGGTTCAAGTGCCACCCGTCCTTACTGTACAGGTCACACCTGTCCCTAAAGAGGTCCCAATGATCTATGAACCTGAATCCCTGCCCCCTGCTCCATTCCCTCAGCCATGCATTCATCCTCCACCTCATTTGATTCCTGCTCTCATTCTCCCGAGGCACAGGCAGCAATCCTGAAATTACTGCCTTCGCTTTTCTCTTCCTCAGCTTCCTACCCAGTTCTCTATAATCCCTTTTGATGACTGCCTCCCTCTTCCTGCCTATGTCTGCAGTATCTCTATGCACCACAACTTCAGGTTCCTCACCCTCCCCTTTCAGGATGTCTGGGAGGCGTCCAGAAACATCCCGGATCGCAGCTCCAAGAAGACAAACCACCATCCGCGACTCTCTCCTACGTCCACAAAAACGCCTGTCTGAACCCCTCACAGTGGAGTCCCCTATTAGTATCGCCTTGCCTCTCTCTTCCTTAGATTTTTTGCGTACTGGCTCAGGTTTAGAGAGTGGGCTACTGCTGGCTCCCTCAGACAAGTTGTCCCCCCAGTAGTACTCAAGCAGGAGTACTTATTATGAAGGGGACACCCTCCGGTGTGCTCTTCATCACCTGGGTTTTCCCCTTCCTGATAGTCACCGACGCGCCTTCTTCTCGTTACCCTGGTGTGACCACCTGTTGATAACTCCTGTTGATTATCTTCTCGTTCTCTCTAATGAGACGAAGATCCTCAAGCTGCATCTCCAGTTCTTTAACCCTATCCCTTAGGAACTGCAGCTTTACATACCTAGCACAGGTATGGATGTCTAGGAGACCAGTAGCCTCCAAGACCTCCCACACTCCCACATCTGGCAGTGGGAACAACATGCTGGCCTCACACCCATTATTTGCTCTCCTCTAGAAACACAGAGGAAAAAGTAATAAAAACTTATAACTTACCCTGTCTCACCCTTTATGCTTAGGTCGTGTAAGCCAAAGCCCTTACAGCTACACAAAAAAAAACAGATAGAAAAAACAATCTTACCTGCTCTCTCTCTCTCTTTTTAGGTTAGAGGAGGGGGGAGGGTGGGATACTCTACCTGTGTAGAGTATCGGGATTTCCCACCGCTCCAATTTATAGTAAGATTAAAAAACTACACTTCCCACGTGTCCTTGCGACACTTTCCGGCCTCCGGAAAATTAAAAAAAAACTAGTGAAAAATAAATAAATTGTACAGAAAAATCACACTACTCACCCACACCAGCTCTCCACTCGGAATTTGCTGCATCTCTTCAGTGCCCCCAAGGAACAATGAGACCAAGTCCCCATCATAAACATCTTCACAACTGAAGCTGAACTAATAATGCAAGGCAAAGCCCAAAGTAAGCAAACAAGTTATTGGTTGGTTGGAAGTTTCATCACATGATGCATACTGCCAATAAACCTGTCAAGTTGAACAACCTCTTCTCTCATTTCCAATTTTTATATAACAAATAATCAAAAATATTCAAATAAAATTTTTTAAAGCACAAAAGATACCCATGTATCCCATGTTTATCTGGATACAAAGAACAAAGAACAAAACAGCACGGGAAACAGGCCCTTCGGCCCAACGAGCCCCCGCCGCCACCCTGATGTTCCCATCTCCACCCGTGATCCCTGTCAATGTTTATAGATCTATGGATTAAAAACCAAATTGAGACAATTTAGGGAGAATTTGTTTTGCCAATTAGCCAAAGAGCACATCTTTGGAATGTGGGAGGAAACTGGAGCACCCGGAGAAAACCCACGCAAGCACGGGGAGAATGCGCAAACTCCCACAGACACAGGCCCAAATCCCTGTATCTGCACAGCACAGCGATAGTCACTGAGCTGTCGTGTTGCCCATCAGATGGTCCAGGTCAAGCGTACACTAACGATGTGAAGCACTAGGATACTCTTGAAAAAAAATCCAAGAGCAGCCCTCTCACGACCCATCGCGTATATGCCCCTCGTTAGACAACAAGGTGGACCAAAGCACCTGTAGGATAAAAACAAGTACATCAATATCATCATCTATTTACACACTTCCCAGGGACTCCCAAGGCTCATGATCCCTATTTTAAATCAGTTTTCTATACCCCTCCATTCCCATTCTGTTCATGTGCCCATCTAAGTATTTCTTAAATAACTCCAGAGTACCTGCCTCCACCACTTTACTTGGCAGCGCATTCCATACCCCCACCACCCTCTGTGTGAAAAAACTCCCTCTAACATCCAAATTATACCTTACCCCCCTCACCCTAAGCCCGTGACCCCTCGTGCTATTTGAGTCCATCCTCGGAAAAAGCTTAACCCTGTTTACTCTATCTATACCCCTCATAATCTTGTACACCTCTATTAGATCTCCTCTAACTCTACGTCTTTCTAAGGAAAACAGTCCCAATTTGCCTAACCTCTCCTCGTAACTCAAACCTTCCATACCAGGCAGCATCCTGGTAAACCTCCTCTGCACTCTGTCCAGAGTCTTCACGTCCTTCCAGTAATAATGCAACCGGAACTGGATGCAGTATTCCAAATGAGGTCTAACCCAACATTTTATACAACTGCAACATTAAAGGCCAGCTCTTGTACTCTATACCCCTTCCTATAAAGGCTAGCATACCATATGCTTTCTTCACAACCTTCTCCACTTGCTCTGCCACTTTCAGAGACTTGTTCACCTGTACCCCCAGGTCCCTCTGCGTTTCTATACTCTTAATAGGTCTACCCTTTATCATATACCTCCCCCTTACATTCTTTCTTCCAAAATGTATCACCTCGCATTTATCAGGATTGAATTCCATCTGCCATCTATCTGCCCAAGCTACCAGCCTATCTATGTCCTGCTGCATCGCCTGACAATGCTCCTCACTATCCGCAAGTCCAGCCATCTTTGTATCATCTGCAAACTTGCTGATCACTCCACTTACTCCCTCTTCCAAGTCATTTATATATATTACAAATAGAAGAGGTCCCAGTACTGAGCCCTGCAGCACACCACTAGTGACCGACCTCCAGCTAAAAAAACACCCTTCCACTATTACTCTCTGTCTCCTATTACCAAGCCAGTTACTTATCCATCTAGCTACCTGTCCTTATATCCCATGAGCCTTGACCTTCTCGACTAACCTCCCATGAGGGACTTTATCAAACGCCTATATGTGAAATCCATTTAGATGACATCAACGGCTCGCCCTTTGTCCACCGTTTTCGTCACTTCCTTGATCTCATTCACATAAAGATGATTCTGGAATAAAGCCACACAGGTACAGTGATGAAATTTAGGATTGCTACTACAACTGCAGCAGTCCATTGTGATAAGTGATCAATTGTTTGCCAGGAGAAATCACAGATTGAATTATATAATTAGTATTTAATGTTAATAACGTTCTTTCCGTCTCAAGGGAGAAAGGATAGGTCCACTTCACACAAGGTTTCCTTGCTTTTTTCACTGTAGGCCTGTCAGAAGCAGATGGTGCATTGCTCATTTACTCTTGTATTAAGGCTGGCAACATGTGAAAAAATGGAAAAGAGACAATCAGTCTGAAGAGGGGTGGAAATAGAGTGTGGAGATTTTATGTAGAAAGTGATGCCATTGCCCAATAAAGTAACCAAAGAGACCGGGGTAGATTTTCATCTTTACAATCAAAATATAAAACGGAACCTAGGTGAAGTACAGAGAAGAAATTCAAGCAGAGAGCATGCCAGATTCTTAAAGCCTTCTTGATTATAACAAATGGAAGGAAAGTTGGACAAGCTCTGTTAGTGCGTTTTTTCTTCTTTACATGCAGAAATTACTTATGTACAATTTGTAAAAAAATAAATACCCACTCAATAAATGCACAAAATAAGAAACTGGCATTTTTCTAGAAACAAAAAGCAGGATTTTCTAACCCTTCCCACCAGCAGGATCTTCTAGCCTCACCATAGGTGGATCCCAGGGCACATTCCCCGATGGTGGGACAGGCGAGCCATGTGAAAGACTATAGGTATGGACAGAACCAGAAGATTTCTCCCCCACCCCAGTGGCTAATGGTGAGCTGCCTCTGCCACAGGGAATACTATGAGGGGCAAAAAATCCTGTCCAAAATCCACCCAATGCTATCATATTAATTCAGAATTTAACTCCAGTGCAAAGAAGGGTTTGAACACTTCCAAGTATTTAAGCTCTTCTTTGCACTGGAACTGTATTCTGAATTCTGACTCACAGACAGGAATGCTAATATAAGTTAAAGGCACACAATGGATTCAGTGGAAAGGTATTATGGTAAATGATAGAGTTGTCCAAGCTTAAAGCCAGTAATGAATCATTTGACCCTCATTCATCTGTCTGTCATTCAGACTTTTTTCACTTTTTGGTACTTGTTATACATTGGATTATCACTGTCGCTGGGTCAAAATACTGGAGCTCCTTCCCTAACAGCACTGTGTGTATCTACATCACAGGGACTGCAAGCTCATGAAGGAGGCTCATGAAGGAGGCTCACAAGCAATAAATACTAGCCTAGCCATTTATTAATCAGTATAAATCAATGTCACTGATGTGAAACACAGCAATTAAAACTGTAGGGAGATATGCTGGAATATAGCCAGGTACTTTCTGAAGATCCTTAGGCAATTAATTATTTTCGCAAGAGATCTGATATAGTGTGGTGGATATAATATGAGGATATTTAATAAGATATAGGTTCAGCTTTGATTTTTGCAGCATTTCCCAGACCGTTTAATTTCAAAATCCCAAGCATGCTCAGTTGCTCAACGTTCTTTACACTGGACTCTGCAGCAGCACCCACACAACCTCCAATTCACTGAGAAATTTGTGACCCTGCATTCCAACCCACACAAAACGCAACATTCCCATTAATCCTTAGCAGCCTCTACTTGCTTCTTATGTTGCAAAATCATCATACTCCTCTTCAAATTGCTCTTTGCTGAAACCCCTGACTGCAATCTTTTCCTGTCCTACATTGCAACACCCACTGTTCACAAGTAGGCTTACATTAACACTGCAATGTGAAAATCCCCTAATTGCCACACTCCAGCACCTGTTTGGCATCCTACCCACATCCATCCTACAATATGAATGTCCTATAAAGTCCCTATTTATTTCAATTTTTTTCCACTAGAAAAACTCCTGCTGATTATCACATGCCACTACCCCACCCTATCTCACCCATTGCTTGCCATGTTGAATACCGTTGAGGATACCAGTATGTACTCTGGTTGAGAATATCACCAGTCATGTCTGCCAATCCAGCTCTTCGAGCCTGCTCCTTCATTTAATCGAGTTATGGTTGATCTCTTCCTGGTCTAGGGAAATCCACCTCCCAACCTGTTCCTCATATCTCTCTTCTTTTTTATTAGAAATGTATCTGCCTCCCACTTGAAACCATTAACAATTCATAGTCCACTACACTATGGGACTGAGAGTTCCACAAATTCACCAGCCTCTGCGAGTAGTTCATCCTCATCTTAATTTTAAATCTATCTATACATGTCACCGCTTGTTCTAGATTGCCACATAAGAAAAAACATTTGATCTACATTTACTTTATTAATTCCTTTTAAAATTTGATATATCTCAATCCCCTCTCATCATTCTAAACTCCAGTGAGCACAAGCCCAAACTATGCAATGTCTCCTCATTATCCCTCCCCTCTATCCCCAGAATCAATCTAGTGAATCTTCTCTGAACTGCCCCCCAATGCCACCAAATCCTTCCTCAAATAAAGAACCAAAACTGGACACAATACTCTATACTCCAGTCATTTTGCAATAAATTCCAACATTCCGTTTGCCTTTTTTTATAGTCTGCTGCACCTGCACACCAACTCCCTCCAATTCATAAACACAGACAACCAGATCCCTCTGTCCAGATGGATTTTGAATCTGCTTTTCCATTTAAGTAATAATTTGCTTATTTTTTTTTGCCAAAATGGATAACCTCACATTAAACTCCATCTGCCAAATTTTGGCCCATTTTCCTAGCCTATCTATATCTACCTACAGAATCTTTATATCCTCTTAGCTGTCTGCTTTCCCATCTATTTTAATATCATCCACAAATGATGCTATGTTTCACTCTGCCAGTTCAGGTCCCAGGACTGACCACTGTGGGAGCCTACTAGTTACATTTTGCCAACCAGAAAAGGATCCATTAATCCTAACCTTCTGCTCACTGTCAGTCAGTCAGTCAATCTTCAATCCAATCTAGTACTCTATCCTCAGTCCCCTGCAATCTCACCTTCTGGATCAGTCTTTTATATAGCATCTTGTCAAATGCTTTCTGGAAGTCTAGATATACCACACACCTTGGTTCCCCACTATCTATCTTGCTGGTTATATCCTCAAAGAACTCAAGCAAATTTGCCAAGTATGACTTTCCCTTCATAAAACAATGCTATCAGACTATAAAGAATATCTTTAATACTGGCAGTGCATAATTATGATATCAAGTAAAGGAGATCAGACAACATACCAATGCCAGCTGTGCCTTATCAAGATTGTCAATTCAGGACAAAACCAAATCACAAAATAGCTAGATCAACATGTTATACTTTTCACAGGTAGAGAACGTACCAATAATATCGTTCTACATGAGGAATGATCTGGTGATGGGGAGGTTATGAACATAGTGTTAAGAAAAACATCACTGGACAAACAAAGGAGCAATCCTGAATTTAGACCTTATATTGTGAGGAAACTCAAATAAACTGTCCAAAATGGAGCACTGCTTTGGGGGATTAAAAGATTATACCTCCATGTTTGTGAAGTTGAAACCTGGACCAACTGCACAAGAGTCATCCAGGAATAGTAAGAATGCAAGAGTTTGCAAGAAGTTATGTCTGGTGGCTGGGACTTAACACACAAATAGAAGAAAGTATGTGGCAATGCCAGTTCTGTCCTCAAATACAAAATTCTCCACTTCTATAATTATTTCATCTATCAGAATGTCCGAAACAACTATAGCAGAGAGTACACATCAGGTGGGGTTTTACTGGCCCATAATACTGATTGACCAGCAATGACGAGCCAGTAGAATAGGTCAAGAGGTGAAAAATTGGGTCCACGCCAGATTTCTCAACTTTCTGGCCCATTCTGCCAGCAAAATCATCCTCACGCCTGGTAGGTGGCACCAAGTAATACCAAGGAGGTGGGGCCTAAGGGGAGATGGGCCTACTGGGGACAGAGCCTGAAGAACGAGGCACAATGACAGAATTCCCAGTATACTGGCAATGGTGCCACTGGAACCCAGCAGCTAGTCTCCCATGCAGGCCGAGACTCTGTGCCCCACCTCTTCCCTATTGACGAGAGTCACATTTCAGCTTCTGGATTCTTCCACATGAGGAAACATACTTTCCACATCCACTGTCTCAAAACCCTTCAAGATCTGCTATCTTTCAATTAAATCTCACTGTTCTAAATAGCAGCAGATACAAACCTAGCCTGTCCAAACTTTCAGCCTGGGACAATCCATTTGAGAAGTGAACATCGTAACCTGCAAGTTCTCTTATGACTGACAAACACAAAAATGTTGTAAAAAATGTACTGTTCTGCTTCTCAGATACAGTGCAATTCAGAGAATCATACATATTCCCAGCATTACTTCTCAATCACTTCCCTTCCAACCCACTCTTACTTCCCTGAATGCCCTTCGCTTTTTGCCACTACCCTTTCCCTCAAATATAATCATAAACTCCCAGACATTGCATTAGGCCCAGATTAAAAATAAAAGCCCATTAAATTATTTAAACAGTAATAAAAGGACATCTACTCAGACAAGTCCACAATAAGCATAAAAAACTTCAAAGAACTGCTGAGAAACAGGATTAAAAAAAAATCACATTTGTTAAAGGCACAGTAGCTTCACAGACTTCCTGTTTAATAGTTTTGTAACTGGTCTTTTCCCCATCTATGGAGAACAATAATCTCTTTGTCCACCCAGCACTTCCCACATTATTTCCAGGAAAGATTTAGAAAACTGGGAAAGGCAACCATCCCACATTTCATATATATCCTTTTGCTATATGTAGCCTTCAGAAACAAAGCTGGAGTGGCCACTCTGATCATGTTCAGAGTCCCTTTAAATAGAAATGCTTTCATTGGCAAGTCTATGCTTTGTGATTGGTCAGCAAATCTGGATTTTAGGCAGACACAGCAGGCCTATTCCTGCAATTCGGAGGTTCCCAACCTCTGCCAGAAACTCTCCTACCACTGTGAGGTTAATCCCATTAAAATTCCTACCTTAAATTCAAATCTTAATAACAACTTGCGTTTATATCTGCTATTAACAGAGAACAGTGTTCAAAACATATTTCGCAGATTATTTCTGGACTAGGTAGACAGTTATAAAAGATCACATGATATAATTGGTGCTCAAAATTGCTTTCTTTCTTAAAGTTTCATTTGTTGACTATAGGAACTTGCTTTGAAAGCACAATAAGCATCATGTAGTTTTACTGGACCATAACAAGACACTTTGAGTCTCAGGCTCAGTTTACCAAATAAAATGTATATGCTTCATCATTTCATATTATCACTGACCATAATAAAAACATAGTTGAGAAATTGAAGAAAACAGACAACAAATTTGGAGTAAACATAACTATACAAAGGAATAATAATGGCCTCCTCGGTTGCTACAGCATTGTGATTTTATTATAATTATGTATCAGGATAAAGGGTGCATCCATCAGTCATGGGCACCGTTGGCAAGGTCTGCATTTATTACTCATTTCTCATTCCCCTTGAGGAGATGATGCATGGTGAGTGCCATCTAGAACTGCTTCAGTGCTGTAGGTTGGGACTTCCAGGATTTTGACAATGTAGCAATGGCAGATTGAGACAAATACTTTTAAAATAACTGTTGTTTCAACCATTAAGAGTATAAAGCATCTTCTAAAGATCCAGGTCATGACATTTCCAGACGTTTCCCTAATCTCTCAATTTAACTTCAGCATGTCATTGACAAAAACACTAGAGAAACAGCATAACTGGTCCAGGATAGCATGTTTCTTTGGTTTGTGCTGATATTTCAGCACGGGATTGGGGAATGGCTGCGGAAATTCATTCCTTCTCCCAGTTTTCTTACATAGCCTGATAATCTGGACCAGTACAATAGCAGGGAGCTCCCTGCGTTCAGTTTTTGTTCATGTTTCCCATAAAACAATATTGCAATTTTATTTTAGCCAATTAAATTAAATTCATTTAATTTTGAATTTCCAATGAAGACCCTCCACCCCAGCTCCCCAAAGTAACTGGGGGAGATCCGTCTGTAGAGAGACCTCCATTGGGGACCTCAGCTGCCCAGCGGAAACAAGGCCCACCATTGTATATCCGGGCAACAGGTGAAGATACGGTAGTGGAAGGTGTGCAGCAGCGGCGTGATGGAAAAGGGCACAGAGGACATTTCCGCAAAGCGGCTCATGCAGTGGGACACAGCAAGTAATTGGGAAAGCTTATCAAATGTGATTGTTTCTTATGAGGGTAATTGATTATCCCCAAAAGTAGGCAGGTTATGCTTCAATTATAAAGAACACCAGTGAGATCACATTTGAGATACTATCTACAGTACAGTTCCCCTTTTTGAAGGGAGATGGAAATGCATTTGAAACAGTTCCGAGAACGTTTACCAGTCTAATACCAGGAATGGGCAGGTTGTCTTATGAGGAAAGGTTGGAGAGGTTGGGTTTGTATTCACTGGTGTTTACAAAGAAGTGTTTGAAATAAGATCCTGAGTGGTCTAGACATGTGGCCCAACTTTTTGCTGTCATTCAATGAAATCAGAGCTGTTTCTGTCCTCGTATTTCTTAATTTCCTTAGTGCCCAAAAATCTATCCACAAATCTTCAATATATGCAATGATTGAGGATCTAGAGTCCTCTGGGTAGAGAATTTCAAAAGTTTTCGAAATGAGAAATATCCTCTTCATCTCAGTCCTAAATAGTTGATCCTAAAACCAGAGATTATGAACACAAGGAGATTCTTCAGCCAGTTGCATCAAAAGATAGAATCCAGAAACTAAACTGTGTGCAGTTCTTGATTGCTTTAGGTAATGCTGATGAGATTCTTTCCTGCTCTTTAACACTATTTAAAATTTGGCTTAGGTCAAGCATCAGATGAAGCTCAAGATAAAATGCCTCATCTTGTCAACTTGGACCTTGTTTGTCTCTCTTATGAGGACAATGAGTTGGATTCAATTGGATTTTTAATATGGTTGTTGGGATTGGTTTGGGTTTGGTCAATCCATCTGAGCATTTTCTTTATAACTTTATGAATGTAGTAAAAAATTTAAAAAATAAAATGCTGAGGTTAAGGCAAGGTGTAGGTTGGGGCATAGTGTTTGAAAATGGCAGCACTCGCTTCAAAACTGTATTGCATATCAACTGTACCAATGTGTGCTCTTAAAATGATTATCAAGATGTTTTTTGGCACCAAAAACACACACATGTCACGCCCTATTTTCAGCATTAGGAAGCCCTGTAGCATCTAAAACAGCAGTGGGCCCGAGAGCCTTGTTTGTCCCCCCGTTTTTCTGGTTGGTGCCAGTGTGGGAATGGGAATTATATTGTCAGATTTGAATCTAACAAACAACAACCAAGTGCACTGAGCTGTTTATAAATTAGCCTTTAAAACGATAGTCCATTTCAGAAACACTGAGGAAGTGAGAGGCTGCAGAGAGAGAGTTCAATGTTGAAGTAAAAAAACCACACAAACTCAACTCTGAATCACACCTCCTCACCACAGAGAACCTTATCACTGGGTCTTGTTGAAAATTGCGGGAGGAGACAGAATCCGAAAGTACTCAGAAACGAATGTTCCGATGTGGAGCAGCGCCTTTATAAACCGAAAAGTTTAATAAGTCCCCAAACAGGGACTTATTCACAAACAGGTTATATATAGACACAGACTCAACTGCAAGATAATGGTTGGCATGCAAGCTTTTACAGGTAATCAAGCCTTTACAGGTACAGACAATATGAGTGGAGAGAGGGATAAGTACAGGTTAAAGAGGTGTGAATTGTCTCAAGCCAGAACAGTTAGTAAAATTTTAGAACGTGAACCCACAATCCCAAGTGAGGCCATCCTCGTGCGTGCGGAACTTGGTTATCAAATTTCTGCTCAGCAACTCTGCGCTGTCATGTCTTCAAGCTGCTCTGTAGAACGCTTACCCAAAGATTGGAGGCTGAATGCCCTTGACCGCTGAAGTATTCCCTGACAGAAAGGGAACCCTCCGGTCTGTTGAATGTGGAGCAGTGTCCATTCATCCATTGTCGTAGCGTCTAGTGTCGTCATCACTATTCTCAACTTGTATTTTTCCTTTACTTACAACACTTAAATTGACTACCACTTTTCATTTCCAGCTTCGTAAGTTCAAATTCTCTCTTTTTCTCTTTCCTCTCCCACTATTTCCCTTGCCTGCAATTCAAGTAATCGCGTGCTTTCTGCCCCCTCCCCTTCCCCTATTTTCTCTTACATTTTCTGCTGCCCTAGATGACCTAGAGTTCTCTGGGGTAGAGAGTTTCAAAAATTTTCCAACTGAGAAATATCCTCTTCATCTTAGTCCTAAATAGCTGATCCCAAAACCAGAAAGTAAGAACACAAGGAGATTCTTCAGCCAGTTGCAACAAAAGATAGAATCCAGAAACTAAACTGTGTGCAGTTCTTGATTGCTTTAGGTAATGCTGATGAGATTCCTTCCTGCTCTTTAACACTGTTTAAAATTTGGCTTAGGTCAAGCATCAGATGAAGCCCAAGATAAGATAAAATGTCTCATCTTGTCAATTTGGACCTTGTTTGTCTCTCTTATGAGGACAGTGAGTTGGATTCAGTTGGATTTTTAATGTTTTTGTTGGAATTGGTTGGGGTTTGGCCAATCCATTCTGAGTATTTTCTTTGTAACTTTATGAATGTAGTAAAAAATATAAAAAATAAAATGTTGAGGTTAAGGCAAGGTGTAGGTTGGGGCATAGTGTTTGAAAATGGCAGCACTCGCTTCAAAACTGTATTGCATATCAACTGTACCAATGTGTGCTCTTAAAATGATTATCAAGATGTTTTTTGGCACCAAAAACACACACATGTCACGCCCTATTTTCAGCATTAGGAAGCCCTGTAGCATCTAAAACAGCAGTGGGCCCGAGAGCCTTGTTTGTCCCCCCGTTTTTCTGGTTGGTGCCAGTGTGGGAATGGGAATTATATTGTCAGATTTGAATCTAACAAACAACAACCAAGTGCACTGAGCTGTTTATAAATTAGTCTTTAAAACGATAGTCCATTTCAGAAACACTGAGGAAGTGAGAGGCTGCAGAGAGAGAGTTCAATGTTGAAGTAAAAAAACCACACAAACTCAACTCTGAATCACACCTCCTCACCACAGAGAACCTTATCACTGGGTCTTGTTGAAAATTGCGGGAGGAGACAGAATCCGAAAGTACTCAGAAACGAATGTTCCGATGTGGAGCAGCGCCTTTATAAACCGAAAAGTTTAATAAGTCCCCTTCTCTTCCCCTCCGCGGATGGCCCCCGGCTTTCCCACCGCTATCGGGTGGGGAATTTCACGGGTAAGTGACTGGGTTTGAGACCGTGTCCCCACGGCCTCGGGACTGGGACTGGGGACGAGAGAGGCCCGCGGGGCCTTCAGCTCCTCACGGTTAAAACCGGGAAGGGGTGGGGGGGTGGAGGAGGTGGCACCAAGCAATACCAAGGAGGTGGGGCCTAAGGGGAGATGGGCCTACTGGGGACAGAGCCTGAAGAATGAGGCACAATGACAGAACTCCCAGTATACTGGCAATGGTGCCACTGGAACCCAGCAGCCAGTCTCCCATGCAGGCCGAGACTCTTTCCTATTGACGAGAGTCACATTTCAGCTTCTGGATTCTTCCACATGAGGAAACATACTTTCCACATCCACTGTCTCAAAACCCTTCAAGATCTGCTATCTTTCAATTAAATCTCACCGTTCTAAATACCAGCAGATACAAACCTAGCATGTCCAAACTTTCAGCCTGGGACAATCTATTTGAGAAGTGGACATAGTAACTTGCAGGTTCTCTTATGACTGACAAACACAAAAATGTTATAAAAAATGTACTGTTCTGCTTGTCAGATACAGTGCAATTCAGAGAATCATACATATTCCCAGCATTACCTCTCCATCACTTCCCTTCCAACCCACTCTTACTTCCCTGAATGCTCTTTGCTTTTTGCCACTATCCTTTCCCTCAAAAATTGCACTTGTAGAAAATAACCCATAATAGTTGAGAAGAGAAAAAACGGTTGAAGAAATGGACGCCATTATGGGAGTTTGGATAAATGACCAAAAAACAAAGAAAATTTTAGCACAGGAATAGGCCCTTCAACACTCCAAGCCTGTACTAACCATACTGCCCAACTGAACTTAAACCCCTTACCCTTCCTGGACCATATCCCTCTATTCCCCTTGTATTCATGTATTGTCAAGATGCCCCTTAAAACTCACTGTCCTTTCCATTTCTACTACCTCTCCCAGCAGTAAGTTCCAGGCACCCACCACCCTCTAAAAAGCGTATCATGTACATCTGCTTTAAACCTCGCCCCTCACACCCTAAACCTATGTCTCCTAGTAACTGACTCTTCCACTCTGGGAAAAAGCTTCTGACTATCCAGGTCCTCGTAATCTTGTAGACTTCTATCAGGTCACTCCTCAACCTCCGTAGTTCCAATGGGAACAAACCAAGTTTTTCCAACTGCTTCTGATAGCTAATGTCCTCCATACCAGTCAACATCCTGATAAATCTGTACCCTCTCCAAAGCCTCCACGTCCTTCTGGTAGTTTGGCAACCAGAATTGAATACTATATTCCAAGTGCAGCCTAACTAGGGTTCTATAAAGCTGCAATGTGACTTACCAATTTTTAAACTCAATGCCCCAGCCGATGAAGACAAGCATGCGGTATGCCTTCTTGACTACCTTCTCCACCTGCGTTGCCACTTTCAGTGATCTGTGTACTTGTAATCCAGATCCCTCTGCCTATCAATACTCTTAAGGGTTCTGCCAAGGCCAGGATTTCCCCCAATATGGACAAAGGATGATGTGAGATAGGAAGAAGGATGTTCAAGCACCAGCTTTAATGGCGGCTTTTCCTACTATACAGTGTGGCACTTAGAAAAACTAATTTTAACCATGGGCTCCACACTGTATTGCTGGCAGGCAGCCTCTTATTCACCCACCCCGCCATCACCTCTGTACTGCTGTCATCGGAACAGCACATTTCAAGGCTGCCCCAGCACACAGCCCCATTTTATATGTAGCCAGAAAGTGATGTTTGCCAGAAAAATCTGCCCCAAAGTTCTCCAACACCTCACTGAAGAGATTGCAAGGACATGAACCGAGCACAGGAAGTGGTGGCAGCAATGGTCAGCGCCAATGCCCTGCAGGACAGTTATCCAGGAACAGAGATACAGAAAAGTGATAGAGAATCTGGTAAAATGGTGGAACAACAATAATCTCTCCCTCAAAGTCAGTAAAATTAAGGAGTCAGTCATTGATTTCAGGAAGCATAGTGGAGGCCATGGTCCTGTCTACATCAATGGGGATTATAATAAGAAGTCTCATAACACCGGGTTAAAGGTCAACAGATTTATTTGGTATCACGAGCTTTTGGAGCGCTGCTCCTTCATCAGGTGAGTGGAGAGTTGGATTCACAAACAGGTTATATATAGACACAGACTCAACTGCAAGATAATGGTTGGCATGCAAGCTTTTACAGGTAATCAAGCCTTTACAGGTACAGACAATATGAGTGGAGAGAGGGATAAGTACAGGTTAAAGAGGTGTGAATTGTCTCAAGCCAGAACAGTTAGTAAAATTTTAGAACGTGAACCCACAATCCCAAGTGAGGCCATCCTCGTGCGTGCGGAACTTGGTTATCAAATTTCTGCTCAGCAACTCTGCGCTGTCATGTCTTCAAGCTGCTCTGTAGAACGCTTACCCGAAGATTGGAGGCTGAATGCCCTTGACCGCTGAAGTATTCCCTGACAGAAAGGGAACCCTCCGGTCTGTTGAATGTGGAGCAGTGTCCATTCATCCATTGTCGTAGCGTCTAGTGTCGTCATCACTATTCTCAACTTGTATTTTTCCTTTACTTACAACACTTAAATTGACTACCACTTTTCATTTCCAGCTTCGTAAGTTCAAATTCTCTCTTTTTCTCTTTCCTCTCCCACTATTTCCCTTGCCTGCAATTCAAGTAATCGCGTGCTTTCTGCCCCCTCCCCTTCCCCTATTTTCTCTTACATTTTCTGCTGCCTAGATGACCTAGAGTTCTCTGGGGTAGAGAGTTTCAAAAATTTTCCAACTGAGAAATATCCTCTTCATCTTAGTCCTAAATAGCTGATCCCAAAACCAGAAAGTAAGAACACAAGGAGATTCTTCAGCCAGTTGCAACAAAAGATAGAATCCAGAAACTAAACTGTGTGCCGTTCTTGATTGTTTTAGGTAATGCTGATGAGATTCCTTCCTGCTCTTTAACACTGTTTAAAATTTGGCTTAGGTCAAGCATCAGATGAAGCTCAAGATAAGATAAAATGTCTCATCTTGTCAATTTGGACCTTGTTTGTCTCTCTTATGAGGACAGTGAGTTGGATTCAGTTGGATTTTTAATGTTTTTGTTGGAATTGGTTGGGGTTTGGCCAATCCATTCTGAGTATTTTCTTTGTAACTTTATGAATGTAGTAAAAAATATAAAAAATAAAATGTTGAGGTTAAGGCAAGGTGTAGATTGGGCATAGTGTTTGAAAATGCAGCACTCGCTTCAAATCTGCATTGTACGCGAACTGTACCAATGTGTGCTGTTAAAATGATCATCAAGATGTTTTTGGCATTAAAAACACACGTCACGCCCCATTTTCAGCATCAGGAAGCCCTGTAGCATCTCAAACTGCAGGGGGTCCGAGAGCCTTGTTTCTCCCCCTGTTTTTCTGGTTGGTGCCAGTGTGGGAATGGGAATTGTATTGTCAGATTTGAAACTAACAAACAGCAACCAAGTGCACTGAGCTGTTTATAAATTAGCCTTTAAAACAGTAGTCCATTTCACAAACACTGAAGAAGTGCTAGGCTGCAGAGTGCAATGTTCCACCAAAAAAAATTCAACATTGTGGATCGCACAGATTAGCCTTCCTACTTGTAGGAAATCGCGGGTGGAGACAGAAACCGAAAGTAGAAACCGAAAATAGTCAGAAACGAGTTCGCTCGTAGCGTTCGGATGTGGAGCAGCGCGTCTATAAACCGGAGTGTTTAACTATTCCCCCCCCCCCAGCCCCCCCCCCCCCCCCGATGGCCCCCGGCTTTCCCACCGCTATCGGGTGGGGAATTTCACGGGTGAGTGACTGGGTTTGAGACCGTGTCCCCGCGGCCTCGGGACTGGGGACGGGAGAGGCCCGCGGGGCCTTTAGCTCCTCACGGTTAAAACCGGGAAAGGGAGGGGGGAGAGATTTAAATTCCAGTGGATGATGTGGAGATGGGTGGGAGAGCAACACATTAGAAAATCACAAGTACACATTATTGTCGATGGAGTTTGCTGAAGACGGAAAGTAATTCTCACTGAGCGTTTGTCTCTCTGTCAGTTTGTTGTCTCCCCGCTTCCCTCTGGCGGGCAGTTATGGCGGTTACTGATAGTGTTCAAAAAGGGAGCGGTGGAAAGCTGTTCGAATGACCAAAGGCCAGTGTCACCGATATACCACAAGGTTCACTTTGTTATATACGTAAATGAAAACCTGGCGGGAATGATCAGCAACTTTGCAGCCAACACCAAGATGAGTAGAAATTGAGAAAGCAAGAAAAAAGTGACACGTTCTCTTTGACAAGTTCAAATGAGCAGTTCAACGTTCTGGAAAAAGATTACTTGATTTTGATGTTTTGAGACTCTGAAAATTGTTTGGACTCAGCAAGGGAAATTAGAAATCAAATCCGAAAGTGGTTTGTGCTTGGTTGCATCTAGTGTAAAGTTTTATTCTCCTGATTCTGCCTAGCTCTAAGGATATTACCAGAACTACTTTACATTCATGACAACAAAATTAAGCTTGGATTTAGAATCAAAGGAGGTTTCCGGAAGGAAATCGAAGCAGCTGAACAATAGCAGCGTGTTGAGAAAAGAAGGAAGAGAGTGTGATTGCTATTTCTTTATCATGATTTTAATGAAAGAAAACGGAATATTCATTATCAGAAGAGAAGGACTGGACTGTACTACTGTTTGCATGCTTAGATTTAATAACATATTGTGTATATATACTGGAATACTTTCAGTGTAAACCTAGAGGTTTTGAAAAATTCAGCTATCTTTGAAATATTGATGATGTGTTTTTAAAAGAAAAGGTCAGAATTCATTATGCCTTTAACAAATGTATTTGTCACATTTCTTGTGAGGGGACTGTTTTATATTTCAACTCTGATCACAGTACCAATTGTCTAGTTTATTGGTGTGTTTGATTTGATTTATCATTGTCACGGTGAAAAATATTTCTTGCGCACTATACAGACAAAGCATATACGTAAAGAAGGAAAAGAGAGAGTGCAGAATGTTGTGTTACAGTCATAGGTAGGCTGTAGAGAAAGTTCAAACTTGATGCAAGGTAAGTATATTCAATAGTCTGATAGCAGCAGGGAAAAAGCTGTTAGAGGTGGTACATGTCCTTAGACTTTTTGTATCCTTTTTCAGACGGAAGAAAGTGGAAAAGAGTATGTTCGGGGTGTGTGGGGTCTTTGATTACGCTGGCAGCTTTTCCAAGGACATGGGAATTGTAGATAATGTCACTGGTTGGGAGGCTGGTTTGAGTGCTAGACTGGGCCTCATTCTCAATCCTTTCTAGTTTCTTGTGATCTTGGACAGAGCAGGAGCCATACCAAGTTGTGATGCAACCAGAAAGGATACTTCCTATAGTACATCTGTAAATGTTGGTGAGAGTGATACCGAACATGCCAAATTTCCTTAGTCTTCTGTAAAAGTAGAGGCATTGGTGGGCTTTCTTAACTATAATGTCGGCATTGGGGGGAACCAGGGCAAGTTGATGATCTGGACACTTAAAAACTTGAAGCTCTTGACTATTTCTACTTCATCCTCATTGGTGTAGTCAGAGGCATACCCTCCACTATGCTTCCTGAAGTTGATAACTATCTGCTTTATTTCATTGACATTGAAGAGGAGATTATTGTTGTCACACTACTTCACCAGATTCTCTATCTCTTTCCTGTACTCTGGTTCATCATCGTTTGAGATCTGACCCACTACAGTGGTGTCATCAGCAAACTTGGAAATAGAATTGGATGGAAATTTGGCCACACCATGATAGATGTATAAGGAATTCTGTAAGCGGCTGAGGACAGAGCCTTGTGGGCATTAATATTGAGGGTGATCGTGCACAGATGTGTTGCCTATCCTTACTCGCTGCAGTCTGTGGATTAGGAAGCCTAACATCCAGTTGCAGAGGAAGGAGCCAAACTGCAGGCCAGAGTTTGGAGATGGATTTCAGAAATAATGATGTTGAAGACAGAGTTGTAGGAGTCTGACATAGGTGCCTTTGTTATTTAGGTGTCCTAGGATTAAATGCAGGGCCAGGGAGATGGCATCTCCGATGGACCTGTTGTGACAATAGGCAAACCATAGTGGATCCAGGCAACCTAGGAGGCTGGAATTGATTCATGCCATGACTAACCGCTTCAAAGCATCTTTTCAAAGTTACCAGATGATGATAGTCATTAAGGCACATTGCCTGTTTTTCTTTCATACTGGGATGATGGTTATCTTGGCAGACAGAGACCTCCAATTTTTTTGTAAAGAGAAATTGAAGATGTCTGTGAATACCTCCATCAGCTGGTCTGCACAGGATCTGAACACTTGTCTGGTACCCCATCTGGGCCAGTCACTTTCCGTGGGTTGACTTTTGACAAAGCTGCTCTGCTGTCTGCAATGATGACTTCAGACACAGGTTAGCCCGAGGCTTCCAGGATGAAAGGCATGCTCTCGCTGATCTCTTGCTCTAAATGTGGCTAGCTTGGTCTGGTACTGTCTTCTGGCACCTTTGATGCAGCTCCATAGATTATATCTGGCTTTCTTGTATAATGATGTAGAGATGCCGGCGTTGGACTGGGGTAGTAAGAATCTAGCAACACCAATTTTAAATCCAACCGATTTATTTGATAGTAAATCTGCGAGATTTCGACTTTTGTCTTCGTCAGGCAAATGCAGTGTTCTGGTCTGCAATAGCACACATATCAGCGCAGACAGTCACAGATTGCTGATTAGAATGCGAATCCTTACATCTAACCTGCTATTCAAGTGTTAAAGTGGCTAACAATGTGTGTGAAGGGAACACTGAACATTGGTTAGAGAAATGTGTATTTTCTCCAGACAGCACAGTAAGTGAAGTTTTTTGCTAACCCAGGTAAGTCACGGGGGTTACAGATAGTGTGACATGAAGCCAAGATCACTGTTAAGACCGTCCTCATATGTGCAGAACTTGGCTATCAGTCTCTGCTCAGCGACTCTGCGCTGTCGTGTGTCGTGAAGGCCCCCTTGAAGAACATTTACCTGAAGGTCGGAGGCCGAATGCTCGTGACTGCTGAAGTGTTCGCGCACAGGAAGGAAACTGTTTTGCCTGGTGATTGTTGAGCGATGCTCATTCATCCGCTGTTGTAGTGTCTGCATGGTCTCCCCAATGTACCATGCTTCGGGACATCCTTTCTTGTAACGTATTAGGTAGACAATGTTGGCCGAGTTGCAAGAGTATGTACCTGGTGAATGGTATTCTCACGTTTGATGATGTCATCCATGTCTATGATCTGGCATGTCTTGCAGAGGTTGCTATGGCAGGGTTGTGTGGTATTGTGGTCATTGTTCTCCTGAAGGTTGGGTAGTTTGCTGTGAACAATGATCTGTTTGAGGTTGTGCGGTTGTCTGAAAGCAAGAAGTGGGGGGGGTGGGGATGGCCCTAGCGAGATGTTCATCCTCAATGATATGTTGAAGACTCCGGAGAAGATGTCATAGCTTCTCCGCTCTGGGGAAGTACTGGACAACAAAGGGTACTCTGTCCACTGTGTCCCGTGTTCGTCTTCTGAGGAGGTCAGTGTGGTTTATTGCCGTGGCACATCGGAACTGTCGACCGATGAGTCGAGCGCCATATCCTGTTCTCACGAGCGCATCTTTCAGCGTCTGGAGGTGTCTGTGATGATCCTCCTCATCTGAGCAAATTCTGTGTATATGGAGGGCTTGTCCATAGGGAATGGCTTCTTTAACTTGTCTAGGGTGGAAGCTGGAGAAGTGGAGCATTGTGAGGTTGTCTGTCGGTTTGCGGTATAGTGCTGAGGTGACCGTCCTTGATGGAGATGGGTGTGTCCAAGAATGCAACTGATTCTGGAGAATAGTCCATGGTGAGTCTGATGGTGGGATGGAACTTGTTGATATCATCATACAGTTGTTTCAATGATAGTTCACCATGAGTCTGAAGGAAAAAGATGTCATCAATGTATCTAGTACATAGCCTGGGTTGAAGATCCCGTGTGGTGAAGAAGTCTTGTTCGAACCTGTGCACGAAGCAAGAAGTGGGGGGTGGGGATGGCCCCAGCGAGATGTTCATCGTCATCAATGATATGTTCAAGACTCCGGAGAAGATGTTGTCGCTTCTCCGCTCCGGGGAAGTACTGGACAACAAAGGGTACTCTGTCCACCTTGTCCCGTGTTAGTCTTCTGAGGAGGTCAGTGCGGTTTATCGCTGTGGCACGTCGGAACTGTCGATCGATGAGTCGAGCGCCATATCCTGTTCTCACAAGGTCATCTTTCAGCATCTGGAGGTGTCTGTCACGATCCTCCTCATCTGAGCAAATTCTGTGTATACTCAGCATCGCCACCAGCAACAGCCTCCCTTGGCACCACAGTAGAAAACAGCACTACCACAGGGAGGTCCATTGTTAACTTGTCGGACTACACACTTCAATCAGAGGAAATCGAAGTTCTCAGCCGAGGGCTCAATTTCTGTCCCACCACCAAAATGGACCCCATCAGTCTCGCAGCAGACACAGAGGAATTCATCAGGCGAATGAGGCTGCGTGAGTTCTTCCACAAACCCCAAGAGGCCAATAGCAAACTGAATGAGACAGCTAATGAACCAGAACAGCCGACAGAGAGATCCGCAGTGCAGCAACTGAAGAGGAATGAATCCAATTGGACTCCTCCGGAAGGCCGCTGCCCCCGACTGGACGTGTATGCCCAAGCCATCAGGAGGTGCGTGAACACCAGATTCATCAACCGCACTTACAAGACAGTCCCCGAACATCACCCAAGCACAAAGCAAGGCCATCCGTGCTCTCAAGACCAACCGCAACATTGTCATCAAACCAGCAGACAAAGGAGGCGCCACCGTCATACTGAACAGAACAGACTACTGTGAAGAAGTGTACTGACAACTAAACAATATGAAACACTACAGAAGTTACCAGCAGATCCGACCAAAGAACACACTCGTCAACTCAACACTCTGATCAAAACCTTTGATCCGGACCTTCAGAACACCCTCCGGGCTCTCGTTCCACGTACTCCCCGCATTGGAGATCTCTACTGCCTCCCAAAGATACACGAGGCAAACATACCCGGCCATCCCATCGTATCGGGCAATGGGAGCCTGTGTGAGAACCTCTCCGGCTATATCGAGGGCATCCTGAAACCCATTGTACAAAGAACCCCCAGCTTTTGTCTTGACATTACGGACTTCCTACAGAAACTCAGCACACATGGAGCAGTTGAACCAGGGACACTCCTTGTCACAATGGATGTCTCAGCGCTCTACACCA
Source organism: Sphyrna mokarran (assembly GCA_024679065.1). NCBI lineage: Eukaryota > Metazoa > Chordata > Chondrichthyes > Carcharhiniformes > Carcharhinidae > Sphyrna > Sphyrna mokarran. The sequence continues at coordinate 4,011,698 of JAGIQG010000028.1, forward strand.
ACATCCCCCACGACGATGGTATTGCTGCAATTGCCTCAGTACTCAATGCCAACAACTGCCAGTTTCCGAATGCAATTTTACAACTCATCCACTTCATCTTGGACCACAGGTCTTCACCTTCAATAATCAGCTTTTCATCCAGACACACGGAGAGGTCATGGGGACCAAATTCGCACCTCAATATGCTAACATCTTCAAGCACAGGTTCAAACAAGACTTCTTCACCACACGGGATCTTCAACCAAGGCTATATAATAGATACATTGATGACATCTTTTTCCTTTGGACTCATGGTGAACAATCATTGAAACAACTGTATGATGATATCAACAAGTTCCATCCCACCATCAGACTCACCATGGACTATTCTCCAGAATCAGTTGCATTCTTGGACACACGCATCTCCATCAAGGATGGTCACCTCAGCACCTCACTGTACCGCAAACCGACGGACAACCTCACAATGCTCCACTTCTCCAACTTCCACCCTAGACACGTTAAAGAAGCCATTCCCTCTGGACAAGCCTTCCGTATACACAGAATTTGTTCAGATGAGGAGGATCGTGACAGACACCTCCAGACGCTGAAAGATGACCTGGTAAGAACAGGATATGGCGCTCGACTCATCGATCGACAGTTCCGACGTGCCACAGCGATAAACCGCACTGACCTCCTCAGAAGACGAACACGGGACACGGTGGACAGAGTACCCTTTATTGTCCAGTACTTCCCCAGAGCGGAGAAGCTACAGCATCTTCTCCGGAGTCTTGAACGTATCATTGATGACGATGAGCATCTCGCTAGGGCCATCCCCACCCCCCCCACTTCTTGCTTTCAGACAACCGCACAACCTCAAACAGATCATTGTTCACAGCAAACTATCCAACCTTCAGGAGAACAACGACCACAATACCACACAACCCTGCCACAGCAACCTCTGCAAGACATGCCAGATCATAGACATGGACGACATCATCAAACGTGAGAATACCATTCACCAGGTACACAGTACGTACTCTTGCAACTCGGCCAACGTTGTCTACCTAATACGTTGCAAGAAAGGATGTCCCGAAGCATGGTACATTGGGGAGACCATGCAGACACTACAACAGTGGATGAATGAGCATCGCTCAACAATCACCAGACAAAACAGTTCCCTTCCTGTGGGCGAACACTTCAACAGTCACAGGCATTCGGCCTCTGACCTTCGGGTAAATGTTCTTTAAGGGGGCCTTCACGACACACGACAGCGCAGAGTCGCTGAGCAGAGACTGATAGCCAAGTTCTGCACACATGAGGACGGTTTTAACAGTGATCTTGGCTTCATGTCGCACTATCTGTAACCCCCGTGACTTGCCTGGGTTAGCAAAAAAATTCACTTACTGTGCTGTCTGGAGAAAATACACATTTCTCTAACCAATGCTCAGTGTTCCCTTCACACACATTGTTAGCCACTTTAACACTTGAATAGCAGGTTAGATGTAAGGATTCGCATTCTAATCAGCAATCTGTGATTGTCTGTGCTGATATGTGTGCTATTGCAGACCGGAACACTGCATTTGCCTGACGAAGACAAAAGTCGAAATCTCGCAGATTTATTATCAAATAAATCGGTTGGATTTAAAATTGGTGTTGCTAGATTCTTACTGAGTTCTTTCTTGTATAAGTCAGTCACCTGATTTGAATGCCTTAGACCTGGACTTCAGGAAGCAGTGGGACTTCCTGTTTCTGGTTGAGACTTCTTTGGCACATAGTCTTCTACACACTTAGTTATTAATGAAGTCCATTACTGTAGTGGCATACTCATTCAGGTGGATCACAGATTTTTTAAGTACTGACTCAAAATAGTCCTGTAGGAGATCATCTGATTCCTCAGACTGACATTACACAGCTTTTTAATAGATTCTCCCATGTCAGTTTTTGCTTGTAAGTTGAAAGCAGGAGCACAGCCTTGTGGTCTGATTTGCCAAAGTGTGGGTGAGCATTAGAGCAGTAGGCATGTTTGATTGTGTATCAGAGGTCCAGAATGTTTGGGCCTTTAGTGCAACATGAGATGTGTTGGTGGTTTCTTGGTAGATGCTCTTGAGCTTCGTCTGATTGAAGTCCCCGGCCAATGTGAAGAAATCCTCAGGATGTTTCATCTTGAGGCTATTTGTGGTGGTGTATATTTCGCCCAGCTCGGTCTTCACATCTAGGTTGTTGCCAAGAGTGGTCTGGGAAATTACTGTACATGCAGTTTTAGTGCAAATTAGTGCATGCAGTATTCACAATAAGGTCAATCAGTTGATGACTCAGAGACAACTGGATATGATTAGGTGGGGATTACTGAAACATAGTTACAGAAGGACTGGGACTGAGATTTGAATGCCCAGTGGTACTTGGTATTCCGGAAGATAGACAGGATGGAACACAAGGCGCAGTTGCTTTTTTAGTTACAGATGCCATCGAGGCTATGTTAAGAAATAGCATTGGCAATAAGGGAAACATGTTCAATCGTGGGTGGAAATACAAAACAAGTTGTTAAAAGTAATTTACAGGCCCACGAGCAATATTTCTAAAGTGGCATGTAATATCAACCAAGAAATAATGAGGGCTTGTGAAAAGGATACATGCATATTGAGTGGATCAAACAAGCTGACAAAGATAGCTTCAAGGGGGATCTCATAAATTGTATGAGATTGTTTCTTAGAGCAATATGTTATGGAGTCAACCAGGGGTCAAGTTTTTTTTTGATTTAGCATTATATAATTAAATAGGTTGATAACTAGTCCTTTGTTAAAGATTCTCTTGAAAAGAGTGCTCACAGCATGCTAGAATTTCTGAGTGAGAGAGGACAAAGTGCCATTCTAGAGTTTTAGCATTGGGCAGAGGTAATTTATACAGGCCTGAGGAAAGGATTAGGCCAAGTAAACAAGGCACAAATAATTGAAGGCAGGACAGTTGAGGAACAATGGTGGATGTTCAGGGAGATATTGAATGCCTCTTAACTAAAGTATATTTCTGAGAGGAAGAGGGATTATAAAAGGAAGAAAAACATACCATGGCTAGAAAAAAGCTAGTGGTAAACTGGAGGATCGGGAGAACTTTAAGATTCAGCAACAAGGTTAGAACAAGAGCAACAGGGTTACGGGAATCACATCATATGAGTTTGCTTAAAGTTTAATATTATCCAGAGTTGGACATGTATTTCTCTTGCTTCATTGATTCTGGGTCATTTTCCTGGAATTTTTTAGTTAACTGGATTGTGGCAGTCAGCACATGGAATGTAATAATACAGCTTCAAGAGAGAGCTGGAGTGGTTTTTCAACTTGCGCTTTGGTTGTATTATATATTTGGGGGCCAGTATGGGCTTCTAGACTAACTTTGGGCTCTTGAAGGAATCAAAGAATATTTTTCAACCTAATGGTTGTTTTTTTTTTTGGTTTTTCAATGTCCTGGGAAGCAACATGGCACCTAAAGATAAGGAATTTCTTAACCTTGGTACATAAGGTACTAGAACTGCATGGAACAATTTAATTATTCAGTTACTGTGTTCAAGGCTAACGATTTTATATATTCATATCATCATGATTAAGATCTGATGGATTTTTCCTCTATTTCAGATGCTGCATTTTTAATTGAGGAGCTGGATAAGATTCTGTATAACATTATAATATTTTGTAAAGTATTACTACTTTATGCTTAGAGAAGAAACTTCTTGTGACTTGTGAGTATGTTTATTTTACATACATTACATATTACATAGGCACAAGCAGAGCTGTTTCAGTATGTTCTAATGACAACTGAAGGATATGATGGAGAGGAGTTGATAGTTGAGCATGATAGCAGAAGGGAAGAGGAAGAGGTGTCATTGAGAGACATGAAGAGGTGTACTTGTCATTATTACTCTTGTGAGATCATATTAAGCAACAATTTGTATTGTGTAACTTTGGCCAATTCAGCAGGCGATTTTAAGGGCAGCCGAACCATCAGTTGTGGCAGAGTCTGGAAATTAAAATCAAAGTTTTAATGTCCACATCTTAAACTATTGATTTGAAATGGATTGGTCAGATTCCATTTGCAATACTGTGTTCAATTCTAATTACTGCAAAAGATATTCATACTTTGGAAGGTAGAAAAATTAATTGCAAAGATAATCTGAAATGGAATAACTGCAGCTCAGAGTGAGAAGTGTCTGGTTAGGAGAAGATCTGAATGGAGTGTGTGTAAAATAGTGAGAAGTGAATTTGACACTGATGTCAGGGAGATCATTTTAAAGTTCACTGAAGGGAGTTCACTGGGGTGGTGAAAGAAACTGATTTAATGGTTTGAGTCCGTATAACTCTTAAGAGTTAAATCATATCAGAAAAAGCTTACATTTACATAGCTATAGAACAATCAAACTGCTTTATGAGTATGTTCCATGAGTTATTATACATTGGAAGGCCATTATCGTGCCTAGAACCTGGATGGATGAACAGTTGTGTGAGGAGGTAGAGAGATTCTTCCCGCTTAGAAAGGATAGCAGTAGTAGAGGACACAGCCTCAAAGTGGGGGAGGATAGGGGTAGTTTAGATTGGAGTTGAGGAAAAACCCCTTCACTCAAAGGGTGATGAGTCTCTGGAATTTTCTGCCAGTTGAAGTGATGGAGGCTACCTTGCTGAAATATATTAAGTCATGGGTAGATAGGTTTCTAATAGGTAAGGGAATTAAGGGTTATGGGGATAAAGCAGGGAAGTGGAACTGATCCACTTCAGCCATGATCTTGTTGAATGGTGGGGCAGGCTCAGGGGGCTAGATGGCCTACTCCTGCTCCTATTTCTTATGTTTTTAGGAGAAATGGTGAGGGAAAATAAATAGAGTTTGAATGATAAATAGACTTTTTTGTTGATGTAGAAAAGGAATGCAGTGGACTCAAAGTCAGATCATAGGAAACAGGAGCAGGAGTAAGTTATTCTGCTTATTGAGCCTTTGAATAATAAGGATGGAAACCTGATCAGGGCCAGCATGGCAGGCTGGGTGCATCATGATGGGCACAAAACTGATTTTTCTGCTAGTGCCAGATTCTCTGAGCCAATGTGATTCCCACCGGGAAGCTAGCAGGCCTGAAGTATATTCCAATTAGTGTTTCCATATCCTACCATTCAAATTTTGATTCTATTTTCTGTGTAAATATAAAACTATTATCAGTAAAAGTAAAAATGTTAAATTCTGCAGATTCTTTCCAGAAATTTATTTATATTATTCTTATATTAACAGGAACTAGAAGAATAATGAAACAGGTAAGAATCCATTATATCCCAAGGCCTATTTCATTGCCAATGATATAGAATTGTTTTTCTTTCAAAGAATGTGCCTGTTGCTGACAAGATCAGTATTTTTATTGCCCATCCATAATTGCCATAGAGAATGTGGTGGTGCACTGCCGTCTTAAAGTGTAGGTATAGCATCTACAGTGCTGATAGAAAGTGAGTTCGAGAATGTTGACCCAGCAACAATGAAAGAATGGCAATATAATTCCAATTCAGGATGGTGCATTGCTTGGAAGTGATGGTGTTTCATGCATTTGCTGCTCTTGTTCCTTTAAATAGTAGAGGTCGTGGGTTTGGAAGCTGTTGAAGAGACCTTGGTGAGTTGGTGCAGTGACTGTTATAGATGAAACATAGGACTACTCTGTTGGCGGGAGTGTTGAAGAAGGGTAGATGGGGTATCAAACAAGTGGGTTGCTTTGTCCTGGATGGTGTCAAGGCTCTTGAGTGTTGTTGGAGCCACATTCATCCAAGCAACTTACCTCTGACTTCTGCCTTATAGCCCATGATCTTACTAAAGGCAGAGCAGACTCAAGGGGCTGAATGACCTGCTCCTTGCTTGTATGTTCATAAGATAATGGGCAGAATGTTCTATTCCCACCATGGCAAACATTGTGGTAACAAAATTGAGTATTTTCAAAAGTCAGCTTGGAATTTTATTCTCCCAATTTTGGTGGTGGGTGTTAAAGGCTTTGCTGCTGATCTGTGATTGGATCCTCAATTGCATCTTATGAATACTCATTAAAAGACAAGCCAGAATCATATCTCTTCTCCAAATTAATGTATAAAATGGTGTGCAAATAATTGTCGCACAAATGCTGGTGCACAGGGCATTTGGTCCTAGATGTCGCAGTCACGAGAGTTAATGAACACAGTAACATTGATTGGAGGCTTCTAGATTTGGAAGGTTGGTAAATGTGGAGTCATTGAGGATATTGTATGGCCTCATGGGGTGGGTCTCTGGAAGTGAGGGTGCAGGAAGGCTCAGGAAGAGATGGGTCAGATCAACAAATGGCATGGGGACGTCAGCATGGAAAAGAATGTGAGGATATCAGGGCTATCAAAATGCGCAGTGGTAGATCAGAAGCAACAGCGGGGAAGATGAATCACTGCCCATCCACCATGAGATTTGACAAGCTGCTCACTGATGCAGAATTAGTGAGCTGAAGAGCAGAAGATTGGGTGCAAAACCTGCCCCAATGCTCGGCAGGAAGCATGCCAATTTTCCGATCGCTACCGTATTTCCATCTCCAAAATTGAAAATTCCACCCGACATCTCCCAACAGTGATTAGGGAATGTGGCACTGAGGTAATCTTGATATTTGTGCTAGAACTTTCAGACCAGGACGCGAATGTTTCACCAATAAATCCCCATACTGTACTCCTTTTACACCTATGATTGTGTGGCCAAACTCCCCTCCAATTCGATTTTCAAGTTTGCTGAACACTGTAGTGGGTGGGATCTCAAACAATGATGAGACAGAGTACAGGAGTGAGATAGAAATATCTGATGAACTGGTGCGAAAACAATAATATCTCCCTCAATGTCAACAATGTGAAGGAGATTGTCATTGACTTCAGGAAGCAAGAGGATAACATGCCTCTGTCTACATCAATGGGAACGAAGTAGAAAGGGTCAAGAGCTTCAAGTTCTTAAGTGTCCAGGTCACTAGCAACCTGTCCTGGTCACCCCATGCTGACACTAGTTAAAGCCCACCAATGCCTCTATGTTAGAACAAAGAACAAAACAGCACGGGAAACAGGCCCTTCGGCCCAACGAGCCCGCGCCGCCACCCCGATGTTCTCACCTCTACCGGCGACCCCTGTCCATGTTTATAGATCTATGGATTAAAAACCAAATTTGAGACAATTTAGGGAGAATTTGATTTGCCAGTTAGCCTAAGAGCACATCTTTGGGATGTGGGAGGAAACCGGAGCACCCGGAGAAAACCCACGCAAGCACGGGGAGAATGCGCAACTCCCACAGACACAGGCCCAAATCCATGTATCTGCACAGCACAGCGATAGTCACTGAGCTGTCGTGTTACCCATCAAATGGTCCAGATAAAGCATACACTAACGACGTGAAGCACTAGGATACTCTTGAAAAAATCCAAGAGCAGCCCTATCACGACCCATCGCATGTATGCCTCTTGTTAGACAACAAGGTGGACCAAAGCACCTGTAGGATAAAAACAAGTACATCAATATCATCATCTATTTACACACTTCCCAGGGAACTCCCAAGGCTCATGATCCCTATTTTAAATCAGTTTTCTATACCCCTCCATTCCCATTCTGTTCATGTGCCCATCTAAGTATTTCTTAAATAACTCCAGAGTACCTGCCTCCACCACTTTACTTGTTCTCAGAAGACTAAGGAAATTTGGTATGTCAGCTACGACTCTGTCCAACTTTTACAGATACACCATAGAAAGCATTCTTTCTCGTTGTGTATTAGCTTGGTATGGGTTCCTGCTCTGCCCAAGTCCACAAGGAATTACAAAAGGTTGTGAATGTAGTCCAGTCTGTCATACAAATTAGCCTCCCATCCACTGACTGTCTACACTTGCCGCTGCCTCGGCAAAGCAGCCATCATAATAAGGACCCCATGCAACCCGAACATTCTCTCTTCCACCTTCTTCTGTCAGGAAAAAGATACCAAAGCCTGAGGTCACAAACCAACTGATTGAAGAACAGCTTCTTCCCCTTCTGCTGTCAGACTTTTGAATAGTCTTACCTTGCATTAAGCCGATCCTTCTCTACACACAGGCTATGACTGTAATAATAAAGTCTGCATTCTTTTGTTTCCTTCTGTATGAACAGTATGGTTTGCCTGTAAAGTGCACAAGAAACAATACTTCACACTTGTTAGTACATGTGACAATAAATCAAATCAAAATGAAAGTCATAGCTGACAAATCCATCATTTGTTTGGAGTTTCCATCTCATTCGCTACTAAATAATTAAATCTCTTAATAAACTGTGGAAACTTCTAATTTAACTATACTGCTATTTTAAATAAATTGCTGCAGTATTTGGTTGTCAGCGAGCAGGTTTACTTAATTTATTTTAAAACATAGAACACTACAGCACAAACAGGCCCTTTGGCCCACAATATGTACTGATCATACCCCTACCTAACAGGGCTATCTATAACTCTCAATCCCATTAAATCCCATGTACTCATCCAGAAATCTCTTAAAAGACCCCTGTGAGTTTGCCTCTACTGCCATCGATGGCAGCCGATTCCACTCACTCACCACCCTCTGAGTGAAAAGCTTACCCCTGAATCTCCTCTGTACCTATTCCTCAGCACCTTAAAGCTGTGTCCTCTCAGTGACCATTTCAGCCCTGGGAAGTAGCCTCCAAGAATCCACCCTATCTGTACCTCTCAACATTTTGTAAACCTCTATCAGGTCACCTCTCAGTCTTCTCTCCATGGAGAAGAGACCTAGCTCTCTCAACCTACCTTCATAAAGTATGCCTCCCAATCCAGGCAACATCCTTGTAAATCTCCTCTGCACCCTCTCAATAGCTTCCATATCTTTCTTGTATTGAGGTGACCAGAATTGCACACAGTACTCCAAGTGGGGTCTGACAAGGATCTTATAAAGTTGCAGCATTACCTCCCAACTCCTAAACTCAATCCCTCGACTAATGAAGGCCAGTACACCATATTGCCTTCTTCACCACATCCTCCACCTGCGAGGCCGATTTAAGAGTCCTATGGATCCAGATCCCAAGGTCCTTCTGCTCCTCAACACTGCTAAGACTCCTACCCTTGATATTGTACTCCTTCATTCCACTGGACCTGCCAAAATGGCCCACTACACATTTATCCGCATTGAAGTCCATCTACTCAGTTTTGCTGCAATTTCTGACATCCCTCCAGACTATCCACAACACCACCAACCTTCTTGTCATCAGCAAACTTACTACCCCATCCCTCCACTTCCTCATCCAGGTGATTTATGAAAATGCAAACAGCTGAGATTCTAGAACAGATCCCTGGGGCACTCCACTGGTGATCGACCTCCATGCAGAAAGACCCATCCACAACCCCTCTCTGCCTTCTGCAGGCAAGCCAGTTCTGAATCCACAAGGCCAAAGCCCCTTTGATCCCATGCCTTCTCCCTTTCAAGAAGTCTTGCACGGGGGACCTTATCAAACAAATTTTTTTGCCGTAATAGATATAATGACATCATGTCAGCAACCTAGCAAGACTAGAGACATTCCCTGCTTATACCTAGCTACAAGTATCTGTCTCAGGTAACCAATCACTATCTGTTCAGTTGCCTTTTAAATTCATGCACACTTACATGGTTAGAAAAATTCACAAATCGAACTCTTTTTTCTTCAAAGCCACCAATTAGAATTCAGAGACTGCTGCAAACGTTAAAGTAATTAAACTTATTTTTATTTTTTAGTGGTCAAGATTTATCAACATGCCAATTTTTATACCTAGAATGTTCCATTGACACAAAATATACTTTTAATTCAGAACTGATTTGGAATTTAAAACATTCAAATAAACTCAGTAATTTGAAGAATTGACTGTAAAACTAATAGGAATTGTTTATGTGCTTATAAAATACAATTGATTATCAAGTACAAAGATGTTTTAGTTACAAAAATATTATAACAGTTACATAATTGTCCTCATCCTGTTGAATAATTATTCTATAGGTTTTGCTGACCATCTATGTGTAAAAAAGTTTTTATTCTTTCAGTGATAATAATCAATCCGCACCTTTTAATTGTCAGCACTGAGCTGCAGAGGAACATAAACTGTGCTTAAAAAATCCATTCTTTGCTCTAATTCGTTAAAAAATCTTTTTCCATAATTGCTTCTCCATTCCTTCTCAGGATTATTGTTACCAATGTCCTCATTTTAATCACATATTTAATATTGTTACATCTTCCTATTAGGCTTTTCTTCCATCACTTTATAATGCAGGACTTTAACATTTGAAAACAAACTGCTTTATTTAAGGGCTATTTGAATTAAGTAGTAACTGAAAGGAGAATCCTGTTATTAACAATCAGTTAGAACAAATGTTCCTGCTGCAAGCATTTAATTCCTACTCAGGTTTGACAGACATGAAGAATTCCATAGCTCGAGTTGTACCACTCCATTGAAGAAAGGCCAGTTCAGAGTTGTAAAGTTAACTAAACACTCCATCATTGGTGTCCGTGCCTTCAGTTGCCAAAGCTTTAAGCCCTGGCAGTCCCCCTCCAAACCTCTCATACTTCCCTACCTTTCCTTTCTCATTTAAGATGCCCTTTGACTAAGCTATTGGTCATCTGCCCTGTAGAAGGGGGTTCTGAGTTAATTAACAGAGCCACAGGCAGACTTTTTTAATTTTAGCAACAGCTGGGAAGAAAGAGTTAAGATGATTTTCACCTAATGAAGTCATGTTAACAGTTTGCTCAGATGTGAATGCTACTCAACTAAAATTGAATAAGAGATGATTATAATGTTAAGTGTATATATGTGTTAAATACTATATATTAAGATATTGAATTTAATTCAAATATATTTGTTGACCTCAGTCAAATTGCGAACATTGCAGAGACTATAAAAGTTCAAGAGTTCAACAGCAAAAGCTATTTAGTCAGCAGGAGCACAATGAAGTTTCAAACTCAGGACAAATGCTGAAACATCTAATGGAACATTTAATGTCAAAGTGAAAGGCCCTATTGCCTGTCTATAAGAATGTATCTGTCTGAAGGGCCCTGGGCCGATAGTCAGTTGTCTTGGCAAAGTGCCACTGGGAAAGGTATTCAGATGATAAACATAGCAACAAGGAAGTTAATCATGCCAGGGGATGAATATCCAGTTTTTGGGTCAGCAAATGAAAGATCATTAAGTCAAGCTGTGTTTTGCAATTGGCTGAAACAAAATATTAATCTTGGTTGTGGGAGGCCTTCAGATTGTCAACTAACTCTGAGTCAGTGCTAAAGACTCTTTCCAAATCTATTACAATTTGTTTTTCCAATATTTAAGGCAGTCCTTCTGATTAGCTTAGACTTGATTTCATTGCACATTATCATGTCAGTCCAAAGCACGATAGATACCTCGGCCAATTGCAAAACACAGCTTGACCCAAGGATCTTTCATTTGCTAATCCAAAAACTGGATATTCACGATCTGGATTGGTTAACTTCCTCGTTGCTATGTCTCTATCATCTGAATAATTTTCCCAAGACAACTGACAAGCGGTCCAAAGCCCTTTGCTCAGATACATTCTTATACCCAGATAATGGGGCCTTTCACTTTGAAATTAAATGTTCCATTATATATTTCAGCATTTGTCTTGAGTTTGAAACTTCATTGTGCTCCTGCTGACTAAATGGCTTTTGCCGTTGAACTCTTGAACCTCTATAGTCTCTGCAATGTTTGCATCTTGACTGAGGCGAAGAAATATTTGAATTAAATTCAATATCTTAGTATATACTAACATATAAATATATAGATAGTTAACATTAAAATAATTTTTCCTTCAATTGTAATTGTCTTTTATGTTTAAATTGAGACTTGTTGCTTTGCGAGTTAATGAAGTTTTTAAGAGAATCAGGCCACAGAGAGAAGTCCTCACTACATGCCCTATTATCTCCTGGAACCGAGTGTCGTATTGTGTTTTATAAAGCTGCTGTAATGCTCTGAGACATGTTATTACATTAAAAGTGTTTAAACAGTATGTTTCTATTGAAGAGGAAAATGGGCAAGAAGTAAAATCTAACAAGAGCATGTCAATTCACTTCTCGTTACAGACTTGTTTAATCCTCTTATTGGTTCTTAACCTACAAATCATAGTCTGCTGTGGCCCAGCCGAGTATTTGAATGATGGAGAGTGCTGCTCCATGTGTCCACCGGGTGAGTGATGGCCGCTATTTTAAAAAAATCATCTCCACACAAACACCATAATTTTCTTTAACTTTACAAAGTGTGAATGTTATCAACCATTTGGATAGAATCCTTACAGTGCAGAAGGAGACCTGCATCGAAAACAGGCCCTATCTCTGAAGCCCTACATATTTACCCTGCTAATCCCCCTGACATTAAGGGTCAAAGTACAAAGAACAAAGAGCAACACAGCACGGGAAACAGGCCCTTCGGCCCAACGAGCCCGCGCCACCGTCCTAACGTCTTAATGACATATCCATGACCTTAGGCTATGCCTATTGTGGAAGATTCCCATATAGGGACAATTTGTTACCCAATCAGCCTAAGAGCACATTTTTGGGATGTGGGAGGAAACCGGAGCACCCGGAGAAAACCCATGCAACCACGGGCAGAACGCACAAACTCCCACAGACACAGGCCCAAATCCATGTGTCTGCACAGCTACAGCGATAGTCTCTGAGCTGTCATGTTGCCCATCAGATGGTCCAGTTTAAGCATACAGTAACAACGTGAAGCACTAGGCCACTCCTGAAGCAACATCCAAGAGCAGCCCTCACACGACCTGCCGAATGCATGCACCTTGTTGGTCAACAAGGTGGACCGAATTGCCTGTGGGACAAATAAGACAGTATTAAACATGCGAAAAACTGAGACATCCCTGAGACAAAACTAAAAGATATTCTAATACTATTTGGTCGTCCCAAAGCTCCCAATATTTAGACAGTCCTACTATATCCCTCTATCTGCAGACTGCTCATGTGGCTGTCCAAGAGACCCTTAAACAACCCTAGCGTGCCTGCTCCCACCACCTTACTCGGCAGTGCATTCCACACCCCCACTACCCTTTGTGTGAAAAACTGCCCTCTAATATTCGTCTTATAGGTGATTTAGCAGTTTGGATTAGGAATTGGCTAGCTGATAGAAGACAGAGGGTGGTGGTTGATGGGAAATATTCAACCTGGAGTGCAGTTACAAGTGGTGTACCTCAAGGATCTGTTTTAGGGCCACTGCTGTTTGTCATTTTTATAAATGACCTAGATGAGGGTGTAGAGGGTTGGATTAGTAAATTTGCTGATGATACCAAAGTGGGGGGAGTTGTAGATAGCGAGGATGGATGTTACAGTTTGCAGAGGGACATAGATAGGTTGCAGAGCTGGGCCGTGAGGTGGCAAATGGAATTCAATACGGATAAGTGTGAGGTGATTCACTTTGGTAGGAATAACAGGCATATGAAATATAGGGTTAATGGAAGGACCCTTAATAGCGTTGTCGAGCAGAGGGATCTTGGGGTACAAGTACATAGCTCTTTGAAAGTTGGCACCCAGGTTGATAAAGTTGTTAAGGCGTACGGTGTGTTAGCTTTTATTGGTAGAGGGATTGAATTTAGGAGCCGTGAGGTTATGTTACAACTGTACAAAACTCTGGTGCGGCCGCACTTGGAGTATTGCGTACAGTTCTGGTCGCCGCATTATAAGAAAGATGTGGAAGCATTGGAAAGGGTGCAGAGGAGGTTTACCAGGATGTTGCCTGGTATGGTGGGAAGGCCTTATGAGGAAAGGCTGAGGGACCTGAGGTTATTTTCATTAGAGAGAAGAATGTTACGTGGTGACCTAATTGAGGCGTATAAGATGATCAAGGGATTGGATAGGGTGGATAGTGAGAGCCTTTTTCCTCGGATGGTGATGACCAACACGAGGGGACGTAACTTTAAATTAAGAGGTGGTAGTTATAGGATGGATGTCAGAGGCAGGTTCTTTACACAGAGGGTGGTGAGAGTGTGGAATGCCCTGCCTGCAGCAGTTGTGGACTCGCCTACTTTGGGGGCATTCAAATGTTCGGTGGATAGGCATATGGATGATATTGGAATAGTTTAGGTTAGAGGGTCCACTGGCCGGCGCAACATCGAGGGCCAAAAGGCCTGTACTGCGCTGTAATGTTCTATTATACATAGCCCCCCCTCACCCTAAGCCCGTGTCCCCTCGTTCTATCCATTTCTAATGGTGGAAAAAGCTTACCACCATTTACTCTATCTATACCCCTTATAATCTTATATACCTCTAATAGATCCCCTCTCAGCCGACGTCTTTCAAGGGAAAACAACCCCAGTGTGTTCAATCTTTCCTCGTAAGACAGCCCTTCCATACCAGGCAGCAGCATCCTGGTAAATTTCCTCTGCACTCTCTCCAGGGCCTCTACATCCTTCCGGTAGTATGGCGACCAGAACTGGACGCAGTACTCCAAGTGAGGCCTAACCAACATTCTGTACACCTGCAACATCAGACTCCTACTCTTGTATTCTATACCCCTTCCTATGAAGGCTAACATACCATAAGCTTTCTTTATCACATTCTCCACCTGTACTGACACCTTCAGAGACTTGTGAACCTGCACCCCCAGGTCTCTCTGCGTCTCTATACTCCGGATAGTTTTACCTTTTATCCTATAACTCCCCTCTACATTATTCCGGCCAAAATGCATCACCTCGCATTTATCTGGATTAAATTCCATTTGCCATCTATCTGCCCAATCTACCAGCCTATCTATGTCCTGTTGTATTGCCTGGCACTGCTCCTCAGTACCCGCCAATCCAAGCATCTTAGTGTCATCAGCAAATTTGCTGATCACACCACCTACCCCCTCTTCCAAGTCATTTATATACACCACAAATAGAAGAGGTCCTAGTACTGAGCCCTGTGGCACACCACTAGTGACAGACCTCCAGTTGGAAAAAGAGCCTTCCACTACTACCCACTGTCTCCTCCTCCCAAGCCAGTTCTCAACCCATCTACATACCTGGCCCTGTATCCCATGCGCCTTCACCTTTTCTATCAGCCGACCATGAGGAACCTTGTCAAACGCCTTACTGAAATCCATGTAGACGACATCAACGGCTTGTCCTTCAACCGTTTTTGTCACCTCTTCAATAAATTCCACTAGATTTGTAAGGCACGACCTCCCCTTAACGAAGCTATGCTGCGTATCCCTGATCAGATCGCAGCGCTCCAGATGCTCATACATCCTGTCCCTGAGGATCCTCTCCATTAGTTTACCTATAACTGAAGTCAAGCTCAAAGGCCTATAGTTCCCTGGGTTATCCCTCTGACCCTTTTTAAACAACGGTACTACATTTGCTATCCTCCAGTCCTCTGGGACCTCACCTGTGTTCAAAGAAGAGACAAAGATTTGCGTCAGAGGCCCAGCAATGTCATCTCTCACCTCCCTTAGCAGCCTGGGGTAAATGCCATCAGGCCCCGGAGCTTTATAAGTCTTTATGCTGCCTAAAAGCCCCAACACCTCTTCCCTCGTAATGATTATTTCCTTTAACAGGTCCTCAAATTCCTCAAAGCCGGCACCAGACATCAGGCCCCTCTCCCGCATGAATACCGACGCAAAGTATTCATTCAAAATCTCCCCCATTCCCTCAGGCTCTAAGCATAGTTCCCCTCCTCTGTCCCTGAGAGGTCCAATCTTCCCTCTAACCATCCTTTTGCTCCTTACATAGGAATAAAATGCCTTAGGATTAAGGAAAATCCTACCTGCCAAAGCCATTTCGTGGCCTCTTTTTGCCTTTCTGACACCCCTTTTAAGATCCCGTCTACATTCTCTATATTCTTCCAGCGCTGTCTGTTCCCAGTTGCCTAGATCTAACGTATGCCTCCCGCTTCTTCCTGACCAAGTCCTCAATATCCCTAGTAACCCACGGTCCTCTAATCCTACCTTTCCCATCCTTCCTCCGTACCGGCATGTGTCTTTCCTGCAAAGATTTCAGTTTTCCCTTGAAAGACTCCCACATGTACAGCGTCGACCTACCCTCGAACAGCTTATCCCATTCGGTATCCTTAAGATCCTGCCTAATCCGGCTGTATCTAGCCCTCCCCCAGTTTAACACCCTCCCCTTAGGGCAGGCTTCATCTTTTCCCATTAATACCCTAAAGTAGACAGAATTGTGGTCACTAGTTGACACATGCTGTCCTACTACAACGTCAACCACCTGCCCTGGCTCATTCCCCAGAACCAAATCCAGTATAGCCCCCTCTCTAGTCGGGCTATCCACATACTGCTCCAAGGACCCTTCCAAAACACACAGTACAAATTCCTCCCCGTCCACACCTTCTGCTCTGGGCACCTTCCAATCTACCCCAGGGAAATTGAAATCTCCCACTACAACCACCCTATTCTTCCTACACTTTTCTAAAATGTCCCTGCATATCCCTTCTTCCACGGCCCGTGGGCTGTTGGGCGGTCTGTAGTACACACCCAACATAGTAACCTCTCCCTTCCTATTCCTCAACTCCACCCATAGCGACTCAATTCCTAAATCATCCATACCACCTTCCCTCTGCACTGCTATGATGTGATCCTTAACTAATAACGCCACTCCCCCTCCTCTCTTCAAACCACCTCTGTCGTGCCTAAAACACTTATACCCTGGAATATTCAATTTCCAGTCCTGCCCCTCCTTTAACCACGTCTCAGTCACTGCCACCACTTCTAGCTTCCTCGTGAACATTATTGCCTTCAGTTCATCTGTTTTGCCAGTCACACTCCTCGCATTAAAACACATGCACTGAAGACCCTCAGGCCCCCTCTGACCCTCCTTCCTGCCATCTGGACTTACCCTGTCACCCATCTCTCTCCCGCTCCCAGTTCCCTCTGTCTCCCCACCCCCCCTCCATATTAGTTTAAACCCTGCCGAAGCACTCCAGCTAACCTCCCAGCTAAAATATGGGTGCCCTTCCCAGACAACTGTTCCCCGTCCCTCTTGTATAGATGCCCCTCCCTTATGAAGACTTCCCAATGGTCTATGAATCTGAAACCCTCTGCCCTACACCAATCCCTCAACCACACATTTAGTTGGAGTACCTTATTATTCCTAACCCTATCAGTCCTGGGCATTGGCAGCAGCCCAGAGAATGCCACCCTGGAGGCTCTACACTTCAGCCGAGCCCCCAACTCCCTGAACTGCCTATGTATGTCCCCCCTGCACTTTGTTCCTACATCCTTCTCTCCTACGTGAACTATTACATCAGCCTTAGACCCTCCACCCTTCAAAATTCCCTCTACCCTCTCTGAAACATCCTGGACCCCTGCTCCAGGGAGGCAGACTACCATCCTGGAGTCCCGCTTTTGCCCACAGAACCGCCTGTCGATCCCCTTGACCTTCTCATCCCCCACCACTATCTCACATCCCTCACTCCTACCGTCCTCCGGGGCATTTAGATCCCCCTCCCTTGCCCTCTCTACCTCAGCTTTTGCCCTACCCTTGATATTCTGGGATGCCTCCTCTGAGGTGATCTTAATGCTGTGACTCCTGTTCTTTTTCCACTTCTTATCTGTAACCCACCCATGCCTCCTCCTAGGCCCTGGGGTCCCCTCAGGACAATGGTCCCTATTCATTATCACCTCATTCTCTCTGATTAAAAACATATCGTCCAATCTCAGCTCCAGCTGCCTCACCCAGGCCCTCAGACGTTGCAACTCTAAACACTTTGTGCATATGTGGGCTTTTGGGAGATGTGCTGCCTCCAAGAATGTCCACATATGGCAACGAACACAGTGGATGCGTGTAATCAAGGACCCTGACATTTTCTAGGCCCCCTTTAGAGGTATGGGCACTAGAGGTTTGGTGGGACAGGAATCCAGTAACTTACTGCATCCAAGCCTGCGCTCGCTCAAGCCCAGTGAGCTTAAGCCCTTACAGCTCTCTCTGCTCCCCGCCTCACTCCACCGCCCGCTCCCGACGCTGCCCGCTGTCTACCTTGGCCTTCTTTATATAGTCCCGCGCTCCCTTCCCAGCAGCCCCCTCGCCTATCTCCCGCTACGGAGCGCCAAAATAAACAACAAACCCTCGCGACCTAAAACTATTGTTAAAGACAGAATTCAAAATTCAGTAGACTCACCAGCAAGCAGCCACTCTTCAAATTCACAGTTCCGGAGAACAGTGAGGTCAATTTAGCTAATCTACCTAAGTTGCACATTTTGAACTGTGAGGGGAAACCAGAGCACCCAGAGGCAACCCGGGCATCCAGGGGAAACCCAGAGAGACACTGGGAGAATGTGCAGACTCCACACAGATAGTCACCCAAGGCTGGAATCGAACCCGGCAGCCGCCCATCGTTTTGATTCATATAAAATGCATCATGAATAAATGTTCCCTTATCAATGCCAGTTGCTTTATTATGAGAGACGCATGGCTCCTGCTTCCTCTTCAAGATTTTTGTTCAACATTTCTGGAAATTATTTCAGTTTCTCAGAAGTATTCACTTCACTAATTGTTTCAATATTGAAAGCTTTCAATAACAGTCATATTTTTGATTGTTTTCCAATGACACCTAACCAATATGCACGGTGGCACAGTGGTTAATACTAGTGCCTCACAGCACCAGGGACCTGGGTTTGATTCCCAGCTTGAGTCATTGTCTGTGTGGAGACTGCACATTCTCCCCATGTCTGCATGGGTTTGCTTCAGGTGCTCTGGTTTTCTCCCACAGTCTGAAGAGATGCGCAGGTTAGGTACATTGGCTATGCTAAATTCTCCCTCAGTGTATCCAAACAGGCATTGGAGTGTGGCAACTCGAAGATTTTCAGAATAACTTCATTGCAGTGTTAATGTAAATCTACTTGTGACACTAATAAATGAACTAAACTTTAGTATTTGTAAAATATTTTTAATGTAATCAGAACAGACTTTGAAATATTCATTTTCAGGGTTACTTATTTAAATCATAAATAAAACCAGCCTGCAGAAAATTCTGAGGTTTCATATTTCAATGTTCTTGTTAACATGGTGATTGCTCCGTGTTTTCCAAAGAGCTGTTCACCTCACTGACAGCTGCCACGTAGTTTTTGCAGTCCTTTGAGCAGAGGGTTCCTCTAATCAGGCTCTGATCCAGCACAGCATGCCTTCTACAAGGCATGTGTGAGTAGGATTAAAAAAAACAAGGCCCTTTAATCAAATTGAATCCTTACTGAAACACACAGAAGGTTAAAATGGATAACCTCTGGAAAACAGCACAGGGACTGTGATACACAATTAAACCACACAACTATATTTAAAAGGTAGGCAAAATGTCAAATCTGTGCCTATGCCTTTCAGTGGTTTCTGTGTGCAGTCAACATTCCCCACTGGGTTCACTGGAGATACACACCAACAGTGGATCAATAGTATTGATATCTTGACCTTTTAAAATTAATTTTGGGACATGAGCTTTGCTGGTTGATCAGCACTCATTGCCCATTCTAGTTGCCCTTGAGAAGGTGATGATGAGCAGTCCACAATGGCATTAGAGAGGGAATTCAAGAATTTTGACTGACTGCAAAGGAAAGGCAATATACTTCAAGTGATATTCCCATGTATGTACTGCCCTTGTCCTTCCAGATGGAAGTGGTTGTATGTTTGGAAGGTGACTGAATCTGTTAAAGGGGAAGGACATTGTGCCTGCTGATGATGCGGAGATCATTCTAAATAGTGTGTTGTGAAGAAATCAATAATGGGTAGCAGCTGGAGAGAGCATAGACTTAGGTTTTCAGATGCTGTGCTGGAGCTCTTGGTGGAAGAGATGAAAGAAAAACACGATATTCTGTACTTTCCAGGCACATGCTCAGAAGGCATTGATGAGGGAGAAGAGGTCAGTGTCAAGAATCTAGTCCCAGATACCTGGATGCAGTGAAGGAAAATGTTTAATAATCTGACATATTATCTCCATTAACAAATACACCTTCAACTGCCATAAGGATGCACACTAGTTCTACAGCTGAGGACTCAGCTGAGGTCTTTATATTGACCAAGTTACAGATAAAGGCTGATGGGTGTGCACAGAGAAATGCACATGGTACACTAGGAAACCTGCAGGAAAAACTTCCTTCAGTGTTAATGGAGAAGTCCAACACCAACTCTCTGGAGTGTTGCAATGGAAGCTGACATTATAACCTTAACTCACTGTTATGGAAGAAACTGATTTTTTGCGCAAGTCAAAAATCTGTAGATTATGGAGACAAATATGGAAAAGCACTTACTCCTGGATGCCCTAACTTCTCATTTTTTTTTTGTTCACGGGATGTGGCTTGGCCAGCATTTCTTCCCCATCCTGAGGGTATTTAAGAGTCAATCATATTGCTGGAGTCATATGTAAGCCAGACGAGATGAGGACATTAGTGAACCGGATGGGGTTTTGACAATCAATTCATAGTTATCGTTAGATTTATAGCTCCAGATTTTAAAAAAATCTAATTCCAATTTCACCATCTGCCATGGTGAGATTTGATCCGAGGCCCCCAAAACATTTCTTGGGTTTTTGGATTACTAATTCAGTGACAAAACCACTGCCTCCCCCTGTGTGTTTAACGATATCTCATGTGTTTAATGGTATGTAATGGTCAAGTATCTATGCGCAATTCTCCCATAATTCTAAATGTCAAATTCATGGGAAAACTGATGCAAATCACGCCAGTTTTTATAGTGTGACTTCCAAATCTTGCAAATTCTATGCAACGTAGAGATCACTATTATGAATATAATTAAAAGCTCAGGGATAGGGGCTGTTTATGCTGGAGACTGACAGTTGCGCATTGCTGCCAGTGTAGTGGCCCCGATTGTCAGCCTGCAGTTTGCTGGCCAGCCCAGGACCTGCGCAGTGCTTCTGTCCCACTCACCGTCCCTGGGTGCCCCAATCTTCAGACCCCCCACGCCCTAGCAGTGACGATCCACCACACCAACCCCCCTGCTAGGCAGATTTTTCCTCCCCGTCCCCTGAAGGTCTCCCGATCGCTGGCCTCCCTCCCTCCCTCCAGCCTATCCAATCACCAGGCAGAACGTCAGCAGGACCCCCCTCCAACCACCATACCCATTGATTATTTCCTTGGGATTGCCAGTGGGCAGTGCGTCAGTACCCCCTGGGCATGGTCATTTTACATCTTGGACAATGCCAGAGGCATAAGCTGGCACAATCAGGGTGCCCATGCCCTTTACTCTAGCAGGTTCTCCTGCTAGTTCCCTGAACGTGGAGAATTATTCTCAATCTCACTGGAATGAAATATCCCTGATGGGGTGGGAGATGCTAGCAGGCCTGGAGAATTCAGTCCTGGACTCACTAATCGCAAAATAAAATTAAAAACAGATGCAAACTACTTGCCTTGTCTTCTTGCCGGTTTCCAGGAGGCACCGGATTTCCACGTTGGGAAATGTGCTTGTGAATCGGCCGACAGATGATTCTCTCAGCTCGCTGCACTAATTCAGGACACAAAGCTAAAAGATTAGCGCGGTGGGATGGGAGAATCGCACCCCCTCCTCCCCCCAAACTTGCATCTTTACATGAGTAACCTCCTTGATTACACTCTAATATGCCGGTGCCTCCTGAACTTCCATTATTGCTATCTAAAAATAAAGCTTCTCATGTCATTTCCAATGTTATATTTTTCTTAGCCTTTTGCAGCAGAATTCTGTCTGTCAACAGTTTTCCAGGGACATGATAAATATTCTAATTCCATAACTGAGTTGCACATGTTTTGTTTTCTTGCAGGCACCATAGTGTTCAGACATTGCAGGAAAGATTTTAGTACAACTTGTAAATATTGTCCAGATGGAGAATATATCGAATATCCAAATGGCTTAGAAAACTGTTTCAAGTGTAAAGTTTGTGATCAAGGTAAATATCACAATCACATTTATTTCACTGTCATGGAGGCTGACGTTTTAAAAATATTCAAGGTGCAGATTGTCAAAGTTCTGGGAGTCGAGGGTTATGGGGAACAGGCTGGAAAGTGGAGTTAAGGCCATGAGCCGTGATCTTATTGAATCATGGGACAGAATGACCTACGCTTGATCCTTTTCGTTTACACTGTAATGAGTTTGAGATTGGGGATGGAGTTTTACGGCTGCGCTTGTCCCGAAACCGTAAAATCTGCCTGAGGTCAACAGTCCATTCCTCGCCCACTCCACTTTCCCATGGAGGGTGGGTCAGGAATATTTGCTGCCTCAGTGTTTTCTCACGAACAGTAATAAAGCAGTTGTTGGTCAGAACTTATGCTCCCCCAACTCCAATGGGTTCTAAATCGGGGAGCCTGTCCAAGCCTGCCCAGCCTCAATTTATAGGTTGACAAGTACCTGAGGGTACACCCTCTATCTCAGGCAGGAGGTAGGGGAAGACCCTCGTTTGGAATGTCCTTTCAGATTGGGGACATCCTCCCCTGAGGAACTGGAGAGCTCCAAATCCCTCCCCTCAATCCATGGTCTGTCTTAAATCACCCCAGTAATCCTGGTACATCTAATTTGTATTCCTTGAGCTTAGTGTTTGAGGGTTGAACTAATTAAATTCTTCAACATTTTAAAGCAATTGAATTGAGAAGTTACAAAGAAACTAAAATGCGAATAATCTTATGATTATTACTAAAAGATAGACTTTTTGTTGAAGTTTTTTGCCTTGTACTCATCACAACAATCTGCAAGGACACCAAATGTAGAGGAAAGAACAATTTTTACCACGAGAAGAGAGTGCTGAATGATTGGCAAGTAGACTCTGGTAGAGGTGTTGCCATGGAGGATAAACCAGTAAATGATGACTGTCAGTTATTCTTTGGTTAAGATTAGAACCTGTCCATTTAAGAATTAAATTGAGAAGCAGTTTTTCCTGTAAAGTATAGTGGAAATTTGGAACTGCCTCCCCAAAGATCTCTGGATTCTAGGTCAGTTGAAATGAGGGAGAATGAGTATGAGTGATTGGTGAAAGAACACACAGAAAACAGAGGAGAATGTTAAAAACATAAATTGAGAAATGGTCACTTCTTCATGGAATTGGACAGTTGGCTCCAACGGATTAATCCCTAAAAATGAATCCTCTAGATTTTAATCTTAATAAAGTCCGTCTGTTTCATTGCCTACCTTGTAAGGAAGGCTAAAGTGAAATGGTTCATATTGATTCCACTTGTAGCTTATTCATGTTTTCTGTTTATAGAGTTGGGGCTGCAAGCTAAGCATGAATGTACCTATATACGTAATACAATATGTGGACCGAAAGAAGGGTATTACTGCACTGACAGCACCTGTCAGATGGGCAGAAAGCACAAAACATGTCCTCCAGGCAAAGGAGTTAAAGAAAAAGGTACGGTTTGAATTTCATCATTTCATTATTAAATCCTGCCTTGTGGTGGAAGATTGTGTTTGACTTTCCTGTACTATACACTTCAGAATTAGGTGTTACAGTAACAGCAGAGAATAGACAATCAGGTGTGTAGGCCAGTTGCTAAATACTTGATCCTAAATTGCCATTTAGCCTTCAGCTGGCCTATCAGATTAATTATGGGCAGTGCTTGGGAAACAAACCAAAATTGATAAAATTATGAAGGAATTTGCTCCCAGAGAAGCAAGCTGCATTGGTCACCCAATTTGACTCCTACGGTTTGTCAGATTTACCCCAATGGGCATCTTGGACAAATCTGTCTTTGAGCTGAAACATTTGGGCACTGCCAGTATCAGGAATAGGTGCAGATTGGGCTTAAAAATGATGTAGCTGGCTGGCTTTGCATTTGGGTTCAGGAGCCTGGAAGGTCACTCACTCCGCAGGGACAATAGGCAATTAAAGTCATTAAGAGCCTTGTTAAAGGTAGGAAACCGAGGCTGTCTAGGAATTTCTAATTGGTCTCTAGTTTCGGGTTGTAAAGAGGCAAGTCATCTGCCTGGAGGCAGGCACACAGCAGTAGCCCAGGCAAACCCACAGGCTCCCTGTGCCTACCTGTGTGGGGTTACAGCCACAAATCACCCTATAGAGGGATTCCGCCCCCTTTTCTCTCGGTGATAGCTTTGTATGTTTTAAATTCTTTTAAAAATTGGCTGAGAGGGCACTTTGTTATTGCAGTGACTTTGAAATTACTTGGCTTGCACTGCAATCAGATGCACCTCCTGAAGCTGGAAGGTCTCTAGTATTCCAGCTTTGAGAGACTATTAACTGCTGTTAATTGGATAAGAAACCAATCCAAATGTTAATTAAGAATGTCTACAGCCAGCATTCCAGGTCAGTGATCATTGCTCCTCCCTGATGGGTTTGAGATCCAAAATAATCCACATTCCTGTTTTGCATCCCAAAGAGAGAATTTGGTCTTCTAGAGTCTCTTTTTCAGATGCACTAAATCATCCCAGGAAAATGTTTTTCATCTATATTTAGGCCATATTGATTTACCTATTGCTTACTTACCTTCACTGGTCAAAACTGAATTCTGTCCAAAGCTTAACCTTCCCACATTCCAGTCCACACTATTATCATCCCATCATCTCCAAGCTCTAGTATATATTCCTGCTCTGTCGTACAGTATATCCAAATTAAAATCACTGGCCTTATCTGACGTGGTGGCCCAGTGGTTAGCAGTGCTGCTTCACAGCGCCAGGGACTCGGGTTCAGTTCCTAGCTTGGGTCATTGTCTGTGTGGCATTTGCACATTTTCTCTGTGTCTACGTGGGTTTCATCCAGGTGCTCTTCCCACATTTTGAAAGATGTGCTGGTTAGGTGCATTGACCCGAATTGGTGCCGGACTGTTGCAACCAGGGGAATTTCAGTTACTTCATTGCTGTGTTAATATAAGCCTTACTTGTGACTAATAACATAACCTTTTTTTTAAATTTTGAATCTATGGATTTTCACATTCCTGTCACTGCAAATACTTCAAGCCATAGATCATTTTGTGAACCTGACAATCCTGACCCCAGCCTTCTGCACAACCCTCAGTCCTGCACTATTCCTCATCGTTGGTGGCAGAGTTTTGATAGCCTCATTCCTACTATCTGGATCTTGCAGTATAAAGGGTCAAAATGGGACTGGAAACAGTACTGTCCACATAGTGATTAAGAAAACACATGACCAGTACAGTCAAAATTTGAATTCTTTACAGTAATGTATGGACTATACGGCACAAACTGAATGAGCCTCAGGCACAGATTCAAATCAGTAATTCTAATGTAGTAACCATTACTAGGACATGGATGCAGAATGGTCAAGATTGGGAACTAAACATATCAGGTTATACAGAAGGGATAGGACAAACTGCAGAGGGTGTAGCAATTCTGATCAATAACAGAATCACTTCTACGGTGAGGGAGGATATAATTAGGAGAAAACATGCACTAAAGACCCTAAGGGTGAAACTGAGGAACCATAAAGAAACCAAAACAAGAATGGACATCAGATATAAACCACCTGGTAGTAACCCAGAAGACAGTAGATGGTATAAATGCAGAAATTAGGCAACTTTGTAGTAATCATGATATACAGATGCCGGCGTTGGATTGGGGTGGTAAGAACTCAGTAAGAATTTAGCAACACCAATTTATAATCCAACCAATTTATTTGATAGTAAAAACACGAACTTTCAACACTCTGTCTTCTTCAGGCAAATGCAGTGTTCTGGTCTGCAATAGCACACATCAGCACAGACAGTCAGAGATTGCTGATTAGAATGCGAATCCTTACATCTAACCTGCTATTGAAGTGTTAAAGTGGCGAACAATGTGTGTGAAGGGAATCCTGAGCGTTGTTGGAGAATTGTGTGTTTTCTCCAGACAGCACAGTAAGTGAGGTTTTTTGCTAACCCAGGCAAGTTACGGGGGTTCATGAATCTTGGCTTCATGACACACTATCTGTAACCCCCGTAACTGTGCCGGAAGTCCCACAGAAACTAATAGAGGATCAGGAACAGGGTAGAAATAGAATTAGCTTCAGTGAATCATCAATAATGGGGAAACTAATGGAACTGAAGAGTAATTCCCAGGGCCCAATGGTTTCCATCCACACATGTTAAAAGAGGGAGAAGAGCACATTGTCGGTATCCTAATCTTCCTAAGTTCCCTAGATTCAGGAGTCGTATCCCGGGACTGGTAATTGGATCATGTTACTCTGCTCTTAAAGATTGGTGACTGAGGAAACCAGGGAATTACAGATCAATTTGCCCAACATCTGTGATGGGGAAATTGTTGGCATCTTTATTCAACAATTGTATAACTGACCATCTTGAAATTACAGTTATTTGGGGAGAGTCAGCATGAATTCATGAAGGGTAGGTCATGCCTGATAAACCTCAGAATTCTTTGAAGAGGTGATACAGTTGGTGGGCAGAGGCAAGTCAATGGATGTTGTTTATATGGACTTTCAGAAGGCTTTTGATAAAGCCCCACACAAGAGATCGTTAGCTGTGGTGGAACCCATAGAATTGTTGGTAAATTGCTGATGTGGATAGGAAATTGAGTGACCAACAGGAAATGGAGTTGTAGTAATGGGTAAATACTCACATTGGGAAGATGTGACTAGTGATGTCCTGCAAGGATCTGTCTTGGGGCCTTAATTATTTACAATATTCATTAACAACATGGATAATGGCACAAAAATTAAAATATCCAAATTTGCAGGTGACCCAAAATTGGGCAGCATTGTAATTAGTGTTGTGAACAACACAAAACTACAACAGGATATTGATTGGGTGAATTGGCCAAGCTGTGGCAAATGGAGTTTAATATAAATAAGTGTAAGATTATCCATTTCAGATCAAAAAAGAATACATCAAGATATTTTTTAGAAAGCACAATATTAAATTTAGCAGGTGTCCAACAAAATTTGGGGATTCAGGTGCATAGCTCCTTAAAATGCCACAAACAGATACAGAAAATAATCAAGGAGGCCAATGGAATGCTAGTCTTCATATCTAAAGGGCTGGAGTATAGAGAAGCAGATGTTATCAAAAGAGAAGTCTGGAAAATCTCAGCAGGTCAGGCAGCATTTTTAAGGAGAGAAGAGAGCTGATATTTCGAATCCAGATGACCCTTTATCAAAGCTTTGTTCCAGCATCCACAGTAACTTTTACTTTTCTTCAAGTAAATGTTATCCTGCAGTTGTACAAAAGCTTAGTTAGACCTCACTTAGAGTATTGTGAGCAGGTATGGACACCAAACCTTAGGAAGAATGTTTTAGCCTTGGAAGAAGTTCAACACAGGTTTACAAGAATGATGCCTGGACTCCATAGGTCGGATTACGAGGAGAAATTAGACAAATTAACCCTTGTGTTCACAGATCAGCCATTATCTTATTGAGTGGCAGAGCAGGTGGAGGGACTGAATGGCCAGCTCCTGTTTCTATATTCCTACATGGAGTATAATGTCATGTTGGGACAGAGCTGTGTGTAGAAGCAAGCATGGAGAGAGCACCTAGCTTTTACCCTTTTACTGTGTATGTGTATATTATTACCAGTAGTTAATATTTACTGTTGAACTATCTGAGTATGATATCTTATTTTGACCTACCAAACTACTGAACATCTGTAACAGGGTGGTGGCAAATGGAACAATACAAAACCTCAAAGACTGCAGAAAAACATTAAAATCCTGGCAAAGCAATGAAGCATTCTGATGTGAAGAATAGGTCAAAAAAAAATGAGAAGCAGAAGGAAATTGGAGAAAAGCTCCAAATAGAAGCTGAAGACAGAAATAAGGCTCTTTACAACCAAAGACTCCATGGAATCCTGTGGAAATCCAGCTTCAAAACCCAGACAATGAAGAATCAGCAGACCTAACAGGGATAAGCTAAAGATTTAAAAATCTCTGGATTAAGCGAGTGCTGAAAAAGTTCAGGAACTGCAGTGGTCAGAAATTACTACTTAAATCGCAGCGTTATACCCGAGTCTATGCCCAAACACATGATGGTGGAGCTCATTTCAAAAATAAAATATTTCATTAAAAATTAATCACAACTGAGTAGTCAGCTTCAAAAGCTGGGATTTGACAGTTCAACAGCCTGAAAACAAAGCTAAAGCTGTGAGAATTCTTACAAATGGGTCCAGGCATCCATTGTTGAAAAATCTAAACATTGTGATAATGAGCAGCATTACTGTGGGAGCCGAACATGACCAGCAAGTGTGGGAAAACCCTTCATACAGAAACACTACATCAGCTTGGATTTTCTGAAATCTCTTAAAACTAAATCTGAACGTAAAAATATTTAACCATTGATCAGAAATTTACCCTTCTTAATCAGTTTTGGCTTATCCAAGGCCCAGATCAATCACAGAATTGGGAATTTAGGGAGAGACATTAGATACAGATTCAGACCTGGATAACAAGACAGAAGCTAAACAAGATAACATACCACTTACTACAGTAGACCTGATAGCTGATGGTATATAACTAGACAAGGAATAAACAAATTATCTACAAAATGCAGTGAAGTTTTAAATTGGTGTGACACTTACTTAACCTTCAAAATAACAAAATCCTTGAAAGGTCAAATTTATTAAATGTGTCTGGCAACGAGGAGAACCTGTGAACCTCTTTATTAATGAGCTATACAAAAAATTACAGTGCCCTAAAATCCGAGCTGATCATAGATAGAATTGATGTAGTTGCGGACAGTGACGTGCTTCAAGTGAAGGAAGGTCTAACCTTTTGAGAGCCACTCAGATTGACAGGCAATCCGAAATCCATTTACAGCACAGATCCATATTAAGAGAAGCAAATACTGTGGTACAAAATAAACTCCACAGTCCAGCTTATGAAACAGCACAGAAACAGAGACAATCCAGGCAAGGGAAGTAATATCCTAACTGACCAGTTAAGTGGCCATGTCAGCAATGTGGAGCAAAGCCTCCTGCAGCTGTGATCAACGTCAGATAATTTCAGTCCAATGTTTTCATTGTAACTGAAAAAGACATTTGTGAAAAATTGGGACAGCCCAGAGGGATCTGACTTCAGTTTTAGGCATTATTCTGGAACCATTGAGGTATGATGACAAACAAATCTTCCAGCATTGATAATCAGTCTTTTTCTTTCCTGAGTACTGATGTTTGTGTTGCCCTAAATCTCCTCAAAACAGAAGATTTTTTTGTATTAGTGTCACAAGTAGGCTTATATTAACACTGCAGTGATGTTACTGTGAAAATCCTCTAGTTGGCAGACTCTGAGGCCTGTTCGGATACACTGAGGGAGAATTTAGGATGGACAATTCACCTAACCATTGGTGCATTGTCTTTTGGATTGTGAGACGAAACCGAAGCACCCGAAGGAACCCCACACAAACCACAGAAGAATGTGAAAACTTCACACAAATCATGATCCAAGCTGGGAATCAAACCTAGTGTTGAGGTAATAGTGCTAACCATTATGCCACCTAGATTGCCAAGAGAACCACAGGTATAAATTATATAGAGTTGCAAGTTCCCAAGAACTCTCAGAAGAAAGATCCTCCTGTCTGGGACTGTAGCTCTGAATTGACTTCTCTTTGTGGAGTCAGTTTATCCACTTGCTGTACAGATGCCAGAAGCCCCTCATTGGCCAGATCAACCAACCACTCACATGCTTACCATGACGCCTCAAGCAGATAGTCATCTAGAAAGGAACCAGTAACCACAAGAGCTTCAACTTCCTGCTGAAAGACAAATCCAGAGACCACAAAAGAGATGCTGTATTCCCCAGTCAGCATGTCAGTGGCAGAGACTGTGCTAGAAAAGTGTAGTATCCATTGGTCACAGCATAGCACATGCGCAAGCAAAAAGATGAGCTTAATACTAACGTGCTCTTAACAGGAAGGATCCTCTACTGCTCTGACCTTTGCTATGGTAAACTGCGTGAAGAAAGAAAAAGGAAAACACTAGAGATGGGCTGAGAGTTTTTGCCCTGTGAAAAATGGGATAAACTAGCTACCTTCCATTACTATAATTGGAGAATTGGTAAAGAACAATTTGATGCTAAAGAACAGAAAGGTAATGAAGATATCCAGATGGCAGAACAACTTCCAACTCAAAGTTTACCTGCAGCAATAGAGCTTACCACACTGATTCATTCTTGCATGCTGTTACAATCACAATGTTGTAGACAATAGAACATAGAACATTACAGCGCAGAACAGGCCCTTTGGCCTTCGATGTTGCGCTGACCAATTAGGAGAAAGCAATGACCCTCCAAACTAAACCATTCCCTTTTCGTCCATAAACTTATCAACTAACCTCTTAAACGCCACCAAACTTGGCGCATCTACAACTGCCGCAGGCAGGGCATTCCAAAGCCTAACCACCCTCTGGGTAAAGAACCTACCTGAGATATCCGTCCTACAACTATCACCCCTTAATTTAAAGCTATGTCCCCTTGTGCTCGCTTTCTCCATCCTAGGAAAAAGGCCATCACTGTCCACCCTATCTAAACCTCTAATCATCTTATATGTTTCAATAAGGTCTCCTCTTAGCCACCTTCTTTCTAACGAAAACAACCTCAAATCCCTCAGCCTCTCTTCATAAGACCTGCCCTCCATACCAGGCAACATCCTGGTAACCTCCTCTGTACCCTCTCCAATGCCTCCACATCTTTCTTATAATGTGGGGACCAGAACTGCACACAACACTCCAAGTGCAGCCACACAAGAGTTTTGTACAGTTGCAACATGACGTTGCGGCTCCGAAATTCAATCCCCCTACCAATAAAAGCTAAGACTCCATATGCCTTCTTAACAACCTTATCGACTTGATAGATCCCTGAAAGTTGGCAATGCACATATACACCAAGATCCCTCTGTTCATCAACACTATTAAGAGTCCTACCATTAGCCCTATACTCTACACATTTGTTATGCCTGCCAAAGTGAATTACCTCACACTTTTCCACATTAAACTCCATTTGCCACCTCTCGGCCCAGCTCTGCAACTTGTCCAAGTCTCTCTGCAAACTAGAACACCCCTCCGACTTTGGTGTCATCCGCAAATTTACTAATCCATCCTTCAATACCCTCATCCAGATCATTTATAAAAATTACAAACAGCAGGGGCCCCAAAACAAATCCCTGAGGTACACCACTTGTAACCGAACTCCACGATGAATAACTTCCATCAACCACCATCCTCTGTCTTCTATCTGCTAGCCAATTCCTAATCCAATTAGCTAAATCACCCTCAATCCCACACATCTGCATTTTCTGCAGAGGCCTTCCATGGACCACCTTATCAAACGCCTTACTAAAGTCCATATATAACACATCAACTGCCTTACCCCCATCTACCTCTTTGGTCACTTTTTCAAAAAACTCAATAAGGTTAGTAAGGCACAACCTACCCTTCACAAAACCATGCTGACTATCCCCAATAAATTCATTTCTCTCTAAATAACTATAAATCCTATCCCTAATAATTCTCTCCAATACTTTGCTCACAACAGAAGTAAACAATGGTACAGAATTTCTAACAGAAGCAGTATAGATAGGGTCAGGTTCCAACTTCAGCCAGAACTCCCTTTCTGTGATGTTGCTAGTTCAGTGTTAAAGTTCAAACTGAGACTTTATAGTTCAGCAAGGCAATATTACTGGTTCCACAAGTGAGGTTTTTATCACATCGCTTCCAAATCTCCATGTTGTCTTTTGGCAAAGAACGTGCATTCCTCACCTGGGTTCCTAAGGTTGTTGAATGTCTCAATCATCAGGAATTAAAAGGAAGGTTGAGGTCCCTTTGTATGGACAGATGCTGGTTGACCAGCCTAGGTTATAAGCTGATGGCTTTGAATCACTGTCTGAAATTTGTCTGTGCAGCCCGTCAGGGATAAGGATGTGCAAATTTCCCCAATACTGCCAGGTAGCTTCAGTTGTTCAGGGTCACAGACATACACCAAAGTCTTGCTGCAGTTTGTGCTGGCGGGATCTTATAGTCCCACCAATGGGAAAAACATATTGTCTCCATAGCTGTGAAACACACTGCAGAGAAGGACAAAAATCCCACCCAACATTTTTGAATCTTTTCTGGTTTGAAATAGTGTTGACCAATGAGCTTAACTCTGTATATTTTAGAACATAGAATACTACAGCACAAACAAGCCCTTCGGCCCGCAAGTTGCACTGATCATACCCATACCTATCAGGCCATAGAACTATCTGTAACTCCCAATCCCATTAAATCCCATATACTTATCCAGAAGTCTCTCAAAAGATCCCTGCGAGTTCGCTTCTACCGCCACTGACAGCAGCCGATTCCATTCACTCACCACCCTGAGTGAAAAACTTACCCCTAATATCTCCTCTGTACTTGTCCCCAGCACCTTAAACCTGTGTCCTCTTGTAGCGACCATTTCAGCCCTGGGAAATAGCCTCCGAGAATCCACCCTATCTATTCCTCTTGTCTTATAAACCTCTATGCCCCCTCTCAGCATTCATCTCTCCAGGGAGAAGAGACCTAGCTCCTTCAACCTATTTTCGTAGGGCATGCCTCCCAATCCAGGCAACATCCTTGTAAATCTCCTCTGCACCCTCAATAGCTTCCACATCCTTCCTGTAGTGAAGCGACCAGAATTGCACACAGTACTCCAAGTTTGTTTATTTAAAAAAATACAGAGTGAACTCTTGGTCTCTCACCTACTTTAAATCTGGTTTTAGTGAAAAACCCATAAAATTGAATAAACTGGAGTTCATAAAACATTAACAGGAAGTATGGTCCAAATTTTAAGATCCCAGTAGCAACAGACACACATCAGGGGAGCCTCTAATGATGGCCCCACTGGGCTGCGCTCTCAAGCTGCAGGGACAAGTAATGGGTAAATCTGAACAAATTACACAGATAAATGCCCTGTATTAGAGCTGGTAATCACAAGCACAGAACTGCATTTCAAACTGCCCTTAATACAAGCTCAATTCCAGTGATCTAGTGTTGATTTTGATACATTTATTTTTCAGGTACACAGTTCAAAGACACTGTGTGTGAGATGTGCCCCAAAGGAACATATTCGAACAATGCTTCATCAACTGAAGCATGTGAGAAATGGACAGTGTGAGTACATCGAAAAGAATCCAGGATGTTTATACTTGTAACATTGGTGTATGGCTGGCTGTAATTTAAAATTCATTCATGAGATTTGGGCATCACTGGCTATTGGGGAATTTGAATGTAACAGTATGTGGTTGTTTGTTTATTAGTGTCACAAGTAGACTTACATTAACTTCATTGCAGTGTTAATGTGAAAATGCTGGGGATCGAACCCAGATCCCTGGCACTGAGGCAGCAGTGCTAACAGCTGTGCCATCCCTGTCCCATTGCACTGTCATTTTGTGCCAGTTATGGCAGGTGTTGGGTTGTTAAAGGCGCAAAATGTGCAGCATATTTGGAATGAAACAAGAACCCAACAGTACCTGCATTTAACCAGTGCTACCTCAGAGGCAAACGCAATACCCCAGACGGACAGTTAGGCAATGTTTTGGTAACATTTAAAATCAATTCTCTGAAGATTTATCTCTGCAGCAATCTGGTTTCCAGGGTTGTGTGAAGCTCAACAGGATGAAACAGTTGCGATCACAGCAGGACTAACAAAGCCCTGAAAATGAAAAACTGATTCAGGAAAGGTGTTCATTTCCTTAAGTGAAAGGATTTCATGCACAGGAATTGTTCTGTGCTGCTTCTCAGTAACCAGTAAACTATTAGCAATAAATTGAGGGATAAATTTAAAACACAGAATAAACTAAATTAAAGGGATGCAATGGCTGGGATTCTCATAGAAAAAAAGTGCCCAATGTTTGGGAAAATGGGAGAATTTCCCACCTGTGTTTTGGGAATCCTTAGTTTAATGAATTTCCAACACTGTACATCAAAAAGTGGGAGGGCAAGGTCTCATCCCACTGAAGAGGCCAGCAGCATTGCGCTCAGCGAGTCACTGCATATGTACCAAACTGTCAGTGGGGAGATTGGCACTTGTGCCCTGGCCACCTCCTGATCATCCCCTCCCTTCCCCAATGATCCCATTGCAGAGTGCACA
Source organism: Sphyrna mokarran (assembly GCA_024679065.1). NCBI lineage: Eukaryota > Metazoa > Chordata > Chondrichthyes > Carcharhiniformes > Carcharhinidae > Sphyrna > Sphyrna mokarran. Next base: position 4,045,635 of record JAGIQG010000028.1, read on the forward strand.
GTGGGCTGCTCTTCCCTGCCCATGGCACTACTTGGTGCCTCTTGGCACTTGGTCATGCAGTTATAGATTGTAATTGAATTCAATTCTGCTGCTGCTGGCCTACAGCACCTCAGACAACCAAACTTGAGCTGCTAGATCTATTCTAAGTCTGTTTCAATAAACATGGCGGCAGTTCCATACACACAGTAGAGGGTATCGTCAATGCGAAGACAGTACTGGTAGTTACTGCTACCAATACTGTCATAGACAGATGCATCTGTGACAGGCAGATTGGTCAATGTGTGGCCAATTCAGTATTTCCCACTTGATTTCTGTATCCCCTGCTGCAGGCTTCAGCAGAAATGCCCTTCAGGACTTGGCCAGCTCAATCATTGGTGCTGCTGGAATCAGTAGAGCCATTTCTGGTGATGGACATTGAAGTCCCCCACCCAAGAACGTTTTGTGTCCTTGTCACCCTCATTGCTGCTTCCAGGCAATGTTCAACATGGAACAGGACTGAAGTATTGATTGCCACTTACTGCACCAATCAGCAGGAGGTCTCCTTGTCCAGGTTTGACCTGATGAGCATGTTAATAATAAATGACACTTCACTACTCTCAGTCATCTTTCCTCCTATGTTAATGGTGAATAACTGTTACGGAAGTGTCCTGCAGACTCCTTTCATATTCACCTGATATTATCACAAGTAGGCATTTCTGGATTTTTAAAATCCTAGAAAGAAAATTTTAGAGAAAAGACCAGATAGTGTTTCAGTTCAATGCTTTGGCAGAGCTCAGTTCTGAGGTTTTAACTTAAATAAAACTCTTCAAAATTGTTCACGAGAATTGTGCATCACTGGATGGGACAGTATTTATTGTCTTTTAGCCACTGTGCTTTTTCTGATGTATGTACATCCATAGCGCTATTAGCGAGGGAGTCCCAGAATTTTGACTCAGTGCAGGAACAGCAATATCCTTCCAGTCAGGCTGGTGTGTGTCATGAAGTAACAGACCTCATTATCGTCTTCGGAAGAGGAATTTGAGAGTTATTCAAGATGCCCTGGCCAATAGTTACTTTGGTCAAATCAAATGGACCAGCCTTCAGTCATTTCCTGTAATGGTAAATTGAATTCAAACTCAACTGGGCTTGAAATAAGATTTCAAATAAGAGATTAATTGTAACAAGTTAGTTATAATTATACAAACAACAACTATAGTAGATTTTTGTGTTGATTTAACATCTTCGACATTTTCCGCAGTTGTGAGGAAATCAATAAAAAGCAGGTCACACTCAGAACTGCTACTACTGACACAGTGTGTGAAGAAGAAAAGATTAGTACAGGCAAAATTGCAGCTGTTATTGTGCCCTTGCTCATGTTGATCATAGCTGGTGCACCAGCTTTATATTTTTGGAGGAAAAAGAGGAAACAATCAAAATCTGTAGGTGAGTAATTCATTTGAGTTACTGTGTGCATCTTAGTGTGCGTGTGTGATTTTTCCATATTCTTTCAGTTAGATTACAAGTTTCCCTTTTACAAAGTTGCTATAGACCCAGATGACCATAGGCTGCTTTATTGAGTGACTTAACCTGAGGATCACCACACCTCAGGCAAGGGGCAAGGTTGAGACGCCAGAGTTTTCATGAATATCTTCAGCCAATGTGGTAATTAAACCCACACTGTTGGCGTTGCTGTGCATCGTTAACCAATTAAGCCAAAAAGATCCCCTTTTTCAACACTAAACTATAATCAAACCTGCATGGAAAGCAGGAGGTCACAGAAATCCTGGGATTGGTATCTGACAATTAGTGGGAGGGGGGTTTGGAGGGGTTCATTCAGGATGGGGAAAGTGCAGATGAGAATTGAAGGTACCACAGCTGTTGGGTACACTTCAGAAAGTCTGGCCAGTAGTTTTTGGGGGTCATGGGGACATTCCTGATCCTCTTGGTCCATGAGGATTTTGAGCTGAGATTTTCTCATTGATACTTTGCTGCCAGCAGTGTAGGTATCCTCCTGACTGCTTCTTTATTACATGGCAGCTTTATGACATCTTTGGGCTGAGACTTCAGGCTACAAGTACATTAAAATTTAATCTGCATGGAATTGAGAGCCTTGGTGACCTTCAAATTTGGCAAAGGCAAGATAGTAACAGGCAGGTGCCATGCAACCTCAGACTGTTAACTCACCTCAGTGTCATTTTAACCATTATTGTGTACACTGAGTGGGGATGGGGTTAAAATGGGGGCCTGTGTTTTATTTGTTAACATAACCTTTATGTTAATAAACAGTGGAACAAAAATTGAATAAATCCAGTTAACAGCACTTGTTCTTTTATTGACAGGTATCAAGTACAGAGAGGCTGAAATGGTAAATAAACATTTTAATATACATAATCAAGCATAAAATCATAATATCAGCAAACCTAAAAGCTCAAAGCATTCCACACTCATATTCCAATATCATTTTAAAGTTAGCATCATATTAGTATTTCCTCCTGAAAAACTGTCCAAGATCTCAATTCTGCTCTGTTTGTTTTGGTAACTTGCTTGGGGCTCCCTGGCTGCATGCACAGTGCTGGTATGCTGCTGCTCCCTAGACTGTGGGAATCTCTCTCAGCCAGTGTCAGAATTGTGTGGGTTCTTTGCTTGCTTGTTTTCCCTTGTCCAAAGGGGGATTTCACAAGTATGTTCAACAGGAACTTGGGTCTATGGTCAGGGACTCACTCAATCCTATGGATGTTACTATTTAAAAGTCTTTGCATTTCTTAGGCCCATTAGTCCACATTCTCCCAAGCTAAGGCCAGCTCTATGGATTGCTCTAAGTCTAGATTTCACTCTACCAAAACTCTCCTTTGAGTTGCTAGATCATCTATACTGCATACCTAAATGGTCTCTCCACATTTTTGGTAGTGCTGTGCCATATTTGCAATGCTCTGCCAGTTTTCTTTGTCACATCAGAAATTCCATCATTGATTCCTCTGCAAATCTAGCAGTTGTATTGAACCTGTACCATTGCAAAATCATGGAAGGTTTAAGATTGTAATGACTTGCCACCATTTCTACTAACTCTTCAAAGGTCCTGGACTTTGGCACATCACAATTTTTATAATACTGAATGTTGCAGCCCCACAATCAACAGAATGATCTTTTGCAAAGTAACTCCTATTTCATTTGCTCAAAAGAAGTACCTCATTTTCTCAGCCAGTCCTCAATACTCACATTGTATGGTTCCAACATCCCAAAAAAAATGGCATTGCAAAACTGAACAACACAGACTTACCAAGATTTGATGAGTAGGGTTCCAAAAATGTTCCTTTGATCTCATTGCCAATATATTAATTCCAATTGTAAAGGAATGTGCTTTTATTGCACAAAATGAAAATAAACAATAACTACAAGCCTGTGGTAAACACACAGCTCCCAATTGGGACTAAAAGGTTAATGAGCCCTCTCAGGCTCTTGCTTTATACAGGACTCGGTACCCAAGCGATACCTGATTGGCTCATTACCAGTCCTCAGGGAACTCATGTTCAACAAGCCCAACTTGGTCAATTAGTGATTCCCCATGCAGATCATGGGGATCATTACAGTTATAGAGAAGTACAGTTTGAAATTGTTTCTGCTTTCCAGATTAAGAGGACTTGACTCTGCTAATGGAATGATGATAAATTTTGAAGTGCTCAAATCAAAACTGGCCACAAATAGTCAAGATAAACACTTGTCATATACACTTTAGATTATGGTGAAAGATGTTAAGGGATTTTCAGTTCTGGATATACAGGGAAAAGAGGATGAGACAGGTGACATGGTTGCACAGTGGTTAGCACTGCTGCATCACAGCACCAGGGGTTGGGTTTGATTCCCAGCTTGATTCATGGTCTGTGGTGGAGTCTGTATGTTCTGTCTGTGTGTGTGCATTTCCTCCAGCTGCTCCGGCTTCCTTCCACAGTCCAAAAGACATGCTGGTTAAGCACATTGGCCATACAAAATTTTCCCTTACTATACCCGAACAGGTGCCGGAGTGTGGCGACTAGTGTCAGAGAGATTGATCTCCAAGCTGGAAACGTCAGAATTCTCAAGGTTACGTGTGGTGTTTCTAAACTAAGTTTCATTCAGTGTTACGTTCAGAAGGTTAAACTTAAGACAATTGAACCATTAATTTCAAAATATGACTTTCCACATTTGCAAGTTTAATAATATGTTTGCATGTTAGGGACAATCTGACCAGGGTTTGCTGAAGGAGATGTGAAAAACAGAGAACTCAAACAAGGACCAAACAACAGCATCCTCTGGAAGAATTGTGACAGCAGATGCAACACATTTTAGTGAGTAAAACACATTGTATCATCTTTTCCCTTAGGCTCTCCCCTTTTCTGCTTTTCTCCCACAGTGATGCAGATTGGGTTACAGTTCCTCTGGAGTCTGTATCTTGCACAAATATCCATTTTTTACCTGCAAGTTGTTTAATTGGTGGAGGGGCAGTGATAATATAACAGGGAAGCCAGATATGGATCAGATTGGTTGAGATAAGAAATGGTAAAGGTAGAGGCCCTGTGGGAATCGAACCCCAAACAGTTGATGCTATGACCATACGTACGAATTGGGAGCAGGAGTAGGCCACTCAGCCTTTCACTCCTGCTCAGCAATTCAATAAGATCATGGCTGATCTGACTATAACCTCAACCTTACATTCCTGCTTACCCTCGATAAATTTTCACCCCCTTGCTTATCAAGGATCTGACTAGCTTTGTCTTAAAAATATATGAAGGGTGCAATCTTTCAAAAAATTCTGCAAGCGGAATCTTCTCAAAAATTCACAATAAATAAAGCGGGAAAATGGTATGTTTTCTTGATTTGGTTTTCAACAATTTAAGTATCGGGAGTTTACGGCACTCATGTATAACAGGTCTGCCAGGATATAGGTCTGTCCCCAACCACCTCAGCTCAGAATATTAAGCATTCTTAATGGCCTCCGCTCCCACCAGCAAGGTCATCACATCTGGCCCCATTGGTCGGGACCATCTGTGATTTTCACCAATGGAAACCTTAGCAACCAAGAGGGGTCAACATTACTGAGCCCTGACAGTAGAGATCAGACTCATTAATCAAATCATTGAGATTAAAATTGGGTGCAAGGCTGATTTTGCTGGCAAAACAGTGCTGCTAAGATTACAAAAGATGAGAAACTGCGCGCAAACCCGATTTTCTTTTTTCACTTCCTGCTCTATCTTACCAGCTTACAACACCAATCAACCGGCATGGTAAGCTGGTAAGATCACACCCCCAGTGGCATAGAAGTCAGAAACCGGATTTTCCAGTGAGCTGTTAGGGGTGGGGATGTGGCAGAGCCTATGCTCACCAGGGAAGCTGGTTGAAGACTGCTCGGGATGCAATATTGCAGACATCCCAATTACTCAGTGCACTGGGAGATATCATGCCAGTCCTCCCCCATAGACGTTGATCCAACACCTCCCCCCTCCAATCATCACCGACAGTGTAACCTCTCATGGCAACACAGATCGCAGGCATTGGGACCCTCCCAATGAGTCCGCTGTCACAATTCTCTCTGCAACCTCCCCGCATGCACTCCCTTTGCCAATTATCCACCTTCACCAATTTCTTACCCCCACTTGCATACCCAATCCCTTGCAGAGCTCCCTCATTGCCATCTTTTAAAGTGTTCTCCTCTATGCAGAGCTCCCCCCTTCCCTCACCCCCTGTTATTCCACTTTCACTCAGGCCCACCTTCTTGGTATGACTGGCACAGTTACGATGCCCCTGTGGGCAGTGCCAGTGTGCCTGGTGAATAGTTCCAGGCTAACAATGCCTGATGGGCATTGCCCAATCATGCCTCCAAGCACCCAGGTGCTTCAGTGATGTGGCAATGGCGCTTGTCCCTGTTGGTGAGACCATGAGTGATTCAATGAGGCAGGAAATGTCCACGAGGCCAGATGTGCTGGTTTTAAAACTTTGCCAATCCTCTCGTTTATCGCTACTGTTTGCCACATTGTGGGGGCGATCTTACCATTGTACCCTGACGGCCAACGAGCAGGGCAAGATGGTAAGATTGTGCGAGAACCAGAAAATTTCTTTCTCATCTCTCACAACTGTAACAGTACCAGATATTTGTTGAGGTCAACCTTGAATCCGTTTCCAGCATGAGGCTGAATAAATTATTGAAATATATTTAAAACATTATTTTACATGGATTTAATGAAGCAGGATGCTGTTGTCCAAATTCACTTGCCCCTGTGGCCTCCAACATGGATCCAGCAACGTGAACCAATCATGAAGGCCTCACTGGAGGCCATTGTCTCCCCCCTACCCACCCCTACCCGGTCTGGGAGGTCTGCAGCAAGGGGGAGTACCCTTTGGTCAGTGCCAGCCTGACACCCTGGTATGGGGGTGACACTGTCACTCTGCAGTAGAATCAGTGGGGGAAGGGAGGGGATGATCAAGGCTGATATTGAAGGGGGGTGTTGAGTGACCAATCGCTGGGGATGGGGGATGGGTCAATGGCTGATGATGGACATGGGAAACGAGAGAGAGGGCAATCGATCTGGGCAAGTGGTAAGGATCAGAATAGGCTGCGGGCTCCTACATAACTGGGATGGCAATGTTTGTGAGGCATGTGTTTTATGGGAGCTACGAACGCAGACAGAGAGCAGCAGTGCCTCGTGACTGGTCTCTGCTGCTAGACACCCGTGCATGCGCAATGATGCCCTCTCTGCTCTCAGCCAACATTCAGGTGACTTATATTTCACTTCCCTCCCCCCAACAGCAAGAAAACATTTCTGCTGATTTTTTCATGCACTGAGTGAATAAGATAGCAGCTTTGAACTTACCCAAAGAACAGATCAGAACCTCTTCCATTTTCTGCCTATCCTGGACTTAGAATTTTTTTGGTAAGGTCAACCCCAGTAAGTTTTCTCTTTCAGTTTAATACAGCCCCACTTTTCCAAGTACTGATCCCAGTATCCCATGAATCAACACCCACTTCTTCCATACGAGACTTTGAGCCATTTATTCATCTCTAATTTTACGTACCCTGTGCCAATTTGCAAGAGATTATAACCTTGGAGGTTCCGTTATTTAATTTTATGCCTAGTTCCTCAAACACCCCATCCAGAGAGATGATGTCAAGTTTCTTCAATATTGTTGGAGCCGCAGTCATCCAGACAAGTGGAAAGTATCCAATCACACTCCTGACTTTTGTTTTGCCTCGCTTGGGTGAGGCTCAAAAAATCCCACCTGAGGCCAACAAAGAATTCTGTGAGCCTCACCCACCCCGATTCCAGGACAGTGAGGCAGTAAAACTTTAGCCACAAAATTCAGAGTGGACTTGATAGGCTTGATACACAGTGAGTGTTTCCTCTTGTCAGGGAGACTAAAACGAGGGGACTGATTTGGAAAATAAAATGTCTCTGTTTAAGACTGAGATGATGGGAACATTTTCTCCCAAGTGGTCAGGATGTAGAATTTGTTTCCCCAGGAAATAGTGGAGGCTGTGTTTTTTTTTGAATTTATTTAAGGCAGAGTAGATGTTAAGCAAGGGAGTCAGGAGTTATGGAGGTGGGGGGCAGACAGGAAGTAGACTGAGACCACAACCAGATCAGTTACAATCTTATTGAAAGCTGGAGCAGGTTTGAAGGACCAAATGACCTACTTCAACTGCTATGTTCCTATGTTTGTCGCCTCTGTGCACATTTCCTTCCATGATCAATACATGGTGATGACAGAGGGAGAAATACTAAGTCCATTTGTAGATCCATTGCTGTCCCTGTTAAAATCAGCAAACATAGTACAGATGTTTTTTAATCTCGTTCATTTCTCAAGAATTACAAAGGCAATGCATAGAGGGGATAGGGAAACCTTTAATCCATCTCCTTGTTTACTCTAAAATTCAGAGTGAATCTAATTCATGGTTCCCACAATAGAGACATACAATGTCCAAGCTGACAACATCAGGCATTACCCCGAGCTGACACTTGATCTTAGCCAAAAAGTCGAGAAGTACACTCACGTTGACCAGAATACTTCGGCCATTCACATCTAGCCATTGCTGCCAGCGAGAATGGAGAATTTGGCGCTCACCCTAACCTGTCTTTACTGCAGTGGGACTGAAGAATCCCAGGAGAAGTCAGAGTCCAGCCCATTGAATCTGGAAGTGTCTTGATCAATATGATTTAATGCTAGAGTCTTCAGTGTGTTAACCCACCAAGTGTTGTTTTTGACATCCTTTATGACTATGGTGTACAGATAGTTTCACTTTCTGCAGATCAAACAGAAGAAACTTGCAGTTGACTATCTTTGGTGGATCTTCTCAAAAATCCTTTTAGAATCAGGATGGTTACAGTGCAGAAGGCTATTCTGCCCATGTTCTCTATGCCAGCTCTCTGCAACTCATGATGCAGAATTCCTTGCCCATCACTAAACAATGTGGTATGTTAAAGATGTACTGTTCCCTTAAAGTCAGAGTTGCTTGCTTTAAAGAATAACCTACAGGTTAATGTAAAAAGCTCTTAAGAAATATTTTGGCTCCACAGATTGTCACTACTTATGGACATACTGGGTGAAATTCTCTCAAAACATTCCAAGTGTCGAATTCGTATGAAAACTGGAGTAATTTACACTTTTTTTCAGTGCAAGTTCAGAGAAGAATCTCCCACACTCTGTGCATTGCAGAGGCCACCAGGATGAATATCATTAAATTTCAGGGCCTATTCCTGCTGGAGAGGCTGAAATCACTGTGCAGAGTCTGCAAATTCTCCCCATGTCTGTGTGGGTTTCCTCCAGGTGTTCCAATTTCCTCTCAGTCTGAAAGACATGCTGGTTAGGTGCATTGGCCATGCTAAAATTCTCCTTCCATACTTTACACTCCATTCCCCTTGCAACAAATGATGACATTCCATTTGCCTTCATACATACTTGCCATCATTGTTGTGATTCATGTATCAGTTTACCCAGATTCTTCTGTGCCACAGAGTTTTTAAAACGTTCCTTCAGATTGGGCATCGCTGGTGAGGTTGTTTTTATTGTCCTTGAAGGGAGTGGCTTGCTCAGTCATTTCAGAGGACAATGAAGAGTCAACCAATTATTGTGGCTCTGGAGACACATATAGACCAGACCAAATAAAAATGGGAGTTCTCTTTTTAATTCCCAAAGCTTGTTGCTACCTCAAAGAACATGGAACATAGAACACTACAGCACAAACAGGCCCTTCGGCCCACAAGTTGTGCCGATCATATCTGTACTTACCAGGCCATAGAACTATCTGTAACTCCCAATCCCATTAAATCCCATGTACTCATCCAGAAGTCTCTTAAAAGACCCCAGCGAGTTCGCCTCTACCACCGCTGACGGCAACCGATTCCATTCACTCGTCACTCTCTGAGTGAAAAACTTACCTCTAACATCTCCTCTGTACTTGACTCCAGCACCTTAAACCTGTGTCCTCTTGTAACGACCATTTCAGCTCTGGGAAATAGCCTCTAAGACTCCACTCTATCTATTCCTCTCAACATCTTATAAACCTCTATCAGGTCGCCTCTCAACCTTCGTCTCTCCAGGGAGAAGAGACCTAGCTTTGTCAACCTATCTTCATAAGGCATGCCTCCCAATCCAGGCAACATCCTTGTAAATCTCCCCTGCACCCTCTCAATAGCTTCCACATCCTTCCTATAGTGAGGCGACCAGAACTCCAAGTGGGGCCTGACAAAAGGATCTTATAAAGTTGCAGCATTACCTCCTGACTCCTAAACTCAATTCCTCTATTAATGAAAGCCAGTACACCATGTGCCTTCTTGACCATATCCCTTACTTGCGGGGCAGATTTAAGAGACCTATGGACCTGGACCCCAAGATCCTTCTGCTCCTCAACACTGACAAGACTCCTACCCTTGATATTATCGTGCTTAATCCCATTCGTCCTGCCAAAATGGACCACCACACATTTATCCGCATTGAAGTCCATCTGCCACTTCTCCGCCCAGTCTTGCATCCTATCTATATCCAGCTGCAACTTCTGACATCCCTCCAGACCATCCACAACACCACCGACCTTCATATTGTCGGCGAACTTACTAACCCATCCCTCCACTTCTTCATCCAGGTCATTTATGAAAATGACAAACAGCAAGGGTCCCAGAACAGATCCCTGGGGCACTCCACTGGTGATCGACCTCCGTGCAGAAGAAGACCCCTCCACAACTATTCTCTGCCTTCTGCAAGCAAGCCAGTTCTGGATCACAAGACCAAAACCCCTTGGATTCCATGCCCTCTCACCTTCTCAAGAAGTCTTGCATGGGGGACCTTATCAAACGCCTTGCTGAAATCCATGTAAACCATGTCCGCTGCTCTTCTTTCATCAATGTGTTCAGTCACATTTTCAAAGAATTCAACTAGGCTTGTAAGGCACGATTTGCTCTTAACAAAGCCGTGTTGACTATTCCTGATCGTATTGAATTTCTCTAAATGCTCATAAATCCTATCTCTCAGAATCCTCTCCATCAACTTACCGACTACTGAGGTCAGACTCACTGGTCGGTAATTGCCTGGGCTATCCCTGTTCCCCTTCTTGAAAACAGGCACCACATCCACAATCCTCCAATCTTCCGGAACCTCTCTCATCTCCATCGACGACGGAAATATCATCGCCAGGGGCTCTGCAATCACTTCCCTCACCTCCCACAATAACCTTGGGGTACATCCCAGCCGGACCCGGCGACTTATCTATCTTGACGGAATTTAACAGTTCCAACACCACCTCTTTCTTAATGTCCACATACTCAATCTTTTCAGTTTGCCGCATTCCTGTAGTACAACTCCCCACATCGCTCTCCACTGTAAATACTGAGGCAAAGTACTTGTTAAGCACCTCTGCCACTTCTTCTGGTTCCACACAGACTTTTCCTCCTTCACCTTTTATAGGTCCTATCCCTTCTCTTCTCATCTTTTACTCTTCACATATTTATAGAATGCCTTGGGATTCTCCTTAATCCTACACAAAGCCTTCTCATGACCCCTTCTGGCTCTTCTAATTTCCTTTTTAAGCTCCCTTCTACAAGTCTTATATGCCTCTAAATCCTTAACATCCTCTAGCTCCCTGAACCTATTGTACAACTTTCTTTTCTTCCTAACTAGGTTCATCACAACCTTTGTGCATTACGGTTCTCTTGACCTACCAAAACCTCCTTGTCTCATTGGAACATTATTGTGCAGAGCTCCAGACAAACATTCCTTGAAAACCCGCCACCTTCCTTCAGTACTTTTCCCCAAGAACATCTCCTTCTAGTTTACTCTTCCAATTTCCTGCCTAATGATTTCATATTTCCCCCTACTCCAGATAAACATTTTCCTAGCCTGCCTGATCCTATCTCTTTCCAATGCTATCGTGAAGGAGATAGAATTATGATCACCATTCCCGAGATGCTCTCCTACTGAGAGATCCGACCGACACCTGTCCTGGTTCAAGACAGAACTCAAACACCATTTCCCTTTCACAAAACCATGTTGATTCTGCCTGATTGCATTGTGATTCTGTGGGGCCCCCACTGAAATAATAAAGTCTAGCATTTCCCCAGTGACGAATGTTAGGCTAATTGGCCTGTAGTTTCCTGCTTTCTGTTGTTCTTCTTTTAGAATAAAGGGATCACATTCACTATTTTTACAATCTTATGAAACCTTTCCACAATCTTGGCAATATTGGAAAATTGAAACCAACGCACCTACAATCTCAGCAGCCACTTTTTTTAACATTAAGATGAAGACCATCGGTCCCAGGGACTTGTCAATCTTTAGTTCTAACAATTTTCTCTGTTCCCTTAGCGTGGTAATTGTAATCTTTAAGCTCCTCCCTCCCTTTCACCTTTTGATTTATAATTATTTCTGGGATGTTATTTATGTTTTCTACAATGAAGACAGGCACAAAACATCTGTTCAATGTATCCAGCATTTCCTCATTCCCCATTGTTAATTCCCCAGACTCACTCTCTGGAGGGTCAACACTCACTATAGTTACTCTTTTCCTTTCTAAATATCAGTAAATACTAACTGTTCTCTTATTTTTTTCAGCCAACTTTCTTTCATACTCTATAATTTTTACTTCAATTTCTTTCGTCATTCCTGACTGTCTTGTATTCTGTCCAATCTTCTGACCTGCACTAAACTTCATGCCTCTTCTTTCAATTTTAAACTACCTTTAACTTCCTTTCTTAGGCACTCTTTTTGTTTCCTTCTCATTGGAATGTATCTTTGCTAAGTGTTATGAAATGGCACTCAAATATCTGCCACTGAATCTCTACTGATCTATTCCTTAGTCTGATTGTCAACTGGGATATGTCCTTTATGTTTAAAACGCTAGTCTTAACCATTCTTCTCTCCCTCAAACTGATGAAACTCAATCATGTCTTGATCACTAATAGATGGAGGCTCTTTACCATGAGGTAGTCCTGTTTCATTGCAAGTTAAGAAGTCTCACAACCTTGTTTACCCCAATCCAACACTGGCATTTCATTGCATGACATCATTGCATGTTACCAGATCTAGAATAACCTGTTCTCTGAGGCCAGAATGTGCTGCTGTAAGAAACTGTCCCAAAAGCATTTCAAGAATTCATACTGCAGGCAATCTTGACCAGTCTGATTGATTCAATCTATATCTAAGTTGAAATCATCCATGATTATTTCCCTATATTTCTCAGAAGCCTCATGATTTCTTCCTGTAAACCACATTCTACTTGTAGTGAGTTTTAGGGAAGCTGTAAATTACTCCCAGAAGTGAATTCTTACTGTAGCCATTTCCTATCGCTATTTAAACCAATTCTGTATCTCAATCTTTAGAACTAAAATCATCTTTCACTATTGTACTAACATCACCCTGAATTAACAGAGCTCCTTCACCATCTTTTCCCAGCTTCCTATCTCATCAGAATGCCAAATACCTTCGAATGTCCCAGGAATCCCCGTCTTGGGCACCTTGTGGCCACTTCTCCATAGTGCCTACACATACTTATTTCTACTTGAGCTGACAATTCCTTTTTTGTTTAAACAGTTGCTATAATGTTAATATAAGAACCTTTATTTCTATCTTTTCACTGTTTTTGCACCCTCTGGCTTTCTCTGCTGGAACAATCTGAAGAGTGAGTGTTTTGCCCTTTCCTGCCAAGCTGTCATTACCTTTTATTATTTCCTTATTTACCTACCATGCCGTGTCCAGTTCACTTATCACATCTTCCCTCACCTCATCCATGGCTCTCACTCTACTTTATGACCTTCTCTGCTGCCCTGGTAGATCCACTAGAATACTGGTCCTGGCAAATAATTAGATATTAACAAGGTTTATTTTCAGATTTTATTGATTCTGAAACTCATTGATTGTGAGTGACCAAACTGCCGTAATTCCAGGTACATGCATGGATTATTGTATTACAGGACCTGCCCATTGCTTCATGCCTGTGTAGTCACATGCAAATTGGTTCACTTCCAGTACTTAATTATTTTCCTGTTCTGTACATACTGGTTTTTAGACCCTTTTAATCTGTATTATCATTTCATAAAGTTAAACAGTAATTCTAAAATAACTTTTCTGTATTTTTTTTAGGTGAAACTTCTGATTCAGGAATAGGGAGTTAAACTTCATCTGGAAATAGTTCACAACCTCACCAAGAGGAAATGGTTTTCAGAACTATATGATCACTTTGGCTGTTTGATCTGACTGTTTTATTGGACTTGTCAGAGACAAATTCACTTTAACACAGTCAGTGCAGGAAGACAAGAGGATTGTCAAAAGAAATGAACAAGGAAGCACAGTGCAACTTCTACAAATGGATATATCTGAACAGAAACTCACTTAACAATATCAATAGTGGATCAATCGCATTGTAAAAGATACAAGCTGCATTTTGAAACCATGGACAGTCTCAAATTTTGAATTGAAGACAGCAAGTTTGTTTCTACTTTTATAATGCCACAGCTTGTTATAACTTTTCAAAATATTTAAAGTATGAGTTGTATGTAATTATATTTCATGCAACATGAATGACCACAAATCATTCATGTTGCACAATTCGGATCCAGCAAAAGATCTGCCTCTCAGACTCTCAACCTGCTGGTCAGGGAGCTGGAAATGTTAGATTCTGGTTAATGTTTGTTTTAAGGGTTTATTGTTGAGCTGTACAGAGTCAATTTCATTTTAACTTCAATGAACTTTAATGCAAGGATGAACCACTGTGAAGATTCATATCTGGTGTCAGGCGCCTGGTGGTGAATCAAGTTGAGCAAGTCTGGAAAAAGAACTCATAAAAGGACATTTGAACACATCGAATCATGCAGCTGATTCATTCTGAGAAAAATGATCGTTTTGGTTTTAAGTCAAAGGATTTTGCAAACAAGTCAATCCTATCCTCTCAAAACTGGACACTTAAACACTACAAACAAAGAGTAAAAATCATATGTTATTTTAACAAAATGTTGATAAACCTCAACAGGGTCAGAAACCTTCTATCGGGTCATTTGGACTCAAAACATTTAACTGTTTCTCTCTCCACAGGTGCTGCCAGACCTGCCAGGTTTCTCCAGTATTATGTTTTTATTTCAGATTTCCAGCATCTACAATATTTTGCTTTGATTTATAAACCCTATTGAATAATTAGATATTTGCAGCATGGAAACAGGCCCTTTGGCCCAACTTGTCCATACTGCCCCTTTTTTTTAAATCCCTAAGCTAGTCCCAACTGCCTGCATTTGGCCCATATCCCTCTGTACCAATCTTACCCATGTAACTGCTTTTTAAAAGACAAAATTGTACCTGCCTCTACTGCAACTTTGGCAGTTTGTTGCAGACACTCACCACCCTCTGTGTGGAAAAATTGCCCTTCTGGATCTTTTAACTGTCCCCTCTTACCTTAAATATGGGCCTCTAGTTTTAGACTGCCCTACCTTTGGGAAAAGATATTAGCTATCTAGCTGATCTATGCCCCTTATTATTTTATAGATCTTTATAAGATCATCCCTAAACCTTTACACTCCAGAGAAAAAAGTCCCAGTCTATCCAGCCTCTCTTTATAACTCAAATCATCAAGGGTTGATAGCATCTTAGTAAATTTTTTTTTACACTCTTTCTAGTTTAATTTCCTTTCTGTAATAGAGTACCAGAACTTTACATAGTATTCCAAGTAGTGATTAGATTGGAATTGAGTATGGACAAGTGTCAATGTGGTCAGGGTGGAGTCTTCTTGTGCTTGACTGACTTCCTGTTGAGATCTTCACTATGGTAGCCACAGGCAGTGGGGAGGTGGGTCATTGCACCTAGTGCAATGTATCTGTGTGTATGTGAAAAAGCAAATTTACAGTTTATATTATGTATTACACAATGTTGCTTAATAAGAATATCGTGTAATACGGTCTGAGGTCTATTTTAATGCCAGGAGTGTAATGAATAAAGTGGATGAGCTTAGGGCGTGAATTGCTACTTGGGAATGTGATGTGGTGACCGTTACGGAGACTTGGATGTCTCAGAGACAGAACTTGGTATTTCAGGTGCCGGGATTTAGATGCCCAGGAAGGACAGGGGGAGGAGGCAAAAGAGGTGGCGTTGTGTCACAGATCAGGGACAGTGTCATGGTGTAGAGAAGGTGAATGCTGTGGAAGGACTGTCTATAGAGTCTCTGTGGGTGGAAGTTAGGAACAGAAAGAGGTCGATAACTTTTCTGGGTGTTTTCTATAGGCCGCCCAATAGTGACAGGGGAGTTGAGATGCAGATAGGAAAACAAATCCGAGAGAGATGTAGTAAAAACAGAGTTGTCGTGATAGGAGACTTTAATTTCCCAAACATTGACTGGAATATCCCTAGGGTAAAGGGGTTTGGATGGGAAGGAGTTTGTTAGGTGTGTTCAGGAGGGTTTCCTGACACAGCACTTGGATAAGCCTACGAGAGGAGAGGCTGTACTCGACCTGGTGCTGGCTAATGAACCAGGACAGGTGTCGGATTTCTCAGTGGGAGATCATCTCGGAGATGGTGATCATAATTCTATCTCCTTCACCATAGCATTGGAAAGAGATAAGATTGGGCAGGATAGGAAGGTGTTTATTTGGAGTAGGGGGAAATATAAAATTATTAGGCAGAAAATTGGACAAGTAAACTGGAAGGAGGTGTTTTTGGGGAAAAGTACTGAAGGAAGGTGGTGGATTTTCAAGGAATGTTTGTCTGGCAGTCTGTGTGACAATGTTCTGGTGAGACAAGGAGGTTTTGGTAAGTCACGGGAACCATGGTACACAAAGGTTGTGATGAATCTAGTGAGGAAGAAAAGTGTACAAAAGGTTCAGAGAACCAGGAGATGTTAAGCATTTAGAGGAGTATAAGGCTTGTAGAAAGGAGCTTAAAAAGCAAATTAGGAAAGCCAGAAGGGATCATGAAAAGGCCTTGGCGAGTAAGATTAAGGAGAATCCCAGGATTTCTATAAATATGTAAAGGGGAAAAGGATGAGAAGTGAAGAGATTGGACCTTTAAAGTGAAGGAGGAAAAGTTTGTGTGGAACTGAAAGAAATGGCAGAAGTGCTTAATGAGTACTTTGCCTCAGTATTCACAGTGGAAAGTGATCTGGGAGATTGTACTGCAAGTTTGCGGCAGATTGAAAAGATTGAGTATGTGGATGTTAAGAAAGTATGTGTTGGAACTTTTAAATTCTATGCAGATAGATAAGTTGTCGGGACCGGATGGGAGTATCCTAGGTTACTGTGGGAGGTGAGGGAAGTGATTGCAGTGCCCCTGGCGATGATCTTTGCATTGTCACTGGAGACGGGAGAGGTTTCGGAAGATTGGAGGATTGCGGAAGTGGTTCCTATTTTCAAGAAAGGGAACAGGGATTGCCTAGGAAATTACTGACCAGTGAGTCTGACCTCCAGTGGTTGATAAGTTGATGGAGAGGATCCTGAGGGACAGGATTTATGAGCATTTAGAGAAGTTTAACATGATCAGAAATAGTCAACACGGCTTTGTCAAGGGCAGGTCGTGCTTTATGAGCCTAGTGAATTTCTTTGAAAATGTGACTGAACACATTGACGAAGGAAGAGCGGTGGATGTGGTTTACATGGATTTCAGCAAGGCGTTTGATAAGGTCCCCCAGGCAAGACTTCTTGAGAAGGTGAGAGGACGTGGGATCCAAGAGGCTTTGGCCTTCTGGATCCAGAACTGGCTTGCCTGCAGAAGGCAGAGCGTGGTTATGGATGGGTCTTTTTCTGCATGGAGATTGGTCACCAGTGGCGTGCCCCAGGGATCTGTTCTAGGACCCTTGCTGTTTGTTATTTTCATAAATGATCTGGATGAGGAAGTGAAAGGATGGGTTAGTAAGTTCGCGGACGATACAAAGGTTGGTAGTGTTGTGGATAGTCTGGAGGGATGTCAGAAGTTGCAGCAAGACATAGATAGAATGCAAGAATGGGCAGAGAAATGGCAGATGGACTTCAACGCAGATAAATATGTAGTGGTCCATTTTGGCAGGAACAATGGGATGAGGGAGTACAATATCAAGGGTAGGAGTCTTAGCAGTGTTGAGGAGCAGGAGGATCTGGGGGTCCGGGTCCATAGGACTCTTGAATCGGCCTCACAGGTGGAGGATATGGTCAAGAAGGCGCATGGTGTGCTAGCCTTCATTAATCGGGGGATTGAGTTTAGGAGTCGGGAGGTAATGCTGCAACTTTATAAGACCCTTGTCAGACCCCACTTGGAGTACTGTGTGCAGTTCTGGGCACATCACTACAGAAGGGATGTGGAAGCTATTGAGAGGGTGCAGAGGAGATTTAAAGGATATTGCCTGGATTGGGGGACATACCTTATGAAGATAGGTTGAGAGAGCTAGGTCTCTTCTCCCTGGAGAGACGAAGGTTGACAGGCGACCTGATAGAGGTTTATAAAATGTTGAGAGGAATAGATAGGGTGGATTCTCAGAGGCTATTTCCCAGGGCTGAAATGGTCGCTATGAGAGGATAAAGGTTTAAGGTGCTGGAGAGCAAGTACAGAGGAGATGTTAGGGATAAATTTTTCACTCAGAGGGTGGTGAGTGAATGGAATCGGCTGCCATAAGTGGTGGTGGCGGCAAACTCGCTGGATCTTTTAAAAGACTTCTGGATGAGTACATGGGATTGGGAGTTACAGATAGTTCTATGGTCTAGTAGGTTTGGGCATGATCGGCGCAACTTGTGGGCTGAAGGGCCTGTTTGCGCTGTAGTGTTCTATGTTCTGTGTTCTATTACTATGTTTCTTTTATTACTGTTTTATATCTGCTGGTGTCTGGGTCATGTTAATTTTCAAGAATGTTCCTAACATTTATTCTTTCATGGGATGTGAACATTTTTGTAAGGCCAGCCTGTTACAAATTCCTAATTACCCTTTAACAAGGCTGATGAGTTAAAATAGGGTCACTGAATACGAGGTCACTGATGATTTGATACAAATGCATGGATATAGAGTCCTAATGGATCTAAAAGATAAAGAAAACAAATTAATGTTTCTTCCCATTTGAAATCTAATAGTTCCACCCACTAGAAGTGTCCAGAAGTATTTACATTTCACTGCAGATTATAAAAAATGCTATAATTACAGGATTCTGTCACTGACAGTAGAGAGGTCGATTTAAACTGCTTAATTTTCCCACTCTCTCTATTTATGGATAGGTAGAGGGTTTTTTAATTCTCATTTTCCCTGCCCTTAAATTTGGAAAAGTTCCAATCCTCGGGACGTGACTCGCATAAAACTCGAATTAAGATGAAATAAAAGGTTTTGTTCATTTTTATACTCCTACACATGAGAGGGTTTTCATAATGTCCACCCCTTTTACATTCACACAGTGTAAATGAGGGAATAAGGGAAGAGGGTTCAGGGTATGATAAACTACAAATAGGAGTTTTGCAGTCCAGAATCAGAAGAAAACTGGAATGTTCTTTCTGAGGGGAGTTGACTGTCATAGAATGATTTGTCTTTTCTGATTGAAACTTGCACAACATGAGAAGGCACATTGAACATGTGCCTCCTGATAGAATGATTCAAAGTTCCAGTAGTTGGATGTTTGATGAAGGTCAGCATAGTGGCACAGCTTCCTCATAGCTCTAGGGACCTGGGTTCAATTCCGGGCTTGGGTGACTATCCATGTAGACTTTACGCATTCTTCCAGTGTCTGTGTGGGTTTCTTCTGAATGCTCTGGTTTCCTCCTACAATCCAAAGATGTGCAGGTCAAGTGAATTGCATATACTGAATTATTGCTTAGTTTCCCAAGATGTGTAGGATAGCTGGATTAGCCATGGGAACTGTGTGGCCTTATGGGGATTGGGGTGGGCAGAGGGCCTGGGTAAGATATTCCATCAGGGAATCGGTACAGACTCTATGCTGAATGACCACTTCTACACTGTAGATTCTATGGTATTAGGATTGGAGTTCTTTCTGCTGAGACTGGCTTGATGGTAGACACCACAGCCTGAAGTTAACAAAGAACAGCACAGCACAGGAAACAGACCCTTCAGCCTTACAAACCCGTGCCGCCTATTTTAACACACTCAGTGAGTGCCTTATTCAACTCTTTTGTCACTTGTCAACATTTTTATCTACCTCTTATGGAACTCCACAATAAAGGGAATTGTATGTATGCCAGATTAAGGGAGATCCAATTAAGGGACAATTTATTGACGTTAATCAGCCTAAAAAGCACATTTTTGGGATGTGGGAGGAAACCGGAGAAAACCCACACAAGCACTGGGAGAATATGCAAACTCCCACAGACATTGATCCAAGCCAGACATCCGACCCAGATCCCTGTAACTGTACAGCAGACAGTAATAGTCCCTGGTGCTGTGAGATAGCAGTGCTAATGACTGTGCTCCCATGCTGCCCCATGAGTTGGGATTCCTTTTATTTTTGCAGATGCTGCTGTCGGGTTAATTAACTGCTGCTCTCTTTGTCGAACCCATGGTGTTGGGACTGCTCATGCTTTGGTCATTAGCATCATTATGGAAGGTTAGGATCTGCAATAGATTTTCTTTATTTGGAGCTGGCCAGACCAGACTCCACAACTTCACGACCACTGTTATATTCCAATTGTTGCAAAGCATCCCAGTGACCGGCTGGACACGTGTTGTTAGCTCAGTAAGTTTCCATTTTTAACAACACAGAAGAAAACGACTCTATGAAATAATCCAGCCGATGAATGTATTTTATCTTTCATATCTCGATCTTAAGACACCTTACCCCTGCCTCTCCCCACCCTTATGCAGAAATGAAATGAATTCTTTTAAATATTTTCTGTTTTCATCTTTTTTTAAAGTGGTCACACAAAGGAAGGATTGGCAAGCTTGGTAGTATAGAGGCATACTTTAATTCACATCGCAAACTCAAACACATGATTTACTAGGTGGAAATGGCAGTTTCTGCTGCATCTTTGTTTTCAGTTCGGGGCTGAATTCTCCAATCTCGCCCGTAGCTGGGGATTCTCCAGTCCCGCTGCTAGGAGTGGAGATTTAGCTGAGTGCCAAGTTCTTCAGTCTCACTGGCAGCCGTAACAGGATGTGAATGATTGGAGAATTCCAGCTTAGACTCTGGCCATCTGGAGAGATGATGTAGAGATGCCGGCGTTGGACTGGGGTAAACTCAGTAAAGTTTTACAACACCAATTTTAAATCCACCGTCATACTGAACAGAACGGACTACTGTGAAGAAGTGTACCGACAACTAAACAATGTGAAACACTACAGTTACCAGCGGATCCGACCAAAGAACACACTCGTCAACTCAACACTCTGATCAAAACCTTTGATCCGGACCTTCAGAACACCCTCCGGACTCTCATTCCACGTACTCCCTGCATTGGAGATCTCTACTGCCTCCCAAAGATACACAAGGCAAACATACCCGGCCGTCCCATCGTATCAGGCAATGGGACCCTGTGTGAGAACCTCTCCGGCTATATCGAGGGCATCCTGAAACCCATTGTAAAAGAACCCCCAGCTTTTGTCTTGACACTACGGACTTCCTACAGAAACTCAGCACACATGGAGCAGTTGAACCAGGGACACTCCTTGTCACAATGGATGTCTCGGCGCTCAACACCAACATCCCCCACGACAATGGTATTGCTGCAACTGCCTCAGTACTCAATGCCAACAACTGCCAGTTTCTGGATGCAATTTTACAACTCATCCGCTTCATCTTGGACCACAATGTCTTCACCTTCAACAATCAGCTTTTCATCCAGACATATGGAACAGCCATGGGGACCAAATTTGCACCTCAGTATGCCAACATCTTCATGCACAGGTTCGAACAAGACTTCTTCACTACACGAGATTTTCAACCAAGGTTATATACTAGATACATTGATGACATCTTTTTCCTTTGGACTCATGGTGAACAATCATTGAAACAACTGTATGATGATATCAACAAGTTCCATCCCACCATCAGACTTCACCATGGACTATTCTCCAGAATCAGTTGCATTCTTGGACACACGCATCTCCATCAAGGACGGTCACCTCAGCACCTCACTGTACCAAAAACCGACAGACAACCTCACAATGCTCCACTTCTCCAGCTTCCACCCGAGACATGTTAAAGAAGCCATTCCCTATAGACAAGCCCTCCGTATATGCAGAATTTGCTCAGATGAGGAGGATCGTGACAGACACTTCCAGACACTGAAGGATGCCCTCTTGAGAACGGGATATGGCGCTCGACTCATCCATCGACAGTTCCAATGTGCCACAACGATAAACCGCATTGACCTCCTTAGAAGATGAACACGGGATAAGGTGGACAGAATACCCTTTGTTGTCCAGTACTTCCCCAGAGCGGAGAAGCTACGACATCTTCTCCGGAGTCTTCAACATGTCATTGATGACGATGAACATCTCGCTAGGGCCATCCCCACCCCCCCACTTCTTGCTTTCAGACAACGGCACAACCTCAAACAGATCATTGTTCGCAGCAAACTACCCAACCTTCAGGAGAACAGTGACCACAATACCACACAACCCTGCCACAGCAACCTCTGCAAGACATGCCAGATCATAGACATGCACGACATCATCAAATGTGAGGATACCATTCACCAGGTACACGGTACATACTCTTGCAACTCGGCCAACGTTGTCTACCTAATACGTTGCAAGAAAGGATGTCCCGAAGCATGGTATATTGGGGAGACCATGCAAACACTACGACAGCGGATGAATGAGCATTGCTCAACAATCACCAGGCAAAACAGTTCCCTTCCTGTGGGCGAACACTTCAGCAGTCATGGGCATTCGGCCTCTGACCTGCGGGTAAACGTTCTTCAAGGGGCCTTCGTGACACACGACAGCGCAGAGTCGCTGAGCAGAGACTGATAGCCAAGTTCTGCACACATGAGAACAGTTTTAATAGGGATCTTGGCTTCATGACACACTATCTGTAACCCCCGTAACTTGCCTGGGTTAGCAAAAAACCTCACTTACTGTGCTGTCTGGAGAAAATACACAATTCTCTAACCAATGCTCAGGATTCCCTTCACACACATGGTTAGCCACTTTAACACTTGAATAGCAGGTTAGATGTAAGGATTCGCATTCTAATCAGCAATCTGTAACTGTCTGTGTGGGTATGAGTGCCTCTGCAGATCAGAACACTGCATTTGCCTGACGAAGGCGCATAGCGTCGAAAGCTCGCGGATTTACTATCAAATAAATTGGTTGGATTTACATCTGGAGAGCATTGTCCTTTGCAGCAATGTAAGTAACTCGGTGAGGATTTGAATTTCATCTGTGTGGGGAAGTCTCTTTGAGCATAAAACTTATGAATTCATCTTCCCTCTGTTGTTGAGGAGGGAGGTGAGGGGTTCAGGCATATCACACTCCTGTATCTTCAGCTGAGACTGTGAAGACTTTGTATACACAGATGGAGATTGCTTAAGAAGCTTCATTATAGGTGTGGAGATGGAAGAGCAACAGAAAGATCTACAGTACAGTATAAGAGGATTCCACCAGAGTTTTTAAGTACCGTTGTGGGATCTGATCAAAAGCAGAGTCAAAAGACCTAACCACATTGAGAAGTGTGAGCAAACTGCAAAGTAAAAGGCTAATATTAGCTTTTAAAATTAACATATCCTCCCACTCTTTTCTCAATATTGCTCTTTTATCCTGCTGGCCCCAATTTTTGTCCTGTTTAGCAACCGTCTGTTCATTTGGGTGATCTGGAGTTCAGTTGCTTGGATCCAGGGACAGGAATTTGACCAAGTGTCAAGACAATGGGAGGTTTTGCAGGGCCTTTGGCTGATTTAGGGAATAGTGCAACTGGAGAGTTTAAGTTTCTGGGGCTAATTGGCCCTAGAACTTGGGTCAGCTTTTCTGGGATGAGATAATAGGGAGAGGGTCTTCTTCCATCCATCCTGGATATGACTACATATGTTCGCCTGGTGGGGGTAAGCATGAGATCCAAACTGGTTGGGCTACCTCTGCTGGTGAGTTGGGGGATGGTTTCTGTGTCTTTTAACATAGAACATAGAACAATACAGCACAAACAGGCCCTTCGCCGACGAGTTGCACCGATCACATCTACCAATCCACAGACCTATCTATAATCCCCTATCCCATTCGTTTCCATATACTCATTCAGAAGTCTTTTAAAAGACCCCAGCGAGTTTGCCTCAACAACCTCCGATGGCAGCCGATTCCATTCACTCACCACCCTCTGAGTGAAAAACTTACCCCTAACATCCCCTCTGTATTTGCTTCCCTACACCTTAAATGTGTCCTCTCGTAGTGACCATTTCAGCTCGGGGAAATAGTCTCTGAGAGTCCACCCTATCTATTCCTCTCAACATTTTATAAACCTCTATCAGGTCGCCTCTCAACCTACGTCTCTCCAGTGAGAAGAGTCCCAGCTCCCTCAACCTATCTTCATAAGGCCTGCCTTCCAATACAGGCAGCATCCTTGTAGATCTTCTCTGCACTCTCTTAATAGCCTCCACATCCTTCCTATAGTGAGGCGACCAAAACTGCGCACAATACTCCAAGTGGGGTCTGACGAGGATCTTATAGAGTTGCATCATTACTTCCTGACTCTTAAACTCTATTCCTCGATTAATGAAGGCCAGTACAGCGTATGCCTTCTTGACCACTTCCTCCACCTGTGAGACCGATTTAAGAGTCCTATGGACCTGGACCCCGAGATCCTTCTGCTCTACAACACAGCTAAGACTCCTACCCCTTATATTGTACTACTTCATCCCATTATTCCTGCCAAAATGGACTACTACACATTTATCGCATTGAAGTCCATCTGCCACTTCTCCACCCAGTCTTGCATCCTGTCTATGTCCCACTGCAACTTTTGACATCCCTCCAGACCATCCGCAACACCACCGACCTTTGTATCATCGGTGAACTTACTAATCCATCCCTCCACTTCCTCATCCACGTCATTTATGAAAATGACAAACAGCAGGGGTCCCAGAACAGATCCCTGGGGCACTCCACTGGTTACCAACCTCCATGCAGAACATGACCCATCCACAACCACTCTCTGCCTTCTGTCGGCAAGCCAGTTCTGGATCCATGAGGCCAAAGTCCCTTGGATCCCATGCCCTTTCACCTTTACAGGGTTGTAAACTGGAAGTATTGAAGTAGATAAGGAGGATGTGCTAGATATTCTTGAGGATTTGAAGTTACATAAGTCCCGTGGGCCGGACGGGATTTACCCTAGGATTCTCTGGGAGGCAAGAGAGGCGATTGCAGAGCCTCTGGCTCTGATCTTCAGGTCATCGTTGGTTACAGGTATAGTGCCGGAAGACTGGAGGATAGCGAATGTTGTCCCATTGTTCAAGAAGGGGAATAGAGACTTTCCTGGGAATTATAGACCAGTGAGTCTTACTTCTGTTGTGGGCAAAGTATTGGAGAGAATTATTAGGGATAGGATTTATAGTTGTTTAGAGAGAAATGAATTGATTGGGGATAGTCAGCATGGTTTTGTGAAGGGTAGGTCGTGCCTTACTAAACTTATTGAGTTTTTTGAAAAAGTGACCAAAGAGGTGGATGGGGGTAAGGCAGTTGATGTAGTATATATGGACTTTAGTAAGGCATTCGATAAGGTTCCTCATGGAAGTCTTCTGCAGAAAATGCAGATATATGGGATTGAGGGTGATTTAGCTAATTGGATCAGGAATTGGCTAGCTGATAGAAGACAGAGGGTGGTGGTTGATGGAAATTATTCATCATGGAGTTCGGTTACAAGTGGTGTACCTCAGGGATCTGTTTTGGGGCCACTGCTGTTTGTAATTTTTATAAATGATCTGGATGAGGGTATTGAAGGATGGATTAGTAAATTTGCAGATGACCCACAAAGTCCGTAGGAGTGGTAGATAGTGAAGAGGGGTGTTATAGTTTGCAGAGAGACTTGGACAAGTTGCAGAGCTGGGCCGAGAGGTGGCAAATGGAGTTTAATGTGGAAAAGTGTGAGGTAATTCACTTTGGCAGGAATAACAAATGTGTAGAGTATAGGGCTAATGGTAGGACTCTTAATAGTGTTGATGAACAGAGGGATCTTGGTGTATATGTGCATAGATCCCTGAAAGTTGGCAATCAAGTCGATAAGGTTGTTAAGAAGGCATACGGAGTCTTAGCTTTTATTGGTAGGGGGATTGAATTTCGAGCCGCAACATCATGTTGCAACTGTACAAAACTCTAGTGCGGCTGCACTTGGAGTATTGTGTACAGTTCTGGTCCCCATGTTATAAGAAAGATGTGGAGGCATTGGAGAGGGTACAGAGGAGGTTTACCAGGATGTTGCCTGGTATGGAGGGCAGGTCTTATGAAGAGAGGCTGAGGGATTTGAGGTTGTTTTCGTTAGAAAGAAGGCGGCTAAGAGAAGACCTTATTGAAACATATAAGATGATTAGAGGTTTAGATAGGGCGGACAGTGATACCCTTTTTCCTAGGATGGAGAAAGCTAGCATGAGGGGACATAGCTTTAAATTAAGGGGTGGTAGTTATCGGACGGATGTCAGAGGTAGGTTCTTTACCCAGAGGCTGGTAAGTATATGAAATGCCCTGCCTGCTGCAGTTGTAGATGCGCCAAGTTTGGGGGCGTTTAAGAGGTTAGTAGATAAGTTTATGGATGAAAAGGGAATGGTTTAGGTTAGATGGTCATTGCTTTTCCTAAATTGGTCGGTGTAACATCGAAGACCGAACGGCCTGTTCTGCGCTGTAATGTTCTATGTTCTATGAAGAGCGGTGGACGTAGTGTACATGGACTTTAGCAAGGCATTTGATAAGGTCCCCCATGCAAGGCTTCTGGAGAACATAGAACATTACAGTGCAGAACAGGCCTTTAAGCCTTCGAAGTTGCGCCGACCAATTAAGAAAAAGCAAAGATCCTCTAACCTAAACCATTCCCTTTTCATGCATAAACTTATCTAGTAACCTCTTAAACACCACTAAACTTGGCGCATCTACAACTGCAGCAGGCAGGGCATTCCATACCCTTACCACCCTCTGGGTAAAGAACCTACCTCTGATATCCGTCCCATAACTACTACCCCTTAATTTAAAACTATGTCCCCTCATGCTAGCTTTCTCCATCCTAGGAAAAAGGCTATCACTGTCCACTCTATCTAAACCTCTAATTATCTTATATGTTTCAATAAGGTCTCCTCTTAGCCGCCTTCTTTCTAATGAAAACAACCTCAAATCCCTCAGCCTCTCTTCGTAAGACCTGCCCTCCATACCAGGCAACATCCTGGTAAACCTCCTCTGTATCCTCTCCAATGCCTCCACATCTTTCTTATAATGTGGGGACCAAAACTGTACACAATACTCCAAGTGCGGCCACACTAGAGTATTGTACAGTTGCAACATGACGTTGCGGCTTCGGAATTCAATCCCCCTACCAATAAAAGCTAAGACTCCGTATGCCTTCTTAACAACCTTATCGACTTGATTGCCAACTTTCAGGATCTATGCACATATACACCAAGATCCCTCTGTTCTTCAACACTATTAAGAGTCCTACCATTAGCCCTATACTCTACACATTTGTTATTCCTGCCAAAGTGAATTACCTCACACTTCTCTGCATTAAACTCCATTTGCCACCTCTCGGCCCAGCTCTGCAACTTGTCCAAGTCTCTGTGCAAACTATAACACCCCTCTTCACTATCTACCACTCCTCCGACTTTGGTGTCATCCATCCTTCAATAATTCATTTACTAATCCATCCTTCAATACCCTTATCCAGATCATTTATAAAAATTACAAACAGCAGGAGCCCCAAAACAGATCCCTGAGGTAAACCACTTGTAACCGAACTCCACGATGAATAATTTCCATCAACTACCACCCTATCAGATAACCAATTCTATATCCACCCTCAATCCACCCTCAAAGCTAAATCACCCTCAATCCCATACATCTGCATTTTCTGCAGAAGCCTTCTATGGGGCAATTCCATTCCTTCATCAATGTGTTCAGTCACATTTTCGAAGAACTCAAGTAGCCTCGTAAGGCATGACCTGCCCTTGACAAAACCATGCTGACTATTTCTAGTCCAAACTTCTCCAAATGTTCATTTATCTTATCCCTCAGAAGCCTCTCCATCAGCTTACCAACCACTGAAGTCAGACTCACTGGGCGATAATTTCCTGGACTATCCTTGTTCCCTTTCTTAAAGATAGGAACCACATCCGCATTCCTCCAATCCTCCGGAACCTCTCCCGTTTCCATGGACAACGCAAATATCATCGCCATGGGCTCTGCAACCACTTCCCTCACCTCCCACAATAACCTGGGATGGGTACATCCCATCCGGTCCCGGCGACTTGTCTATCTTGATAGAATTTAACAGGTCTAACACATCCTCTTTCCTAACATCCACATACTCAATCTTTTCCGTTTGCCTCAAACCTGCAGTGCAATCTCCCAGTTCACTTTCCACCGTAAATACCAAGGCAAAGTACTCATTAAGCACCTCTGCCATTTCTCCCGGATTCACAGACTTTTCCCCCCTTCACCTTTTATAGGTCCTATCCCTTCTCTTCTCATCCTTTTACTTTTCACATATTTGTAGAAGGCCTTGGGATTCTCCTTCACCTTACCTGCCAAGGCCTTCTCATGACCCCTTCTGGCTCTCCTAATTTCCTTTTTAAGCTCCTTTTTACACACCTTATACTCCTCTGGACCCCTAATATCTCCTAGCTCTCTGAACCTTTTATACACCTTTCTTTTCTTCCTAACTAGGTTCACCACAAGCTTCGTGCACCACGGGTCCCACGTCCTACCAAAACCTCCTTGACTCCTCAGAACGTTGTCTTGCAGTGCCCCAGACAAACATTCCTTGAATATCCCCCACTTTCCTTCTGTAATCTTCCCCAAGAACACCTCCTTCCAGTTTATACGTCCAATTATCTGCCTAATGTTTTCATATTTCCCCTTACTCCAGACATACACCTTCCTAGCCTGCCTGATCCTATCTCTTTCCATTGCTATCATGAAAGAGATAGAATTATGATCCCCATTCCCAAGATGCTCACCTACTGTGAGATCCGACACCTGCCCTGGCTCATTAGCTAGCACCAAGTCAAGTACAGCCTCTCCTCTCGTAGGCTTTTCCACGTACTATGTCAGGAAACCTTCCTGAACACACCTAACAAACTCCTTGCCATCCAAACCCCTTACCCTTGGGATATTCCAGTCGATGTTTTGGAAATTGAAATCTCCCATCAGGACAACCCTATTATTTCTGCATCTGTCTAGGATCTGTTTCCCTATCTGCACCTCAACTTCCCTGTCGCTATTGGGCGGCCTATAGAATATACCCAGCAAAGTTATCGACCTTTGCTGTTCCTAACTTCCACCCACAGGGACTCCATAGACATTCCCTCCACGTCTTCCACCTTTTCTGCAGCCATGACACTGTCCCTGATCAACAGTGCCACACCACCTCCTCTTTTGCCCCCAACTCTGTCCCTCCTGAAGCATCTGAATCCTGGCACCTGAAATACCCACTCCTGTCCCTGAGACAACCAAGTCTCTGGAATGGCCACCACATTACACTCCCAAGCAGCAATCCACGCCCTAAGCTCATCTACCTTATTTACTACACTCCTGGCATTAAAATAGACACACCGCAGCCCCTCAGTCAGGATATTTCCCTTTTCCACCACCTGCCTAACCCCCCTCTCAGACTGCCTACAATCCTTCCCTACCTGGGAGCTAACCTCCTTATTCACAGTCTCATCGATATTCCCACCCCCCAGCTTTTCTAGTTTAAAGTTCCCCCAGTAGCCCTAGCTAGCCTACCTGCCAAGATATTAGTCCCCCTAGGGTTCAGGAGCCACCTGTCCTTACTGTACAGGTCACACCTGCCCCTAAAGAGGTCCCAATGATCCATGAACCTGAATCCCTGCCCGCTGCTCCAGTCCCTCAGCCATGCATTCATCCTCCACCTCATTTGATTCCTGCTCTCATTCTCCCGAGGTGCAGGCAGCAATCCTGAGATTACTACCTTCGCTTTCCTCTTTCTCAGCTTCCTACCCAGTTCTCTATAATCCCTTTTGATGACTGCCTCCCTCTTCCTGCCTATGTCTGCAGTATCTCTATGCACCACAACTTCAGGTTCCTCACCCTCCCCTTTCAGGATGTTGCCCACTGGGGAATGGCCAGCTGCTACTGGTGTATCCCTAGGTGGCTTATCAACTGGAGGAGGCATAACACTCCTACCTGGGTGAATATGGGAACTTTTCAACTCCATGGTTCTTCTTGCTCTGGAGTGGTTTGCGAAAATGGTCACTGGCTTCCTGGCCAGAGCCTTTGGATTTGGAGAGGGTGGGATGCTAACGTCTTTCAGATCCTCTGGAACATCATTGCCCACCAGTGGAAGTGTATCCTTAGCTTGGCTGTCTAGGGAGCTCATCAACTGGAGGAAGCAGTCTGTTCACTCTGAAACACAACAAACACATTAATCAATGATGCATGGATTATCGCATGACCATTAGCTCCATTCTATTAAAGGACCTGCCCATTGCTTCATGTCGATATAGCCACATGCAAATTAGTTCAGTTTCAGTACTTAATTATTTTCCTGTTCTGTACGCATTGGTCTTTAGACTCTTCATTGACTTTGTATCATCATTTTGTAAAGTTAAACACTAATTCTAAAGTGACATTTCTCCATTTTTTTTTAGACGATATTTCTGATTCAGGAATAAAGAACAAAGAATAAAGAACAACACAGCACAGAAAACAGGCCCTTCGGCCCTATAAGCCCGTGCTGCCCATTTTAACACACAGTGCCTTACTCCAATCCTTCTTCTACCTATGATTTTTGTCTACATCTCATGGACTCCACAATAAAGGGGTGCAAATTTAGAGAATTATACGTGCGCCAGATTAAGGGAGATCCAATTTAGGGATAATTTATTTGTTTTTGGGATGTGGGAGGAAACCGGAGCACCCGGAGAAAACCCACGCAAGCACAGGGAGAATATGCAAACTCCTACAGACACCAACCCAAGCCGGAGATCCAACACGGGTCCCTGTAACTGCACAGCAAACATGATAGTCACTGAGCTGTCGTGTTGCCCATCAATTGGTTCAGTTTAAGCGTACACTAATGACATAAAGCACTAGGCAACTCTCGAAGCAACATCCAAGAGCAGCCCTCGCACAACCAGGGAGCCAAAGTTCACCTGAAAGTACTCCTGATCAAGAGGAAATAGATTTCAGAAAGTTATGATCAGTTTGGGCCGTTTGGTCTGGCTGTTTTATGCACTGAACTTCTCGGATCCAAATTCACTTTAATACAGTCAGTGCAGGAAGACAAGAGGATTGTCAAAAGGAATGAACAAGGAAGCACAGTGCAATGTCTACAAATGGATACATAGCAACAAAAACTCATTGACAATAATCAATATCAGATCAGTCGTATTGTAAGAGAAACAAGCTGCACTTTGAAAGCATTGACAGTCGCAAATTTGGAATTATAGAGGCAGTAAGTTTGTTTACAACACATTATACCAAAGTCTGTTAGATAATCTTCCAAAATACTCTCTGTGTATAATGTAATCTTCCTTTCAATTCTTAATGGTAGATTCTTTTAACAATCTCTGGGACCCAAACGAGCTATTCCCTTTCAAAGACAATCTACAGAGGCAGGAAGTCATTAATATTGGCCTCTGGAACCAGCCTTCTGAATTGCAAATTCTCAACTTGTTTTTTTACCATCTGATCACCAGCCTCATAGAGCAGGGGTCCCGGCCTAGATTGGACACTGCCACCATCTGCTGGAGATTCTGTGCCATTGCCTTCAAAACTGGTTAATCTCTGCCTATCCATCTCATCATGTGAAATCATCACCACCGGAAAAGTAAATTATCCAGCATCAGTTATCAACCTACTGACCGACCTGGGTGAAGGAATACCTCTCTGGACTTTGATTCATGTATAACAATTTTCCTCCTTTGTGGTCTCTGCATTCCTTTCTCTAAACCTGTTTTACTTTACGAATGCAAAAGAAGTCAACATCGAAATCCCCCTCCTGCATTTTGACTGAGTATCGTTCCTACCTCAGTGTTAGGAGATCACCCAAATACATCAACCCTACCATCTCTCAATCCGGAGACAAACTCTTAAAGATTTTAATGACATAAAAATCAAGAACATTGACATAAAATATTGGAAAGTTTTAGCAGGCCTGGCAGCATCGATGAAGAGAGAAACAGAGTTAACATCTAACTGTTTCAGCTCATAAATGTTTGCACGGTGGCCCAGTGGTTAGCACTCTTGCCTCACAGCAGCAGGGACCTGGATTCGATTCTGGCCTTGGGTACATCTCTGTGTGGAGTTTGCACATTCTCTTGGTGACTGCATGAGTTTCCTCTGGATGCTCCAGTTTCCTCCCACATTCCAAAGATGTGCAGGTTAAGTGGATTGACTATGCTAAATTTTCTCATTGTGCTCAAAGATGTGGATGTTAGGTGGATTGGCCATGGTAAATGTGCAAGGTTACAGAAATGGGATGGTAGGTGTTTCTGGATAAGAATTTCTTTTCGGTGAGTTGGTACAGACTTGGAACTGAACTGTGGGGATTCAATGGTTCTGAATGAGAATGTAAACTGCAGAGACACTAGCCAAAATCTTCCAGTCTTCTCTACACTCAGGGGAAGTGCCAAAGGATTGGAGATTTGCAATTGCACACCATTGTTCAAAAGAAATTGTAAGGATAGTCCTAACAATTACAAATTTCTCAGTTTACCATCAGCGGTGGGCAAGATTCTAGAAACAATTATGTAACCCCAGGGCGCCGCCATCTTGTTTCCGTCTCCCTCTGCAGCAAATGGCAGCGGCACGGGTTCGGTCTTCACTCACCGGGGAAGCTGCTGTTCGTTCTGAGGATGGAGCAGGCGGAGTGGGGACTCACACGGCATAGGGTTGAGGGCGGTCAGCGCACAGGCCGCAGGGCCCGCCTGGGGCTCTGGCCGACAGCAGCGGAATTAGCACAAAATTCAGCCCCGAACATCAGGTGAGATGTGGGTGAGCGCGGATTGTGATGCGGGCGGCTGGGTAACAGGCCCCAGGGGCCGGAGCCGAGAGTCAGGCCCGGCTCCCTGAAGGGAAACAGCCCAGTCCGCCCCTGGGAACGGACTGCCAATAGAATCAGAGAGATTCACATCACAAAGACGCTTCGGCCCATCGCCTCCGTGCCCGCCAAAGACAAACCACTTCAGTATTCTCATCCCATTTTCCAACACTTGGCCCATAGCAAATGCACATCTACATCATTATCAAATCTCACGAGGGTTTCTGGCTCCCTCAACCTCTCAGGCAGTGAGCTCCGGAATTCCACATCCCTCTGGGTGAAAACGTTTTTTTTTCCTCACATTCCCTCTAAACCTCCTGCCTCTTAAATCAGTGCCCTGGGTCATTGATCCTTCCAACAAGGAGAGAAGTTTATTCCTGTCTATTCTGCCCATCATTTTATACATCTCAGTTACGTGTTCCTCGTCCTCCTCGCTCCATAGAAGATAACCGTTGTCTATCCAATTTCTCATTTCTAAAACTTAATATAAGCCAGACAACATCCTGGTAAATCTCCTTTGCACTCTTTCCAATGTTATCACATCTCTCCTATAATGTGGGTTCCACAACTGCACTCTAGCAATGGCTTAGCCAACATTTTATATATTTCCAGCTTAATTCCCCCGCTGTTAAAAATCTATGCCTCAGCTAATAAAGACAAGTATACTATATGCTTTCCTCACTACTCTATCTTAACAAACTGATGTACATCCACACCAAGATCCCTCTGATCCTTAGTGCTTCCCAGAACCCTGCCGTTCATCAGGTAATCCACTGCCTTGTTTATCCTCCCAATCTTTTTGGTCAACCAAATTAACAAGAAAACAAATTAAAAGGGGCAGCTCCCAAAAGGAAGGGAACCGCCCGAAACAAAAGGAAACTTAAAACATCAAATCAAAATGTGATCAAAGGAATTGAAAATACACCCAGTCCCAGTGATGTCCAGGGACTCGGGAAGCATTAACAGTACCTCTGCACGCTCCCTCTCCAGGAACTCCAGACTGCAAACATAGCTGCAGTAGAAGAGCAGTCAGGTCAGGTGACCCCTCAATCACCAGCTGCCTGGACTTGTAAATGGCAAGTTTTGCCAGGTCCAGGAGTAGATTCATGAGGAGGTCCTTCTTCACTGCCCCCCTTCCACACCAGGTGAGGCACATCACCTCACACTAACAGGGATTTAATTCAATTTGCCATTGATCAATCCATCTTTATGTTAATTAACTCATGGTTTCTTATATTATTCAGATGCTTTTTGCGAAATGGCTCTCCTCTTTCACCCAGTTTGCAACAACTGGCGAATGTTTACACAATGTGTAAATGTGGAATTAAAAACCAGACTTTCTCAGGGTGAAAAGGGCAATGGGGAAAGGTATTATATATGGAGAGAGAGGGATTAATGGAGAAGGGTGTAAATCCAGACGTTTAATGGGAAAAAAGGTCCATATTTCAGGATATAAAAGCTTTGGAGAGGATATAGAAGAGATTTGCCAGGATGCTGCCTAGATTAGAGGATATGAATTACAAGAAGCTGGACAAATTGGAGTTGTTTTCTCTGAAGCAGCAGAAGCTGAGGGAAGATCTGATAGAAGTCTATAAAATTATGAGAAGCATAGCTAGGGCTGTGTATAATGTAATCTTCCTTTCAATTCTTAATGGTAGATTCTTTTAACAATTTCTGGGACCCAAACGAGTTATCCCCTTTCAAAGACAATCTACAGAGGTAGGAAGTCATTAATATTGGCCTCTGGAACCAGCCTTCTGAACTGCAAATTCTCAACTTGTTTTTTTACCATCTGATCACCAGCCTCATAGAGCAGGGGTCCCGGCCCAGATTGAACACTGCCACTATCTGCTGGAGATTCTGTGCCATTGCCTACAAGACTGGTTAATCTCCGACTATCCATCTCATCATGTGAAATCAATTTTTATGAATTTTTTTCAGAGTTGAAATGTCTAATATTAGGGAGCATGCACTTGTGGTGAGAAGGGGAAAATTCAAAGGAGATACAAGGGGCAAATTTATTACATGGTGAATGGTAGGTGTCTGGAATGTGCTGCCAGAGCTAGTGGTGCAGATAGATACAATGGGGCATTTAAAGGGCTTTTAGATAAGCACACGAATATGCAAGAAATAGTGGAGTATGGACCAAGAACAGGCAGAAAAGATTAGTTTAATTTGGCATCATATTTGGCTCAACATTGAGGGCCAAAGGATCTTGTTCCTGTGCTTTACTGTTCTATGTCTTAAGGAGGTTAATGAGGAAGAAGGTGAGTGGGGCGTGGATTAAATTTGGCAATGGAATAATGAGAAAAGGGGGTTAATGGGAAGGTGGGGAAGATGGAAATGGGAACGGGGGGATGGAAGGGGGGACAAGGGGGGATGGAATTGGAAATGGGGGAATGGAGCTGAGAGTGGGATGGAGGTTGGGAGGGATGGAGATGAGGATGGGGGGAATGGAGAGGGGATGAAGGGTGGAAGTGAGGGTGATATGCCTCATCTTGTCAGCCTGGATCCTGTTGGTGTCTTTTTTGAATCAAGCAAGCAGATGGATTCGGGTTTTCCCCCGTCCATTCTGAGCATTGGCTTTGCAACTTTAACAATAGAATAAAAGATAAAGCATTTTCCACTGAGCGAATTATTTTGGATGTTGATCAATGAGAACAGAGGATTGAAGGGGGTTGCTCTTAAAACTTTTGCTCTTTGTTTCCAATACTTTCTGTGTTTGTCCCATTTCTTAAACAAAATAAAGACATAATTAAACATACCCAAAAGCTTGTCGCCGGTGCCGCACACCCAATTCTCCTCCCAATAGGGGTGCAGGAGGGACTGCCTCTCCCTCCGACCCGGAGGCAATTGAGTGCAACACCATCCTCAGTCACCTTGACAACGGCAAACCAGCAGCCTATTTGAATGGGCTTTCAATCGATTTGTTGTCCAAAGAGTGGATTTTTTTAGTTTTGAAAAAAAAGATCTAACTTGCAGCTCGGGGAGAGACAGACAGACAGACAGACACGGGTAGAGGTGAGTTGGGCAATTGAGCTGTCTGAGATTAAGTTGAGGTTTGCAGGCGGTTCAGCCGTTGTCCATTGCAGCTTCTGAACAGAGAAGGAACTGGCAGAATCTGCCCATTGAAAACAATCACTGAGGAGCTCTACTCCTAATCCTGAATTGCACTGCAGCTCAAACTGCAAACTGTTCATTAAAAAAAGTCTAAGTATTTTATTGAGCAATAACCTTGAAAGTAGCATTCATGTCTATAAGGTTAGAATACAAGAGCAGGGCTGAAGTTCTGGTCAGGCCACATTTGGAGAATTGTGAGCAGTTTTGAGCCCCATT
This sequence comes from Sphyrna mokarran, assembly GCA_024679065.1. Taxonomy (NCBI): domain Eukaryota; kingdom Metazoa; phylum Chordata; class Chondrichthyes; order Carcharhiniformes; family Carcharhinidae; genus Sphyrna; species Sphyrna mokarran. The sequence continues at coordinate 4,081,534 of JAGIQG010000028.1, forward strand.
ATCTAAGAAAGGATGTGCTGGACCTTAGAAAGTCCAGAGGTGGTTCACAAGAATGATCCCTGGAATGAAGAGCTTGTCGGATGAGGACTTTGGTTGGAGTTTAGAAGGATGAGGGGGAATCTTATTGAAAGTTACAGGGTACAGTGAGGCCTGGACAGAGTGGATGTGGAAAGGATCATTTGGAATACTGCGTCCAGTTCTGGTCACCCTACTACCGGAAGGACGTGGAGACTCTGGAAAGAGTGCAGAGGTTTACCAGGATGCTGCCTGGTATGGAAGGTCTGAGTTACGAGGAGAGGTTAGGCAAATTGGGGCTGTTTTCCTTAGAAGACGTAGACTTAGAGATCTAATAGAGGTGTACAAGATTATGAGGGGTATAAACAGGGCTAAGCTTTTTCTTAGGATGGACGCGAATAGCACGAGGGGCCACGAGCTTAGGATGAGGGGGGTAAGGTATAATTTGGATGCTAGAGGGAGTTTTTTCACACAGAGGGTGGTGGGGATATGGAATGCACTGCCAAGTGGTGGAAGCAGGCACTCTGGAGTTATTTAAGAAATACTTAGATGGGCACATGAACAGAATGGGAATGGAGGGGTATAGAAAACTGATTTAAAAATAGGGATCATGAACCTTGGGAGTCCCTGGGGAGTGTGTAAATAGATGATATTGATGTACTTGTTTTTATCCTACAGGTGCTTTGGTCCACCTTGTTGTCTAACAAGGGGCATACACGCGATGAGTTGTGAGAGGGCTGCTCTTGAATTTTTTTCAAGAGTATCTTAGTGCTTTACGTCGTTAGTGTATGCTTGACCTGGACCATTTGATGGGCAACACGACAGCTCAGTGACTATCGCTGTGCTGTGCAGATACGTGGATTTGGGCCTGTGTCTGTGGGAGTTTGCGCATTCTCCCCATGCTTGCGTGGGTTTTCTCCGGGCGCTCCGGTTTCCTCCCACATCCCAAAGATGTGCTCTTAGGCTAACTGGCAAAACAAATTCTCCCTAAATTGTCTCAAATTTGGTTTTTAATCCATAGATCTATAAACATAGACAGGGATCGCAGGTAGAGGTGGGAACATCGGGGTGGCGGCGCGTAGTCATTGGGCTGAAGGGCCTGTTTCCTGTGCTGTTTTGTTCTAAGCCACCACATTGGGACGCTTTAGAACACATTCTTATCACTGAGGATGTTTCTCGGGACAGTTGGGAACCTGGATTGGGAAACTTTAAAGATTCTTTCTTACAATATATATGTTGCTGACAAGGCCAGAACTTTTTTTTTATTTATCAGATTCAAAGTCTTAATAAATTGAGACATTCCCGATCCAAATTGACAAGACAGGGCTCTCACCCCGTCTTGGGCTTGATCTACATGATCCAAGCTGATTGGAGAAGGTATAGCACCTCCTCCTAGGCTTAACCTCATTTGTATCTTAGCCAAAAAAGCCAAAATTTAAAAATTGCTTCAAATCAAGTGAAAATGTAACCTAGTGACTACAATTAAGCACAGCATGTCGATACTTCATCTTAGCCAAAAGGCCAAATTGATCTTTTTATTTCAAAAATATACTTTATTAAAAATATACTTTATTCACAAAAAAACTCAAATAAGCCATTGCAAAATGACATATCCAATATTTACAAACAACGTTTTTCCAATATTTTATGATGCTCATTTACAGGACATGACATTCATTACATCTCAGTACTTGAAAGTATATACATATATCAGATTTTACTGTGTGCTGTTATTTTTCAGGCTGACACACAGTTACGCAGGCCGAGGGTATTCTACAGTTACCGGGCCCTCAGTTGAAAGGCTTTACACAGTGGCCTTTTCCCATTGTGGCTTTGCCCCAAGCTTCAGTGCATCCCTCAGCACGTAGTCCTGGACCTTGGAATGTGCCAGTCCTCAACACTTGGTTGAGGACAATTCTTTCAACTGGAAGATCGGCAAGTTTCGAGCGGACCAAAGTGGATCCTTCATTGATGACCCTCCAGCAGAAGTTGATATTGTTTTGGTGCTCATCTCTGGAAACAGCCCGTAGAGTCCCAAGCTGCTCGGGACGAAACTTGACAAATACCACCGCATCTCACTTCAGACTTTTTATAAAGGCATATTCCATGAGGAGGTGTGTGACCGTCTCATTAGCCTCACAGCCGCTTTGAGGGCAGTGTGCGGTGATGTTGAGACCTCGAGTGTGTATAAAGGATCTGATGGGGAGTGCCCTTCTCACCACCAGCCAAGCCAGGTCTTAGTGCTTGATTAATGAGTTCCGGTGATGAGGCATTCTGCCAGATGATACTGAGTCTGCTCAAGTAACCATCCAGTAAGAATTTAGCAACACCAATTATTAATCCAACCGATTTATTTGATAGTAAAATAGCGAGCTTTCAACACTCCCGTGTCTTCATCAGGCAAGTGCAGTGTTCTACCATCCAACAGCATCTGCCATCTCCTTTTCTCTCAGGGCCTCAAGGACATTACATGCTGACCACTGCTTGATTGCCAGGTCGTCAAAGATATGTTTGTGGAAAAATTTCTCCACGAAGGACAACCTTCTAGAAGTACTTATATCTTGGGTTACATGTTATGGATGTTCAGCCGGAGGGTGGGGAAGAAGGGAGGCCACCCCTGACTTAATCTGCCTGGACTGTTCCTTCCAGATTTTCGGCTGACGTAGTAGGGGAAGCACCGTGGGCTACTCAATCCAGACTACAGCTCCAGATTTACTCCCAGAAAATGGTGTTACTGTGCCCAGGGCTTATAAAAGACATATGGATAAGAAACTGTTAAAAAGAGTTAATCAACATAAAGACGATCAGGTGGACGCATTAGTGGCAAACTAAATTCAATCTAGATCAGAGTGAGGTGATGCACTCTGCAGGATAAACAAGGCAATAGAATATATGATGAACAGAAGGACTCTGGGAAACATTAAGGATCAGCGGACACCTTGGTGTGGATGTACATTAGTCTCTTAAGTTAACAGAGTAGGTGGATAAAATAGTGAGGAAAGCATATAGCATAATTATCTTTATTAGCTGAAGTGTAAAGTTTAAATGCAGGGGGGAAATTAAGGTGGAAACGTATAAAATGTTGGTTAGGCCACAGCTAGAGTTTTGTGTGCAGTTCTGAAACTTACATTATAGGAGAGATGCGATAACATTAGAAAGAGTGCAGGGAAGATTTACCAGAATGTTATCTGGGCTGTACAAAGTTTTAGAAATGAGAAATTGGATAGACAATGGTTGTTTTCTATGGAACAGAGGAGTATAAGGAACACATAATTGAGATGTATAAAATGATGAGGAGCATAGACAAACAGGAATAAACTTCTCTCCTTGTTGGAAGGATCAATGACCCAGGGCATTGATTTAAGGGGCAGGAGGTTTAGAGGGAATGTGAGGAAAAAAATCATTTCATCCAGAGGGATGTGGAATTCTGGAGCTCACTGCCTGAGAGGTTGAGGGAGCCAGAAACCCTCGTGAGATTTAATAATTACGTAGATGTACATTTGAGACATTCAAGGTTATGGACCAAATGTTGGAGAATAGGATGAGAATGTTGAAGTAGTTTGTCTTTGGCGGCCACGGAGGCGATGGGCCGAAGGGTCTTTGTGATGTGAATCTCTCTGATTCTATCGGCAGTCCGTTCCCAGGGACGGACTGGGCTGTTTCCCTTCAGGGAGCCGGGCCTGACTCTCGGCTCCGGCCCCCGGGGCCTGTTACCCAGCTGCCCGCATCACAATCTGCGCTCACTCACATCTTACCTGATGTTTGGGGTTGAATTTTGCGCTAATTCCGCTGCTGTCGGGCGGGCCCTGCGGCCTGTGCGCTGACCGCTCTCAACCCTATGCCGTGCGAGTCCCCACTCCGCCTCCTCCATCCTCGGTACGAACAACAGCTTCCCCGGTGAGTGAAGGAGGCCGAACCCGCGCCGCCGCCATTTGCTGCAGGGGGGAGACGGAGACAAGATGGCGGCGCCCTGGGGTCAGGGGTCACTCCCGGCCGCCATGCTGCTCTTCGAGTACTAACTGCGCATGCGCGTCCCCTCTGGTTCTGGCGCCAAGGTAGAGACTAGCCTCCCAGTCTGACTAAAAACAAAAGGAAAAAATCTATCTCATCAGAGCTCACAAATAAGCCAGACCTTCAATAATATTTCTCCTTGAGTCAGAATCAGGTTTGCCATTTGTGGCTTGAGGCATTCTTGGCTGTCCCTTTGACCAAAGCTTTTGGGCATTTGTTTCAAAATCTCCTTCGTTTGCTTGGTGTTGATCTTTTCCATTTTTTTGTTCTCCTTATCCATTTAAGGGATTTAGATGTCTGCAAGACCATTTATCACTCATTGTTAAATTGCCACTGAGATTGACATTAAAAACAAATTGTATGGCAACTGCTATTATCGCAATAGATGCAGTTGTAGAAAACGTTGGTTAGACCTCATTTGGAATACTGCGTCCAGTTCTGGTCACCTTACTACCGGAAGGACGTGGAGAGTCTGGAGAGAGTGCAGAGGAGGTTTACCAGGATGCTGCCTGATACGGAAGGTCTGAGTTATGAGGGGAGGTTAGGCAAATTGGGACTGTTTTCCTTAGAAAGGTGTAGACTTAGAGGAGATCTAATAGAGGTGTACAAGATTATGAGGGGTATAGATGGAGTAAACAGGGTTAAGCTTTTTCCTAGGATGGACTCAAATAGCACATGGGGCCACGGGCTTAGGGTGAGGGGGGTAAGGTATAATTTGGATGCTAGAGGGAGTTTTTCACACAGGGTGGTGGGAGTATGGAATGCGCTGCCAAGTAAAGTGGTGGAGGCAGGTACTCTGGAGTTATTTAAGAAATACTTAGATGGACACATGAACAGAATGGGAATGGAGGGGTATAGAAAACTGATTTAAAATAGGGATCATGAGCCTTGGGAGTCCCTGGGAAGTGTATCAATAGATGATGATATTGATGTACTTGTTTTTATCCTACAGGTGCTTTGGTCCACCTTGTTGTCTAACGAGGGGCATACACGCGATGGGTCGTGAGAGGGCTGCTCTTGGATTTTTTTTTCGAGAATATCCTAGTGCTTCACGTCGTTAGTGTACGCTTGACCTGGACCATTTGATGGGCAACACGACAGCTCAGTGACTATCGCTGTGCTGTGCAGATACATGGATTTGGGCCTGTGTCTGTGGGAGTTTGCGCATTCTCCCCGTGCTTGCGTGGGTTTTCTCCGGGTGCTCCGGTTTCCTCCCACATCCCAAAGATGTGCTCTTAGGCTAATTGGCAAAACAAATTCTCCCTAAATTGTCTCAAATTTGGTTTTTAATCCATAGACCTATAAACATAGACAGGGATCACAGGTAGAGGAGGGAACATCGGGGAGGAGGGAACATCGGGGTGGCGGCGCGGGTTCGTTGGGCTGAAGGGCCTGTTTCCCGTGCTGTTTTGTTCTTTGTTCAATATTGTCCATGTTCTTCCTTCCAAAATACATCACCCCAGACTTTTCTGCTTTATGCCCGCTCCACCAACTGGTTTCGGTCTTCACTGAGGAGGACACAAATAGCTTACCAAATATTAAAGACAGAGGGTCGGTAGGCGATGTGGTCCTTAATGCAATTACTGTCACTAGAGAGGTAGTGCTTTGTAGACTAATGGGGCTGAAGGTGGACAAGCCCCCAGGACTGGATGGAATACATCTCAGGATTCTGAAGGAAATGGCAGAAGTAATAGCAGATACCTTAGTGATTATTTATCAAAATTCGCTGGACTCTGGGGAAGTGCCGGTGGATTGGAAAACAGCTGATGTTACGCCGCTATTCAAAAAAGGTAGTGGACAAAAGGTAGGGAACTACAGGCTGGTTTGCTTAACATCCATAGTTGGAAAAATGCTAGAATCCATCATCAAAGAAGAAATAGCAGGATACCTAGAAAAGAATGATTTGATCTAGCAGACGCAGCACGGATTCATGAAGGGGAGGTCGTATTTAACAAATTTACTGGATTTTTATGAAGATGTGACTAGTGCAGTCGACAGAGGGGAACTAGTGGATGTGGTTTTAAATTTCCAGAAGACATGCAATAAGGTGCCTCACAGAAAGTTGCTGCAGAAGATTAGGGGACACGGAGGCGGGGGTAAAGTGTTAACGTGGTTTGAGGAATGGTTATCTAACAGGAAGCAGAGAGTTGGAATCAATGGATGTTTTTCTGGTTGGTGACTAGTGGAGTGCTGCAGGGATCGGTGCTGGGGCCTCAACTGGTTACCATACACATAGATGATCTGGCAGAGGGGGCTGAGTGTAGGGTAACAAAATTTGCTGATGACACAAAGATGAGTGGAAAAGCAAATTGCATGGAGGATGAGGAAAGTCTGCAGAGAGATCTGGATAGGCTGAGTGAGTGGGCGAGAACCTGCCAGATGGAGTATAACGTTAGCAATGTGAGGTTATCCACTTTGGTAGAAATAATAGTAGGAGGGATTATTATTTAAAATGTAAAAAGCTGTAGCATGCTACAATGCAGAGGGACCTGGAGATCCTTGTGCCCAAATCACAAAAACTCAGTCTGCAGTTGTAGCAGATGATCAAGAAGGCGAATGGAATGTTGGCCTTTATTGCGGGGTGTTGTAGGTAAAGATACCTCTGAGACGAATTGTAAGTCAAAGTATAGCAAATTTATTCAAAGGCTTTTGGGACACCAGGCACCTAACAGCGGTTCCCAGGCATCTCACCGAATACAAGTTAAGAGCATATATTTATATCCCCCCCCCCCAAGTCACGTACACACCTTCTCATTCTCATCAGGTTCCCAAGCTGAGGGTTGTCCTCCGTCATGGGAACATGGCTGCCTCGGCAATTCTTCATGGTTATCTCAAGGCCGCAGTTGACGTGTGTGATTAGTCCTTAGCTAACGTACAGGCTGACAAGACAAGTTAAAATTAACGGGCCAGTATAACAATCTATGTTCACAAGTTGTATAGTATATTTGTATAATATGTTGGTACATGAACACATAAACAGTATATAGTGAATATATATATGAAATATAGTTAGAAATGCAGGCTTCACTATATTAGGTAAAAGTTACTTAAACTACAAGCTGGGTTAGCTATATTCTTGAGCAGGCTTATCATAAACTTGTGTATAATGAAAAGGGCAGTTGTTGCCTCCTGGTTTGGGTCACTGAAACTTGTGTACAATAACAGGGATAGCTGCAATCTGGGCACACAAAAACAAAGTACATTTATCTGAAATATATGGAAACAAGGCTTCAGGGTATTCATCTTGATACTTTTCTCATCCTCTTAAGTGTTACAAGGTTCATTAACTCATTCACTACTGCAGGAGGGGTATAGAATATAAAAGCAGAGAGATCTTGCTACAACTGTACAAGGCACTGGTAAGGTGCAATTGGAGTACTGTGTGCAGTTTTGGTCCCCTTATTTGCGTAAGGATATATTGGCCTTGGAGGGAGTACAGAAAAGATTCACTAGGCTGATACCAGAGATGAGGGGGTTAGATTATGAGAAGAGAGTAAATAGACTGAGCTTATACTCGTTGGAGTTTAGAAGGCTGAGGGGGGATCTTATTGACTTACAAGATAATGAAAGGGCTAGATAGGTAGAGAGAGAGAGATTCTGTCCGCTTAGAAAGGAAAACAACTAGAGGGCACAGCCTCAAAATAAGTTGGGGGGGGGAGGGGGGGGGAGGGAGAGAGAGAGAGAGCAGTTTAGAACAGAGTTGAGGAGAAACGTCTTCACTCAAAGTGGTGAATCTCTGGAATTCTCTACCCATTGAAGTGATGCAGGCTACCTTGTTGAATATATTTAAGTCACGTGTAGATAGATTTCTGATAGACAAGGGAATTTAGGGTTATGGGGAGAAAGCAGGAAAGTGGAACTGATCCACTTCAAATCAGCCATGATCTTATTGAATGGCGGGGCAAGCTCGAGGGGCTGGATGGCCTACTCCTGCTCCTATTTCTTATGTTCTTATATCATTTTGAAATTCCACACTGTCCTTTTCATTGTTTACAATACTTCCAAGTTTTGTCATTGGCAAGCTTTGAAGTTGTCCTCTGGTCACCAGGATCTAGATCATTAATACATATCAGGAAAAGCAAGGATCTCAATATTGACAGCTGGGGAACAGCACTACAAACCTTTGTCCAGCCTGAAAAGATATTCATTAACAGTTACACTCTGTTTCGTGTTTATTGAGCCAGTTTTGTACTTATGTTGCTACTGTTCCTTTAATCCCATGAATTATTGCTTTTCTCAGAAGTCTATTGTGTGACAGTGTGTCAAATACCTTTTGAATGTACACCATATCAACAGCATTACTGACCCATCTTGTTAGCTCTTCAAAAAAACTCCAGGAAGATAGTTAAATAGGATTTACTCTTTAGAAATCCATACTGGCTCTTCCTAATTAACCCACATTTTTCCATGTGACTATTCTATCTCAGATAATTGTTTGTAGAAGTTTGCTCACAATTGATGTTAAACTGACCAATCTGTAATTGCTAGGACTATCAGTACAATCTTTTTTGAACAGTGCTGTACAATTGCAAATCTCCAGTCCTTTGGCACCTCCGCTGATGATTTTGGCTCGTGCCCCTTAAATTTCCACTCTTACTAAGAACCATGGAATCCCCATAGTTCAAATTGAGGCCATTCATTCCATCAAGTCTGCATCGATTCACTGAAAGAGCATTTTTCCCAGAAGCCCCACACACTTACCCCCAACCCCACCCTGAAAACCCACACACTTCCAATGGCCAATCCACCTAACCTATGTACTTTTGGATGCTATGGGGAAATTTAGCATGGTCAATCTTTGGAATGTGGGAGGAAACCAGAGAATCTGGAGGAAATCCACACAGATACTGGTAGAATGTGCAAACTCTACACAGAGAGAATACAAGGCCAAAATGAACCCTGATCCTTGGTGCTGTGAGGCAGCAGCGTTAACCGCAATGCCAGCATGCAAAGGTTTGACCTTTTACGAGCTGAAATATTTAGATGTTAATTCTGTTTCTCACTTCATAGATGCTGCCAGATCTGCTAAAAATTTCAGTACTTTCTATCTTTTATCTTGATTTTTACATTATTAAAATCTTTAAGAGTTTGTCTCCTGATTGAGACAATGGTAGGGTCGACATGTCTGAGTGATCTCCCATGACGAGCTCCCTAGACAGCCAAGCTAAGGATGCACCTCCACTGGTAGGTAGTGATGTTCCAGAGGATCTGAAAGATGTTAGCATCCCACCATTTCCAAATCCAAAGGCTCTGGCCAGGAAGCCAGTGACCATTTTCGCAAACCACTCCAGAGCAAGAAGAACGTGGAGCTGAAAAGTTCCCATATTCACCCAGGTAGGAGTGTTATGCCTTCTCCAGTTGATAAGCCACCTAGAGGTACACCAGTAGCAGCTGGCCATCCCCCAGTGGGCAACAGTGTCCCAAAAGACACAGAAACCATTCCCCAACTCACCAGCAGAGGTACCCCAACCAGTCTGGATCTCATGCTTACCCCCACCAGGCGAATATATGTAGTCATATCCAGGATGGATGGAAGAAGACCCTCTCCCTATTATCTCATCACAGAAAAGCTGACCCAAGTTCTGGGGCCTAGTAGCCCCAAAAACTTAAACTCTCCAGTTGCACTATTCCCTAAACCAGCCAAAGGCCCTGCAAAACCTCCCATTCTCTTGACACTTGGTCAAATTCCTGTCCCTGGATCCAAGCAACTGAACTCCAGATCACCCAAATGAACAGATAGTTGCTAAACAGGACAAAAATTGGGGTCAGCAGGATAAAAGAGCAATATTGAGAATGGGGTGGGAGGATAAAACAGCGATACTGAGAGCAACCAATTTTTAATGAATAAAACCCAGCTGAGGTTATTGCGTGGTAGTATTTCATCCTGAAATACTGGTTTTGTATGGTGCATTTGTCTTTTTGGATATAGTGAGAAATGTTTGCAGGAACAGTAAGAACTCAGACCTCTGTTTTAGTGAGCAAATACAAGTTTTTATTAATTAGAAGGAATATAATAAAACATGACAAATAATTTTGGCAAATTAACAGTAAAAACTTAGTCCCCCAAAGACTGAAAACCCAGAGATATTTGTTTACCCATAATCCTAAACTTTGCTGCGGCCCCCATTTCCCAAATAACAACCATTGTTCAAATTGAGCCAGTGACTACTGCACCACACAGCTTAAATGAGAAGGACTTGGGAATAGTCTTCAGATTAGCAAAGGAAACAATCTTGTGCAAAAACCATCTTACCTTAAGAAGCTCATCTCTAGCTGAGTTGAATATGGCTGCTTCTCTCTCTTTCTTGCTGCTGATTCTTCAACACCCCCTCTGTGTCTAAACTGCTTCCTAACTCACAGTATTCTGAATACTAATTGTATCAAGTGCACAGAACACCCTGTTCCCTATTCTTTCCTTTATCTTAGGTGTTGTCTAGACACAGTTTACATAATACATGGCAGTTTGATTTTACTTGTGCAAAAAACTATATATTCATTTTAATAGAATCCTAACACTTCCTGGCATAGGAGATTCAATTATAAGGGAATAGATAAGCATTTCTGAGGCTGCAAACAAAACTCCCTGGTACCAGGACGAAGGACATCTAATTCCATAAGATATGGGAGCAGAATGAGGCCACTCAGCCCATCGAGTCTGTTCCGCCATTCAAGCATAGCTGATATTTTTCTCATCCCCTTCTTCATTTTTCCCATAATCCCTGAATCCCTTATTAGTCAAGAATCTACCTATCTCTGTCTTAAAAACACACAATGACTTGGCCTCCACAGCCTCCTGCGGCAAAGAGTTCCACAGATTCACCACTCTGCCTGAAGAAAGTCCTCTTTCTCTCTGTTTTAAAGGATCGTCCCGTTAGTCTGAGGTTGTGGCCTCTAGTTCTAGTTTTTCCTACTAATGGAAACATTCTCTCTGCATCCACTTTACCCAAGACTCGAAGTATCCTGTAAGTTTTAATAAGATCCCCCTCATCCTTGTAAATTCCAACAAATACAGACCCAGAGTCCTCAACTGTTCCCCAAACGAGAAGTCCTTAATTCCAGAAATCGTTCTTGTGAACCTTCTCTGGACCCTTTCCAAGGTCAGCACATCCCTCCTTAGATATGGGGCCCAAAACTGCTCACAATACTCCAAATGTGGTCTGACCGGAGACTTATACACTTCAGAAGTGTATCCCTGTTCTTGTATTCCAGCCCTTGTGACATGAATGTGACCATTGCATTTGCCTTCCTAAATGTTGACTGAAACTGCACGTTAATCTTAATAGAATTTTGAACAAGGACTCTCAAGTCCCTTTGTGTTTCTGATTTCCCTTAGCATTCTCCCATTTAGAAAGTAGTCTGTGCTTCCATTCCTCGTTCCAAAGTGCATAACCTCACACTTTTCCACATTGTATTCCATCTGCCACTTCTTTGCTGACTCTCCTAACCTGTCTGAGTCTTTCTGAAGCCCCTCCTGCTTCTTCAATATTACCTTGCTGTCTACGTATCTTTATATCATCTGCAAACTTAGCAACAGTGCCCTCAGTTCCTTCTTCCAAATTGTTAATGTATATTTGAAAAGTAGTGATCCCAGCACTGACCTCTGAGGTACATCACTAGTCACCAAGCTGCCATCCTGAAAAAGACCTCTTTACCCTCCACCCTTTACCTTCTGCCAGTCTGCTAATCCTCTATCCATGCCAGAATCTTACTCTTAACACTATAGGCTGTTAAGTTTATTGTGGTGATAGTGACCACAATTCAGTTACATTTACATTAGTGATGGAAAGGGATAGGTATATACCGCAGGGCAAGAGTTACAGATGGGGGAAAGGAAATGATGATGTGATTGGGTGAGATTTAGGATGCGTAGGATGTGGAAGGAAACTGCAGGAGCTGGGCACAATTGAAATGTGGAGCTTGTTCAAGGAACAGCTACTGCGTGTCCTTGATAAATATGTACCTGTCAGGCAGGGAGGAAGTGGCTTAGCAATAGAACTTTCAAGTGGTTACTGGATAGGCACATGGAGCACACCAGAATTATAGGGAGTGGGAAAGCTTTATAATAGGTTTGGACAGAGCTCGGCACAACATTGAGGGTCGAAGGGCCTGTACTGTGCTGTACTGTTTTACATTCTATGTTCTAATTGTGGTTTACTAAAGTTGAATCACTTGTGAAGAGGAAGGAAGAGACTTATGTCAAGATGAGATGTGAAGGCTCAGTTAGGATGCTTAAAAGTTACAAGTTAGCCAGGAAGGACCTAGAGAGCTAAGAAGAGCCAGAAGGGGACATGAGAAGTCTTTGGCAGGTAAGATCAAGGAAAACCTTGAGACAACCCTGGTAATTATAGACAAGTGAGTCTTACTTCTGTTGTGGGCAAAGTTTTGGAAAGGATTATAAGAGATAGGATTTATAATCATCTAGAAAGGAATAATTTGTTAGGGATTTTCAGTGCAGTTTTGTGAAGAGTAAGTAGCACCTTACAAATCATGTTAACTTCTTTGAGGAGATGACCAAAGAGGTGGATGAGAGTAAAGCAGTTGATGTGGTCTATATGGATTTCAGTAAAGCATTTGATAAGGTTCCTCATGGTAAGCTATTGCAGAAGATATGAGGCATGGGATTAAAGATGATTTAGCAGTTTGGGTCAGAAATTGGCTAGCTGTAAGAATTCAGAGGTTGGTGGTTGATGGGAAATGTTCATCCTGGAGTTCAGTTGCTAGAGGTGTACCACAAGGATCTGTTTTGGGGCCACTGCTGTTTATCATTTTTATAAATGACCTGGATGAGGACGTAGAAAGATGGGTTAGTAAATTTTCAGATGACAATTAAGTCGGTGGAGTTGTGGACTGTGCAGAAGGATGTTGCATCTTATAGAGGGACATAGGTAAGCTGCAGAGCCAGGCTGAGAAGTGGCAAATGGAGTTTAATGTGGAAAAGTGTGAAATGATTCACTTTGGAAGGAGTAACAGGACTACAAAGTACTAGGTTAATGGTAAGTTACTTGGTAATGAGGATAAGCAGAAAGATCTTGGTATCCATGTGCATAGATCCCTGAAAGTTGGCACCCTGGTTGATGGGGTTGCTAAGAAGGTGTATGGTGTGTTAGCTTTTATTGGTAGAGGGATTGAATTTTGGAGCCATGGGGTTATGTTGCAGCTATACAAAACTCTGGTATGGCCACACTTGAGTATTGCTTACAGTTCTTGTCGCCACATTATAGGAAGTTTTGGAAAGGGTGCAGAGGAGATTTACCAGGAATTTGTCTGGTATGGTGGGAAGGTCTTATGAGGAAAGACTGAGGGACTTGAGGCTGGTTTCATTAGAGAGAAGAAGATTAAGACATGACTTAAGATGATCAGAGGATTAGATAAGGTGGACAGTGAGAGCCTTTTTCCTCGGATGGTGTTGGTAGCATGAGGGGGCATAGCTTTAAATTGAGGGGTGATAGATATAGGACAGATGTCAGAGGTAGGTTCTTTACTCAAAGAGTAGTGAGAGCGTGGAATGCCCTGCCTGCAACAATAGTGGATTCACCAACATTAAGGGCATTTAAATGATCATTGGAAGAACATATGGATGATATTGGAATACTGTAGGTTAGATAGGCTTTAGACTGGTTTCACAAGTCAGCACAACATCGAGGGCCGAAGGGCCTGTACTGTGCTGTCTAAAGTCTCCTGTATGGCATCATGTCAAACACTCTGGAGGAGTGGGGTGAACAGCCACTGGCCGTGATGCACATTGGTACAAACAATGTAGGTAAAAAAAGGGACGAGGTCATAAAAGCTTATTATAGGGGGTGAGGAAGTAAGTTGAAAAGTCGGACCTCAAAGATGGTGATTTCAGGATTACTCCCAGTGCCATGTGTTAGTCGGGATAGAAATAGCAGGAGATATCAGATTAATACGTGGCTGAATAAATGGTGCGAAGAGGAGGCTTTCAGATTCCTGGGTTGGGGGAGGTGGAACCTGTATAAACTGGACACGTTACTCCTGGGCAGGACTAAGAATGATGTCCTTGTGGGACTGGGAATATTTGCTACAGCGAATGGGAGAATGTAATAAAAATTACAGGGGGTTAGGAACCAATGCAAGGTGTCAGAGAAGGGGGAGTCACAGACAAGAACAAAAGACAGAAAAGGGAATTAAGTGATGGTTTCTCTGCCTAAGGGCCAGAATCAAACTGAGCCCATAGTGAAAGTAATGGATTAAAGCCTTAAGGATTTCTTGGCAGACAGGATTAAGGAGAATCCAAAGGCATTTTATTCATGTTAGGAACAAAAGAGTTGTCAGAGAGGGAAAAACATCATACCTCTCAGGAACAAAGGAGGGGAATTATGCTCAGAGCCCAAGGGAATAGGGGAGATCCTGAATGAATACTTCATGTCAGAATTCACAAAGGAGAGGGACCTGTTGTCTGGGAGTGTCTCAGAGGGAGTTGTTGACCCATTAGAGAAAATCTCCATTACAACAGAGGAAATGTTAGATTTTTTAAGGAACACTAAAACTGACAAATCCTCAGGCCTGATGGCATTTATTCTAGACTGCTCAGAGAGACGAGATGAAATTGCTGGGCCGCTGACAGAAATCTTTGTCTTTTCTTTAAAGACAGGTGAGATCCCAGAGAATTGGAGGATGGAGAACTGTTACTGTTTTTAAAAAGGGTAGCAGAGATAACCCGGGTAACTATAGGCAGTGAGCTTGACATCCATAGTAGGGAAATTGGAGAGGATTCTTAAAGATAGAATATATGCACATTTAGAGTGGAACAATATCATTAGTGACAGACAGCATGGTTTTGTAAGAGGGAAGTCATGTCTTATAAATCTGGAGTTTTTTGAGGAGGTGACAAAAACAGTTGATGAATGAAGGGCCGTGGATGTCGTCTAAATGGATTTCAGTGAAGTGTTTGGCAAAGTTTGGTAAAAAAAGGTTAAGGCTCATGGGATACAAGGACAGGTGGCTAGATGGGTTGAGAACTAGTTTGGTCATAGGAGGCAGAGGGTAGCAGTGGAATGATCTTTTTCTAGCTGGAAGTCTGTGACCAGTGGTGTTCTGCAGGGCTCTGTACTGGGACCTCTGCTATTTGATATATATATAAATGATTTTCAAAAAGGACTAACTGGTGTGATCAGCAAATTTGCAGATAACACGAAGATGGCTGGACTTGCTGCTATTGATGAACATTGTGGGACAATACAGCAGGATATAAATAGGCTGGTGAATTGGGCAGAGAAATGGCAGATGGAATTTAATCCAGATAAATACATCATGATGCATTTTGGAAGAACTAATGTAGGGGGGAAGTTATATAATAAATAGTAGGACCATCAAGAGTATAGAAACACAGAGGACCTAGGTGTCTAAGTCCACAAATTCTTGAAGGTGGCAGCACAAGTGGAGAAGATGGTGAAGAAGGCAATATGGTATGCTTGCCTTTATAGGAAAGGGTATAGAGTATAAAAACTGGAGTCTGATGTTGCAGCTGTATAGAACGTTGGTTAGACCACATTCAGATACTACACCCAGTTCTGGTTACCATACTATTGGAAGGACGTGGAGACCTTGTAGAGAGTGCAGAGGATGTTTACCAGGATGTTGCCTGATATGGAGAGTCTTAGCTATGAAGAGAGATTGGGCAAAGTGGGGTTGTTCTCCTTGGAAAGATGGAGAATGAGGGGAGACCTAATAGAGGTGTATAAAATTCTGAAGGGTATATACAGGGTGAATAGTGGGAAGCTTTTTCCCAGGTCAGAGGCGATGATCAAGAGGGGTCATGGGCTCAAGGTGAGAGGGGCGAGGTATAACTCATGTCAGAAGGATGTTTTTTTACACAGAGGGCAGTGGGGGCCTGGAATGCACTGTGAAGTAGGGTGGTGAAAGCAGACATGCTAGGTTTAAGACTTACCTGGATAGTCTCACGAGGTAAAGATGCTGGCGTTGGATTGGGGTGGTAAGAACTCAGTAAGAATTTAGCAACACCAATTTTTAATCCAACCGATTTATTTGATAGTAAATCTACGAGCTTTCAACACTCTGTGTCTTCTTCAGGCAAATGCAGTGTTCTGGTCTGCAATAGCACACATCAGCACAGACAGTCAGAGATTGCTGATTAGGATGCGAATCCTTACATCTAACCTGCTATTCAAGTGTTAAAGTGGCTAACAATGTGTGTGAAGGGAATCCTGAGCATTGTTAGAGAATTGTGTATTTTCTCCAGACAGCACAGTAAGTGAGGTTTTTTGCTAACGCAGGCAAGTTACGGGGGTTACAGATAGTGTGTCATGAAGCCAAGATCCCTGTTAAGACCGTCCTCATGTGTGCGGAGCTTGGCTATCAGTCTCTGTTCAGCGACTCTGCGCTGTCGTGTATCACGAAAGCCCCCTTGAAGAACATTTACCCGCAGGTCGGAGGCCGAATGCCCATGACTGCTGAAGTGTTCGCCCACAGGAAGGGAACTGTTTTGCCTGGTGATTGTTGAGCGATGCTCATTCATCCGCTGTCGTAGTGTCTGCATGGTCTCCCCAATGTACCATGCTTCGGGACATCCTTTCTTGCAACGTATTAGGTAGACAACGTTGGCCGAGTTGCAAGAGTATGTACCGTGTACCTGGTGAATGGTATCCTCACGTTTGATGATGTCGTCCATGTCTATGATCCGGCATGTCTTGCAGAGGTTGCTGTGGCAGGGTTGTGTGGTATTGTGGTCACTGTTCTCCTGAAGGTTGGGTAGTTTGCTGTGAACAATGATCTGTTTGAGGTTGTGCGGTTGTCTGAAAGCAAGAAGTGGGGGGGTGGGGATGGCCCTAGCGAGATGTTCATCGTCATCAATGATATGTTGAAGACTCCGGAGAAGATGTCATAGCTTCTCCGCTCCGGGGAAGTACTGGACAACAAAGGGTACTCTGTCCACCGTGTCCCGTGTTCGTCTTCTGAGGAGATCAGTGCGGTTTATCGTTGTGGCATGTTGGAACTGTCGATTAATGAGTCGAGCGCCATGTCCTGTTCTCACGAGGGCATCCTTCAGTGTCTGGAGGTGTCTGTCACGATCCTCCTCATCTGAGCAAATTCTGTGTATACGGAGGGCTTGTCCATAGGGAATGGGTTCTTTAACATGTCTAGGGTGGAAGCTGGAGAAGTGGAGCATTGTGAGGTTGTCTGTCGGTTTGCGGTACAGTGAGGTGCTGAGGTGACCGTCCTTGATGGAGATGCGTGTGTCCAAGAATGCAACTGATTCTGGAGAATAGTCCATGGTGAGTCTGATGGTGGGATGGAACTTGTTGATATCATCATACAGTTGTTTCAATGATTGTTCACCATGAGTCCAAAGGAAAAAGATGTCATCAATGTATCTAGTATATAACCTTGGTTGGAGATCTCGTGTGGTGAAGAAGTCTTGTTCGAACCTGTGCATGAAGATGTTGGCATACTGAGGTGCGAATTTCGTCCCCATGGCTGATCCGTGTGTCTGGATGAAAAGCTGATTGTTGAAGGTGAAGACATTGTGGTCCAAGATGAAGCGGATGAGTTGTAAAATTGCATCCGGAAACTGGCAGTTGTTGGCATTGAGTACTGAGGCAGTTGCAGCAATACCATCGTCGTGGGGGATGTTGGTGTAGAGCGCCGAGACATCCATTGTGACAAGGAGTGTCCCTGGTTCTACTGCTCCACGTGTGCTGAGTTTCTGTAGGAAGTCCGTAGTGTCAAGACAAAAGCTGGGGGTTCTTTGTACGATGGGTTTCAGGATGCCCTCGATATAGCCGGAGAGGTTCTCACACAGGGTCCCATTGCCTGATACGATGGGACGGCCGGGTATGTTTGCCTTGTGTATCTTTGGGAGGCAGTAGAGATCTCCAATGCGGGGAGTACGTGACACACTATCTGTAACCCCCGTGACTTGCCTGGGTTAGCAAAAAATCTCACTTACTGTGCTGTCTGGAGAAAATACACCATTCTCTAACAATGCTCAGGATTCCCTTCACACACATTGTTAGCCACTTTAACAGCAGGTTAGATGTAAGGATTCGCATTCTAATCAGCAATCTCCGACTGTGTGTGCTGATGTGTGCTATTGCAGACCAGAACACTGCATTTGCCTGAGGAAGACACAGAGTGTTGAAAGCTCGCGGATTTACTATCAAATAAATCGGTTGGATTAAAAATTGGTGTTGCTAAATTCTTACTGAGTTCTAGTCTCACGAGCACACTGGAAATACAGGGATACAAACGAATGTTTTACTTGAAGATCAAGAGCCTCAGGACGTTCCTGGGAATTAACAGATTCCTATTAATTGATTCCTATCAACAAATTTCAAGGCTCACCTTGTCACGTTGGAGCTATTGGGGAATCTTCCAGCACTATCTATATAGCCTGTTGTATGTCTATTTATGTTTATTGATGTCTCCTTATACATCCACAAGTGATTTGGTCCGCCTTGTTGGCCAACAAGGTACATACACGTGATGGGTCATGCGAGAGTTGCTCTCGGATGTTGCTTCAAGAGTTGCCTCGTGTTTCACATCCGTTAGTGTACGCTTAATGTGAACCAATTGATGGGCAACACATCAGCTCAGTGACTATCACTGTCTGCTGTAGTTACAGGGATCTGGGTCAGATCTCTGGCTTGGATCAATGCCTGTGGGAGTTTGCACATTCTCCCAGTGCTTGTGTGGGTTTTCTCCACCATCAGTGACCCTATTTTAACTTGTTAAAGGGTAATTAGGAATTTGTAACAGGCTGACCTTGCAAAAATGTTCACATCCCATGAAAGAATAAATGTTAGGAACATTCTTGAAAATTAACATGACCCAGACACCAGTAAAAATAAAACAGTAATAAAAGAAACATAGTAATAGAACACAACATAGAACACTGCAGCGCAAACAGGCCCTTCAGCCCACAAGTTGCGCTGATCATGCCCAAACCTACTAGACCATAGAATTATCTGTAACTCCCAATCCCATGCACTCATCCAGAAGTCTTTTAAATGACCCCAGCGAGTTTGCCACCACCACCACCAACGGCAGCCAATTCTATTCACTCACCACCCTCTGAGTGAAACACTTATCCCTAATACCTTAAAACTTTGTCCTCTTGTAGTGGCCACTTCAGCCCAGGGCAATAGCATCCGAGAATCCACTCTGTTTATTTCTCGCAACATTTTATAAATTTCTATCAGGTCGCCTCTCAACCTTCGTCGCTCCAGGGAGAACAGACCTAGCTCTCTCAACCTATCTTCATAAGGCATGCCTCCCAATCCAGGCAACATCCTTGTAAATCTCCCCTGCACCCTCTCAATAGCTTCCACATCCTTCTTGTAGTGAGGTGACCAGAACTGCACACAGTACTCCGAGTAGGGTCTGACAAGGGTCTTATAAAGTTGCAGCATTACCTCCTGACTCCTAAACTCAATCCCTTGATTAACAAAGGCCAGCACACCATATGCCTTCTTGACCATATTCTGCACCTACGATGCCGATTCAAGAGTCCAATGGACCTGGACCCCCAGATCCTCCTGCTCCTCAACACAGCTAAGGGTCCTATCCTTGATATTGTACTCCTTCATCCCATTGCTAAAATGGACAACTACACATTTATCTGCATTGAAGTTCATCTGCCACTTCTCCGCCCATTCTCGCATTCTATGTCTTGCTGCAACTTCTGACATCCCTCCAGACTATCCACAACACCACCAACCTTCGTATCGTCAGCGAACTTACTAACCCATCCTTCCACTTCCTCATCCAGGTCATTTATGAAAATAACAAACAGCAAGGGTCCTAGAACAGATCCCTGGGGCACTCTACTGGTAACCAATCTCCATGCAGAAAAAGACCCATCCACAACCACTCTCTGCTTTCTGCAGGCAAGCCAGTTCCAGATCCACAAGGCCAAAGCCCTTTGGATCCCAAGCCCTCTCATCTTCTCAAGAAGTCTTGCATGGGGGACCTTATCAAACACCTTGCTGAAATCCATGTAAACCACATCCATTTCTCTTCCTTCGTCAATGTGTTCAGTCACATTTTCAAAGAAATTCACTAGGCTCGTAAGGCACGACCTGCCCTTGACAAAGCCGTGTTGACTATTTCTAATCAAATTAAACTTCTCTAAATGTTCATAAATCCTGTCCCTCAGGATCCTCTCCATCAGCTTACCTACTGGAGGTCAGACTCACCGATCGGTAATTTCCCAGGCAATCCCTGTTCCTTTCTTGAAAACAGGAACCACATTCACAATCCTCCAATCTTCCGGAACCTCTCCTGTCTTCAGTGACAATGCAAAGATCATCGCCAGGGGCACTGCAATCACTTCCCTCACCCCCCACAGTAACCTGAGGTACGTCCCATCTGGTCCCGGCGATTTATCTATCTTAATAGAATTTAAAAGTTCCAACACAGCCTTTCTTAACATACACATAATCTTTTCAATCTGCCGCAAACTTGCTGTACAATCTCCCAGATTGAATACCAAGGCAAAGTACTCATTAAGCACTTCTGCCATTTCTTCTGGTTCCACACAAACTTTTCCCCCTTCACCTTTTAAAGGTCTAATCTCTTCACTTCTCATCCTTTTACCCTTCACATATTTATAGAACGCCTGAGATTCTCCTTAATCTTACCCGCCAAGACCTTCTCATGACCCCTTCTGGCTCTCCTAATTTGCTTCTTAAGCTCCCTTCTACGAGCTTTATATTCCTCTATACACCTTTCTTTTCTTTTTGTATATCTTTCTTTTCTTCCGAACTAGATTCATCATAACCTTTGTGTACCATGGTTCCCGTGATTTACTGTGATTTCGTCTCACCGGAACATTGTCATGCAGAGCACCAGACAAACATTCCTTGAAAATCCGCCACCTTTTCCCCAAGAACACCTCCTTCCAGTTTACTTGTCCAATTTTCTACCTTATAATTTTATATTTCCCCCTACTCCAGATAAACACCTTCCTATCCTGCCAGATCCTATCTCTTTCTAATGCTATGGTGAAGGAGATAGAATTATGATCACCATCCCCAAGATGCTCTCCTTCCGAGAGATTCGACACCTGTCCTGGTTCATTGGCCAGCACCAGGTCGAGTACAGCCTCTCCTCTCATAGGCTTATCCAAGTGCTGTGTCAGGAAACCCTCCTGAACACACCTAACAAACTCCTTCCCATCCAAACCCCTTTACCCAAGGGATATTCCAGTCAATGTTTGGGAAATTAACGTCTCCCATCACGACAACTCTGTTAGTACTACATGTCTCTAGGATTTGTTTTCCTATCTGCACCTCAACTTCCCTGTCACTACTGGGCGACCTATAGAAAACACCCAGCAAAGTTATCGACCTCTTTCTGTTCCTAACTTCCACCCACAGAGACTCTATAGACAGTCCTTCCACGGCATTCACATTCTCTACACCGTGACACTCCGCCACCTCTTTTGCCTCCTCCCCCTGTCCTTCCTGGGCATCTAAATCCCGGCACCTGAAATACCAAGTCCTGTCTCTGAGACATCCAAGTCTCCGTAACGGTCACCACATCACATTCCCAAGTAGCAATTCACGCCCTAAGCTCATCCACTTTATTCATTACACTCCTGGCATTAAAATAGACATGATGTACAGATGCCGGCGTTGGATTGGGGTGGTAAGAACTCAGTAAGAATTTAGCAACACCAATTTATAATCCAACCGATTTATTTGATAGTAAAAAAGCGAGCTTTCGACTCTGTGTCTTCGTCAGGCAAATGCAGTGTTCTGGTCAGCGTTCAGACCAGAACACTGCATTTGCCTGACGAAGACACAGAGTCGAAAGCTCGCTTTTTTACTATCAAATAAGTCGGTTGGATTATAAATTGGTGTTGCTAAATTCTTACTGGATTAAAATAGACCTCAGACCGTATTACATGATATTGTTATTAAGCAACATACAAAGAACAAAGAACAACACAGCACAGGAAACAGGCCCTTCGGCCCAACGAGCCCGCGCCGCCGTCCTAACGTCTTAATGACATAATATAAACAGCAAATTTGCTTTTTCACATACACACAGATACATTGCACTAGGTGCAATGACCCACCTCCCCACTGCCTGTGACTGCCATAGTGAAGATCTCAACAGGAAGTCAGTCGAGCAGAGGAAGACTCCACCCTGACCATACTGACACTTGTCCATACTTGATTCCAGTCTAATCACTACTATGTAAAATTCTGGTAACCTATTACAGAAAGGAAATTAAACTAGAAAGAGTGAAAAAAAAATTTACTAAGATGCTATCAGCCCTTGATGATTTGAGTTATAAAGAGAGGCTGGATAGACTGGGACTTTTTTTCTCTGGAGTGTAGAAGGTTTAGGGATGATCTTATAAAGATCTATAAAATAATAAGGGGCATAGATCAGCTAGATAGCTAATATCTTTTCCCAAAGGTAGGGCAGTCTAAAACTAGAGGCCCATATTTAAGGTAAGAGGGGACAGTTAAAAGATCCAGAAGGGCAATTTTTCCACACAGAGGGTGGTGAGTGTCTGCAACAAACTGCCAAAGTTGCAGTAGAGGCAGGTACAATTTTGTCTTTTAAAAAGCAGTTACATGGGTAAGATTGGTATAGAGGGATATGGGCCAAATGCAGGCAGTTGGGACTAGCTTAGGGATTTAAAAAAAAGGGGCAGTATGGACAAGTTGGGCCAAAGGGCCTGTTTCCATGCTGCAAATATCTAAGCTTCTAATTATTCAATAGGGTTTATAAATCAAAGCAAAATATTGTAGATGCTGGAAATCTGAAATAAAAACATAATACTGGAGAAACCTGGCAGGTCTGGCAGCACCTGTGGAGAGAGAAACAGTTAAATGTTTTGAGTCCAAATGACCCGATAGAAGGTTTCTGACCCTGTTGAGGTTTATCAACATTTTGTTAAAATAACATATGATTTTTACCCTTTGTAGTGTTTAAGTGTCCAGTTTTGAGATTATAGGATTGACTTGTTTGCAAAATCCTTTGACTCGGAACCAAAACTGCTATCATTTTTCTCAGAATGAATCAGCTGCGTGATTCGATGTGCTCAAATGTCCTTTTACAAGTTCTTTTTCCAGACCTGCTGCACTTGATTCACCATCAGGCGTCTGACACCAGGTATGAATCTTCACAGTGGTTCATCCTTGCATTAAAGTGCATTGAAGTTAAAATGAAATTGACTCTGTACAGCTCAACAATAAACCCTTAAAACAAACATTAACCAGAATCTAACATTTCCAGCTCCCTGATCAGCAGGTTGAGAGTCTGAGAGACAGATCTTTTGCTGGATCCGAATTGTGCAACATGAATGATTTGTAGTCATTCATGTTGCATGAAATATAATTACATACAGCTCATACTTTCAATATTTTGAAATAACAATATTTATAACAAGCTCTGGCATTATAAAAGTAGAAACAAACTTGCTGCCTTCAATTCAAAATTTGAGACTGTCCATGGTTTCAAAATGCAGCTTGTATCTTTTACAATGCGATTGATCCACTATTGATATTGTTAAATGAGTTTCTGTTCAGATATATCCATTTGTAGAAGTTGCACTGTGCTTCCTTGTTCATTTCTTTTGACAATCCTCTTGTCTTCCTGCACTGACTGTGTTAAAGTGAATTTGTCTCTGACAAGTCCAATAAAACAGTCAGATCAAACAGCCAAAGTGATCATATAGTCCTGGAAACCATTTCCTCTTGGTGAGGTTGTGAACTATTTCCAGATGAAGTTTAACTCCCTATTCCTGAATCAGAAGTTTCACCTAAAAAAAAATACAGAAAAGTTATTTTAGAATTACTGTTTAACTTTATGAAATGATAATACAGATTAAAAGAGTCTAAAAACCAGTACATACAGAACAGGAAAATAATTAAGTACTGGAAGTGAACCAATTTGCATGTGACTACACAGGCATGAAGCAATGGGCGGGTCCTATAATACAATAATCCATGCATGTACCTGGAATTACGGCAGTTTGGTCACTCACAATCAATGAGTTTCAGAATCAATAAAATCTGAAAATAAACCTTGTTAATATCTAATTATTTGCCAGGACAAGTATTCTAGTGGATCTACCAGGGCAGCAGAGAAGGTCATAAAGTAGAGTGAGAGCCATGGATAAGGTGAGAGAAGATGTGATAAGTGAACTGGACACGGCATGGTAGGTAAATAAGGAAATAATAAAAGGTAATGACAGCTTGGCAGGAAAGGGCAAAACACTCACTCTTCAGATTGTTCCAGCAGAGAAAGCCAGAGGGTGCAAAAACAGTGAAAAGATAGAAATAAAGGTTCTTATATTAACATTATAGCAACTGTTTAAACAAAAAAGGAATTGTCAGCTCAAGTAAAAATAAGTATGTGTAGGCACTATGGAGAAGTGGCCACAAGGTGCCCAAGACGGGGATTCCTGGGACATTCAAAGGTATTTGGCATTCTGATGAGATAGGAAGCTGGGAAAAGATGGTGAAGCAGCTCTGTTAATTCAGGGTGATGTTAGTACAATAGTGAAAGATGATTTTAGTTCTAAAGATTGAGATACAGAATTGGTTTAAATAGCGATAGGAAATGGCTACAATAAGAATTCACTTCTGGGAGTAATTTACAGCTTCCCTAAAACTCACTACATGTAGAATGTGGTTTACAGGAAGAAATCATGAGGCTTCTGAGAAATATAGGGAAATAATCATGGATGATTTCAACTTAGATAGAGATTGATTCAATCAGACTGGTCAAGATTGCCTGCAAGATGAATTCTTGAAATGCTTTTGGGACAGTTTCTTACAGCAGCACATTCTGGCCTCAGAGAACAGGTTATTCTAGATCTGGTAACATGCAATGATGTGGAAATGCCAGTGTTGGATTGGGGTAAACAGGGTTGTGAGACTTCTTAACTTGCAATGAAACAGCATTACCTCATGGTAAAGAGCCTCCATCTATTAGTGATCAAGACATGATTGAGTTTCATCAGTTTGAGGGAGAGAAGAATGGTTAAGACTAGTGTTTTAAACATAAAGGACATTTCCCAGTTGTAAACATTTCCCAGAGTAAACAAGGAGATAGATTAAAGGTTTCCCTATCCCCTCTATGCATTGCCTTTGTAATTTTTGAGAAATGAACAAGATTAAAAAACATCCGTACTATGTTTGCTGATTTTAACAGGGACAGCAATGGATCTACAAATGGACTTAGTATTTCTCCCTCTGTCGTCACCATGCATTAACCATGGAAGGAAATGTGCACAGAGGCGACAAACATAGGAACATAGCAGTTGAAGTAGGTCATTTGGTCCTTCAAACCTGCTCCAGCTTTCAATAAGATTGTAACTGATCTGGTTGTGGTCTCAGTCTATTTCCTGTCTGCCCCCCACCTCCATAACTCCTGACTCCCTTGCTTAACATCTACTCTGCCTTAAATAAATTCAAAAAAAAACACAGCCTCCACTATTTCCTGGGGAAACAAATTCTACATCTTGACCACTTGGGAGAAAATGTTCCCATCACCTCAGTCTTAGAGACACTTTCCAAATCAGTCCCCTTGTTTTAATATCCCTGACAAGAGGAAACATTCACTGTGTATCAAGCCTATCAAGTCCACTCTGAATTTTGTGGCTAAAGTTTTACTGCCTCACCTGTCCTGGAATCAGGGTGGGTGAGGCTCACAGAATTCTTTGTTGGCCTCAGGTGGGATTTTTTGAGCCTCACCCAAGCGAGGCAAAACAAAAGTCAGGAGTGTGATTGGATACTTTCCACTTGTTTCAATGACTGCGGCTCCAACAATATTGAAGAAACTTGACATCATCTCTCTGGATGGGGTGTTTGAGGAACTAGGCATGAAATTAAATAACGGAACCTTCAAGGTTATAACCTCTTGCAAATTGGCACAGGGTACGTAAAATTAGAGATGAATAAATGGCTCAAAGTCTTGTATGGAAGAAGTGGGTGTTGATTCATGGGATACTGGGATCAGTACTTGGAAAAGTGGGGCTGTATTAAACTGAAAGAGAAAACTTACTGGGGTTGACCTTACCAAAAAAATTCTAAGTCCAGGATAGGCAGAAAATGGAAGAGGTTCTGATCTGTTCTTTGGGTAAGTTCAAAGCTGCTATCTTATTCACTCAGTGCATGAAAAAATCAGCAGAAATGTTTTCTTGCTGTTGGGGGGAGGGAAGTGAGATATAAGTCACCTGAATGTTGGCTGAGAGCAGAGAGGGCATCATTGCGCATGCACAGGTGTCTAGCAGCAGAGACCAGTCACGAGGCACTGCTGCTCTCTGCCTGCGTTCGTAGCTCCCATAAAACACATGCCTCACAAACATTGCCATCCCAGTTATGTAGGAGCCCGCAGCCTATTCTGACCCTTACCACTTGCCCAGATCGGCTGCCCTCTCTCTCGTTTCCCATGTCCATGATCAGCCATTGACCCACCCCCCATCCCCAGCGATTGGTCACTCAACACCCCCCTTCAATATCAGCCTTGATCATCCCCTTCCTTCCCCCACCGATTCCACTGCAGAGTGACAGTGTCACCCCCTTGCTGCCGATGTCCTGGACAGGGTAGGGGTGGGTAGGGGGGAGACAATGGCCTCCAGTGAGGCCTTCATGATTGGTTCACGTTGCTGGGTTCATGTTGGAGGCCACAGGGGCAAGTTAATTTGGACAACAGCATCCTGCTTCATTAAATCCATGTAAAATAATGTTTTAAATATATTTAAATAATTTATTCAGCCTCATGCTGGAAACGGATTCGAGGTTGACCTCACCAAATATCTGGTACCGTTAGAGTTGCGAGAGATGAGAAATAAATTTTCTGGTTCTCGCACAATCTTACCATCTCGTCTTGCTCATTGGCCGTCAGGGTGCAATGGTAAGATCGCCCCCACAATGTGGCAAAGAGTAGCGGTAAACGAGAGGATTGGTAAAGTTTTAAAACCAGCAAATCTGGCCTCGTGGACATTTCCTGCCTCATTGAATCACTCGTGGTCTCACCAATAGGGACAAGCGCCATTGCCACATCACTGAAGCACCTGGGTGCTTGGAGGCATGGTTCGGCAATGCCCATCAGGCATTGTTAGCCTGGAACTACTCACCAGGCACACTGGCACTGCCCACAGGTGCATCGTAACTGTGCCAGTCATGCCAAAAAGGTGGGCCTGAGTGAAAGTGGGATAACAGGGGGTGAGGGAAGTGGGGAGCTCTGCATAAGAGGAGAACACTTTAAAGGAAGGCAATGAGGGAGCTCCGCAAGGGATTGGGTATGCAAGTGGGGGTAAGGAATTGGTGAAGGTGGATAAGCGGGGGAGTGGCTTTATTAGTTAAGGACAACATCATAGCAGTGCAGAGGGAGGGAGGTATGGATGATTTAGGAATTGAGTCTCTATGGGTGGAGTTGAGGAATAGGAAGGGAGTGGTTACTCTGTTGGGTGTTTACTACAGACCGCCCAACAGCCCGCGGGCCGTGGAAGAAGGGATATGCAGGGACATTTTAGATAAGTGTAGGAAAAATAGGGTAGTAGTAGTGGGAGATTTCAATTTTCCTGGAGTAGATTGGAGAGGGCTCAGAGCTGTAGGAGTGGACGGGGAGGAATTTGTACAGTGTGTTTTGGAAGGGTCCTTGGAGCAGTATGTGGATGGCCCGACTAGAGAGGGGGCTATACTGGATTTGATTCTGGGGAATGAGCCAGGGCAGGTGGTTGACGTCAAGGTAGGAGAGCATGTGTCAAATAGTGATCACAACTCTGTCTGCTTTAGGATATTAATGGAAAGGACGAGACCTGCCCAGAAGGGAAGGTATTTAACTGGGGGAGGGCTAGATACAGCCAGATTAGGCAAGATCTTAAAGATACCGACTGGGATAAGCTTTTCGAGGGCAGGTTGACGAGGTACATGTGGGAATCTTTCAAGGGAAAACTAAACTCTCTGCAGGAAAGATACGTGCCGGCAAGGAGGAAGGATGGGAAAGGTAGGATTAGAGAACCGTGGCTTACCAGGAATATTGAGGACTTGATCAGGAAGAAGCGAGAGGCTTACATTAGATCTAGGCAACTGGGGACTGAGACAGCGCTGGAAGCTTATAGAGAGTGTAGAAGGGATCTTAAAAGGGGTATTAGAAAGGCAAAAAGGGGCCACGAAGTGGCTCTGGCAGGTAGGATTAAGGAAAATCCTAAGGCATTTTACTCTTATATAAGGAGCAAAAGGATGGTTAGAGGCAAGATTGGACTCTCAGGGACAGAGGAGGGGATCTATGCTTAGAGCCTGAGGGAATGGGGGAGATCCTGAATGAATACTTTGCGTCAGTATTCACGCAGGAGACTGGCCAGATGTCTGTGCCTGATGTTGACAAAGTTGAGGATCGGTTGAGGGAAACAAGGATTACGAGGAAAGAGGTGTTGGGGCTGTTAGGCAGCTTAAAATCATATAAAGCTCCAGGGCCTGATGGCATTTACCCCAGGCTGCTAAGGGAGTTGAGGGAAGACTTGGCTGGGCCTCTGACGCAAATCTTTGTCTCTTCCTTGGACACAGGTGAGGTCCCATAGGACTGGAGGATAGCAAACGTAGTACCGTTGTTTAAAAAAGGTCAGAGGGATCACCCAGGGAACTATAGGCCGGTGAGCTTGACTTCAGTTATAGGTCAGCTAATGGAGAGGATCCTCAGGGACAGGATGTATGAGCATCTGGAATGCTGCGATCTGATCAGAGATACGCAACATGGCTTCGTCAAAGGGAAGTCTTGTCTTACAAATCTAGTGGATTTTTTTGAAGAAGTGACAAAAACAGTTGATGAAGGACATGCTGTTGATGTCGTCTACATGGATTTCAGTAAGGCGTTTGACAAGGTTCCTCATGGTAGACTGATAGAGAAGGTGAAGGCGCATGGGATACAGGGCCGGGTATGTAGATGGGTCTAGAACTGGCTCGGGAGGAGGAGACAGAGGGTAGTAGTGGAAGGCTCTTTTTCCGACTGGAAGCCTGTCACTAGTGGAGTGCCACAAGGCTCAGTACTAGGCCCTCTTCTATTTGTGGTCTACATAAACAACTTGGAAGTTGGGGTAGGCGGTGAGATCAGCAAATTTGCTGATGACACTAAGATGATTGGATTGGCGGGTGCAGAGGAGTAGTGCCAGGCAATACAACAGGACATAGATAGGTTGGTAGACTGGGCAGATAGATGGCAAATGGAATTTAATCCAGATAAATGCGAGGTGATGCATTCTGGCCGGAAAAATGTAGAAGAGAGTTATAGGATAAAAGGTAAAACTATACGGAGCATAGAGACGCAGAGAGACTTGGGGGTGCAGGTTCACAAGTCTCTGAAGGTGTCCTCACAGGTGGAGAAGGTGATAAAGAAGGCGTATAGTAGGTTAGCTTTCATAGAAAAGGGTATAGAATACAAGAGTAGGAGTTTGATGTTGCAGTTGTATAGAACGTTGGTTAGGCCTCACTTGGAATACTGCGTCCAGTTCTGGTCGCCGTACTATCGGAAGGACGTGGAGTCCTTGGAGAGAGTGCAGAGGAGGTTTACCAGGATGCTGCCTGGTATGGAAGGACTGTCCTATGAGGAACGATTAGATAGACTGGGGTTGTTTTCCCTTGAAAGACGTCGGCTTAGAGGGTATCTCATAGAGGTGTATAAGATTATAAGGGGTATAGATAGAGTAAATGGAGGTAAACTTTTTCCACCTTTAGAAATGGATAGGACGAGAGGTCATGGCCATAGGGTGAGGGTGGCTATGTATAGGACGAATATTAGAGGGCAGTTTTTCACACAAAGGGTAGTGGGGGTGTGGAATGCACTGCCGAGTAAGGTGGTGGGAGCAGGCACGCTAGGGCTGTTTAAGGGCCTCTTGGACAGCCACATGAGCGTTATGCAGATAGAGGGATATAGTAGGACTGTTTAACTATGGCTTTTTTTCCCCACAGGTAATTCGGTCCATACTTGACCAACAAGGAGCATGCATTCGGCAGGTGGTGCGAGGACAGCTCTTGGATGTTGATTCATGGGTTGTCTGGTGCTTCATGTCATAAATGAGTGCTTTATCTGGACCATCTGAAGGGCACCATGACAGCTCAGAGACTATCGCTGTAGCTGTGCAGACACTTGGAATTGGGCCGGTGTCTGCGGGAGTTTGCGCGTTCTCCCCGTGGTTGTGTGGGTTTTCTCCGGGCGCTCCGGTTTCCTCCCAAAAATTCGCTCTTAGGCTGATTGGGAAACAAATTGTCCCTATAGTGAGAGTCTTCCATATTAGGAATAACCTAAATTTAGAATAGGATAATGGAATTGCTACTATGTAGTTGTGACGGCGGCGCGGGCTCGTTGGGCCGAAGGGCCTGTTTCCCGTGCTGTGTTGCTCTTTAAACTCTTTAAACTATAATTGGCAAAGGGAGTGCATGCGGGGAGGTTGCAGAGAGAATTGTGACAGCGGACTCATTGGGAGGGTCCCAATGCCTGCGATTTGTGTTGCCATGAGGGGTTACACTGTCGGTGATGATTGGAGGGGGGAGGACTGGCATGATATCTCCCAGTGCACTGAGTAATTGGGATGTCTGCAATATTGCATCCTGAGCAGTCTTCAACCCAGCTTCTCTGTTGAGCATAGGCTCTGCCACATCCCCACCCCTAACAGCTCACTGGAAAATCCGGTTTCTGACTTCTTTGCCACTGGGGATGTGATCTTACCAGCTTACCATGCTGGTTGATTGATGTTGTAAGCTGGTAAGATAGACCAGGAGGTGAAAAAAGAAAATCGGGTTTGTGCGCAGTTTCTCGTCTTTTGCAATCTTAGCAGCACTGTTTTGACAGCAAAATCAGCCTTGCACCCAATTTTAATCTCAATGATTTGATTAATGAATCTGATCTCTATTGTCAGGGCTCACTAATGTTGACCCCTCTTGGTTGCTGAGGTTTCCACTGGTGAAAATCACAGATGGTCCCGACCAATGAGGCCAGATGTGATGACCTTGCTGGTGGGAGCGGAGGCCATTAAGAATACTTAATATTCTGAGCTGAGGCGGTTGGGGACAGGCCTATATCTCGCAGACCTGTTATACACGAGTGCTGTAAACTCGCGATATTAAATTGTTGAAAACCAAATCAAGAAAACATACCATTTTCCCGCTTTATTTATTGTGAATTTTTGAGAAGATTCCGCTTGCAGAATTTTTTGAAAGATTGCACCCTTCATATATTTTTAAGACAAAGCTAGTCAGATCCTTGATAAGCAAGGGGGTGAAAATTTATCGAGGGTAAGCAGGAATGTAAGGTTGAGGTTATAGTCAGATCAGCCATGATCTTATTCAATTGCTGAGCAGGAGTGAAGGGCTGAGTGGCCTACTCCTCTTCCAATTCGTACGTATGGTCATAGCATCAACTGTTTGGGGTTCGATTCCCACAGGACGTTTATCTTTACCATTTCTTATCTCAACCAATCTGATCCATATCTGGCATCCCTGTTATATTATCACTGCCTCTCCACCAATTAAACAACTTGCAGGTAAAAAAATGGATATTTGTGCAAGATACAGACTCCAGAGGAACTGTAACCCAATCTGCATCACTGTGGGAGAAAAGCAGAAAAGGGGAGAGCCTAAGGGAAAAGATGATACAATAAAATGTGTTTTACTTACTAAAATGTGTTGCATCTGCTGTCACAATTCTTCCAGAGGATGTTGTTTGGTCCTTGTTTGAGTTCTCTGTTTTTCTCATCCCCTTCAGCAAACCCTGGTCAGATTGTCCCTAACATGCAAACATGTTATTAAACTTGCAAATGTGGAAAGTCATATTTTGAAATTAATGGTTCAATTGTCTTAAGTTTAACCTTCCGAACGTAACACTGAATGAAACTTAGTTTAGACACACCACACGTAACCTTGACGTTTCCAGCTCGGAGATCAATCTCTCTGACACTAGTCACCGCACTCCAGCACCTGTTCGGGTACAGTAAGGGAAAATTTTGTATGGCCAATGTGCTTAACCAGCATGTCTTTTGGACTGTGGAAGGAAGCCGGAGCAGCCGGAGGAAATGCGCACACACAGACAGAACATGCAGACTCCACCACAGACCATGAATCAAGCTGGGAATCAAACCTGACCCCTAGTACTGTGATGCAGCAGTGCTAACCACTGTGCAACCATGTCACCTGACTCATCCTCTTTTCCCTGTATATCCAGAACTGAAAATCCCTTAACATCTTTCACCATAATCTAAAGTGTATATGACAAGTGTTTATCTTGACTATTTGTGTCCAGTTTTGATTTGAGCACTTCAAAATTTATCATTCCATTAGCAGAGTCAAGTCCTCTTAATCTGGAAAGCAGAAACAATTTCAAACTGTATTCTCTATAACTGTAATGATCCCCATGATCTGCATGGGGAATCACTAATTGACCAAGTTAGGCTTGTTGAACATGAGTTCCCTGAGGACTGGTAATGAGCCAATCAGGTATTGCTTGGGTACCGAGTCCTGTATAAAGCAAGAGCCTGAGAGGGCTCATTAACCTTTTAGTCCCAATTGGGAGCTATGTGTTTACCACAGGCTTGTAGTTATTGTTTATTTTCATTTTGTGCAATAAAAGCACATTCCTTTACAATTGACTCCTGGAATTAATATATTGGCAATGAGATCAAAGGAACATTTTTGGAACCCTACTCATCAAATCTTGGTAAGTCTGTGTTGTTCAGTTTTGCAATGCCATTTTTTTTGGGATGTTGGAACCATACAATGTGAGTATTGAGGACTGGCTGAGAAAATGAGGTACTTCTTTTGAGCAAATGAAATAGGAGTTACTTTGCAAAAGATCATTCTGTTGACTGTGTGTGGGGCTGCAACATTCAGTATTATAAAAACTGTGATGTGCCAAAAGTCCAGGACTTTTGAAGAGTTAGTAGAAATGGTGGCAAGTCATTACAATCTTAAACCTTCCATGATTTTGCAATGGTACAGGTTCAATACAACTATTAGATTTGCAGAGGAATCAATGATGGAATTTCTGATGTGACAAAGAAAACTGGCAGAGCATTGCAAATATGGCACAACACTACCAAAAATGTGGAGAGACCATTTAGGTATGCAGTATAGATGATCTAGCAACTCAAAGGAGATTTTTGGTAGAGCCAAATCTAGATTTAGAACAATCCATAAAGCTGGCCTTAGCTTTGGAGAATGTGGACTAATGGGCCTAAGAAATGCAAAGATCTTTAAATAGTAACATCCATAGGATTGAGAGAGTCCCTGACCATAGGCCCAAGTTCCTGTTGAACATACTTGTGAAATCCCCCTTTGGACAAGGGAAAACAAGCAAGCAAAGAACCCACACAATTCTGATACTCTCTGAGAGAGATTCCCACAGTTTAGGGAGCAGCAGCATACCAGCACTGTGCATGCAGCCAGGGAGCCCCAAGCAAGTTACCAAAACAAACAGAGCAGAATTGAGATCTTGGACAGTTTTTCAGGAGGAAATACTAATATGATGCTAACTTTAAAATGATATTGGAATGAGTGTGGAATGCTTTGAGCTTTTAGGTTTGCTGATATTATGATTTTATGCTTGATTATGTATATTAAAATGTTTATTTACCATTTCAGCCTCTCTGTGCTTGTTACCTGTCAATAAAAGAATAAGTGCTGTTAACTGGATTTATTCAATTTTTGTTCCACTGTTTATTAACATAAGGGTTATGTTAACAAATAAAACACAGGCCCCCATTTTAACCCCATCCCCACTCAGCGTACACAATAATGGTTAAAATGACACTGAGGTGAGTTAACAGCCTGAGGTTGCATGGCACCTGCCTGTTACTATCTTGCCTTTGCCAAATTTGAAGGTCACCAAGGCTCTCAATTCCATGCAGATTAATGTACTTGTAGCCTGAAGTCTCAGCCCAAAGATGTCATAAAGCTGCCATGTAATAAAGAAGCAGTCAGGAGGATACCTACACTGCTGGCAGCAAAGTATCAATGAGAAAATCTCAGCTCAAAATCCTCATGGACCAAGAGGATCAGGACTGTCCCCATGACCCCCAAAAACCACTGGCCAGACTTTCTGAAGTGTACCCAACAGCTGTGGTACCTTCAATTCTCATCTGCACTTTCCCCATCCTGAATGAACCCCTCCAAACCCCCCTCCCACTAATTGTCAGATACCAATCCCAGGATTTCTCTGTGACCTCCTGCTTTCCATGCAGGTTTGATTATAGTTTAGTGTTGAAAAAGGGGATCTTTTTGGCTTAGTTGGCTGGATAGTTGGTTAACGATGCACAGCAACGCCAACAGTGTGGGTTTAATTACCACATTGGCTGAAGATATTCATGAAAACTCTGGCGTCTCAACCTTGCCCCTTGCCTGAGGTGTGGTGATCCTCAGGTTAAGTCACTCAATAAAGCAGCCTATGGTCATCTGGGTCTATAGCAACTTTGTAAAAGGGAAACTTGTAATCTAACTGAAAGAATATGGAAAAATCACACACGCCACACTAAGATGCACACAGTAACTCAAATGAATTACTCACCTACAGATTTTGATTGTTTCCTCTTTTTCCTCCAAAAATATAAAGCTGGTGCACCAGCTATGATCAACACGAGCAAGGGCACAATAACAGCTGCAATTTTGCCTATACTAATCTTTTCTTCTTCACACACTGTGTCAGTAGTAGCAGTTCCGAGTGTGACCTGCTTTTTATTGATTTCCTCACAACTGCGGAAAATGTCGAAGATGTTAAATCAACACAAAAATCTACTATAGTTGTTGTTTGTATAATTATAACTAACTTGTTACAATTAATCTCTTATTTGAAATCTTATTTCAAGCCCAGTTGAGTTTGAATTCAATTTACCATTACAGGAAATGACTGAAGGCTGGTCCATTTGATTTGACCAAAGTAACTATTGGCCAGGGCATCTTGAATAACTCTCAAATTCCTCTTCCGAAGACGATAATGAGGTCTGTTACTTCATGACACACACCAGCCTGACTGGAAGGATATTGCTGTTCCTGCACTGAGTCAAAATTCTGGGACTCCCTCCCTAGTAGCGCTATGGATGTACATACATCAGAAAAAGCGCAGTGGCTAAAAGGCAATAAATACTGTCCCATCCAGTGATGCACAATTCTCGTGAACAATTTTGAAGAGTTTTATTTAAATTAAAACCTCAGAACTGAGCTCTGCCAAAGCATTGAACTGAAACACTAACTGGTCTTTTCTCTAAAATTTTCTTTCTAGGATTTTAAAAATCCAGAAATGCCTACTTGTGATAATATCAGGTGAATATGAAAGGAGTCTGCAGGACACTTCCGTAACAGTTATTCACCATTAACATAGGAGGAAAGATGACTGACAGTAGTGAGGTGTCATTTATTATTAACATGCTCATCAGGTCAAACCTGGACAAGGAGACCTCCTGCTGATTGCCACTTACTGCACCAATCAATACTTCAGTCCTGTTGCATGTTGAACATTGCCTGGAATCAGCAATGAGGGTGACAAGGACACAAAACGTTCTTAGGTGGGGGACTTCAATGTCCATCACCAGAAATGGCTCTACTGATTCCAGCAGCACAATGACTGAGCTGGCCAAGTCCTGAAGGGCATTTCTGCTGAAGCCTGCAGCAGGGGATACAGAAATCATCAAGTGGGAAATATTGACTTGGCCACACATTGACCAATCTGCCTGTCACAGATGCATCTGTCTATGACAGTATTGGTAGCAGTAACCACCAGTACTGTCTTCGCATTGACGATACCCTCTACTGTGTGTATGGAACTGCCGCCATCATCATTGAGACAGACTTAGAATAGATCTAGCAGCTCAAGTTTGGTTGTCTGAGGTGCTGTGGGCCAGCAGTAGCAGAATTGAACTCAATCACAATCTATAACCACATGACCAAGTGCCAAGAGGCACCAGATAGTGCCATGGGCAGGAAAGAGCAGCCCACTGTGCACTCTGCAATGGGATCATTGGGGAAGGGAGGGGCTGATCGGGAGGCGGCCAGGGCACAAGCGCCAATCTCCCCACTGACAGTTTGGTACATATGCAGTGACTCGCTGAGCGCAATGCTGCTGGCCTCTTCAGTGGGATGAGACCTTGCCCTCCCACGTTTTGATATACAGTGTTGGAAATTGCTTAAACTAAGCATACCCAAAACACAGGTGGGAAATTCTCCCATTTTCCCAAACATTGGGCACTTTTTTCTGCGAGAATCCCAGCCATTGCATCCTTTTAATTTAGTTTATTCTGTGTTTTAAATTTATCCCTCAATTTATTGCTAATAGTTTACTGGTTACTGAGAAGCAACACAGAACAATTCCTGTGCATGAAATCCTTTCACTTAAGGAAATGAACACCTTTCCTGAATCAGTTTTTCATTTTCAGGGCACTGTTAGTCCTGCTGTGATCTCAACTGTTTCATCCTGTTGAGCTTCACAACCCTGGAAACCAGATTGCTGCAGATAAAATCAGAATGCAGAGATAAATCTTCAGAGACTTGGTTTTAAATGTTACCAAAGCATTGCCTAACTGTCCGTCTGGGGTATTGCGTTTGCCTCTGAGGTAGCACTGGTTAAATGCAGGTACTGTTGGGTTCTTGCTTCATTCCAAATATGCTGCACATTTTGCGCCTTTAACAACCCAATAACTGGCACAAAGTGACAGTGCAATGGGACAGAGGTGGCACAGCGGTTAGCACTGCTGCCTCAGTGCCAGGGATCTGGGTTTGATCCCCAGCATTTTCACATTAACACTGCAATGAAGTTAATGTAAGTCTACTTGAGCCACTAATAAACAAACAACCACATACTGTTACATTCGAATTCCCCAGTAGCCAGTGGCGTCCGAATCTCATGAGTGAATTTTAAAAATTACAACCAGCCATACATCAATGTTACAAGTATAAACATCCTGGATTCTTTTCTATGTACTCACACTGTCCATTTCTCACATGCTTCAGTTGATGAAGCATTGTTCGAATATGTTCCTTTGGGGCACATCTCACACACAGTGTCTTTGAACTGTGTACCTGAAAAATAAATGTATCAAAATCAATACCAGATCTTTGGAATTAGCTTGTATTAAGGGCAGTTTGAAATGCAGTTCTGTGCTTGTGATTACCAGCTCTAATACAGGGCATTTATCTGTGTAATTTGTTCAGATTTACCCATTACTTGTCCCTGCAGCTTGAGAGCACAGCCCAGTGGGGCCATCATTAGAGGCTCCCCTGATGTGTCTGTTGCTATTGGGATTTTAAAATTTGGACCATACTTCCTGTTATTATTTTATGAA
Organism: Sphyrna mokarran; assembly: GCA_024679065.1. Classification (NCBI taxonomy): domain Eukaryota; kingdom Metazoa; phylum Chordata; class Chondrichthyes; order Carcharhiniformes; family Carcharhinidae; genus Sphyrna; species Sphyrna mokarran. The sequence continues at coordinate 4,118,825 of JAGIQG010000028.1, forward strand.
CTCCAGTTTACTCAATTTTATGGGCGGTTCACTAAAACCAGATTTAAAGTAGGTGAGAGACCAAGAGTTCACTATTTTTTTTTAAACAAACAAACTTGGAGTACTGTGTGCAATTCTGGTCGCCCCACTACAGGAAGGATGTGGAAGCTATTGAGAGGGTACAGAGGAGATTTACAAAGATGTTGCCTGGATTGGGAGGCATGCCCTATGAAAATAGGTTGAAGGAGCTAGGTCTCTTCTCCCTGGAGAGATGAAGGCTGAGAGACAACCTCATAGAGGTTCATAAGACAAGAGGAATAGATAGGGTGGATTCTTGGAGGCTATTTCCCAGGGCTGAAATGGTCACTACAAGAGGACACAAGTTTAAAGGTGCTGGGGACAAGTACAGAGGAGATGTTAGGGGTAAGTTTTTCACTCAGGGTGGTGAGTGAATGGAATCGGCTGCCGTCAGTGGCAGTAGAAGTGAACTCGCTGGGGTCTTTTTGAGAGACTTCTGGATAAGTACATGGGATTTAATGGGATTGGGAGTTACAGATGGTTCTATGGCCTGGTAGGTATGGGTATGATCAGCGCAACTTGCGGGCCGAAGGGCTTGTTTGTGCTGTAGTATTCTATGTTCTAAAATATATAGAGATAAGCTCATTGCTCAACACTATTTCAAACCAGAGAAAGATTCAAAAATGTTGGGTGGGATTTTTGTCCCTCTGCAGTGTGTTTCACAGCTATGGAGACAATATGTTTTTCCCATTGGTGGGACTATAAGATCCTGCCAGCATGAATTGCAGCAAGACTTTGGTGTATATTTGTGACCCTGAACAACTGAAACTACCTGGCAGTATTGGGAAGTTTGCACATCCTTATCCCTGACGGGCTGCACAGACAAATTTCAGACAGTGATTCAAAGCCATCAGCTTATAACCTAGGCTGGTCAACCAGCATCTGTCCATACAAAGGGACCTCAACCTTCCTTTTAATTCCTGATGATTGAGACATTCAACAACCTTAGGGACCCAGGTGAGGAATGCACATTCTTTGCCAAAAGACAACGTGGAGATTTGGAAGCGATGTGATAAAAACCTCACTTGTGGAACCAGTAATATTGCCTTGCTGAACTATAAAGTCTCAGTTTGAACTTTAACACTGAACTAGCAACATCACAGAAAGGCAGTTCTGGCTGAAGTTGGAACCTGACCCTATCTATACTGCTTCCATTAGAAATTCTGTACCATTGTCTACAACATTGGGATTGTAACAGTATGCAAGAATGAATCAGTGTGTTAAGCTCTATTGCTGCAGGTAAACTTTGTTGAGTTGGAAGTTGTTCTGCCATCTGGATATCTTCATTACCTTTCTGTTCTTTAGCATCAAATTGTTCTTTACCAATTCTCCAACTATAGTAATGGAAGATAGCTAGTTTATCCCATTTTTCACAGGGCAAAGGAACTCTCAGCCCATCTCTATAGTGTTTTCCCTTTTCTTTCTTCACGCAGTTTACCATAGCAAAGGTCAGAGCAGTAGAGGATCCTTCCTGTCATGAGCATATTAGTATTAAGCTCATCTTTTTGCTTGCCCATGTGCTATGCTGTGACCAATAGATGCTCCTTAGCACAGTCTCTGCCACTGACATGCTGACTGGGGATTACAGCATCTCTTTTGTGGTCTCTGGGTTTGTCTTGCAGCAGGAGGTTGAAGCTCTTGTGGTTACTGGTTCCTTTCTAGATGACTATCTGCTTGAGGCGTCATGGTAAGCATGTGAGTGGTTGGTTGATCTGGCCAATGAGGGGCTTCTGGCATCTGTACAGCAAGTGGATAAACTGACTCCACAAAGAGAAGTCAATTCAGAGCTACAGTCCCAGACAGGAGGATCTTTCTTCTGAGAGTTCTTGGGAACTTGCAACTCTATATAATTTATACCTGTGGTTCTCTTGGCAATCTAGGTGGCATAATGGTTAGCACCGTTGCCTCACAACACTAGGTTCGATTCCCAGCTTGGATCATGATTTGTGTGAAGTTTTCACATTCTTCCGTGGTCTGTGTGGGGTTCCTTCGGTTTCGTCCCACAGTCAGAAAGACAATGCACCAATGGTTAGAGGAATTGTCCATCCTAAATTCTCCCTCAGTGTACTTGAACAGGCACCAGAGTCTGCCAACTAGAGGATTTTCACAGTAACATCACTGCAATGTTAATATAAGCCTACTTGTGACACTAATTAAAAAAATCTTCTGCTATTTTGAGGAGATTTAGGGCAGCCTAGAACTTGAAGTCAGATTCCTCTGGGCTGTCCCAATTTTTCACAAATGTCTTTTTCAGTTACAATGAAAACATTGGACTGAAATTATCTGACGTTGATCACAGCTGCAGGAGGCTTTGCTCCACATTGCTGACATGGCCACTTAACTGGTCAGTTAGGATATTACTTCCCTTGCCTGGATTGTCTGTTTCTGTGCTGTTTCATGAGCTGGACTGTGGAGTTTATTTTGTACCACAGTATTTGCTTCTCTTAATATGGATCTGTGCTGTAAATGGATTTCAGATTGACAGGCAATCTGAGTGGCTCTCAAAAGGTTAGACCTTCCTTCACTTGAAGCACGTCACTGTCTGCAACTACATCAATTCTATCTATGATGAACTCAGATTTTAGGGCACTGTAATTTTTTTGTATAGCTCATTAATAAAGAGGTTCACAGGTTCTCCTCGTTGCCAGACACATTTAATAAATTTGACCTTTCAAGGATTTTGTTATTTTGAAGGTTAAATAAGTGTCACACCAATTTAAAACTCTACTGAATTTTGTAGATAATTTGTTTATTCCTTGTCTAGTTATATACCATCAGCTATCAGGTCTACTGTAGTAAGTGGTATGTTATCTTGTTTCGCTTCTGTCTTGTTATCCAGGTCTGAATCTGTATCTAATGAATCTCTCTCAATTCCCAATTCTGTGATTGATCTGGGCCTTGGATAAGCCAAAACTGATTAAGAAGGGTAAATTTCTGATCAATGGTTAAATATTTTTACGTTCAGATTTAGTTTTAAGAGATTTCAGAAAATCCAAGCTGATGTAGTGTTTCTGTATGAAGGGTTTTCCCACACTTGCTGGTCATGTTCGGCTCCCACAGTAATGCTGCTCATTATCACAATGTTTAGATTTTTCAACAATGGATGCCTGGACCCATTTGTAAGAATTCTCACAGCTTTAGCTTTGTTTTCATGTTAAATCAACTGTCAAATCCCAGCTTTTGAAGCTGACTACTCAATTGTGATTAATTTTTAATTAAATGTTTTATTTTCAAAACAAGCTCCACCATCATGTGTTTGGGCATAGACTCGGGTATAACGCTGCGATTTAAGTAGTAATTTCTGACCACTGCAGTTCCTGAACTTTTTCAGCACTCGCTTAATCCAGAGATTTTTAAATCTTTAGCTTATCCCTGTTAGGTCTGCTGATTCTTCATTGTCTGGGTTTTGAAGCTGGATTTCCGCAGGATTCCATGGAGTCTTTGGTTGCAGCAAAGAGCCTTATTTCTGTCTTCAGCTTCTATTTGGAGCTTTTCTCCAATTTCCTTCTGCTTCTCAGTTTTTGACCTTTTCTTCAGGTTAGAATGCTTCATTGCTTTGCCAGGATTTTAATGTTCTTCTGCAGTCTTTGAGGTTTTGTATTGTTCCATTTGCCACCACCCTGTTACAGATGTTCAGTAGTTTGATAGGTCACAATAAGATATCATACTCATAGATAGTTCAACAGTAAATATTAACTACTGGTAATTATATACATGTACACAGTAAAAGAACAAAGAACAAAACAGCACAGGAAACAGGCCCTTCGGCCCAATGAGCCCACACCACCACTCTGATGTTCCCACCTCTACCCGTGATCCCTGTCTGTTTATAGATCTATGTATGAAAAACCAAATTTGAGACAATTTAGGGAGAATTTGTTTTGCCAATTAGCCTAAGAGCACAACTTTGGGATGAGAGGAAACCGGAGCACCCAGAGAAAACCCACGCAAGCACAGGGACAATGCGCAAACTCTCCATGCTTGCTTCTGTCCCAACATGACATTATACTCCATGTAGGAATATAGAAACAGGAGTTGGCCATTCAGTCCCTCCACCTGCTCTGCCACTCAATAAGATAATGGCTGATCTGTGAACACAAAGGCTTAACTTGTCTAATTTCTCCTTGTAATCTGACCTATGGAGTCCAGGCATCATTCCTGTAAACCTGTGTTGAACTTCTTCCAAGATTAAAACATTCTTCCTAAGGTTTGGTGTCCATACCTGCTCACAATACTCTAAGTGAGGTCTAACTAAGCTTTTGTACAACTGCAGTATAACATTTACTTGAAAAAAAGTAAAAGTTACCACGGATGCTGGAACAAAGCTTTGACAAATGGTCATCTGGATTTGAAATATCAGCTCTCTTCTTTCCTTAAAAATGCTGCCTGACCTGCTGAGATTTTCCAGACTTTTCTCTTTTGATAACATCTGCTTCTCTACACTCCAGCCCTTTAGATACGAAGGCTAGCATTCTGTTGGCTCCTTGATTATTTTCTGTATCTGTTTGTGGCATTTTAAGGAGCTATGCACCTGAATCCCCAAACTTTGTTGGACAGCTACTAAATTTAATATTGTGCTTTCTAAAAAGTATCTTGACGTATCCTTTTTTGATCTGAAATGGATAATCTTACACTTATTTATATTAAACTCCATTTGCCACAGGTTGGCCAATTCACCCAATCAATATCCTGTTGTAGTTTTGTGTTGTTCACAACACTAATTACAATGCTGCCCAATTTTGGGTCACCCGCAAATTTGGATATTTTAATTTTTGTGCCATTATCCATGTTGTTAATGAATATTGTAAATAATCAAGGCCCCAAGACAGATCCTTGCGGGACATTACTAGTCACATCCTCCCAATGTGAGTATTTACCCATTACTACTACTCCATTTCCTGTTGGTCACTCAATTTCCTATCCACATCAGCAATCTACTGAAAATTCTATGGGTTCTACCATAGCTAACGATCTCTTGTGTGGGGCTTTATCAAAAGCCTTCTGAAAGTCCATATAAACAACATCCATTGACTTGCCTCTGCCCACCAACTGTATCACCTCTTCAAAGAATTCTGAGGTTTATCAGGCATGACCTACCCTTCATGAATTCATGCTGACTCTCCCCAAATAACTGTAATTTCAAGATGATCAGTTATACAATTGTTGAATAAAGATGCCAACAATTTCCCCATCACAGATGTTAGGCAAATTGATCTGTAATTCCCTGGTTTCCTCAGTCACCATTCTTTAAAAGCAGAGTAACATGATCCAATTTCCAGTCCCGGGATATGACTCCTGAATCTAGGGAACTTAGGAAGATTAGGATACCGACAATGTGCTCTTCTCCTTCTTTTAACATGTGTGGATGGAAACAATTGGGTCCTGGGAATTACTCTTCAGTTCCATTAGTTTCCCCATTATTGATGATTCACTGAAGCTAATTCTATTTTGACCCTGTTCCTGATCCTCTATTAGCTTCTGTGGAACTTCCGGCAAGCTATCCTCCCTTTCTATTGTAAATACTGAAGCAAAATACTTGTTAGCAAGTCTGCAATTTCCCCAAGTTCACTGACAACATTCTCACCCTAGTCTTCAGTGGACCAATAGTGACTTTTAACCAGTCACTTCCCCTTTATATAATTACAAATCTCTGCAAGTTTCCTTTTATAATCCTTTCTTGTCACTCTTATAAGCCACTTTGTGGCCCTTTGTTGGTCTTTGTATGTGCCTGTTCTGTGAGATTGTATTATTCTTTGCATTCTCATAAGCTTTTTAATTTTGTGCTGTCCCTTACATCCTTCAAAGTTCATGCTGTTTTTTAAAGTGAGGCAGAACTTTTCCTTCTCATGGGCACAAACTGCTGCTGAAGAGTATTACATTTTCTTTGAATATCCTCCAATGTTCCTCAGTTGTTCTACCTGTGAGCAGTATCCTAACCTATTGTGGACAGTCTTTGCCTCATTGCATTAAAGTCCACCTTGCTTAAATCCAAAATTTTCGTGTCCAACCTTTTATCTTTCAAATCCTAGAATCCCTACAGTACAGAAAGAGGCCATTTGGCCCATAGACTCCACACCAACCACAATCCCACCCAGGCCCTGTTCCTGTAACACCATGTATGTACCCTCAACTCCCTTGACACTAGAGTCAACTTAGAATGGCCAACGCACCACACCCATGTTTGAGTCTCTCAGTTGCAGATCAGTAAAGGAGACATGAGTTCAGCTTCTTCATAAAACTACCATAATTTCTTTGATCAAATTCACTTTATCTATTCACTAATGCATAAATTCTGCATTACATTCTCCTCTACACCCAGTGTCACTTGTCACCTCTTTATATATCCCAATGACATCTATTAAATGATTAACATCCAAATTAGAACTTAAATGCAAGATGATTGTTAACCCATTCCTAACTACTTGCACATCCTTGGAGTGTGGGAAGAAACTGGAGCACCCCGGGGAAACCACAGACACAAGGAGAATATGCAAACTCCACAGAGTGACCACAGGCCACAACTGAACCTGTGAGGCAGCAGTGCTAATCACTGTTCCACTGTGCTGCCTATTAAATGCTACACTAAGCTCAATCATGTTATAATCACTGTTTAACTAGTACTCACGAACAACTAAGTTACTAATTAAATCAGGTTTGTTGCTCAGTACTAGATCCAGTAATGCTTGGTCCCTTGTTGCATCGAAGACATGCTGTTGTAGGAAACTATTCCAGACACACTCCAGAATTCATAACCTTTCTGGAAGGTACCTGTTACAATCCATATTAAGATTAAAATCACCCATTAATACTACTCTGCTTTACTACAAAGTTGCCTAATTTCAGCATTTATACAATCTACTGTTTTCTGGGCTACTACCAGATGTCCATTGTGGTTTTGGTTTCTTTATGGTTCCTCAGTTTCACCCTTAGCATGCACAAGAGACCCTTTCTCCTAATTATATCCTCCCTCACTGTAGAAGTGATTCTGTTATTGATCAGAATTGCTACACCCTCTGCAGTTTACCCTATCCCTTCTGTATAACCTGATATGTTTAGTTCCCAATCTTGACCATTCTGTATCCACGTCCTAGTAATGGTTACTACATTAGAATTACTGATTTGAATCTGTGCCTGAGGCTCATTCAGTTTGTGCCGTATAGTCCATACATTACTGTAAAGAATTCAAATTTTGACTGTACTGGTCATGTGTTTTCTTAATCACTATGTGGACAGTACTGTTTCCAATTCTATACTGACCCTTTATACTACAAGAACCAGATAGTAGGAATGAGGCTATCAAAACTCTGCCACCAACGATGAGGAATAGCGAGGGACTGAGGGTTGTGCAGAAGGCTGGGGTCAGGATTGTCAGGTTCACAAAGTAATCTGTGGCTTGAAGTATTTGCAGTGACAGGAATGTGAAAATCCATAGAGATTTAAAAAAAAGTTAGGTTATTAGTCACAAGTAGCGCTTATATTAACACAGCAATGAAGTTATCGAAATTCCCCTGGTTGCCACAGTCCGGCACCAATTCAGGTCAATGCACCTAACCAGCACGTCTTTCAAAAATGTGGGAGGAAACCAGAGCACCTGGATGAAACCCACATAGATACAGGGAAAATGTGCAAATTCCACAGACAATGACCCAAGCTAGGAACTGAACCCGAGTCCCTGGCACTGTGAAGCAGCACTGCTAACAACTGGGCCACCATGTCAGATAAGGCCAGTGATTTTAATTTGGATATACTGTACGACAGAGCAGGAATATACACTAGAGCTTGGAGATGATGGGATGATAATAGTGTGGACAGGAATGTGGGAAGGTCAAGCTTTGGACAGAATTGAGTTTTGACCAGTAAAGGTAGGTAAGCAATAGGTAAATCAATATGGCCTAATTATAGATGAAAAACATTTTCCTGGGATGATTTAGTGCATCTGAAAAAGAGACTCTAGAAGACCAATTCTCTCTTGCAAAAATTCTCAAATGCAAAACAGAAATGGGGATTATTTTGGATCTCCTCTCCATCAGGGAGGGGCAATGATCAATGACCTGGAATGCTGGCTGTAGACATTCTTAATTAACATTTGGATTGGTTTCTTATCCAATTAACAGCAGTTAATAGTCTCTCAAAGCTGGAATACTAGAGACCTTCCAGCTTCAGGAGGTGCATCTGATTGCAGTGCAAGCCAAGTAATTTCAAAGTCACTGCAATAACAAAGTGCCCTCTCAGTCAATTTTTAAAAGAATTTAAAACATTCAAAGCTATCACCGAGAGAAAAGGGGGCGGAATCCCTCTATAGGGTGATTTGTGGCTGTAATCCCACACAGGTAGGCAAAGGGAGCCTGTAGGTTTGCCTGGGCTACTGCTGTGTGTCTGCCTCCAGGCAGATGACTTGCCTCTTTGCGACCCGAAACTAGAGACCAATTAGAAATTCCTAGACAGCCTCGGTTTCCTACCTTTAACAAGGCTCTTAATGACTTTAATTGCCTATTGTCCCTGCGGAGTGAGTGACCTTCCAGGCTGCTGAACCCAAATGGGAAGCCAGCCACCTACATCATTTTTAAGCCCAATCTGCACCTATTCCTGATATTGGCAGTGCCCAAATGTTTCAGCTCAAAGACAGATTTGTCCAAGATGCCCATTGGGGTAAATCTGACAAACCATAGGAGTCAAATTGGGTGACCCAATGCAGCTTGCTTCTCTGGGAGCAAATTCCTTCATAATTTTATCAATTTTGGTTTGTTTCCCAAGCACTGCCCACAATTAATCTGATAGGCCAGCTGAAGGCTAAATGGCATTTTAGGATCAAGTATTTAGCAACCTGCCCACATACCTGTTTGTCTATTCTCTGCTGTTATTGTAACACCTAATTCTGAAGTTTATAGTGCAGGAAAGTCAAACACACCTTCCTCCACAAGGCAGGATTTAATAATGAAATGCAGAAATTCAAACCATACCTTTTTCTTTAACTCCTTCACCTGGAGGACACGTTTTGTGCTTTCTGCTCATCTGGCAGGTGCTGTCAGTGCAGTAATACCCTTCTTTCGGTCCACATATTGTATTACGTATATAGGTACATGAATGCTTAGCTTGCAGCCCCAACTCTAAACAGAAAACATGAATAAGCTACAAGTGGAATCAATATGATCCTTTTACTTTAGCCTTCCTTACAAGGTAGGCAATGAAATAGAAGAACTTAATTATTATAATCTAGAGGATTCATTTTTGGGTGATTAACCTGATGGAGCCACCAGCCAACTGTCCAAATTCCATGAAGAGGTGACCTTTCTCAATTTATATTTTTAACATTTTTCTCTGTTTTCTGTGTGCTCTTTCACCAATCACTCATACCAAAATTCTACCTCCTTTCAAACGATCCAGAATCCAGAGATCTTTAGGGAGGCAGTTCTAAATTTCTGCTATACTTTACTTGAAAAACTGCTTCTCCATTTAATTCTTAAATGGACAGGTTCTAGTCTTAAAAATTAATAATTGTCAGTCATCATTTACTGGTTTATCCTCCATGGCAACACCTCTACCAGCATCTATTTGCCAATCATTCAGCACTCTTCTTGTAGTAAAAATTGTTCTTTCCTTTACATTTGGTGTCCTTGCAGATTGTTGTGATGAGTACAAGGCAAAAAGCTTCAACAAAAAGTCTATCTTTCAACAATAATCTTTCTTTCTTTGTATCTTCTCAATTCAATCCCTTTAAAATGTTAAAGCGTTTAATTAATTCAATCCTCGAATACTAAGCTCAAGGAATATAAATTAAATGTACCAGGGTCACAGGGGCAATTTAAGATTTGGAGCACACCAGGGATTGGTGTTGGCGTTGGAGGACGAGGACGAAGGTCTCCAGTTCCTCAGGGGAGGATGTCCCCAATCTGAAAGGACATTCCAAATGAGGGATTTCCCCTACCTCCTGCCTGAGATAGAAGGTGTACCCTCAGGCACTTGTCAACCTATAAATTGAGGCTGGGCAGGCTTGGACAGTCTCTCTGTCCAAGGCCCTGTCTCCAGCAATCATGTCTTGGTCAGGATGAGTGAAATTCCATCCATGCAATTCTACATTGCCCCCACCCACCTGATTCAGAATCCATCAGGGAATGGGAGAACATAAGTTCTGACTAACAATTGCTTTACTGCTGTTCCTGAGAAAACACGGGGCAAATATTCCCAACTCGCCCTCCATGGGAAAGTGGAGCAGGCAAAGAGTGGACCATGGAAAAGTCCATTGACCTCGGGCAGGATTTATGATTTTGGGATGAGTGCAGCTGTAAAACTCCACCCCCAATTTCCAAAACTTATTACACCATAAACAAAAGGATCAAGAATCGGTCATTCTGTCCCATGATTCAATAAGATCACGGCTCATGGCTTTAACTCCGCTTTCCAGCCTGTTCCCCATAACCCTTGACTCTCAGAACTTTGACAATCTGCACCTTGAATATTTTAAAAATGTCAGCCTCCATGACAGTGAAATAAATGTGATTGTGATATTTACCTTGATCACAAACTTTACACTTCAGACATTTTTCTAAGCCATTTGGATGTTCGATATATTCTCCATCTGTACAAGGTTTACATGTTGTACCAAATTCTCTCGTGCAATGTTTGAACACTATGGTGCCTGCAAGAAAACATATGCAAGTCAGTTATGGAATTAGAATACTTATGTTCCTGGAAAACTGACAAAAAATTCTGCTGCAAAAGGCTAAGAAAAACAAAACTGGAAATGACATGAGAAGCTTCATTATTTTTAGACAGCAATAACAGAAGTTCAGGAGGCACTGGCATATCTGAACGTAATCAAGGAGCTTACTCATGTAAAGATGCAAGTTTGGGGGAGGGGGGGGTGGTGAGGAAGGGGCATGATTCTCCCATCCCACCGCAGTAATTTTTTAGCTTTGTGCCCTAAATTAGTGCAGTGAGTCGGGAGAATCACCTGTTGGCCAATTCACATGTGCATTTCCCAATGCAGACATCCGGCACTGCCTATAAACCGGTGAGAACACAAGCAATTTGCGTCTGTTTTTAATTTTATTTTGTGATTAGTGGGCCCGGGACTGAATTCTCCAGGCCCGCTAGCATCTCCCACCCCATCAGGGATATTTCATTCCAGTGCGATTGAGAATAATTCTCTATGTTCAGGGAACTAGTAGGAGACCCTGCTAGAATAAAGAGGGGTGGGGGTGCCATCTGGGCAGGGGCACCCTGACAGTGCCAGCCTATACATCCAGCATTGTCCAAGATACAAAATGCCCATGTCCGGGGACAATGAGGCGATTCAAACGTGAAGTCACACTGTAAAAACTATTGTGATTTGTACCAGTTTTCCCATGAATTCGACATTTAGAATTATGGGAGAATTGCGGCATAGATACTTGACCATTACATAAAATTAAACATACTAGATATCATTAAAACACGGGGAGGCAGTGGTTTTGTCACTGAATTAGTAATCCAAAGACCCAAGTAATGTTTTGGGGGCCTAGGTTCAAATCTTACCATGGCAGATGGTAAAACTTGAATTAGATTTTTTTTAAAAATCTGGAGTTATAAATCTAATGATTAATGAATTTTTTGTCATAAAAAATCATCTGGTCCTTTACAGAAGGAAATCTATCACCCTTATCTAGTCTGGCTTCCATGTGACTCCAGCAATATGACTGACTCTTACATACCCTTGGGATGGGCAATAAATGCTAGCCAAGCCAGTGAGGCCCACACCCAGTGGGGGAAAAAAAAAATCACAAAGCTTAGGGCTGCTGCATTCAGGAGCGAATGTTTTCCATATTTGTCTCAATAATCTACAGATTTTTAATGACTTGTGCAAAAAATCAGTTTCTTAACAGTGAGTTAAGGTTATAATGTCAGCTTCCATTGCAACACTCCAGAGAGTTGGTGTTGGACTTCTCCATTAACACTGAAGGAAGTTTTTCCTGCAGGTTTCCTAGTGTACCATGTGCATTTCTCTGTGCACACCCATCAGCCTTTATCTGTAACTTGGTCAATATAAAGTCCTCAGCTGTAGAACTAGTGTGCATCCTTATGGCAGTTGAAGGTGTATTTGTTAATGGAGATAATGTGTGAGATTATTAAACATTTTCCTTCACTGCATCCAGGTATCTGGGACTAGATTCTTGACACTGACCTCTTCTCCCTCATCAATGCCTTCTGAGCATGTGCCTGGAAAGTACAGAATATCGTGTTTTTCTTTCATCTCTTCCACCAAGAGCTCCAGCACAGCATCTGAAAACCTAAGTCTATGCTCTCTCCAGCTGCTACCCATTATTGATTTCTTCATAACACACTATTTAGAATGATCTCCGCATCATCAGCAGGCACAATGTCCTTCCCCTTTAACAGATTCAGTCACCTTCCAAACATACAACCACTTCCTTCTGGAAGGACAAGGGCAGTACATACATGGGAATATCACTTGAAGTATATTGCCTTTCCTTTGCAGTCACTGGGTCAAAATTCTGGAATTCCCTCTCTCGTGCCATTGTGGACAGCTCACCATCACCTTCTCACGGGCAATGAGTGCTGATCAACCAGCAAAGCTCATGTCCCAGAATTAATTTTAAAAGGTCAAGATATCAATACTATTGATCCACTGTTGGTGTGTATCTCCAGTGAACCCAGTGGGGAATGTTGACTGCACACAGAAACCACTGAAAGGCAAAGGCACAGATTTGACATTTTGCCTACCTTTTAAATATAGTTGTGATTTAATGGTGTATCACAGTCCCTGTGTTTTCCAGGGATTATCCAATTTAACCCTGTGTTTCAGTAAGGATTCAATTAGATTGGTTGAAGAGCCTTGTTGTTTCCCAAACCTGCTCACACATGACCTGTAGAAGGCACGCTGTGCTGGATCAGAGCCTGATTAGAGAAACTCTCTGCTCAAAGGACTGCAAAAACTACGCGGCAGCTGTCAGTGAGGTGAACAGCCCTTTGGAAAACATGGAGCAATCACCATGTTAAGAAGAGCATTGAAATATGAAACTCAGAATTTTCTGCAGGGTGGTTTTATTTATGATTTAAATAAGTAACCATGAAAATGAATACTTCAAAGGTTGTTCTGATTACATTAAAAACAATTTTACAAATACTAAAGTTTAGTTATTGAAACAATTAGTGATGTGAATACTTCTGAGAAACCAAAATGATTTACAGAAAAATTAAACAAAAATCTTGAAGGAAACAGGAGCCATGCGGCTCTCTCAATAAAGCAACCTGGCATTGATAAGGGAACATTTATTCACGATACATTTTATATGAATCAAAACTACAGGCAGCTGGGTGGCACTGCCACCAGGTTCAATTCCAGCCTTGGGTGACTGTCTGTGTGAAGTCTGCATGTTCTCCCCATATCTGTGTGGGTTTCCTCTGGATGATCTGGTTTCCTCCTACAGTTCAAATGTGCAACTTAGGTGGATTAGCTAAATTGACCCTTAATGTCAGGGGGATTAGCTGGGTAAATATGTAGGGCTTCAGAGAGGGCCTGGTGGGATTGTTTTCGGATATTGAGGGCTTGGTTAGGAAGAAAAGAGGCGTATGATAGGTCAAAGCAGCTGGAAATGGAGACAGCGTTGGAGGAATATAGAGAGAGTAGGAAGGAGCTCAAACGGAGTTAGAAGGGCAAAAAGGGGGCATGAAATGGTTTTGGCAGATAGGAATAAAAAGCCTTTGGATTTTCCTTAATCCTATGTTAGGAATAAAAGGGTGGTTAGAGGAAAAATCAGACCTCCTGGGGACAGAGGAGGGGAACTGTGCTTAGGGCCCGAGGGAATGGCGGAGATCCTGAATGAATACTTTGTGTCGGTATTCACAAAGGAGAGGGGCTTGTTGACAGCTCCTGTCTCTGAGGGAGCTGTGGACCAGTTGAGGGAAATAGCCATACCGAGGGAGGAACTGTTAGAGCTTCTAGATAGCATTAAACTGATAAATCTCCGAGGCCTGATAGCATTTATCCCAGACTGCTTAGGGAGGTGCGAGGAGAAATTGCTGGGCCTCTGATGCAAATCTTTGTCTCTTCTTTGGACACAGGTGAGGTCCCAGAGGACTGGAGAATAGCTAATGTTGTACTGTTGTTTAAAAAGGGTAGTAAGGAAAACCCTAGAAATTATAGGCCGGTGAGTTTGACGTCAGTGGTAGGGAAGTTATTGGAGGGGATTCTTAGAGATAGGATGTATAGGCACTTAGAGCGTTGCGATCTGATTAGGGATACGCAGCATGGATTTGTTAAGGGGAGGTCGTGCCTTACAAATCTGGTAGAATCTTTTGAGGAGGTGACGAAAACGGTCAACGAAGGGTGAGCCGTTGATATCGTCTATATGGATTTCAGTAAAGCATTTGACAAAGTCCCTCATGGGAGGTTAGTTGAAAAGGTCAAGGCTAATGGGATACAAGGACAGGTAGCTAGATGAATAAGTAACTGGCTTAGTAATAGGAGACAGAGTAATAGTGGAAGGGCGTTTCTCTAGCTGGAGGTCGGTCACTAGTGGTGTGCCACAGGGCTCGGTACTGGGACCTCTTCTATTTGTAATATATAGAAATGACTTGGAAGAGGGAGTAAGTGGAGTGATCAGCAAGTTTGCAGATGATACAAAGATGGCTGGACTTGCGGATAGTGAGGAACATTGTCAGGCAATGCAGCAGGACATAGGCTGGTAGCTTAGGTAGATAGATGGCAGATGGAATTCAATCCTGATAAATGTGAGGTGATGCATTTCGGGAGAAAGAATGTAGGGGGGAGGTATATGATAAAGGGTAGACCTATCAAGAGTATAGAAACGCAGAGGGACCTGGGGGTGCAGGTGAATACGTCTCTGAAGGTGGCAGAGCAAGTGGAGAAGGTTGTGAAGAAAGCATATAGTATGCTAGCCTTTATAGGAAGGGGTATAGAGTACAAGATCTGGCCTTTAATGATGCAGTTGTATAAAGCGTTGGTTAGGCCTCATTTGGAATACTGCGTCCAGTTCTGGTCACCTTATAACCGGAAGGACGTGGAGACTCTGGAGAGAGTGCAGAGGAGGTTTACCAGGACGCTGCCTGGTATGGAAGGTCTGAGTTACGAGGAGAGGTTAGGCAAATTGGGACCGTTTTCCTTAGAAAGACGTAGACTTAGAGGAGATCTAATAGAGGTGTACAAGATTGAGGGGTACAGATAGAGTAAACAGGGTTAAGCTTTTTCCTAGGATGGACTCGAATAGCACGATGGGTCACGGGCTTAGGGTGAGGGGGGTAAAGTATAATTTGGATGCTAGAGGGATCCAAACACAGAGTGGTGGGGGTATGGAATGCACTGCCAAGTAAAGTGGTGGAGGCAGGTACTCTGGAGTTATTTAAGAAATACTTAGATGGGCACATGAACAGAATGGGAATGGAGGGGTATAGAAAACTAATTTAAATAGAGATCATGAGCCTTGGGAGTCCCTGGGAAGTGTGTAAATAGATGATATTGATATACTTGTTTTTATCCTACAGGTGCTTTGGTCCACCTTGTTGTCTAACAAGGGGCGTACATGCGATAGGTCGTGAGAGGGCTGCTCTTGGATTTTTTAAGAATATCCTAGTGCTTCATGTCGTTACTGTACGCTTGACCTGGACCATTTGATGGGCAACAAGACAGCTCAGTGACTATTGTTGTGCTGTGCAGATACATGGATTTGGGCTTGTATCTGTGGAAGTTTGCGCATTCTCCCTGTGCTTGCGTGGGTTTTCTCCAGATGTTCCTGTTTCCTCCCACATCCCAAAGATGTGCTCTTAGGCTAATTGGCAAAACAAATTCTCCCTAAATTGTCTCAAATTTGGTTTTTAATCCATAGATCTATAAACATAGACAGGGGTCAAGGGTAGAGATGGGAACATCGGGGTGGCAGCGTGGACTCGTTGGGCCGAAGGGCCTGTTTCCCGTGCTGTTTTGTTCTTTGTTTTCAGTGCAGGTACAATGGGTGAATGGCCTCCTTCTGCACTACGAGGATTCTATCCAAATGGCTCATAACATTCGCACTTTTGGTAAGTTAAAGAAAATGATGGTGTTTGTGTGGAGATGATTGTTTAAAATAGCTGCCATCACTTACCCGGTGAACACATGGAGCAGCACTCTCCATCGTTCAAATACTCGGCTGGGCCACAGCAGACTATGATTTGTAGGTTAAGAACCAAGAGGATTAAACTAGTCTGTAACAAAAAGTGAATTGACATGCATTTGATTAGATTTTACTTCTTGTCCATTTTCCTCTTCAACAAAAAAAATACTGTTTAAACACTGAATGTAATAACATGTCTCAAAGTGCATTACAGTGTCTTTATAAAACACAATATGACACCAGATTACTGGAGATAATCTGTCGGTGGCCTGATTCTCTTACAAACTTAATGAACTTGCAAAGGCAACAAGTCTCAATTCAAGACATAACTAAAAATGTAAACATAAAAGATACAATTACAATTGAATAAGAGATGATTTTATGTAAGTATCTATTTGTTATATATATTAAGATATTGAATTTAATTCAAATATTTGTTCGCCTCAGTCAAATTGCAAACATTGCAGAGACTATAGAGGTTCAAGAGTTCAACGGCAAAAGCCATTTAGTCAGCAGGAGCACAATGAAGTTTCAAACTCAAGACAAATGCGGAAACATCTAATGGAACATTTAATGTCAAAGTGAAAAGCCCTATTGTCTGGGTATAAGAATGTATCTGAGCAAAGGGCTTTGGACCAATAGTCAGTTGTCTTGGCAAAGTGCCACTGGGAAAAGTATTCAGATGATAGAGAGACACAGCAACAAAAAAGTTAATCATGCCATGGGATAGATATCCATTTTCAGATTAGCAAATGAAAGATCCTCAAATCAAATTGTGTTTTGCAATTGGCTGAAGTATCCATCGTGCTTTGGACTGACATGATAATGTGTAATGAAATCAAGTCTAAGCTAATCAGAAGGACTACCTTAAATATTGGAAAAGCACAATTGTAATTAATTTGGGAGGAGTCTTTAGCACTGACTCAGCTTGTTGGCTATCTGAAGACCTTCCACAACCAAGATTAATGTTTTGTTTCAGCCAATTGCAAAACACAGCTTAACTTAATGATCTTTCATTGCTAACTCCAAAAACTGGATATCCATCCCCTGGCATAGTTAACTTCAACGTTGCTACGTCTATCACCTGAATACTTTTCCCCAGTGGCACTTTGTCAAGACAACTGACAGGGACTTTGACAGTTACAATGTCAATACATTCTTATATTCACACAATAGGGCCTTTCACTTTGACATTAAGTGTTCCCCTAAATGCTTCAGCATTTGTCCTGAGTTTGCAACTTCATTGTGCTCCTGCTGATTTCAATGGCTTTTGCCATTGAACTTTTGAACTTCTATAGTCCCTTTCTATTTCGTTCCTGTTAATATAGACAGAGGTATGTTCTCCTCTGTTTCCTGAAGTCAATGACAATCTTCTTCACATTGTTGACATTGAGGGAGATATTATTGTTGTTGCACCAGTTCAGCAGATTTTCTATCTCATTCCTGTACTTTGTCTCATCGTTGTCTGAAATCCGACCTAATATGGTGGTCAGCAAACTTGAAAATCAAACTGGATGGGAATTTGGCTACATAGTCATAGCCGTAAAAGGAGTATATCAGGGAGATTTGTTAGTGAGACACACATCCGAGTCAAAGTTCTAGCACAAATATCAAGACTATCTCACTGCAGCATTCCCTAATCACGGGTGGAATTTTCAATTTTGGAGATGGAAATACGGTAGCGATAGGAAAATTGGTGTGCTTCCCACTGAGCATCAGGGCAGATTTTTGCACCCAATCTTCTGCTCTTCAGCTCACTAATTCTGCATCAGTGAGCAGCTTGTTAAATCTTATGGTGGATGGGCAGTGTTTCATCTTTCCTGCTGTTTCCTCTGATCTACCACTGCGCATTTTGATCGGCCTGATATCCTCACATTCCCTTCCATGTTGATGTCCCCATGCCATTTGTTGATCTGACCCATCTCTTCCTGAGCCTTCCTGCACCCTCACTTTCAGAGACCCATCCCATGAGGCCATACAATATCCTCAATGACTCCACATTTACCAACCTTCCAAATCCAGAAGCCTCCAATCAATGTTACTGTGCTCATTAACTCGTGACTACAACACCTAGGACCAAATGCCCTGCACACCATTCTGTTCAGTGACAATTACTTGCACATCATTTTATACACTAATTTGGAGAAGAGATGTGATTCTGGTTTGTCTTTTAATGAGTATTCATAAGATGCAATTGAGGATCCGATCATAAGTTAGCAGAAAAGCCTTTAGCCCCCGCCACCAAAACCAGGAGAACAAAATTCCAAGCTGACTTGAAATTACTCCAAATTTTATTACCACAACACTTGCCATTGGTGGGAGTAGGACATTCTGCCCATTATCTTATGAACATACAAGCAAGGAGTAGGTCATTCAGACCCTTGAGTCTGCTCTGCCTTTAGTAAGATCATGGGCTATAAGGCAGAAGTCAGAGGTAAGTTGCTTGAATGTGTGGCTCCAACAACACGCAAGAGGATTGACACCATCTAGGACAAAGCAACCCACTTGTTTGAGACCCCATCCACCCTTCTTTAACACTCCCTCCAACAGAGTAGTCCTATGTTTCATCTATAACAGTCACTGCACCAACTCATCAAGGCCCCTTCAACAGCTTCCAAACCCACGACCTCTACTATTTAGAGGAACAAGAGCAGCAAATGCACGAAACACCATCACTTCCAAGCAATGCACCATCCTGAATTGGAATTATATTGCCATTCTTTCATTGTTGCTGGGTCAACATTCTCGAACTCACTTTCTATCAGCACTGTAGATGCTATACCTACACTTTAAGACGGCAGTGCACCACCACATTCTCTATGGCAATTATGGATGGGCAATAAAAATACTGATCTTGTCAGCAACAGGCACATTCTTTGAAAGAAAAACAATTCTATATCATTGGCAATGAAATAGGCCTTGGGATATAATGGATTCTTACCTGTTTCATTATTCTTCTAGTTCCTGTTAATATAAGAATAATGTAAATAAATTTCTGGAAGGAATCTACAGAATTTAACATTTTTACTTTTACTGATAATAGTTTTATATTTACATAGAAAATAAAATCAAAATTTGAATGGTAGGATATGGAAACACTAATTGGAATATACTTCAGGCCTGCTAGCTTCCCGGTGGGAATCACATTGGCTCAGAGAATCTGGCACTAGCAGAAAAATCAGTTTTGTGCCCATCATGATGCACCCAGCCTGCCATGCTGGCCCTGATCAGGTTTCCATCCTTATTATTCAAAGGCTCAATAAGCAGAATAACTTACTCCTGCTCCTGTTTCCTATGATCTGACTTTGAGTCCACTGCATTCCTTTTCTACATCAACAAAAAAGTCTATTTATCATTCAAACTCTATTTATTTTCCCTCACCATTTCTCCTAAAAACATAAGAAATAGGAGCAGGAGTAGGCCATCTAGCCCCCTGAGCCTGCCCCACCATTCAACAAGATCATGGCTGATCTGAAGTGGATCAGTTCCACTTCCCTGCTTTATCCCCATAACCCTTAATTCCCTTACTTATTAGAAACCTATCTACCCGTGACTTAATATATTTCAGCAAGGTAGCCTCCATCACTTCAACTGGCAGAAAATTCCAGAGACTCATCACCCTTTGAGTGAAGGGGTTTTTCCTCAACTCCAATCTAAACTACCCCTATCCTCCCCCACTTTGAGGCTGTGTCCTCTACTACTGCTATCCTTTCTAAGCGGGAAGAATCTCTCTACCTCCTCTCACAACTGTTCATCCATCCAGGTTCTAGGCACAATAATGGCCTTCCAATGTATAATAACTCATGGAACGTACTCATAAAGCATGGTACTTTGATTGTTCTATAGCTATGTAAATGTAAACTTTTTCTGATATGATTTAACTCTTAAGAGTTATACGGACTCAAACCATTAAATCAGTTTCTTTCACCACCCCAGTGAACTCCCTTCAGTGAACTTTAAAATGATCTCCCTGACATCAGTGTCAAATTCACTTCTCACTATTTTACACACACTCCATTCAGATCTTCTCCTAACCAGACACTTCTCACTCTGAGCTGCAGTTATTCCATTTCAGATTATCTTTGCAATTAATTTCTCTACCTTCCAAAGTATGAATATCTTTTGCAGTAATTAGAATTGAACACAGTATTGCAAATGGAATCTGACCAATCCATTTCAAAGCAATAGTTTAAGATGTGGACATTAAAACTTTGATTTTAATTTCCAGACTCTGCCACAACTGACAGTTCGGCTGCCCTTAAAATCGCCTGCTGAATTGGCCAAAGTTACACAATACAAATTGTTGCTTAATATGATCTCACAAGAGTAATAATGACAAGTACACCTCTTCATGTCTCTCAATGACACCTCTTCCTCTTCCCTTCTGCTATCACGCTCAACTATCAACTCCTCTCCATCATATCCTTCAGTTGTCATTAGAACATACTGAAACAGCTCTGCTTGTGCCTATGTAATATGTAATGTATGTAAAATAAACATACTCACAAGTCACAAGAAGTTTCTTCTCTAAGCGTAAAGTAGTAATACTTTACAAAATATTATAATGTTATACAGAATCTTATCCAGCTCCTCAATTAAAAGAAATCCAGCATCTGAAATAGAGGAAAAATCCATCAGATCTTAATCACGATGATATGAATATATAAAATCGTTAGCCTTGAACACAGTAACTGAATAATTAAATTGTTCCATGCAGTTCTAGTACCTTATGTACCAAGGTTAAGAAATTCCTTATCTTTAGGTGCCATGTCGCTTCCCAGGACATTGAAAAACCAAAAAAAAACAACAACCATTAGGTTGAAAAATATTCTTTGATTCCTTCAAGAGCCCAAAGTTAGTCTAGAAGCCCATACTGGCCCCCAAATATATAATATAACCAAAGCGCAAGTTAAAAAACCACTCCAGCTCTCTCGAAGCTGTATTATTACATTCCATGTGCTGACTGCCACAATCCAGTTAACTAGAAAATTCCAGGAAAATGACCCAGAATCAATGAAGCAAGAGAAATACATGTCCAACTCTGGATAATATTAAACTTTAAGCAAACTCATATGATGTGATTCCCGTAACCCTGTTGCTCTTGTTCTAACCTTGTTGCTGAATCTTAAAGTTCTCCCGATCCTCCAGTTTACCACCAGCTTTTTTCTAGCCATGGTATGTTTTTCTTCCTTTTATAATCCCTCTTCCTCTCAGAAATATACTTTAGTTAAGAGGCATTCAATATCTCCCTGAACATCCACCACTGTTCCTCAACTGTCCTGCCTTCAATTATTTGTGCCTTGTTTACTTGGCCTAACCCTTTCCTCAGGCCTGTATAAATTACCTCTGCCCAATGCTAAAACTCTAGTATGGCACTTTGTCCTCTCACTCAGAAATTCTAGCATGCTGTGAGCACTCTTTTCAAGAGAATCTTTAACAAAGGACTAGTTATCAACCTTTTTAATTATATAATGCTAAATCAAAAAAAAACTTGATCTCTGGTTGACTCCATAACATATTGCTCTAAGAAACAATCTCATACAATTTATGAGATCCCCCTTGAAGCTATCTTTGTCAGCTTGTTTGATCCACTCAATATGCATGTATCCTTTTCACAAGACCTCATTATTTCTTGGTTGATAATTACGTGCCACTTTAGAAATATTGCTCGCGGGCCTGTAAATTACTTTTACCAACTTGTTTTGTATTTCCACCCACGATTGAACATGTTTCCCTTATTGCCAATGCTATTTCTTAACATAGCCTCGATGGCATCTGTAACTAAAAAAGCAACTGCGCCTTGTGTTCCATCCTGTCTATCTTCCGGAATACCAAGTACCACTGGGCATTCAAATCTCAGTCCCAGTCCTTCTGTAACTATGTTTCAGTAATCCCCACCTAATCATATCCAGTTGTCTCTGTGTCATCAACTGATTGACCTTATTGTGAATATTGCATGCACTTAGGTACAGTAATTTCCCAGACCACTCTTGGCAACAACCTAGATGTGAAGACCGAGCTGGGCGAAATATACACCACCACAAATAGCCTCAAGATGAAACATCCTGAGGATTTCTTCACATTGGCCGGGGACTTCAATCAGACGAAGCTCAAGAGCATCTACCAAGAAACCACCAACACATCTCATGTTGCACTAAAGGCCCAAACATTCTGGACCTCTGATACACAATCAAACATGCCTACCGCTCTAATGCTCACCCACACTTTGGCAAATCAGACTACAAGGCTGTGCTCCTGCTTTCAACTTACAAGCAAAAACTGACATGGGAGAATCTATTAAAAAGCTGTGTAATGTCAGTCTGAGGAATCAGATGATCTCCTACAGGACTATTTTGAGTCAGTACTTAAAAATTCTGTGATCCACCTGAACGAGTATGCCACTACAGTAATGGACTTCATTAATAACTAAGTGTGTAGAAGACTATGTGCCAAAGAAGCCTCAACCAGAAACAGGAAGTCCCACTGCTTCCTGAAGTCCAGGTCTAAGGCATTCAAATCAGGTGACTGACTTATACAAGAAAGAACTCAGTAAGAATCTAGCAACACCAATTTTAAATCCAACCGATTTATTTGATAATAAATCTGCGAGCTTTCGACTTTTGTCTTCGTCAGGCAAATGCAGTGTTCCGGTCTGCAATAGCACACATCAGCACAGACAATCACAGATTGCTGATTAGAATGCGAATCCTTACATCTAACCTGCTATTCAAGTGTTAAAGTGGCTAACAATGTGTGTGAAGGGAACACTGAGCATTGGTTAGAGAAATGTGTATTTTCTCCAGACAGCACAGTAAGTGAATTTTTTTGCTAACCCAGGCAAGTCACGGGGGTTACAGATAGTGCGACATGAAGCCAAGATCACTGTTAAAACCGTCCTCATGTGTGCAGAACTTGGCTATCAGTCTCTGCTCAGCGACTCTGCGCTGTCGTGTGTCGTGAAGGCCCCCTTAAAGAACATTTACCCGAAGGTCAGAGGCCGAATGCCTGTGACTGTTGAAGTGTTCGCCCACAGGAAGCGAACTGTTTTGCCTGGTGATTGTTGAGCGATGCTCATTCATCCGCTGTTGTAGTGCTGCATGGTCTCCCCAATGTACCATGCTTCGGGACATCCTTTCTTACAACGTATTAGGTAGACAACGTTGGCCGAGTTGCAAGAGTACGTACTGTGTACCTGGTGAATGGTATTCTCACGTTTGATGATGTCGTCCACGTCTATGATCCGGCATGTCTTGCAGAGGTTGCTGTGGCAGGGTTGTGTGGTATTGTGGTCACTGTTCTCCTGAAGGTTGGGTAGTTTGCTGCGAACAATGATCTATTTGAGGTTGTGCGGTTGTCTGAAAGCAAGAAGTGGGGGGGTGGGGATGGCCCTAGCGAGATGTTCATCGTCATCAATGATATGTTGAAGACTCCGGAGAAGATGTTGTAGCTTCTCCGCTCCGGGGAAGTACTGGACAACAAAGGGTACTCTGTCCACCGTGTCCCGTGTTCGTCTTCTGAGGAGGTCAGTGCGGTTTATCGCTGTGGCACGTCGGAACTGTTGATCGATGAGTCGAGCGCCATATCCTGTTCTTACCAGGTCATCTTTCAGCGTCTGGAGGTGTCTGTCACGATCCTCCTCATCTGAACAAATTCTGTATACGGAAGGCTTGTCCAGAGGGAATGGCTTCTTTAACGTGTCTGGGGTGGAAGTTGGAGAAGTGGAGCATTGTGAGGTTGTCCGTCGGTTTGCGGTACAGTGAGGTGCTGAGGTGACCATCCTTGATGGAGATGCGTGTGTCCAAGAATGCAACTGATTCTGGAGAATAGTCCATGGTGAGTCTGATGGTGGGATGGAACTTGTTGATATCATCATACAGTTGTTTCAATGATTGTTCACCATGAGTCCAAAGGAAAAAGATGTCATCAATGTATCTATTATATAGCCTTGGTTGAAGATCCCGTGTGGTGAAGAAGTCTTGTTTGAACCTGTGCTTGAAGATGTTAGCATATTGAGGTGCGAATTTGGTCCCCATGACCTCTCCGTGTGTCTGGATGAAAAGCTGATTATTGAAGGTGAAGACTTGTGGTCCAAGATGAAGTGGATGAGTTGTAAAATTGCATTCGGAAACTGGCAGTTGTTGGCATTGAGTACTGAGGCAATTGCAGCAATACCATCGTCGTGGGGGATGTTGGTGTAGAGCGCTGAGACATCCATTGTGACAAGGAGTGTCCCTGGTTCAACTGCTCCATGTGTGCTGAGTTTCTGTAGGAAGTCCGTAATGTCAAGACAAAAGCTGGGGGTTCTTTGTACAATGGGTTTCAGGATGCCCTCGATATAGCCGGAGAGGTTCTCACACAGGCTCCCATTGCCCGATACAATGGGATGGCCGGGTATGTTTGCCTCGTGTATCTTTGGGAGGCAGTAGAGATCTCCAATGCGGGGAGTACGTGGAACGAGAGCCCGGAGGGTGTTCTGAAGGTCCGGATCAAAGGTTTTGATCAGAGTGTTGAGTTGACGAGTGTGTTTTTTGGTCGGATCTGCTGGTAACTTCTGTAGTGTTTCATATTGTTTAGTTGTCAGTACACTTCTTCACAGTAGTCTGTTCTGTTCAGTATGACGGTGGCGCCTCCTTTGTCTGCTGGTTTGATGACAATGTTGCGGTTGGTCTTGAGAGCACGGATGGCCTTGCTTTGTGCTTGGGTGATGTTCGGGGACTGTCTTGTAAGTGCGGTTGATGAATCTGGTGTTCACGCACCTCCTGATGGCTTGGGCATACACGTCCAGTCGGGGGCAGCGGCCTTCCGGAGGAGTCCAATTGGATTCATTCCTCTTCAGTTGCTGCACTGCGGATCTCTCTGTCGGCTGTTCTGGTTCATTAGCTGTCTCATTCAGTTTGCTATTGGCCTCTTGGGGTTTGTGGAAGAACTCACGCAGCCTCATTCGCCTGATGAATTCCTCTGTGTCTGCTGCGAGACTGATGGGGTCCATTTTGGTGGTGGGACAGAAATTGAGCCCTCGGCTGAGAACTTCGATTTCCTCTGATTGAAGTGTGTAGTCCGACAAGTTAACAATGGACCTCCCTGTGGTAGTGCTGTTTTCTACTGTGGTGCCAAGGGAGGCTGTTGCTGGTGGCGATGCTGAGTATACACAGAATTTGTTCAGATGAGGAGGATCGTGACAGACACCTCCAGATGCTGAAAGATGACCTCGTGAGAACAGGATATGGCGCTCGACTCATCGATCGACAGTTCCGACGTGCCACAGTGATAAACCGCACTGACCTCCTCAGAAGACGAACACGGGACACGGTGGACAGAGTACCCTTTGTTGTCCAGTACTTCCCCGGAGCGGAGAAGCTACGACATCTTCTCCGGAGTCTTGAACATATCATTGATGACAATGAACATCTTGCTGGGGCCATCCCCACCCCCCCACTTCTTGCTTCATGCACAGGTTCGAACAAGACTTCTTCACCACATGGGATCTTCAACCCAGGCTATGTACTAGATACATTGATGACATCTTTTTCCTTCAGACTCATGGTGAACTATCATTGAAACAACTGTATGATGATATCAACAAGTTCCATCCCACCATCAGACTCACCATGGACTATTCTCCAGAATCAGTTGCATTCTTGGACACACGCATCTCCATCAAGGACGGTCACCTCAGCACCTCACTGTACTGCAAACCGACAGACAACCTCACAATGCTCCACTTCTCCAGCTTCCACCCTAGACACGTTAAAGAAGCCATTCCCTATGGACAAGCCCTCCATGTACACAGAATTTGCTCAGATGAGGAGGATCTTTTCCGGAGTCTTCAACATATCATTGAGGATGAACATTTCGCTAGGGCCATCCCCCCCACTTCTTGCTTTCAGACAACCACACAACCTCAAACAGATCATTGTTCACAGCAGTACCAGAAAAAGCTAGCCACATTTAGAGCAAGAGATCAGCGAGAGCATGCCTTTCATCCTGGAAGCCTCGGGCTAACCTGTGTCTGAAGTCATCATTGCAGACAGCAGAGCAGCTTTGTCAAAAGTCAACCCACGGAAAGTGACTGGCCCAGATGGGGTACCAGACAAGTGTTCAGATCCTGTGCAGACCAGCTGATGGAGGTATTCACAGACATCTTCAATTTCTCTTTACAAAAAAATTGGAGGTCTCTGTCTGCCAAGATAACCATCATCCCAGTATGAAAGAAAAACAGGCAATGTGCCTTAATGACTATCATCATCTGGTAACTTTGAAAAGATGCTTTGAAGCGGTTAGTCATGGCATGAATCAATTCCAGCCTCCTAGGTTGCCTGGATCCACTATGGTTTGCCTATTGTCACAACAGGTCCATCGGAGATGCCATCTCCCTGGCCCTGCATTTAACCCTAGGACACCTAAATAACAAAGGCACCTATGTCAGACTCCTACAACTCTGTCTTCAACATCATTATTTCTGAAATCCATCTCCAAACTCTGGCCTGCAGTTTGGCTCCTTCCTCTGCAACTGGATGTTAGGCTTCCTAATCCACAGACTGCAGCGAGTAAGGATAGGCAACACATCTGTGCACGATCACCCTCAATATTAATGCCCACAAGGCTCTGTCCTCAGCCGCTTACAGAATTCCTTATACATCTATCATGGTGTGGCCAAATTTCCATCCAATTCTATTTCCAAGTTTGCTGATGACACCACTGTAGTGGGTCAGATCTCAAACGATGATGAACCAGAGTACAGGAAAGAGATAGAGAATCTGGTGAAGTAGTGTGACAACAATAATCTCCTCTTCAATGTCAATGAAATAAAGCAGATAGTTATCAACTTCAGGAAGCATAGTGGAGGGTATGCCTCTGACTACACCAATGAGGATGAAGTAGAAATAGTCAAGAGCTTCAAGTTTTTAAGTGTCCAGATCATCAACTTGCCCTGGTTCCCCCCAATGCCGACATTATAGTTAAGAAAGCCCACCAATGCCTCTACTTTTACAGAAGACTAAGGAAATTTGGCATGTTCGGTATCACTCTCACCAACATTTACAGATGTACTATAGGAAGTATCCTTTCTGGTTGCATCACAACTTGGTATGGCTCCTGCTCTGTCCAAGATCACAAGAAACTAGAAAGGATTGAGAATGAGGCCCAGTCTAGCACTCAAACCAGCCTCCCAACCAGTGACATTATCTACAATTCCCATGTCCTTGGAAAAGCTGCCAGCGTAATCAAAGACCCCACACACCCCGAACATACTCTTTTCCACTTTCTTCCGTCTGAAAAAGGATACAAAAAGTCTAAGGACATGTACCAACTCTAACAGCTTTTTCCCTGCTGCTATCAGACTATTGAATATACTTACCTTGCATCAAGTTTGAACTTTCTCTACAGCCTACCTATGACTGTAACACAACATTCTGCACTCTCTCTTTTCCTTCTTTACGTATATGCTTTGTCTGTATAGTGCGCAAGAAATATTTTTCACCGTGACAATGATAAATCAAATCAAACACACCAATAAACTAGACAATTGGTACTGTGATCAGAGTTGAAGTATAAAACAGTCCCCTCACAAGAAATGTGACAAATACATTTGTTAAAGGCATAATGAATTCTGACCTTTTCTTTTAAAAACACATCATCAATATTCAAAGATAGCTGAATTTTTCAAAACCTCTAGGTTTACACTGAAAGTATTCCAGTATATATACACAATATGTTATTAAATCTAAGCATGCAAACAGTAGTACAGTCCAGTCCTTCTCTTCTGATAATGAATATTCCGTTTTCTTTCATTAAAATCATGATAAAGAAATAGCAATCACACTCTCTTCCTTCTTTTCTCAACACGCTGCTATTGTTCAGCTGCTTCGATTTCCTTCCGGAAACCTCCTTTGATTCTAAATCCAAGCTTAATTTTGTTGTCATGAATGTAAAGTAGTTCTGGTAATATCCTTAGAGCTAGGCAGAATCAGGAGAATAAAACTTTACACTAGATGCAACCAAGCACAAACCACTTTCGGATTTGATTTCTAATTTCCCTTGCTGAGTCCAAACAATTTTCAGAGTCTCAAAACATCAAAATCAAGTAATCTTTTTCCAGAACGTTGAACTGCTCATTTGAACTTGTCAAAGAGAACGTGTCACTTTTTTCTTGCTTTCTCAATTTCTACTCATCTTGGTGTTGGCTGCAAAGTTGCTGATCATTCCCGCCAGGTTTTCATTTACGTATATAACAAAGTGAACCTTGTGGTATATCGGTGACACTGGCCTTTGGTCATTCGAACAGCTTTCCACCGCTCCCTTTTTGAACACTATCAGTAACCGCCATAACTGCCCGCCAGAGGGAAGCGGGGAGACAACAAACTGACAGAGAGACAAACGCTCAGTGAGAATTACTTTCCGTCTTCAGCAAACTCCATCGACAATAATGTGTACTTGTGATTTTCTAATGTGTTGCTCTCCCACCCATCTCCACATCATCCACTGGAATTTAAATCTCTCCCCCCTCCCTTTCCCGGTTTTAACCGTGAGGAGCTAAAGGCCCCGCGGGCCTCTCCCGTCCCCAGTCCCGAGGCCGCGGGGACACGGTCTCAAACCCAGTCACTCACCCGTGAAATTCCCCACCCGATAGCGGTGGGAAAGCCGGGGGCCATCGGGGGGGGCTGGGGGGGGCTGGGGGGGGGAATAGTTAAACACTCCGGTTTATAGACGCGCTGCTCCACATCCGAACGCTACGAGCGAACTCGTTTCTGACTATTTTCGGTTTCTACTTTCGGTTTCTGTCTCCACCCGCGATTTCCTACAAGTAGGAAGGCTAATCTGTGCGATCCACAATGTTGAATTTTTTTTGGTGGAACATTGCACTCTGCAGCCTAGCACTTCTTCAGTGTTTGTGAAATGGACTACTGTTTTAAAGGCTAATTTATAAACAGCTCAGTGCACTTGGTTGCTGTTTGTTAGTTTCAAATCTGACAATACAATTCCCATTCCCACACTGGCACCAACCAGAAAAACAGGGGGAGAAACAAGGCTCTCGGACCCCCTGCAGTTTGAGATGCTACAGGGCTTCCTGATGCTGAAAATGGGGCGTGACGTGTGTTTTTAATGCCAAAAACATCTTGATGATCATTTTAACAGCACACATTGGTACAGTTCGCGTACAATGCAGATTTGAAGCGAGTGCTGCATTTTCAAACACTATGCCCAATCTACACCTTGCCTTAACCTCAACATTTTATTTTTTATATTTTTTACTACATTCATAAAGTTACAAAGAAAATGCTCAGAATGGATTGGCCAAACCCCAACCAATTCCAACAAAAACATTAAAAATCCAACTGAATCCAACTCAGTGTCCTCATTAGAGAGACAAACAAGGTCCAAATTGACAAGATGAGGCATTTTATCTTATCTTGGGCTTCATCTGATGCTTGACCTAAGCCAAATTTTAAACAGTGTTAAAGAGCAGGAAGGAATCTCATCAGCATTACCTAAAGCAATCAAGAACTGCACACAGTTTAGTTTCTGGATTCTATCTTTTGTTGCAACTGGCTGAAGAATCTCCTTGTGTTCTTACTTTCTGGTTTTGGGATCAGCTATTTAGGACTAAGATGAAGAGGATATTTCTCAGTTAGAAAATTTTTGAAACTCTCTACCCCAGAGAACTCTAGGTCATCAATCATTGCATATATTGAAGATTTGTGGATAGATTTTTGGGCACTAAGGAAATCAAGAGATACGAGGACAAAAACAGCCCTGATTTCATTTAATGACAGCAAAAAGTTGGGCCACATGTCTAGACCACTCAGAATCTTATTTCAAACACTTCTTTCTAAACACCAGTGAATACAAACCCAATCTCTCCAACCTTTCCTCATAAGACAACCTGCCCATTCCTGGTATTAAACTGGTAAACGTTCTCAGAATTGTTTCAAATGCATTTCCATTTCCTTTCAAAAAGGGGAACTGTACTGTAGATAGTATCTCAAATGTGATCTCACAGGTGTCCTGTATAATTGAAACATAACTTGCCTACTTTTGGGGATAATCAATTACCCTCATAAGAAACAATCACATTTGATAAGCTTTCCCAATTACTTGCTGTGTCCCACTGCATGAGCCGCTTTGCGGAAATGTCCTCTGTGCCCTTTTCCATCACGCCGCTGCTGCACACCTTCCACTACCGTATCTTCACCTGTTGCCCGGATACATCATGGTGGGCCTTGTTGCCGCCAGGCAGCCGAGGTCCCCAATGGAGGTCTCTCTACAGACGGATCTCCCCCAGTTACTTTGGGGAGCTGGGGTGGAGTGTACTCATTGGAAATTCAAAATTAAATGAATTTAATTGGCTAAAATAAAATTGCAACATTGTTTTATGGGAAACATGAACAAAAACTGAACGCAGGGAGCTTCCTGCTATTGTACTGGTCCAGATTATCAGGCTATGTAAGAAAACTGGGAGAAGGAATGAATTTCCGCAGCCATTCCCCAATCCCGTGCTGAAATATCAGCACAAACCAAAGAAACATGCTATCCTGGACCAGTTATGCCGTTTCTCTAGTGTTTTTGTCAATGACATGCTGAAGTTAAATTCAAAGATTAGGGAAACATCTGGAAATGTCATGACCTGGATCTTTAGAAGATGCTTTATACTCTTAATGGTTGAAGCAACAGTTATTTTAAAAGTATTTGTATCAATTTGCCATTGCTACATTGTCAAAATCCTGGAAGTCCCAACCTACAGCACTGAAGCAGTTCTAGATGGCACTCACCATGCATCATCTCCTCAAGGGGAATGAGAAATGAGCAATAAATGCAGACCTTGCCAACGGTGCCCATGACTGATGGATGCACCCTTTATGCTTATACATAATTATAATAAAATCACAATGCTGTAGCAAACGAGGAGGCCATTATTATTCCTTTGTATAGTTATGTTTACTCCAAATTTGTTGTCTGTTTTCTTCAATTTCTCAACTATGTTTTTATTATGGTCAGTGATAATATGAAATGATGAAGCACGTACATTTTATTTGGTAAACGAGCCTGAGACTCCAAGTGTCTTGTTATGGTCCAGTAAAACTACATGATGCTTATTGTGCTTTCAAAGCAAGTTCCTATAGTCAACAAATGAAACTTTAAGAAAGAAAGCAATTTTGAGCACCAATTGTATCATGTGATCTTTTATAAGTGTCTATCTAGTCTAGAAATAAGCTGCGAAATGTGTTTTGAACACTGTTCTCTGTTAATAGCAGATATAAATGCAAGTTGTTATTAAGATTTGAACTTAAGGTAGGAATTTTAATGGGATTAACCTCACAGTGGTAGGAGAGTTTCTGGCAGAGGTTGGGAACCTCCGAATTGCAGGAATAGGCCTGTTGTGTCTGCCTAAAATCCAGATTTGCTGACCAATCACAAAGCATAGACTTGCCAATGAAAGCATTTCTATTTAAAGGGACTCTGAACTTGATCAGAATGGCCACTCCAGCTTTGTTTTTGAAGGCTACATATAGCAAAAGGATATATATGAAATGTGGGATGGTTGCCTTTCCCAGTTTTCTAAATCTTTCCTGGAAATAATGTGCGAAGCGTTGGGTGCTCAAAGAGATTATTGTTCTCCATAGATGGGGAAAAGACCAGTTACAAAACTAAACAGGAAGTCTGTGAAGCTACTGTGCCTTTAACAAATTTGATTTTTTTAAAATCCTGTTTCTCAGCAGTTCTCTGTCTCTGAGGGAGCTGTGGACTAGTTGAGGGAAATATCCATACCGAGGGAGGAAGTGTTAGAGCTTCTACATGGCACTAAAACTGATAAGTCTCCAGGGCCTGATGCCGTTTATCCCAGGCTGCTTAGGGAGGTGTGAGGTGAAATTGCTGGGCCTCTGACGCAAAGCTTTGTCTCTTCTTTGGACACAGGTGAGGTCCTAGAGGACTGGAGAATAACTAATGTTGTACCATTGTTTAAAAAGGGTAGCTGGGATAACCCTGGAAATTATAGGCTGGTGAGTTTGACGTCAGTGGTAGGGAAGCTGTTGGAGGGGATTCTTAGAGATAGGATGTATCTATCTCTTAGATACTTAGAGCATTGCGATCTGATTAGGGATACGGAGCATGGCTTTGTTAAGGGGAGGTCGTATCTTACAAAGCTGGTAGAATTTTTTGAGGAGGTGATGAAAACGGTCGACGAAGGGCGAGCCATTAATGTCGTTTATATGGATTTCGTAAGGCGTTTGACAACGTCCCTCATGGGAGGGAAGTTGAGAAGGTGAAGGCTCATGGATACAAGGACAGGGAGCTAGATGTATAAGTAACTGCCTTAGTAATAGGAGCCAGAGAGTAATAGTGGAAGGGTGTTTTTCTAGCTGGAGGTCGGTCACTAGTGGTGTGCCGCAGGGCTCGGTACTGGGACCTCTTCTATTTGTAATATATATAAATGATTTGGAAGAGGGAGTAAGTGGAATGATCAGCAAGTTTGCAGATGATACAAAGATGGCTGGACTTGCGGATAGTGAGGAGCATTGTTAGGTGATGCAACAGGACATAGATAGGCTGGTAACTTGGGCAGATAGATGGCAGATGGAATTCAATCCAGATAAATGTGAGATGACGCATTTTGGGAGAAAGAATGTAGAGGGGAGGTATACGCTAAAGGGTAGACCTATTAAGAGTATAGAAACACAGAGAGACCTGGGGGTGCAGATGCACAAGTCTCTGAAGGTGGCAGAGCAAGTGGAGAAGGTTGTGAAGAAAGCATACAGTTTGGTAGCCTTTATAGGAAGGGGTATAGAATACAAGAGCAGGCCTTTAATGTTGCAGTTATATAAAACGTTGGTTAGACATCATTTGGAATACTGCGTCCAGTTCTGGTTACCTTACTACCGGAAGGACGTGGAGACTCTGGAGAGAGTGCAGAGGAGGTTTACCAAGACGCTGCCTGGTATGAAAGGTCTGAGTTATGAGGAGAGGTTAAGCAAATTGGGACTGTTTTCCTTAGAAAGGCATAGACTTAGAGGAGATCTAATAGAGCTGTACAAGATTATGACGGGTATAGATGGAGTAAATAGGGTTAAGCTTTTTCCTAGGATGGACTCGAATACCACGAGGGATCACGGGCTTAGGGTGAGGAGGGTAAGGTATAATTTGGATGCTAGAAGGAGTCTTTTCGCACAGAGGGTGATGGGGATATGGAATGTGCTGCCAAGTAAAGTGGTGGAGGCAGGCACTCTGGAGTTATTTAAGAGATACTTAGATGGGCACATGAACAGAATGGGAATGGAGGGGTATAGAAAACTGATTTAAAATAGGGATCATGAGCCTTGGGAGTCCCTGGGAAGTGTGTAAATAGATGATGATATTGATGTACTTGTTTTTATCCTACAGGTGCTTTGGTCCACCTTGTTGTCTAACGAGGGGCATACACGCGATGGGTCGTGAGAGGGCAGCTCTTGGATTTTTTTCGAGAGTATCCTAGTGCTTCACGTCGTTAGTGTACGCTTGACCTGGACCATTTGATGGGCAACACAACAGCTCAGTGACTATCGCTGTGCTGTGCAAATACATGGATTTGGGCCTGTGTCTGTGGGAGTTTGCGCATTCTCCCTGTGCTTGCGTGGGTTTTCTCCGGGTGCTCCGGTTTCCTCCCACATCCCAAAGATGTGCTCTTAGGCTAATTGGCAAAACAAATTCTCCCTAAATTGTCTCAAATTTGGTTTTTAATCCATAGATCTATAAACATAGACAGGGATCACGGGTAGAGGTGGGAACATTGGGGCAGTGGCGCGGGCTCGTTGGGCCAAAGGACCTGCTTCCCGTGCTGTTTTGTTCTTTTAAGTTTTTTTATGCTTGTTGCGGACTTGTCTGAGTAGATGTCCTTTTATTACTGTTTAAATAATTTAATGGCTTTTTATTTTTAATCTGGGACTAATGTCTGGGAGTTTATGGCTCTTTTTGAAATGTTGTGGGAAGATTGATTGACAGGTCAGGTGAGAGATTTTTTTCCTCTGCCAAGAGTTCTTTTACTTTCAGCTTTGGCTGCTGCCTGGTTAGAAGGTATTTGGACTCAAGACTGGATACAGTGTTATATCTCTCCCCCCGGTATTAAAAATTCTGTTGGCAAGTTATTTGCAATCGTTCTTGCCTTTTTGGAGTGACATTTGAGCTGTTTTCAGGTTAGCTAGCTATAGACCAGTAGTAGCCCGATATCTACCTCAAGATGCTGGGTTTTCCAGAATGGAGAAGCTAAAGTTTTAATTCTCCAACCAAAGGACTAATTCACAGCAGGTGTTGCAAAGCTAGAACATCCAGCATCACATGAGCATTCTTATTTTCAGTGTTAAACCTGGGCCAGTCTATATTTGTGAAGAGGTTTGTTGTGTTGTGTTAAAGTATATACAATATCAGGACTTTTTTTCTTGTTTGTAATTGGGAAAATTTTTTGCCAATTTTCTTTCCATATGACAACCATATTCTTAAATAAACGCTTTGATAAAAGCTCCCAGCTGGGTCATTCGAATCATACCTGGAGTGAAACATCTTATGTCAAAATTCAAAGTGTGAAATGTATGGTGTGGGCTGAGACGTCATAAAAATTTTTGGTGTTTCTGACCTGGATTATAACAATTGGAGGCTCTTTTGCAGGATTAAAATCTATATTTCTTGATTGTTTTGGGATTATTGGATGCAGACAGTGAATGGTGAGTATATTTGTGTTTTCTTTTCAGGTGTTGTATTCAGAACAAAGAAAATTACAGACAGGTTCAGGCCCTTTGGCCCTCCAAGTCTGCACTGACCATGCTGCCCAACTGAACTAAAACCCTCTACCCTTCTGGTAGAGTTTGTAATACACATAAATGATTTGGAGGAGAATGTAACTGGTTTGATTATTAAGTTTGCAGACAATGCAAAGTTTGGTGCAATTGCAGATAGCCCTCTATTCCCATCCTATTTATATATTTGTCCAGATGCCTTTTAAAAGTTACTATTGTATCTGCTTCTACAACCTCCTCCAGCAGCAACTTCCAGGCACCCATCACTTTGTGTAAAAAAAAAAACTTGCCTCATACATCTTCTTTAAACCTTGTTTCTCTCACCTTAAACCTATGACCACCAAGTAATTGGCTCTTCCGTCCTAGGAAAAAGCTTCTGACTATGGATTCTGTTCATGCCCCTCATAATCTTGTCAACTTCTTTCAGGTTGCCCTTCAATCTCTGTTCCAGTGATTAACAAACCAAGTTTATCCAACTGCTCATAGTTAATGGCCTTCATACCAGGCAACATCCTGGTAAATCTTTTCTGTACCCTTTCCAAAGCCTCCACATCCTTCTGGTAGTGGCGACCAGAATTGAACACTATGTTCCTAATTAAAGTTCTATAAAGCTGCAACATACTGGCCAGTTTTTAAACTCAATGCCCTAGCCCATGAAGGCAAGCATGCTGTATACTTTCTTGACTACCTTCTGCACCTGCGTTGCCACTTTGTGATCTGTACACATATGTCTCTCTGCCTATCAATACTCTTAAGGATTCTGCCATTTACTTTATATTTCCCATCTGCATTAGACCTTCCAAAAGGCATTACCTCACATTTGTCCAGATGAAACTTCATCTGCAATCTCTCCGCCTAAGTCTCCGATTGATCTATATTCTGCTGTTCCCTCTCAGTGCTCATTGCTATCTGCAATTCCCCCAGACTTTGTGTTGTCTGTAAACTTAATAATCAAACCAGTTACATTCTCCTCCAAATCATATATATATTACAAACAGAAAAGGTCCCAATACTGATCGCTGAGGAATGACACTAATCACAGCCCTCCATTCAGGAGTGCACTTTTCCACTATTACCTTCTGTCTTCTACAACCGAGCCAGTTCTGCATTCGTTTTGCCAGCTCACCTCTGATCCTGTGCGACTTCACCTTCTGTATCAGTCTGCCACGAGAGACCTTGTCAAAGACATTACTGAAGTCCATGTAGACAACATTGCCCTACCCTCATCAGTCATCTTTGTCACTTCCTTTAAAAACTCGACCAAGTTAGTGAAACACAACCTCTCTCCTTCATAAAATCATGTTGTCTCTCACTAATACACCCACTCAGGTTTAGATAAGGAATGCCTTGTGGAATAATAGCTCTCTTTTAGATGCTAAGAAGTTCCTGGGATTGGAAGAAGTCACTTGGGGTTTACAAAAGGTAAAACAAAGCTTTTGGCATTAGCAAGAACATTGTAGTTGACATTTATTTGAGGTGTAAGGAAAGAGGAGATAATTGTGGTGACAGCTCAGCATTTAAAATTTCCAGAAACACAGTCAGAATCATTGGGAATGGCTAGAATTCAATTACAAATGAAGCAACATGAATTCGAGGGAAAGAGAGAGATTAGCAAAAGCCAGAGTAAGGGAGGCCATTGCAGCAGAAAATGTAAGAGAAAATAGGGGAAGGGGAGGGGGCAGAAAGCACACGATTACTTGAATTGCAGGCAAGGGAAATAGTGGGAGAGGAAAGAGAAAAAGAGAGAATTTGAACTTACGAAGCTGGAAATGAAAAGTGGTAGTCAATTTAAGTGTTGTAAGTAAAGGAAAAATACAAGTTGAGAATAGTGATGACGACACTAGACGCTACGACAATGGATGAATGGACACTGCTCCACATTCAACAGACCGGAGGGTTCCCTTTCTGTCAGGGAATACTTCAGCGGTCAAGGGCATTCAGCCTCCAATCTTCGGGTAAGCGTTCTACAGAGCAGCTTGAAGACATGACAGCGCAGAGTTGCTGAGCAGAAATTTGATAACCAAGTTCCGCACGCACGAGGATGGCCTCACTTGGGATTGTGGGTTCACGTTCTAAAATTTTACTAACTGTTCTGGCTTGAGACAATTCACACCTCTTTAACCTGTACTTATCCCTCTCTCCACTCATATTGTCTGTACCTGTAAAGGCTTGATTACCTGTAAAAGCTTGCATGCCAACCATTATCTTGCAGTTGAGTCTGTGTCTATATATAACCTGTTTGTGAATAAGTCCCTGTTTGGGGACTTATTAAACTTTTCGGTTTATAAAGGCGCTGCTCCACATCGGAACATTCGTTTCTGAGTACTTTCGGATTCTGTCTCCTCCCGCAATTTTCAACAAGACCCAGTGATAAGGTTCTCTGTGGTGAGGAGGTGTGATTCAGAGTTGAGTTTGTGTGGTTTTTTTACTTCAACATTGAACTCTCTCTCTGCAGCCTCTCACTTCCTCAGTGTTTCTGAAATAGACTATCGTTTTAAAGACTAATTTATAAACAGCTCAGTGCACTTGGTTGTTGTTTGTTAGATTCAAATCTGACAATATAATTCCCATTCCCACACTAGCACCAACCAGAAAAACGGGGGGACAAACAAGGCTCTCGGACCCACTGCTGTTTTAGATGCTACAGGGCTTCCTAATGCTGAAAATAGGGCGTGACATGTGTGTGTTTTTGGTGCCAAAAAACATCTTGATAATCATTTTAAGATCACACATTGGTACAGTTGATATGCAATACAGTTTTGAAGCGAGTGCTGCCATTTTCAAACACTATGCCCCAACCTACACCTTGCCTTAACCTCAGCATTTTATTTTTTAAATTTTTTACTATATTCATAAAGTTATAAAGAAAATGCTCAGAATGGATTGACCAAACCCAAACCAATCCCAACAACCACATTAAAAATCCAATTGAATCCAACTCATTGTCCTCATAAGAGAGACAAACAAGGTCCAAGTTGACAAGATGAGGCATTTTATCTTGAGCTTCATCTGATGCTTGACCTAAGCCAAATTTTAAATAGTGTTAAAGAGCAGGAAAGAATCTCATCAGCATTACCTAAAGCAATCAAGAACTGCACACAGTTTAGTTTCTGGATTCTATCTTTTGATGCAACTGGCTGAAGAATCTCCTTGTGTTCATAATCTCTGGTTTTAGGATCAACTATTTAGGACTGAGATGAAGAGGATATTTCTCATTTCGAAAACTTTTGAAATTCTCTACCCAGAGGACTCTAGATCCTCAATCATTGCATATATTGAAGATTTGTGGATAGATTTTTGGGCACTAAGGAAATTAAGAAATACGAGGACAGAAACAGCTCTGATTTCATTTAATGACAGCAAAAAGTTGGGCCACATGTCTAGACCACTCAGGATCTTATTTCAAACACTTCTTTGTACACACCAATGAATACAAACCCAACCTCTCCAACCTTTCCTCATAAGACAACCTGCCCATTCCTGGTATTAGACTGGTAAACGTTCTCGGAACTGTTTCAAATGCATTTCCATCTCCCTTCAAAAAGGGGAACTGTACTGTAGATAGTATCTCAAATGTGATCTCACTGGTGTTCTTTATAATTGAAGCATAACCTGCCTACTTTTGGGGATAATCAATTACCCTCATAAGAAACAATCACATTTGATAAGCTTTCCCAATTACTTGCTGTGTCCCACTGCATGAGCCGCTTTGCGGAAATGTCCTCTGTGCCCTTTTCCATCACGCCGCTGCTGCACACCTTCCACTACCGTATCTTCACCTGTTGCCCGGATATACAATGGTGGGCCTTGTTTCCGCTGGGCAGCTGAGGTCCCCAATGGAGGTCTCTCTACAGACGGATCTCCCCCAGTTACTTTGGGGAGCTGGGGTGGAGGGTCTTCATTGGAAATTCAAAATTAAATGAATTTAATTTAATTGGCTAAAATAAAATTGCAATATTGTTTTTTGGGAAACATGAACAAAAACTGAATGCAGGGAGCTTCCTGCTATTGTACTGGTCCAGATTATCAGGCTATGTAAGAAAACTGGGAGAAGGAATGAATTTCCGCAGCCATTCCCCAATCCCGTGCTGAAATATCAGCACAAACCAAAGAAACATGCTATCCTGGACCAGTTATGCTGTTTCTCTAGTGTTTTTGTCAATGACATGCTGAAGTTAAATTGAGAGATTAGGGAAACGTCTGGAAATGTCATGACCTGGATCTTTAGAAGATGCTTTATACTCTTAATGGTTGAAACAACAGTTATTTTAAAAGTATTTGTCTCAATCTGCCATTGCTACATTGTCAAAATCCTGGAAGTCCCAACCTACAGCACTGAAGCAGTTCTAGATGGCAGCTCACCATGCATCATCTCCTCAAGGGGAATGAGAAATGAGCAATAAGTGCAGACCTTGCCAACGGTGCCCATGAGTGATGGATGCACCCTTTATGCTTATACATAATTATAATAAAATCACAATGCTGTAGCAAACGAGGAGGCCATTATTATTCCTTTGTATAGTTATGTTTACTCCAAATTTGTTGTCTGTTTTCTTCAATTTCTCAACTATGTTTTTATTATGGTCAGTGATAATATGAAATGATGAAGCACATACATTTTATTTGGTAAACTGAGCCTGAGACTCCAAGTGTCTTGTTATGGTCCAGTAAAACTACATGATGCTTATTGTGCTTTCAAAGCAAGTTCCAATAGTCAACAAATGAAACTTTAAGAAAGAAAGCAATTTTGAGCACCAATTATATCATGTGATCTTTTATAAGTGTCTACCTAGTCCAGAAATAATCTGTGAAATATGTTTTGAACACTGTTCTCTGTTAATAGCAGATATTAACGCAAGTTGTTGTTAAGATTTGAATTTAAGGTAGGAATTTTAATGGGATTAACCTCACAGTGGTAGGAGAGTTTCTGGCAGAGGTTGGGAACCTCCGAATTGCAGGAATAGGCCTGCTGTGTCTGCCTAAAATCCAGATTTGCTGACCAATCACAAAGCATAGACTTGCCAATGAAAGCATTTCTATTTAAAGGGACTCTGAACATGATCAGAGTGGCCACTCCAGCTTTGTTTCTGAAGGCTACATATAGCAAAAGGATATATATGAAATGTGGGATGGTTGCCTTTCCCAGTTTTCTAAATCTTTCCTGGAAATAATGTGGGAAGTGCTGGGTGGACAAAGAGATTATTGTTCTCCATAGATGGGGAAAAGACCAGTTACAAAACTATTAAACAGGAAGTCTGTGAAGCTACTGTGCCTTTAACAAATGTGATTTTTTTTTAATCCTGTTTCTCAGCAGTTCTTTGAAGTTTTTTATGCTTATTGTGGACTTGTCTGAGTAGATGTCCTTTTATTACTGTTTAAATAATTTAATGGGCTTTTATTTTTAATCTGGGCCTAATGCAATGTCTGGGAGTTTATGATTATATTTGAGGGAAAGGGTAGTGGCAAAAAGCGAAGGGCATTCAGGGAAGTAAGAATGGGTTGGAAGGGAAGTGATTGAGAAGTAATGCTGGGAATATGTATGATTCTCTGAATTGCACTGTATCTGAGAAGCAGAACAGTACATTTTTTACAACATTTTTGTGTTTGTCAGTCATAAGAGAACTTGCAGGTTACGATGTTCACTTCTCAAATGGATTGTCCCAGGCTGAAAGTTTGGACAGGCTAGGTTTGTATCTGCTGCTATTTAGAACAGTGAGATTTAATTGAAAGATAGCAGATCTTGAAGGGTTTTGAGACAGTGGATGTGGAAAGTATGTTTCCTCATGTGGAAGAATCCAGAAGCTGAAATGTGACTCTCGTCAATAGGGAAGAGGTGGGGCACAGAGTCTCGGCCTGCATGGGAGACTAGCTGCTGGGTTCCAGTGGCACCATTGCCAGTATACTGGGAATTCTGTCATTGTGCCTCGTTCTTCAGGCTCTGTCCCCAGTAGGCCCATCTCCCCTTAGGCCCCACCTCCTTGGTATTACTTGGTGCCACCTACCAGGCGTGAGGATGATTTTGCTGGTAGAATGGGCCAGAAAGTTGAGAAATCTGGTGTGAACCCAATTTTTCGCCTCTTGACCTATTCTACTGGCTGTT
This sequence comes from Sphyrna mokarran, assembly GCA_024679065.1. Lineage (NCBI taxonomy): Eukaryota > Metazoa > Chordata > Chondrichthyes > Carcharhiniformes > Carcharhinidae > Sphyrna > Sphyrna mokarran. Next base: position 4,159,849 of record JAGIQG010000028.1, read on the forward strand.
CATTGCTGGTCGATCAGTATTATGGGCCAGTAAAACCCCACCTGATGTGTACTCTCTGCTATAGTTGTTTCGGACATTCTGATAGATGAAATAATTGTAGAAGTGGAGAATTTTGTATTTGAGGACAGAACTGGCATTGCCACATACTTTCTTCTATTTGTGTGTTAAGTCCCAGCCACCAGACATAACTTCTTGCAAACTCTTGCATTCTTACTATTCCTGGATGACTCTCGTGCAGTTGGTCCAGGTTTCAACTTCACAAACATGGAGGTATAATCTTTTAATCCCCCAAAGCAGTGCTCCATTTTGGACAGTTTATTTGAGTTTCCTCACAATATAAGGTCTAAATTCAGGATTGCTCCTTTGTTTGTCCAGTGATGTTTTTCTTAACACTATGTTCATAACCTCCCCATGACCAGATCATTCCTCATGTAGAACGATATTATTGGTACGTTCTCTACCTGTGAAAAGTATAACATGTTGATCTAGCTATTTTGTGATTTGGTTTTGTCCTGAATTGACAATCTTGATAAGGCACAGCTGGCATTGGTATGTTGTCTGATCTCCTTTACTTGATATCATAATTATGCACTGCCAGTATTAAAGATATTCTTTATAGTCTGATAGCATTGTTTTATGAAGGGAAAGTCATACTTGGCAAATTTGCTTGAGTTCTTTGAGGATATAACCAGCAAGATAGATAGTGGGGAACCAAGGTGTGTGGTATATCTAGACTTCCAGAAAGCATTTGACAAGATGCTATATAAAAGACTGATCCAGAAGGTGAGATTGCAGGGGACTGAGGATAGAGTACTAGATTGGATTGAAGATTGACTGACTGACTGACAGTAAGCAGAAGGTTAGGATTAATGGATCCTTTTCTGGTTGGCAAAATGTAACTAGTAGGCTCCCACAGTGGTCAGTCCTGGGACCTGAACTGGCAGAGTGAAACATAGCATCATTTGTGGATGATATTAAAATAGATGGGAAAGCAGACAGCTAAGAGGATATAAAGATTCTGTAGGTAGATATAGATAGGCTAGGAAAATGGGCCAAAATTTGGCAGATGGAGTTTAATGCGAGGTTATCCATTTTGGCAAAAAAAATAAGCAAACTATTACTTAAATGGAAAAGCAGATTCAAAATCCATCTGGACAGAGGGATCTGGTTGTCTGTGTTTATGAATTGGAGGGAGTTGGTGTGCAGGTGCAGCAGACTATACAAAAAGGCAAACGGAATGTTGGAATTTATTGCAAAATGACTGGAGTATAGAGTATTGTGTCCAGTTTTGGTTCTTTATTTGAGGAAGGATTTGGTGGCATTGGGGGGCAGTTCAGAGAAGGTTCACCAGATTGATTCTGGGGATAGAGGGGAGGGATAATGAGGAGACATTGCATAGTTTGGGCTTGTGCTCACTGGAGTTTAGAATGATGAGAGGGGATTGAGATATATCAAATTTTAAAAGGAATTAATAAAGTAAATGTAGATCAAATGTTTTTTCTTATGTGGCAATCTAGAACAAGCGGTGACATGTATAGATAGATTTAAAATTAAGATGAGGATGAACTACTCGCAGAGGCTGGTGAATTTGTGGAACTCTCAGTCCCATAGTGTAGTGGACTATGAATTGTTAATGGTTTCAAGTGGGAGGCAGATACATTTCTAATAAAAAAGAAGAGAGATATGAGGAACAGGTTGGGAGGTGGATTTCCCTAGACCAGGAAGAGATCAACCATAACTTGATTAAATGAAGGAGCAGGCTCGAAGAGCTGGATTGGCAGACATGACTGGTGATATTCTCAACCAGAGTACATACTGGTATCCTCAACGGTATTCAACATGGCAAGCAATGGGTGAGATAGGGTGGGGTAGTGGCATGTGATAATCAGCAGGAGTTTTTCTAGTGGAAAAAAATTGAAATAAATAGGGACTTTATAGGATATTCATATTGTAGGATGGATGTGGGTAGGATGGCAAACAGGTGCTGGAGTGTGGCAATTAGGGGATTTTCACATTGCAGTGTTAATGTAAGCCTACTTGTGAACAGTGGGTGTTGCAATGTAGGACAGGAAAAGATTGCAGTCAGGGGTTTCAGCAAAGAGCAATTTGAAGAGGAGTATGATGATTTTGCAACATAAGAAACAAGTAGAGGCTGCTAAGGATTAATGGGAATGTTGCGTTTTGTGTGGGTTGGAATGCAGGGTCACAAATTTCTCAGTGAATTGGAGGTTGTGTGGGTGCTGCTGCAGAGTCCAGTGTAAAGAACGTTGAGCGACTGAGCATGTTTGGGATTTTGAAATTAAACGGTCTGGGAAATGCTGCAAAAATCAAAGCTGAACCTATATCTTATTAAATATCCTCATATTATATCCACCACACTATATCAGATCTCTTGCGAAAATAATTAATTGCCTAAGGATCTTCAGAAAGTACCTGGCTATATTCCAGCATATCTCCCTACAGTTTTAATCGCTGTGTTTCACATCAGTGACATGGATTTATACTGATTAATAAATGGCTAGGCTAGTATTTATTGCTTGTGAGCCTCCTTCATGAGCCTCCTTCATGAGCTTGCAGTCCCTGTGATGTAGATACAAACAGTGCTGTTAGGGAAGGAGCTCCAGTATTTTGACCCAGCGACAGTGATAATCCAATGTATAACAAGTATCAAAAAGTGAAAAAAGGCTGAATGACAGACAGATGAATGAGGGTCAAATGATTCATTACTGGCTTTAAGCTTGGACAACTCTATCATTTACCATAATACCTTTCCACTGAATCCATTGTGTGCCTTTAACTTATATTAGCATTCCTGTCTGTGAGTCAGAATTCAGAATACAGTTCCAGTGCAAAGAAGAGCTTAAACACTTGGAAGTGTTCAAACCCTTCTTTACACTGGAGTTAAATTCTGAATTAATATGATAGCATTGGGTGGATTTTGGACAAGATTTTTTGCCCCTCATAGTATTCCCTGTGGCAGAGGCAGCTCACCATTAGCCACTGGGGTGGGGGAGGAATCTTCTGGTTCTGTCCATACCTACAGTCTTTCACATGGCTTGCCTGTCCCACCATCGGGGAATGTGCCCTGGGATCCACCTATGGTGAGGCTAGAAGATCCTGCTGGTGGGACGGGTTAGAAAATCCTGCTTTTTGTTTCTAGAAAAATGCCAGTTTCTTATTTTGTGCATTTATTGAGTGGGTATTTATTTTTTTACAAATTGTACATAAGTAATTTTTGCATGTAAAGAAGAAAAAACGCACTAACAGAGCTTGTCCAACTTTCCTTCCATTTGTTATAATCAAGAAGGCTTTAAGAATCTGGCATGCTCTCTGCTTGAATTTCTTCTCTGTACTTCACCTAGGTTCCGTTTTATATTTTGATTGTAAAGATGAAAATCTACCCCGGTCTCTTTGGTTACTTTATTGGGCAATGGCATCACTTTCTACATAAAATCTCCACGCTCTATTTCCACCCCTCTTCAGACTGATTGTCTCTTTTCCATTTTTTCACATGTTGCCAGCCTTAATACAAGAGTAAATGAGCAATGCACCATCTGCTTCTGAGAGGCCTACAGTGAAAAAAGCAAGGAAACCTTGTGTGAAGTGGACCTATCCTTTCTCCCTTGAGACGGAAAGAACGTTATTAACATTAAATACTAATTATATAATTCAATCTGTGATTTCTCCTGGCAAACAATTGATCACTTATCACAATGGACTGCTGCAGTTGTAGTAGCAATCCTAAATTTCATCACTTTACATGCGTGGCTTTGTTTCAGAATCATCTTTATGTGAATGAGATCTGAGGCCCAATATCCAGGCTAAACACAGGATACATTCGAGGATGAAAAAAAGAATGCATTCCTTTTGATCACTATGGCTATTTATTCAGAAAGTTAACATGTATGGCCACCAGTTGAGGATACAAGTGACGATATATCCTATTGTTGAACAGTCTGCCAATTTCTTTTTCCAAAAATGTACTTTATCCATAAAATTTACAAAAGTGAAGTGGATGACCAAAGTTGATGTTGCATAAAGTACAAAACTAATCAATTTCTTCTGATACGGTATAATAGAATGTTCATTACAAGTCAAATGTTTAGCACCAGCCCCCCGTCGTACTCTCCCATCCAGAGGTTTTTCACACCTTCCAATAAGCATAGTGGCTGATGGAGCTGTCCTTCCCCTGTCAATATTCCACTGTTGAGGCTTACTAAAATATAATAAATGATTGGGAGAAATACTGGAGGCTACCTGAAGCCTCTGGAACAGTTTCACGGAAGGGAAAGAGTGACTTTCTTCAGAGACGGAATGGAAAATCCTTTCTGAATGACTTTTTTTTTCCACTCTGATATGATCAAAGCAAAGTGTTATTTGTGAAACACTCATTTGAACACCTACTTTTTCCATTTTGTCAGCATCCTCCTTCACCTGCCACCTAACAATTTCCACGTAAAATGGAACTTGAGACTCACATCTGAGAGAGCACTGAAATTTCTGTTGCCTGTTTTTGCACTCTTTTTAACGACAATGTTAATAAATTTCCCTTCATTGTGTGTTTTTTTCTGTTATTTGCAGAAAACTGATGAGAATCTCAGCTCCAGTGAGGTTAAAAAAAGACATCTCCTCTTAGTCATTATCCAGTGACAATCAGGAAAGTTCATGAGGCTGGAGATAGGATTTAAAAAGAATCAGACTGCATTGCTTCCTCAACCTCGCTGGAATGTAATAAGATTCAAAGTCAAAATTGTACTCTTCAGTATTTTCAAATTATTAGTTTCCATGGTGATCCAATGTGTCTATCCTTCAATAGTGTTTGTTTCAGACTCAGGAGGAAGAGAAGGGGGTGAGGAAAGGGAGTGTGAAACTTATTTTGTGACTCTTCATCATAAATGTTTTTATTTTCATTCTGGATTTCAGACCTTTTCAGGATTTGAATTACTATTATTTTTGTATGCAGTAGGTTGTTTGCTATCCATTCAACGGCCTTCTGTATTACTGGATGGAGAAATGGGATGTCTTCTGCAAAAGATCTCAGCAGACAGATTGATGGAACGTGTTCCATTGTTGGGAACTTAGGGCCACAATTGTACTTCACATTATTCTTCATCTTCCATCTATGAAGTAGGTGGAAGCATCATTTATGCTCTGTGAGAAGTTGTTTGAACGCTGCTCGCTGTCTTTGAGGAAGAATGCAGCCAGGAACGTCTGCTGTTGGATCAGTGATGAATTATTGGTTCTTTATGCTGCATGTGTTGTACAACTCCATCCAATTGGATAGTGGGTTAACTACAGCTAATATTTGGTTTCCTAGAATGTCAATATAATTTACGATGTACTTTTTTTAGAATTTGTCAATATCTTTTTAATTCACTTTTCAGTGCCCAACTTTGCGAAAGACAGAGGAATTTTGTTAACTGCTTTCCTAATGGCTTTTTCAAATCTTGTTGAATAGAAAATTGGTGAAGCTCATTGTAATTTAGCCCAACCTCCTATCCATTGACTCCATCAACACTTACTACTGCCTTGGAAAAGCAATCAATATAATCAAGAACACCATGCACCCAGGCGTACTCGCTTTCATCTTTTTGCATTGGGAAAAGGATACAAAGGTCTGAGATCACAACTGACTAAAGAACATCTTATCATCTGCCATCAGACTCTTGAATGGACCTAACACATATTAAGCTGATCTTTCTCTATACTTTAACTATGACTGTATCAGTATATTCTATATCTTCTCCTCTATGTACTATATGAACAATATTTTAGTCTGTATAGCACGCAAGAAACAAAACTTTTCAGAACTTTTCAGGATTTGAATTACTATTATTTTTGTATGCATTAGGTTGTTTGCTATCCATTCAACGGCCTTTTGCATTGCTGGGTGGAGAAATGGGATGTCTCCTGCAAAAGATCTCAGCAGACAGATTGATGGAACATGTTCCATTGTTGGGAACTTAGGGCCACAATTGTACTTCATATATTGTATCCCAATATATGTGACAATAATAAATCAAATCTAAAATCTCTCAGCACATTGGTGTCATGGTGAATTGCAGAGAGAGCAATGTGGCATCACTCAGTTTGAACTGGGTTTACCCTTAAGTTTTAACTTTTTGGCTGGTGTTGATGAGGCCCATAGGTGAGAATCCTGTTCAGAGTGACAGCAAGATATTTTCCTTGGGGTTCTTGAGAATTGCCTTTCATTGGAGGAAACATTGAATTCTTCCCCAGGTGGCATTTTAGTTCAGATGGAACTCTACATGACAAATGTCTTTGGTTTAGATGGTGGCATCAGATCTGAAAGTAGCATTTCACTAAGTCCAAGTCACTTGCTTGTCCAATCGCCTTAGGCTGCTCTGGAACCTGCATCCCCATGTTGGTCGTGAATAAGAGGGCCAGGTAGAAGTAGCTTTTTCCTTCTCTGGAATCTGCATGTTATTGATAAGCTCATCTGTTGTGGGTTATGTGCTTGTTCATTAGGAACTTGCCAGTTGATGTCATCCAGAAGACAACTGAATGCCCAAAAGTAGCCTCCTGATCGCAAAAGCATGAAGGAATGATTTGAATTGAATCAAACAATTGCCCCATTCACATACCACTGCTTTCTCTGTGTATTTCATTATACAGTGTGTGTAAAGTGTCAGCCTGATAGTAGCATTTTCACCTCCAGGGTCACCTGCTGAGGTAGCACAAAGAGGTAAGGTAATGGGACTTGAGCACAAAGATCTAGCCTGACACAATGTAGTACTGAGGGAGTGCTGTGCTGTCAGATATATCGTCCCTTGCATAAGACATCAAACCGATGCCTTGGCTGCCCTCTGAGGTAGAATATTTTGAAGAAGAGTTGAGACACGGGGTGTTTCCCAAAAATCCTGGCCAATACTTGTCTCTCATTCAACATTAAAAACTGTTTCCCTTGTCATTATCATGTTGCTATTTGTGGGATCCCGCTGCTAAAATCGGCTGCTGTTTTATTCGTATATTACCATAGTGACTATATGTCAAATATATCTTATGGGCTGTTAAGTACCTTAACACAATTGTGGTCATGAGAGGTACTATATAAATCTAGACTTCCTCTGCAACACTTCTGATGTGTTGGTAACACCTAATGAAATAGACCGGCCGAGGGATGGAAAATAACTCTGACATTGAAAAAAGGTTTAGTGCGTGTGGTCAGATATCAGAGGAATTTATAAATAGTGTAGATGCATTTGGTCTTAGCTATACGATGTATTTTGTTTAGAATTTGCCAATAACTATTTAATTCACCTTTCAGTGTCCAACTTTGCGAAAGACAAAGGAATTTTGTTTACCACTTGACATGAAGCAATTATGTTGTTTAAGAAGTATTTTTGTTAAATTTCTTCAACAGTTTTTAAAATATCAAAATTGCTTTAAATGTTATACATACATTTCAGCAAATTGAAAATGGATAAGATGCTTGAGCAATACAAAGATTACAGGAAAGAACTTAAACAGGGTCTTAGGAGAGCAAAAAGGGGCCATAAGATGTCCTTGGCAGACAGGATTAAGAAGAATTCCAAAGCTCTTTATGCTTATATTAAAAAGAAAGAGGATAGCTAAGAACAGAGTAGATCCACTCAAGCATAGTGGAGGGAATTTGTGTGTGGAGCCAGATGAAGTGGGTGATCAGTATTCACAAAGGAGAAGGATATGGTGGTTGGTGAATGTAAAAAGGAGGATGCTGACATTCTAAGATACGTTGAGATAAAAAAGGAGGAGATATTGGAGGTTTTGAAAAATATTAAAGTGGACAGGTCCCAAGACCAGATAGGATCTATCCCAGAATACTGAGAGAGACAAGGGAAGAAATTACTTGTCCTTGGCCAAAATCTTTGTATCTTCTTTAACCACTAGTGAGGTACCAGAAGATTGGAGACTAACAAACATTGTTCTTCTGTTTTAAGAAGGACAGAAGAGACAATGTGGGAAAATATAGGCCTATAAGCCTTCCATCACTGATGGGGAAATTATTGGAGAAGATTCTTAGGGACAGGATGTACTCACATCTGGAAAAGAATAAGCTTATTAACAATAGGCAGCATTAACGGTAGGCAAGTGTCTCTCAAACTTGATTGAGTTCTTTGAGGAAGTGACAAGAAAAATTGACCAGGCCAGGGCAATGTATGTTGTTTACATAGATTTTAGTAAAGCCTTTGGTAAGGTTCCTCAAGGCTGATACAAAAGATGAAAAAATTTGGATCCGAGTTGAACTGTATGATGGATACAAAACTGACTTGGGTTCAGAAAACAGAGAGTAGCAGTGGAAGGATACTTTTCTAAGTGGAAGTTGGTGACAAGTGGTGTTCCATAAGGATCAGTGCTGGGGCCTCTATGTATAAATGATTTGGGGGAAACATGTGGATGGTGTGATTAATAAATTTGCAAATTGGGGGAGTAACGGATAGTGAAGAGGATTGTCAGAGAATGCAGCAGGATATAAATCGGTTGGAGACCTCGGCCAAAAGTTGGTAGAATTTAATTTGAACAAATGTGAGGTGATATGATTTGGAAAGTCTATTGCAGAAGGAAAATATACAGTAGATGATGGAGTCCTCAGAAATATTAGCGTACAGAGGGATCTAGGCACGAAGATCCACAGTTCCCTGAAGGTGGCAAGTCAGGTGGACAAGGTGTTCAAGAGGATGTATGACATACTGGCATTTATGGGTTGGGACATTGAGCATAGGAATTGGAAAATCATGTTGCAGCTGTATACAACTTTGGTTAGGCCGCATTGGAGTATAGTGGCCTGGTCGCCACATTACCGGAAAGATGTTGATGCATTGGAAGTGGTGCAGAAGAGATTTACCAGGATGTTGCCTGGTTTGGAGGATATGGACTATGAAGAAAAGTTGAACAAACTTGGATTGTTTTCATTGCAGCATCAAAGGGTTGGGGGGGAACAAGATTATGACAGGCTTGGATAGAGTGGAGAGTCAGAGTCTCTTTCCTAGGATTGAAGGGTTAATTATTTGAGGACATAGTTTGAAAGTGAGAGGGGGAAAATTTAAAAGAGATGTAAGGGGCAAGTTTTTCACACAGAAGATGGTGAATGCCTGGAACGCGATGCAGGAGGTGGTAGTGGAAGCAGATTCTATAACAACGTTCAAGAGGGATCTGGATAGATACTTGAACAGGCAGTTAGGAATGCAAATGCAATGTTAACATTCATATTGAGAAGGCTAGAATACAAGAGCAGGGATGCACTTCTGAGGCTGTATAAGGCTCTAATCAGATCCATTTTGGAATAGTGTGTGCAGTTTCAGGCCCCGTATCTAAGGAAGGATGTCCTGGTCTTGGAAAGGATCCATAGGAGATTCACAAGAATGATTCCCAGAATGGAAAGCTTGTTGTATGAAGAACAGTTGAGGGCTTTGTGTCTATACTCGTTGGAGTTTAGAAGGATGAGGAGGGATCTCATTGAAGTTTATAGGAAACTGCGAGGCTGAGATACAGCAGACATGGAAAGGATGTTTCCACTAACAGCAAAAACTAGAACCAGAGGACACAACCTCAGGCTAAAGGAATAATCCTTTCAAACAGAGATGAGGAGGAATCTCTTCAGCCAGAGAGTGGTGAATTCTTTGCCGCAGAAGGCTGTGGAGGCCAGCCCACTGAGTGTCTTTAAGACAGAGATAAACAGGTTCTTGATTAATAAGAGGATCAGGGGTTATAGGGAAAAGGCAGGAGAATAAGGATGAGAAAAATATCAGACATGATTGAATGGCGGAGCAGACTCAATGGTTTAATTCTGCTCCTGTATCTCATGGCTTGAGATCTTATGAATAGGCAGGGAATAGAGGCATATGGACTATGCAAAGGCAAGAAAATATTCGATTAGAGAGGCATCTGTATTGGCACAGACTTGGGGGGGCTGAATGGTCTGTTCCTCTGCTGTACTGTTCTTTATTCTTTCACATTTAAAATAAAAAAGCTGCAAAAATCTTTTATGCTACAGAATAACTGAAAATGAATTACAGTCAAGAGGGCCTGGGTAAAATGCTATATCAAAAAGTCAGTACAGAGTCAATGGGCTGAATGGCTGCTTCTGCATGTAAGGATTCTATGATCCATGTTATTCAGTAGTGGCTGAGTGACAGCATGGCACATGGGCACTGAGTGTGTGCAGGAATTTTTAGAGTTGCCCACAATCCACACCAATACTACATCACTGCCTGGGTAAACCCACAAATTACTGCAAAGGTCAGGACACAGCCAGGCCAGCTTTTCTGGAGCTGTCCTTTGCTCAAGATCTTATGCTCAGCCATAGTTTCCATTACAAATGTACAAAAGCTTTAAGCTTTGGCAGTGTTGCTTGCCTCAGTTCCCCACATTGAGAAACCATGTAAGACTCAAGCAACAGCAACACTGCTCACCAATCTTCTCCCCTGCAAATCTCTCACCATGTTGTGGGTAACTAGCAGCAAGAGAATAACAAGAAGTGACAAATAAAGTTTCAAAGTGAAACCAACATCACCCAGTGAGCTGCCCAAATATGAAATGATGCACAGACTCAAGATTGGTAATCTGGTACTTGAGAAAATACCAACAACTAGAGAAAAATTCCAATCATGAATATTCACTCCAGACTTTCCAGATCACCTTTCTCCCCTCCCAATGCAATAGAGTCCCTGCTGAGAAGCCAGCCAATCCCTTAAATGTATTAATTTAAAAAGAGCAAAATAACATTGCTGCTTCAACAGAGGGAAACTGGTGATTTGGAAAGATTGAAAGTTGAAGTTTACAAAATTAATACTTCCACTTGTGGAGGATTTACTGATATTTATATCTATACTTCAACATCTATAGGAAATTACATGATGGGGGATTTCCAACATTCTATTAGCATTAGGGAAAGAGAAAGCAAACACATGGATTGAAAGTTATTTTAGATGGAGTGTGCAATTTTACATCCCCCAAACGTTTTCTGAGTATGTTTTGACTATACATAGAACATAGAACAATACAGCACAAACAGGCCCTTCGGCCCACGAGTTGCGCCAATCACATCTACCAATCCACAGACCTATCTATAACCCCCTATCCTATTCTTTTCCATATACTCATCCAGAAGTCTTTTAAAAGACCCCACCGAGTTTGCCTCATGGTTTCATTCAGTCACCACCCTCTGAGTGAAAAACCTACCCCTGACATCTCCTTTGTATTTGCTTCCCTGCACCTTAAATCTGTGTCCTCTCGTAGTGACCATTTCCGCTCGAGGAAATAGTCTCTGAGAGTCCACCCTATCTATTCCTCTCAACATTTTGTAAATCTCTATCAGGTCGCCTCTCAACCTACGTCTCTCCAGTGAGAAGAGTCCCAGCTCCCTCAACCAACCTTCGTAAGGCCTGCCTCCCAATCTAGGCAGCATCCTTGTAAATCTCCTATGAACTCTCTCAATAGCCTCTACATCCTTCCTATAATGAGGCAACCAGAACTGCGCACAATAGTCCAGCTGAGGTCTGACAAGAGTCTTATAGAGCTGCATCATTACCTCCTGACTCCTAAACTCTGTTCCTTGATTAACGAAGGCCAGTACACCGTACGCCTTCTTGACCAGAAGTTCTGGATCCAAAAAAAACTAACTTGGCTATCCCATGTCAAAAGGAAAATCAGAACAGATTAAAATTCCAAAGAAAATATGACCCAGTTCAAGTCAAAAAATTCAAATAACTTGGATTTGCAACTTGTAATTGAAACATTTCATTGTAACTGAAAGCATTATCACAAAATAATAAATTATGTTATTGTTTTCAAATATACTTTGTCTTTTAAAAAATAGAATTGTGGTGGAAAAAAAGTTAAGAGTGAGCCAAATTCAAATCATGTGACTCGATTTTAAATTACTTCTGCAACAACAGAATGAATGTAAACTGGCACAACAGAATCCAATTCTAACAATATTTAATGAATGTTTGGTGCCTGTATGCTGAACTTTGGCAGGGAGTGGAGATTAGGAAAGAATGTGATCTTTTGTCTTATCAACATGTGTTAATAAGTCTCTGGTTGAATTTTTTTTGTTAACTTGTTTCCTGGTGCAAGAACTGGCTGGCTTTCAGAGGAAAGTTTCAAAATGCAGCATTAAGCAATTTCTTTTTGTTAGCTGTGTCCCAATCTTTTAGGTTCCCTAAAGCATTCCTGGTGGTGAGCCTTCACTCACGCACCTTCTCCCCCCACTTCCTGCCCTACCTATCATTGTCCCTCCCTCTGTCCTGTCTGATTCCCAGCTGTGACCTTCTAACAATTTAGGCCTTCACCCCCAAATGACAACCAACCACTCAATTTAGGGTTGAGAGTTGCCAGCTGTGATTAAATGTAATCCTGGAAGTTCCATCACATGGCTTCCTCCTTACTTTAGCCATTGTAAGAAGTCTCACAACACCAAGTTACAGACCAACCAATTTATTTGATAGTAAACTCACAAGCTTTCGGGGTTTGCCCCTTTGTCATCTAACCTGGTGTTGTGAGACTTCTTATGGTGTTTACGCTGGCATCTCTACATTATGACTCTAGCCATTGGTCAGTCAACACATTCATCTTTGTGATATATTCCCTTCCTAGATCAATTGAAAAGCAACACAACTCAATACCCAATTAAAGGATGCTTGACTATGAGCCAAACAACCTCCCTCAACTCTGCACTGTCTTGAGTTTCAATATTTTTATCCATTTTTTAAAGGAAAACACTTAAAGAAAATGTAGAAGAACATATTTTTAAATGTCCCACTGATATTTCTCCACAGTTACATAAAATACTGCCTTGGAGTTTACTTCAATTACTGGAGATTCCGGGCTGATCCTGGAGGTTGATAACTTTACCCCCAATTCCTCCACACTTACCTATTGCATGTTGTTGTCTCGTTAGCTCCCTCTGTAATCAAAAATAAAACCAGAAAGTGCTGGACAAAGTCAGTTGGTCTGGCTGCATCTATGGAGAGAGAAAGAGAAGTTAACATTTAGAGTTTTATGAAACCAAAAGAGAAAATGCTGGAAAATCTAAGCAGGTCTGGAAGCTTCAGGAAGGAGAGAAAAGAGCCAGATGATCAAAAATTCCAGCATGCTCATTAATTTGCTTTTATTTAGCATTTTATGTGACTGTTCTTCAAAAAAAGATCCCGCTGTAGTCCAGCTTGTTATTGTATACACTTTATCTCCTCAATTCCACTGTTGACTAGGGCCTATAGTTGAGCTGGGTGTATCAATAGTCCAGGCTGTAGTGTCAAAAAGAAACTAAATTTAGGCTCTTCAGCCATTGACAAAGGGTCATCTGGGCTTGAAACGTCAGCTTTTTTCTTTCCTGACAAATATGCTGAGATTTCCCAGTATTTTCTCTTTTGGCCTTCTATCACTCTGCCTGAATAAATAGTTCAGACACAAAAGTAGTTTTTGTTATAGTTGATCCCACAGGGAATCCTTCTAACCTGCTGTCATATTCTACTAACAGGAGTCAGCCAATGCTGTTTATTTATTCATTGTAAACACAGATATTTGATCCTCACTGGATTGTCACCACTACCCATTCCATTAAGCATCAGGAACTGCATATCAGATAGATCTTGCCATTTGCACAGAATTCTCCATTGCAGAATGTTAATATTCTTCAAAAGATTCAAAAGCAGCTTATACTTGTATAACATCTGTATTCGACATAAAGAGACATTAGAAAGTTGACCAAAAGCTTGGTCAAAGTGATAAGTTTTCACGAGGGTCTTAAACCATTTGAAAACTTTATCCTCCACAGATTTATCTGCATAATTCCTCCACATGTTGTTCAGAGTGCATGAAGAAGAATTTCTTGATTTCTCCCCAAAAATGTTTGTTTATATTAGAATGATACAAATACTTTATTTTCTAACTCCTATTGAATGAAAATTGATGGCTTTCATTTGCATTGTGCAGATTGATTGTGTCATTGTTGGGCAGACTACAATGTTGTGATAAAACACAATGCTGCCATCACTGATTTCAAAGACAATGTTGAAACTCTAGTGTTCAGAGAACAGAAGAACACACAGCACAAACACTAGGAAATGCACAGCACAATACTATCCATGACTCCCATGACTGATTTCACAGGGCAAACAATCACTGATATAATCAACTTCAGAAAACGTCCAGCACCAATGTAGACTCAATCTACCCCCCTGCCCATTGTTTAAAGAATGACCCGGCCAACTTTTCCCGTAGCCATAATAAGGTCACCATTAAGATGCCTGCTTCCTGTTTTGTAAAGCCCAGGTCTCTTCAATCATTCCTCATAACTCTGACCTTTGATATTAATTATGGCTACACAGTATCTCAAGCATGAGTGTCTCTTTTTTTGTTGGTGATTATCTAGACCAATCAGGTACAATATGACTGCAGTATGAAGTGGTTTGATCATCGTCACCTCTGTTTTGTATTCTGCTGTATTTGAACCATACAATTTAATTCTTTTGATTGCTGCTCTGCATTAGTTGGACATATCTGCTGCACTGCCAATACTGAAGGCTGTAGTTTTGAACTTTGTTGTTGAAATTGTCCTTGGATGTGCCAATTTATTCATTGTAAACACAGACCAAATTTATGTTTGGATTGGTTTCAGACAAGACTGTGTCATCACACCACGCTGTTTTCAATCTTCCTTGTTGCAATGCCCCATCTCACCCTCAGCAAGCTTCTCGCTGAGTGGAGCTAAACTACTGAACAAACTGGAATCTGTTTAACTCTGCTACTTGTAGGTCAAATCCAAGGTCATCCCATTCTCTGTCATTGAGCTACAGTATATAAATGGTGCTTGTGTCTGTGCCAAGTTCCATAAGACATTGCAGCAGAATTGCGCCATTCGGCCCATCGAGTCTACTCTGTCATTCAATCATGGCTGATACTTTTCTCATCTCCATTCTCCTACCTTTTCCCCACAATCCCCGAGCCCCTTATTAATCAAGAATCTTTCTATTTCTTCCATTAACAACACCTTCACCGAGTCATACATTGACACAGGCCTTACACTTACATTCCATACCAACTTTCTTTTGTCACACCCAGTACATTCCAATTATCAAAATCCATGACAAGGCCTTAGAAAACATGAACCTTTCCATGTGTGTGATTATAGTTCAAATGAGTAACCTGCTTTCAGCCAAAGGGCATTGCTTCCCTCTGGTATAGGATATGTGACTTATTACTCCTGTGAGAGGGAGCAGTCAAATTCAAAGGGTCCAGTTAAGGAAAAAATACTGTGGTACAGGTTAGAACAAAGAATAACACAGCACAGAAAACAGGCCCTTCGGCCCAATGAGCCCATGCTGCCATTTTAACGTTCCCATTTCCACTCATGACCCTTGTCTATGTTTACGGAAATCTGCATTGGAACCAAATTGGGGAGACAATTTAGGGACAATTTGTTTCACCAATCAGCCTAAGAGCACATCTTTGGGGTGTGGAAGGAAACCAGAGCACCCAGATAAAACCCACGCAAGCACGGGAAGAATGCGCAAACTCCCACAGACACCGGCCCAAATTCCTGTATCTGCACAGGTTACTGCTTGATTAGATGTATTAAGATGATAAATTGATTAGATGTATTAAGGTTCAGTGGAAATTATATGAATGAAACTTCAAGAATGTCAATCAGCAATTTCAGTGACTGTTAGTAACGGACTGAATGATATGAAATGTTCTGAGACAATCTTGAGAATTCTCACATTAGAAAATCACACATACTGGAGAAATTTAAGTTTCAAAGAAAAAATGACTTGACATGTAGACATGACCTCAAAATATTCCAATGTGCAATGCAATCAATTAAATAGGGGACTCGCTCATTACTGCACCTGAAGATTGGGCTTGATTTTTGATCCTGGGGCAAATTGGTTTGGGGTCAGTTCATGAGCACGCAAGTTTATGGGACAGAATTTAAATTCAAAACTATGATTTATCACTCAATATAAACTATTACTGAACGTAAATGAAATATATTTTCTATATCAATACTGGAGCATGTTGCTGAGGCAGCTCTCACTTCAATTTTATTTTCCTGCCAATTTTGCCTTCACAAAACTTGACAAATAAATGTTTCCATCGAGATTTGTAACTGTCACAGCTCATTTGTGAGTCTGCCAGAATTGAATCCTGGGGAAAGCTGCTGGAACTTTGGAGTTCAATAATTTGTACCAGTCACATCTCCTGTGCAGACTAAGCCAGTAAGAAGTCTCACAACACCAGGACCACAATATGTTCTTCTACATTTTCTTTACATGTTTTCCTTTATTAAAAAAATATAAAAATATTGAAACTCAAGACCACAAGTCCAACAGGTTTATTTGAGAGCATGAGCCACTTGATACCACTTGTGACTTGTGCTATCAAATAAACCTGTTGGAATTCTCACTGCGCTCACCCCAGTCCAACACCAGCATCTCCACATCAGACTAACCCAGTCAGAGGAAGAGACCAGCTATGGCTCTTATGCAATATGTTTTATTACTGGATTCAGGGTAGTTACTGTCTGAGCGTTGACTCACACTGCCCAGAAACTGAGATGTGGGAAACTGAGTGATTTAATCAAATTTGTTTTGGATTTTTTAAAAGTTGATATGTTACCTAGAAAGTCGCTAAATTATACAAGAACATTGTTTAGAAAAGACTTAAATTTATGATTTTGTTTTGTAGAATTAATATAAATGACTCAGTTTTTCTCATTGTAGTCAACACTGTACAATCAGCAGTAATTTATATTTAAATGTTGCTCTTAAATCTTTTTATTTCTTCTTAATTTATAAGTTATGAGTCAAAGTTTCAGTAAAACAGAAATAACAATATTTTATTCAGGGCTTGATGATAATGTGAACACTCAACACAAACTAATCACCTTTTGAGTGGATATAAATTTAGATTGTGGATGGGCACATGATCAGAATCAAATGATTGTCAAATGATCAAACCGGTCTTGTATCCAAGCAGAGACCACTGTCGATTGTTGGAAAAACCCATCTGTTTTACTAATGTCTCTCAGGGAAGGAAATCACCCTTATCCTGCCTACATGTGACTACAGAACCCCAGCAATGTGGTTGACTCTCAACTGCCCTCAGAACAAGGGCAAGTAGGAATTGGCAATAAATACCGGTTAGTCAATGATGCCCATGTCCCACAAATGAATTAAAAAAAGATGCTAACCTTACTGATCAGGTGAGTTCATGTTCGTTTGACATAAAACAGACAGAAAATCTGGGTGCCAAATTAGAGGAGAACTGACAAGGTGGTTATCTCAGGATTGCTACCTGAATCACACGCAGATTGGCACAGGGTATGTAGGATTAAGGAGATGAATCTGTGGCTCAAGGATTGGTGTGGGAAGAATGGGTTTGGGTTTATGGGGCATTGGCACCAGTATTGGGGCAGATGGGACCTGTTCAGACGGGCTGGTCCACATCTTAATCGTGCAGGGACCAGAGTCCTGGCAAATTGCATAACTGGGACTGTAGATAGGGCTTTAAACTAATTTTTTTTTGGAGGGGGGTTGGTGGAGGAGGATTCAAGGGTAGGGGAAATTACTACTCCTGGAGTAAAGGAAAAGGTACAGGTACATGTGAATGTTGAGGATGTTCTGCCTATTAGAGGGATAGGAGGCATGGGAGAGCCTGGTAGTGTTTCAGCAAATAAGATCCAGGCAAATGCTGGTATAAAGGCATTTTACCTGAATGCACGAAGCATTTGGAACAAAGAGAATGAGCTGATGGTGCAAATTGGCGCAAATGGATATGATCTAGTGGCCGTTATGGGAATGTGGTTGTGGGGGGACAAGGACTGGGAGCTGAATGTCCATGGCTATCAGGTGTTTAGGAAGGACAGACAGGAGGAGAAAGGGGGTGGAGTGGCTCTGTTGATTAAGGATAATGTCAGGGTGGTGGTAAGAGAGCATATAAGCCTCAAAGAGCAAAATGTGGAATCGCTGTGGGTGGAGATGAAAAATAAGAAGGGGAGGAAGACACTGGTGGGTGTGGTCTATAGGCCCCCAAATAACAACTTTGAAGTGGGGAGGGCTATAAACAAACAAATAAGAGATGCATGCAGAAATGGGACAGTGTTAGTAATGGGTGATTTCAGTCTACATATTGACTGGGCGATGCAAGTCGGACGCGGCGGGCTGGAGGAAGAGTTTTTGGAATGCTGTAGGGATGGGTTCTTTGAACAGTATGTTATGGAACCGACGAGAGAGCGTGCTATCTTGGATCTGGTACAATGTAATGAGTTAGATAGAATTAGGGATATTCACGTGAGGGATCTTCTAGGGACGAGTGATCATAGTATGGTAGAATTTATGATGCAGACGGAGGATGAGGTAGTAGCGTCCCAGACCTGTGTACTACGTTTGAACAGAGGGGACTATGATAGGATGAGAGAGGAATTGGCGACTGTGGATTGGAGGAGTGCGCTGGTTGGTAGGACAGCTGAGGAACAGTGGGGGATTTTTAAAGAGATCTTTTACGGTACTCAGCAAAAATATATTCCGATGGTGAAGAAAGATTGTGGGAGAAGGGAAAATCAGCCATGGTTCTTCAAGGAAATTAAGGAGAAAATTAAATCAAAAGCTGAGGCATTCAGAACAGCTAAAAATGATGGGCGATCTGAGGATTGGGAAAGTTTTAACCAACAGCAAAGAGTGACTAAAATAGTGATTAAAAAAGGAAAGATGGAATATGGGGCTAAACTAGCTCGAAACATCAAAAAGAACAGTAAAAGTCTTTATAAATATATAAAGAATAGGAAGATGGTCAGAGTTAATGTAGGCCAAGTAAAGTGCTGGAGGCAGGTACTCTGGAGTTATTTAAGAAATACTTAGATGGGAACGTGAACAGAATAGGAATGGAGGGGTATAGAAAACTGATTTAAAATAGGGATCATGAGCCTTGGGAGTCCCTGGGAAGTGTGTAAATAGATGATGACGATATTGATGTATTTGTTTTTATCCTACAGGTGCTTTGGTCCACCTTGTTGTCTAATGAGGGGCATACACGCGATGGGTCATGAGAGGGCTGCTCTTGGATCTTTTTCAAGAGTATCCTAGTGCTTCACGTCGTTAGTGTACGCTTGACCTGGACCATTTGATGGGCAACACGACAGCTCAGTGACTATCGCTGTGCTGTGCAGATACATGGATTTGGGCCTGTGTCTATGGGAGTTTGCACATTCTCCCCGTGCTTGCGTGGGTTTTCTTCGGGAGCTCCGGTTTCCTCCCACATCCCAAAGATGTGCTCTTAGGCTAATTGGCAAAACAAATTCTCCCTAAATTGTCTCAAATTTGGTTTTTAAATCCATAGATCTATAAACATGGACGGGGATCGTGGGTAGAGATGGGAACATCGGGGTGGCGGCGCGGGCTCGTTGGGCTGAAGGGCCTGTTTCCCGTGCTGTTTTGTTTTTTGTTCTTTGTTCTTTGACTCTTGGAGGATGAGAGGGGTGGTTTAATGGTGGATGATAGGGATGTGGCGGAGACCTTGAATAAGTTTTTTGTGTCAGTCTTTACAGAGGAGGACAGAAATAGCTTGCTGAAATTAAGGATAGAAGGGTGGTAGGAGATGAGGTCCTTGATGAGATTACAGTCATAGAGAGGTGGTGCTTGATAGGCTAACAGGGCTGAGGGCAGATAAGTTCCCAGGACCAGATGGAATGCATCCCAGGGTCCTCAAGGAAATGGCAGAGGTGATAGCGGATGCCCTGGTAATTATCTTTCAAAATTAGCTGGACTCCGGAAAAGTGCCAGAAGATTGGAAAACAGCTAATGTTGCGCCACTGTTTAAAAAAGGTAGCAGACAGAAAGCAGGGAATTATAGGCCGGTTAGTTTAACATCTATAGTAGGAAAAATGTTTGAATCTGTAGTCAAAGCAGAAATAACGAGGCGCCTGGATACAAACTTTTGATCAGGCAGACACAGCACGGATTCGTTAAGGGGAAGTCGTGCTTGATGAATTTATTGGAGTTCTATGAGGAAGTGACTAGTGCGGAAGATAGAGGGGAACTGGTGGATGTGGTGTTTTTGGATTTCCAAAAAGCATTTGATAAGGTGCCTCACAAAAGATTGCTGCAGAAGGTTAAGGTGCAGGGAATCGGGCTAGGGTGTTAGACAGGATAGAGGATTTGTTGTCTAATAGGAAACAGAGGGTAGGTATTACTGGGTGCTATTCTGATTGGCAGCTGCTGACTAGTGGAATGCCTCAAGGTTCGGTGCTGGGGCCTCAACTATTTAGCATTTCCACAGATGATCTGGAGGAAGGGACTGAGTGCAGGGTGACGAAATTTGCCGATGACACCAAGATGAGTGGAAAAGCAAATTGCCTGGAAGGTGTGGAAAACCTGCAGAGGGATCTGGATAGGTTGAGTGAGTGGGCGAGGACCTGGTGGATGGAGTATAATGTTAGCAAGTGTGAGGTTGTCCACTTTGGTAGGAATAATGGTAGGAAGGATTACTATTTAAATGGCGAAAAGCTGCAGCATGCGACGGTGCAGAGGGACCTGGGGGTCCTTGTGCATGAATCGCAAAAACACAGTATGAGGTGCAGCAGGTGATTAAGAAGGTGAATGCAATGTTAGCCTTTATAGCGAAGGGGATAGAATATAAAAGTAGGGAGGTTCTGTTGCAGCTGTATAGGGTGCTGGTGAGGCCGCAGCTGGAGTACTG
Source organism: Sphyrna mokarran (assembly GCA_024679065.1). Lineage (NCBI taxonomy): Eukaryota > Metazoa > Chordata > Chondrichthyes > Carcharhiniformes > Carcharhinidae > Sphyrna > Sphyrna mokarran. The sequence continues at coordinate 4,180,546 of JAGIQG010000028.1, forward strand.
TGTGCAGTTATGGTCGCCGCATTCAAGGAAGGATATATTGGCCTTGGAGGGGGTGCAGAGGTTTACTAGGCTGATACCAGAGATGAAGGTGTTAGATTATGAGGAGAGATGGAATAGGCTAGGTTTGTACTCTTTGGAGTTTAGAAGGCTGAGAGGGGATCTTATAGAGACGTATAAGATTATGAAGGGTATGGGTAGGGTAGAGGTTGAGAGACTCTTCCCGCTTAGTAAAGATAGCAGGACTAGAGGGCATAGCCTCAAGATTGGGGGGGGGGTGGATCAGATTGGAGTTGCGGAGAGGTTTCTTCACGCAAAGGATGGTGAATCTTTGGAATTTTCTGCCTGATGAGGTGGTGGAGGCTTCCTCACTGAAAATGTTCAAGTTAAGAGTGGATAGGTTTTTGATTGACAAGGGAATTAAGGGTTATGGGGAGAAAGCGGGAAAGTGGTACTGAACCACTGCAGATCAGCCATGATCTTATTGAATGGCGGGGCAGGCTTGCGGGGCTGGATGGCCTAGTCCTGCTCCTATTTCTTATGTTCTTACATTCTTAAAACCACCAGAATGGGCAATTTGTTTTCAGTTCTGTTGAGAAGGTCATGACTTGAAACATTAATCCCATGCTTCTCTTTTCGCTGATATTGCCAAATCTCCTTCAGCATTTCTGGCAATGTCTGTTCCTATTTCAGACTTTCTGCCCCTGTAACATTTTGCAGTTGGATTAGTCTCAGGTTGCTGCTTCTTGTGACACGAGGGAAAGTGTTCAGCGCTTAATTCATGCATGTACGGTATCGGGTTTGCATTATTTTGCAACCAAATCACGTTACCTGGACCCCACTGGGGCTGAAGGGGAGAGAAACATGACAATGAAGGAGGGGGAGTGAGAAAGAATTTCAAATTGGAAAGGGAGAGAAAGACAAAAACTGGAGGAAAGCAGAGTTGTTGTTGATGTAAAATGTGTTTTTCTCCAAAAATCAGACAGCTTTAGTGTTTAGTCCCTGAGGACAACCCCATCATCCAGAAAATCAGTGTGAGTGGATTAAGTTTGAGTTTGATTTTATTTATCATTTTTATAACTATGTATTGTAAATTTTTTTAACTTATGTATTGTTATTGAATGGTATAAAAAAAGTTATGGTGAGAAGTTATTTACATAATTCACAATGACACAATGAATTACAGCGCCAAGGACCTGGGTTCAATTCCCAGCTTGGGTTACTGTCTGTGTGGAGTTTGCACCTTCTTCCTGTTTCTGTGTGGGTTTCCTTTGGGTACTCCGGTTTCCTCCCACAGTCTAAAGACGTGCTGGTTAGGTGCAATGACCAAGCTAAATTCTCCCTCAGTGTACTCAAACAGGTGCCAGAGTATGGCAACCAGGGGATTTTTACAGTAACTCTTCATTGCAGTGTTAATGTAAGCCTACTGTGACTAATAAATAAACTTTAAAAACTTTAAAACTTTATTAGTAGTGGAATTTCCTTCATGTTTCTCAATGCAGTTGATTCATTAGAAATGTCACAGGGATAACTTTTACTTTAAATCTTGCTCAATTTTGCGTTCATTCATTCTCTAACTTAGAAATTATGCCATTTCTTACTGAACAAAAAGTCAAATATGTTATTGCAGGCTTGATGATACTGAGACACACAACTCGAGTATTGCAAAAGCATAAACAGGGCACATATCAAACTATCAAATGTCCTGTGATTAAAGATCACATGAGCAGTTGTAATGTCATCAAATATCATGTAACCAAATGTTACGCTATTTAATCTTCAACAAGAATTGGCAGCCAAACAAACACAGAATCAACTCTGAAGCAACATTTCAGCTTTCTCTGCTTCTCATAAGGAGGATATTTATCACCCAACCAATTATCTGGTCACAATCCACTGCCACATTTTCTACATTGCAACAGTAACTGCATGTGTGACGATAGTAGTGTAATTGATATCACTATATAATATACATTGTTTTGTGTTCAAGGGGAATATTTTTAAAAATCTGCTTTATGCCTGAGGCAGGCGGTATGTTTGGACGGAATGCAAATCAGATGCAAGGAGAGCAGGATAATTACTCATTCTAACCTTGCAAGTAATTATGTTGAGTTAATGAATCTTTTAATAGGCTCAAATCAACCGGAGTCCTGAAAATGCCATAGAGGGAAAATCTCCCGATATTCCCAATAATCTGAGTAAAGTACCTGATTACAGCAGGTAGTTGGTGTTACTGGTCTCCTCTCAGAATTAAGACAGGAGACTGGGAAAAGCACCCATGGAATTTCAGGCTGCATCCATTTTTGAGCCTAGTCAATAAGACTCGAGTCTTGTTGGGTGTCTGCGTGAAGGAGGGCAGAAAGTTGCTGAGGCTGAAGTTTACTTTTTCAAGCATATCTTCAGACCCACAGGCTCCTTTGCACTCCAATTGGCTCAGAATTGAGCAGCAATTTTGGCAGGAATTTTTTAAAAGAAGTTTCAGAGTAACACAAACATTTCCTCTTCCCTTCCTTACTTCCTGTTTTTTACCCAAACAATCAGTTAAGAATCTGAATACGCCTTTCCTGTTTTGATATAGAACATAGAACACCACAGCACAAACAAGCCCTTTGCCCTCAAGTTGCGCCGATCATATCCCTACCTACCAAGCCTATCTATAACCCTTAATCCTATTAAATCCCATGTACTCATCCAGAAGTCTATTAAAAGACTCCAGTGAGTTTGCCTCCACCACCACTGACGGCAGCTGATTCCACTCACTCATCACTCTCTGAGTGAAAAACGTATCCCTGATATCCCCTCTGTATCTACTCCCCAGCACCTTAAACTTGTGTCCTCTCATAATGACCATTTGAGCCTTGAGAACTAGCCCCTGAGAATACAGCCTATCTATACTTCTCAATGTCTTATCAACCTCTATCAGGTCACCTCTCATCCTTCATCTTTCCAGGGAGAAAAGACCTAGCTCCCTCAACCTGTCCTCATAAGGCATGCCACCCAATCCAGGCAACATCCTTGTAAATTTCCTCTGCACCCTTTCAATAACCTTCACACCCTTCTTGTAGTGAGGCGACCAGAACTGTGCACAGTATTCCACGTGGGGTCTGACAAAGGTCTTATAAGATTGCAGCATTATCTCCTGACTCCTAAACTCAATCCTCGATTAATGAAGGCCAGTACACCATATGCCTTCTTGATCGCATCCTCCACCTGTGAGGCCGATTTAAGAGTCCTATGGACCTGGACCCCAAGATCCTTCTGCTCCTCTACACTGCTAAGAATCCTACCCTTGATATTATACTCCTTCATCTTATTGGACCTGCCAAAATGGACCATTACACATTTATCTGTGTTGAAGTCCACTTCTCCGCCCAGTCTTGCATCCTATCTATGTCTCGCTTCAACTTCTGACATCCCTGCAGACTATCCACAACACCACCTACCTTCATGTCGTTGGCAAACTTCCCAACCCATCCCTCCACTTCCTCATCCAGGTCATTTATGAAAATGACCAAACAGCAAGGATCCTAGAACAGATCACTGGGGCACTCCACTGGTGACCAACCTCCAGGCAGAAAAAGACCCATCCACAACCACTCTCTTCCTTCTGCAGGTGAGCCAGTTCTGGATCCACAAAGTAACAGCCCCTTGGATCTCATGCCCTCTCACTTCCTCAAAAATGATGCTTGAAAAACATCTGAGTTTCTGCAGGAGGCCCAGATTCACAGGATTATTTGCCTACTGACCTGCCCTTCCTCACTTCTGGTTTAATGCAAAAATTATTGGTATCACTTCATCATTTGCACACTGCAAATAGAGAACTTACTCTGAACAGATTATGAAACTGTCGCTGATAGTATTCAGTGTATTTTTAAATAGGCCAAACAGATGTTCAGTATTAAACAATAGTGAAGCACCCGGCAGGAGAAAAGAGTCAACACCAACGTTTTTCATTTGTACCAGGTGCATGAGAGACTGCCTCTCACAAATCAACCTCCACAACCAAGCAGATGATTGATCCAGAAGAGACATGAATCATGGACGCAGTCCATGGTCTCCATGAGGTGGACGGGTATTTAACTATCAGTCATAAATAGGACTTTAGTGAAATTCTTTTGTGTTGATGTCTAAATGGCTGGACCTTCCTGGAGAATAACACTGGCTGTGAATTTGAAACTGAACTCTGGGAACGTTCAAAGATTTAATCTTGAATTAGATTTCAGTCATGTTTGAAATACTGAAGCTGAAAGATTCTGCTGATCTCCTGCAAAGACCAAAGCTTGAAAATTACATTCACCTACAGCTTCCTCATAATCACACTGACATCTTTCCTTACCAGAAGATTGATTGTTTCTGTTAATTAAGGAACTACTGAAACATAGAACAAAAGAGAAGTGTCTTTAATTTTCTTTTCACAAAGGGTGATTTTTTGGGTATGTTATGAGCTTTATAATTTTTATTTCCTTCCCTTGTATCCTTGGTTTGACCATTGCTGTGGCCACATATCCGTCTCCCAGGCCCTGCAGTCAGCCATCAGGAGGCGCTAGCGAGTGTCCAGTTAGGATTCACTTTCCAATATTCCTCTCTCCTGATGTGAGATATCACCATCTTTACGTGATTCCATCCTGCATCAGATGTGGAGCTAATCAACACGGAACCCAAAACTGTATTCAAATCTCATCTGGGGATTTCCAAACATTTTTGTTTTCTTTTCCTCCTTCAGTTCTTCCTGGACAACAAAACCTGAGAATCATTCAAATTGCTGAAGGGAATGGCTTTCTTTTGGAATATATTACATTGTTGCACTGCTCGATTATTTTGTTGAGTGAGGGTTTGCAGTGTCCTCCAGAATGGAGCAGCGGTAAATGTGTGAATGCCTGAGGCGATTTTTCCACCTTGCAGAAACTGTTGAGTCCCAGAATCCAAATGGGATTATGAAGATAGGGTGCTCAGTGAAGAAGATTGAGGTTGGGGGAGTGATGTGGTGATTTGGAAGGCACAATGTCCAATATCTCTGTGACATTCTGCTCAGAGTCAAATATTTTGGCTCCATTTTGCTGTACAGTTGAGTGTGCGACCAAATGGCTGAAAACCAGATTCAAATTAAACAATCAAGATTCAATAGGAATAGTTTTAACTTTCAATGATTGGCCACACAGACTCTCCTTCAGTGAAAAGGAAAACTATAGGAGTGTGTGTGGCTGATCTGATATTGTTCATTTTATCTATTGCTGGGAGGTTGAATCCCTCCCAATTCTCCCCACTCTGAATGAAAATGCTGAAATCAATGCTTCCATATTGACTGTCAATTTTAATCATTCTGTTTAAACTAAACTCTGAGCAGTCTCTTGTTTGGATGCTGGCTAGAACAGATTTCAGAGATTGAAGACACACCACATCTCTCTGCTATGAACAGGTTTCCACAGTAAGAAGTCTCAGAATACTAGGTTAAAGTCTAACAGGTTTATTTGATAGTAAAAACTACTGGCTTTCAGAGTGCTGCTCCTTCATCAGGTGAGTGGGAGTTCTGTTCACAAACAGGGCACGTAAAGAGACCAACTCAATTTACAAAATAATGGTTTGAATGTGAGGCTTTACAGGTAATCGAGTCTTAAAGGTACAGACAATGTGAGTTGAGAGAGAGTTAAGCACAAATTAAAGAGATGTGTATTGTCTCCAGCCAGGACAGTTAGTGAGATTTTGCAAGCCCAGAGAAGTTGTGGGGCTTACAGATAGAGTAACATGAACCCAAGATCCCGGTTAAAGCATCCTCATGCGTGGGGAACTTGACTTTCAGCCTCTGATCTTCGGATAAGTGTTCTCCAAGGTGGCCTTCCCGATACATGGCAATGCAGGGTTGCTGAGCAGAGACTGATAGCCAAGTTCTGCACGAGAAGACTGCGATCTTGGGTTCATGTCATATTATCTGTAACCCCCACTACTTATCTGGGCTTGCAAAATCACACTAACTGCCCTGGTTTGAGACAATTCACATCTCTTTAACCTGTGCTTAACCCTCTGTGCACTCACATTGTCTGTACCTCTAAGACTTGATTACGTGTAAAGATTCACATTCCAACCACTATTTTATAAATTGAGTCGTGTCTTTGTATATCCTGTTTGTGAATCGAACTCCCACTTAACTGACAAAGGAGCAGCGCTCTGAAAGCTGTTGGACTTTAACCTGGTGTTGTGAAACTTTTTACTGTGTTTACTCCAGTCTAATGCTGGCATCTCCACGTCGTGAACAGGTCTAACCAGTCTCTATGGAAATCATGTTGCTTTTTGGATAGTTTACACTCGAGAGATAATGGTGGTGAAAATACATTTTTAAACTGCTGCGCACGTCAACTTGCTGAACTGAAAAGAAATTCATTTTGACTTTAAAATGGAAATGCAGAAATAAAATCTAAAACTGAGAATACTAAATTCGCTGTTATAGGAAATGTGATCAGATACAGAAGCTGCAAAAGCGTGTCTCAAGACTATTGGTTGGAAGAGAGCCCAAAGCGTTGATAGACTGCTGGCTTTACATCACTTATAAGTGTTAAAGTGTCTCAAAGTGTCAAAATCAATTGCATTTCCTGCAAAAGAAGCAGGATAAAGTAAATGGTGGGCGATGCAAAACCCCAATGCAAACTGTAGTCAGCATTGACAATTACAATAAATGTACTGATCAAGATGAGAAGTTGTCCCTTTACATAACACAAAGTACGATATATATGACATTTTATGACATTAAATGTGAGATTTTTCTGGGTGTGTGGGTGATAAAACTGAAATAGAGCTGAACTTACTGAACATAGTTTTTAAATTTGCGTATGCACAGATTTGAGTTGCCCTTTTTACAGAAAAACACTGCATCATCCGTTAATCTTCCCATCAATTAACCCACATAGTCATTCAGCAGAAAGGCCCTTTGGCCCATCAAATCTCCATGGACAATATCTATCACTAAAGGTGCACTAATCCCCTTGTCCTGCACTTGTCCCATGTCCTTGAATGTTATGATATTTCAAGTGCTCATCCAAATAACTCCTAAAGCTGGTAAGGTTTCCAGCCTCCACAACCTTCCCAGGCAGCGTATCCCAGATTCCCAACACCCTCTGAGTGAAAAATCCCCTCTGAATCTCCTGTCCCTTGTCCTCAAATTATGCTCCTTTGTGTTTGACTGAGAGGAATGGCTGCTTCCCTCTCACCCTGTCCATACCCTTCATAATCCGATACACCCCAGTCATGCTCCTGCGAAGTCTTCTCTGCTGTTAAAAAAACAACCCAAGCCTCTCCAACATCCTGGTGAACCTCCTTTGTACCCCTCTGGTGCTGTCACATCCTGTCAGGTGGCCAGAACAGCACACAGTGCTCCCGCTGTGGTCTAACCAACGCTCGGTACAACTCCAACATTACCTCTTTGCTCTTATATTCTGCACCACAACTGATAAAAGCAGGTGTTGCATACGCCTTTTTAACTCTCCCCATCGCGTACTCTGCCACCTTCAGGGATCTGTGAATAATCACCCCAAGATCCCTCTGTTCCCCTGAGCTTCTCTGGTCTTTTTTTATTTGATTTGATTTATTATCACAAGTATTAACATATGGTGAAAATTATTGTTTCTTGTGCACTATACAAATGAAATATACTGTTCATAGAGAAGGAAACGAAATTGCAGAGTTCTGCCATTCATTCTCCCTCATCTTGTCACTACTTCCTTCACTTTGCTCTTATCAGAGTTAGATACCATCTGCCATGCTCTGCCCATCTGACAAATCCATCTATACCTTCCTGTAACCTACAGCCATCTTCTTCATTCCATTCTACCAATCTTGGAGTCATCAAACTTGCTTATATTCCCCCTACATTTTCATCTATTTCACTTATGTACATAACAAACAATAAGGGCCTTAGTATTGATCCCTGAGGCACACCGCTGGACACTGACCTCCAATCACTCAAACTGCCTTCTACCATTAGTCCTATTACTAAGCCATTTTCTGATCCATTTCGCTAAATTCCTGAATTCCACATGCTCTAACATTCTTAATCAATCTTCATTGTGGGACCTTGTCAAAAGCTTTGTAAAAACCCATGTAAACTACATCAGCTGATCTTTCTCTTCTCTACACTCGATCACATTTTCAAAAAATTCTAACGGATTGGTTAGGCATGACTTCCCTCTGATAAACTTCCCTATTAACTCATACTGTTCCAAGTGATGTTAATTCTCTCCTTCAGAATTTTCTCCAATAATTTCCCTATCACTGACGTGAGACTCACCGGTTTGTAATTTCCTGGTTCATCTCACAATGCCAGGGACCTGGGTTCAATTCCTGGCTTGGGTCACTGGCAGTGTGGAGTCTCACATTCTCCCTGTGTCTGCATCAGTTTCCTCTGGGTGCTCCGGTTTCCTCCCACAGTCCGAAGATGTGCGGGTTAGGTTGATTGGCCATATTAAATTGCCCCTTAGTGTCAGGGGGGTTAACAGGGTAAATGTGTGTGGATTATGTGGATGATCAGAGGATTAGACAGGGTGGACAGTGATAGTCTTTTTCCTCAGATGGAGAAGGCTAGCACGAGGGACATAGCTTTAAATTATGGGGTGGTAGTTATAGGACGGATGTCAGAGGTAGGTTCTTTACCCAGAGGGTGGTAAGGGTATGGAATGCCCTGCCTGCAGCAGTTGTAGATGCGCCAAGTTTGGGGGCATTTAAGTGGTCAGTGGATAGGTTTATGGATGAAAAGGGAATGGTTTAGGTTAGAGGGTCATTGCTTTTTCTGAACTGGTCGGTGCAACATCGAGGGCCGATGGGCCTGTTCTGCGCTGTAATGTTCTATGTTTTAAGACCTGGATGAGATTATCATCAGTGCAGGCTATGTGGGCCAAATGGCCTCCTTCTGCACTGTAGGGATTCTATATTCTATCACCTTCTTGTAAAGTGGAACCACATTAGTCATTCTCCAGTCTCTGGCATTTCCCCTGTGGTGTAGAGATGCCGGTGTTGGACTGAGGTAAACTCAGTAAAGTTTTACAACACCAATTTTAAATCCAACCAATTTATTTGATAGTAGATTCGCGAGCTTTCGACTTTAAGCCTTCGTCAGGCAAATGCAGTGTTCTGGTCTGCAATAGCACTCATACCAACACAGACAGTTACAGATTGCTGATTAGAATGCGAATCCTTACATCTAATCTGCTATTCAAGTGTTAAAGTGGCTAACAATGTGTGTGAAGGGAATCCTGAGCATTGGTTAGAGAATTGTGTATTTTCTCCAGACAGCACAGTAAGTGAGTTTTTTTGCTAACCCAGGCAAGTTACGGGGGTTACAGATAGTGTGTCATGAAGCCAAGATCCCTGTTAAGACCGTCCTCATGTGTGCGGAGCTTGGCTATCAGTCTCTGTTCAGCGACTCTGCGCTGTCGTGTATCACGAAAGGCCCCTTGAAGAACATTTACCCGCAGGTCGGAGGCCGAATGCCCATGACTGCTGAAGTGTTCGTCCACAGGAAGGGAACTGTTTTGCCTGGTGATTGTTGAGCGATGCTCATTCATCCGCTGTCGTAGTGTCTGCATGGTCTCCCCTATGTACCATGCTTCAGGACATCCTTTCCTGCCTTGCCTCCCACAGGAGCCTAGGATACAATTCATCCAGGCCATGGGAGTTGTCTATTTTTAAGCCTGTCAGAGCCTCAAAAACCCCAATTCCTCTGTCAAACTGTACAAGTTCCTCACAGTCACAGAAATGCTGGAAAATCTCAGCAGGTCTGAGAGCACCTGTGGAGAGAAAATGAGGGGTCATCCAGACTCGAAACGTTGGCTCTATTCTCTCCCCACAGAAGCTGTAGACCTGCTGAGATTTTCCAGCATTCTCTGTTATTGTTTCAAATTCCAACAGCTGCAGAATTTAAGTTCCTCACAGTCCCTTTTTCTGAATTCCACGCCTACCTTCTCCTTTTTCAGAGTGGAGACCAAGGAGAAGTATTCATTTAACTTCTAATGCCCAATAGCAAAGGCCAGGGAGAGAGTTCCAGAATGTGAGTCCAAAACGTCTGAGAATCTGCCAAGTTTGTGTTGGGCGTGGAGGTTGCAAAGGATGGAAGGCCTGTGTTAAATGTACAATGCGTGCAGATGTTTTCAAAACTGCGAAGAGAAATGAAGGACGTGGATTCTGAATTCACTGCACTTAAAGAGATGAGGCCAGTCGGTGGTGGTGGGTGGGATGGCTGATAAAACATTGAGGATCAGTGTGAGATGGGATGTAAGTGCTGAGGTTTTGTCAGGGGTTCACCTTGTGCTGGGCATAACTATTGATTTTAAATAATAACTAGAAGCAGGAATAGGCCATTTAGCCTCTCCAGCCTATTCTGTCATTCAACACAATCATGGCTGATCTCATCTCCATCTTCCAGCCCACATCCCATAACTTTTCATCCTGTTACTAGTTAAACACCTGTTGCCTCCTCCTATTTGTTCAGTGTTTTGCTATTGAATGGTTACCTTACTACCAGAAGGACGTAGAGACTCTGGAGAGAGTGCAGAGGAGGTTTACCAGGATGCTGCCTGGTATGGAAGGTCTGAGTTACGAGGAGAGATTAGGCAAATTGGGATTGTTTTCCTTAGAAAGACGTAGACTTAGAGGAGACCTGATAGAGGTGTACAAGATTACGAGGGGTATAGATAGAGTAAACAGGGTTAAGCCTTTTCCTAGGATGGACTGGAATAGCACAAAGGGGTCACGGGCTTAGGGTGAGGTGGGTAAGGTACAATTTGGATGCTAGAGGAAGTCTTTTCACACAGAGGGTGGTGGGGGTATGGAATGTGCTGCCAAGTAAAGTGGTGGAGGCAGGTTCTCTGGAGTTATTTAAGAAATACTTAGATGGGCACATGAACAGAATGGGAATGGAGGGGTATAGAAAACTGATTTAAAATAGGATCATGAGCCTTGGGAGTCCCTGGGAAGTGTGTAAATAGATGATGATATTGATGTACTTTTTTTTATCCTACAGGTGCTTTGGTCCACCTTGTTGTCTAACGAGGGGCATACACGCGATGGGTCGTGAGAGGGCTGCTCTTGGATTTTTTTTTTGAGAGTATCCTAGTGCTTCACGTCGTTAGTGTACGCTTGACCTGGACCATTTGATGGCAACACGACAGCTCAGTGACTATCGCTGTGCTGTGCAGATACATGGATTTGGGCCTGTGTCTGTGGGAGTTTGCGCATTCTCCCCGTGCTTGCGTGGGTTTTCTCTGGGTGCTCCAGTTTCCTCCTACATCCCAAAGATGTGCTCTTAGGCTAATTGGCAAAACCAATTCTCCCTAAATTGTCTCAAATTTGATTTTTAATCCATAGATCTATAAACATAGACAGGGATCACGGGTAGAGGTGGGAACATTGGGGTGGCGGCGCGGGCTCGTTGGGCCAAAGGGCCTGTTTCCCGTGCTGTTTTGTTCTTTGTTCAATGCAGTCTGGGTAGCGAATTCCACAGATCTTACAACTTTTTGATTGAAATAATTCCCCTCATTTCTGTTTTAAATTTGTCACCCCTTAGCCTAATATCTCGTTCTAGAATGTCCAACATGCAGGAACATCTGTTGTACATTTACCCTATCAATCCCCTCTAGCAATGACTGTAAGACTACATTCTGCATCCTTTCTTTTCCTCTTCTGTGAACGGTACATTTTATCTGTACAGCGCACAAGAAACAATACTTTTCATTGTATACTAATGTGACGATAATAAATCAAATCAAAATGCTCCTTTCTAAGAGCATTGATTTCTTCTCCAAGTTATTTCCAGGATTCCCATCCTGGCGCTTCATTTGTACCTCTCTGCTGTATTGAACTCAATATTTGGTATATTCAGGGATTTGTGAGCAGCAGGGACTCTGGGATGTGATGTCACACTCTTTGGTTCCATCCCTATTTCTGAATTGTCACACTGCCTGTTCCTACACTCGTGAGGAAGCTGATTTTATGATAAAAATCCTGTGAGAGAAAAGCTGGAAAAAACTCAGCAGCAACGTGGATCCAAAACTGGCTGAATAATGAACGGACAGTAATGATTAATGGATATTTTCAAAGCTGGAGGAAAGTTTGTAGTGGAGTTCCCCAGGGAGTCGGTATTGGGACTCTTTCCTTTTCTGATATATATTAATGATCTAGATCTTGGTGCAGAGGGGACATTTTCAAAGTTTGTGGATGACACAAAACAGGAAAGTATTGTAAACTGGAAAGGACAGAATAGAACTTCAGAGGGACAAAGTTGGTGAAGTGAACAGACGGCAATGGGAGTTCAATGAGAAGTTTGAGGTGATACATTTTGGTGGAAAGAACATGGGGATACAAGATGGAACAATAAAATTTTTGAGGGGATGCAGGAACAGAGAGTCCTGGGTGTTTATATGCAAAGATAATTGAAAGTGACAGAACAGATGGAGAGAGCATGCAATATTCTGGGTTTATTAACATGAGTAAGAGTAAAAGAGCAATGAGTGTATGCTGAACTTATATAAGACAAATTAGCTCTCAGCTGGAACACTGTGTATGGTTCCAGCTGCAACACTATAGGGAGGTGAACTCATTGGAGAGAATGCAGAAGAAGTTTATAAGAATGGTTCCAGTGATGAGAAAAGCCAGTGGTGAGAATAGATTGGAAAGGTTGGGACTATTCTCCTCGGAGAAAAGGTGGCTAAGAGAAGAATTGATAGAAATGTTCAAAAGCATGAGGGAACTGGATAGAATAGCTAGAGAGAAACCCCTCCCACTCGTAAAAGGGTCAAGAATAAGAGGCCGCAGATTGAATCTTGTTTGCAAAGAGGCAAATGTGATGTGAGAATAACATTTTTCACACAGCAAGTAGTTAGGGTTTAGAATGTGCTGCCTGGAAGAGTGGTGAAGCAGGTTCAATCCAGGCATTCAAGAGGGCAGTAGATGATTGTTTGAACAGAAACAATATGTAGGAATACAGAGGACATTGTTTTATGAAAGGCAGGGGGATGACACTTCGACATAATGCTCCTTTGGAGAACTAGTGCAGACATGATGGGCCAAAGAGCCTCATTCTGCACTGTAACTCACTGTAAACTGTGATTCTATGACAAAAACAGAAAATGCTGGAAAACCTCACTCGGAGTGACACCATCTGTGGAGAGAGAAACAGAGTTAATGTTTCTAGTTCATATGACCCTTCAGAGCTAAATAGAAGGAAAATGTGATGGATTTTATATTGTATACAGGGGTAGAGTAGCTGGAACAGAATAGGTTAGTGATTGGTGGGAGCGGGAGATAAGTTAGGAAATGGAGGGGGCGTCAGTGTCAGGAGAAGCTGCTGATAGTGACATAAAGTTATCAGAATGTGTTAATGGGAGATAATGGGAGATTTTGCTCAGTGAAAGCAAAACTGAAAAAAAACAAGCAGCAGATAGTCCAGGGCGGGGTGTTGGACAAAAAGTGCTTAAGATGTGAAAAAACAGGTTAAGCTGGAGGATAGAGTTCACATGTTAAAGGTCTTGAACTCAAGGTTGGTCCTAAGAATTGTAATGTGCCTAACCAGAAGATAGAGTGTTGCTTCACTGGAACATCACAGCAGGCCAAGGATGAACATGTGGGCACAATGCAAGATATTGAGTTAAAATAGTGAGCGACTGCAAGATTGGGGTCATGCTTGTGGACTGAGCAAAAAGTGGTCACCCAGTCTGTGTTTAGTCTCTCCAACATTGGGAGCAAAGAATACAATAAAGATAAAGATGCCATAGTTCTACAAGACCATAGGCTGATTGGTGATGATTTAACCTAGAGACTACCACACCTCAGGTGAGGGGCAATGTTGAGATGGCGGGGCTGTCGTGAATAACCACAGCTGGCATGGGAATTGAACCCTCGCTATTGGCATCACTCTGCATCGCTAACCAGCTGTCCAGTCAGCTGAGCCAAACCAGTAAATCAAATTGAAGAGGTGTAAGTGAAATGCAGCTTCACTTGAAAGGAGTGTTTGGGGCCTTGAATGGAGAGGAGGGAGGAGGTAAAGGGGCCAGTGTTACACTGTCTGCGGTTGTATGGGAAAGTGCCATGGAAAGGAGGTAAGGCCCCAACACTCCTTTCAGCTGAAGCAGGATTTCACTTGCAACTCCTTTATATCCATCCTTGTGCTGCTGCAATGCTCCAGCTCCTGTTTATGAACAGAACTATTACAAAGAACAAAACAGTACGGGAAACAGGCCCTTTGGCCCAACGAGCCCGCGCCGCCACCCCGATGTTTCCACTTCTACCTGTGATCCCTGTCTATGGATTAAAAACCAAATTTGAGGCAATTTAGGGAGAATTTGTTTTGCCAATCAGCCTAACAGCACATCTTTGGGATGTGGGAGGAAACTGGAGCACCCGGAGAAAACCCACGCAAGCACGGGGAGAATGCGCAAACTCCCACAAACACAGGCCCAAATCCATGTATCTGCACAGCACAGCGATAGTCACTGAGCTGTCGTGTTGCCCATCAAATGGTCCAGGTCAAGCGTACACTAACGACGTGAAGCATTAGGATACTCTGGAAAAAATCCAAGAGCAGCCCTCTCACGACCCATCGCGGGTATGCCCCTTGTTGGACAATAAGGTGGACCAAAGCACCTGTAGGATAAAAACAAGTACATCAATATCATCTATTTACACACTTCCCAGGAACTCCCAAAGCTCATGATCCCTATTTTAAATCAGTTTTCTATACCCCTCCATTCCCATTCTGTTCATGTGCCCATCTAAGTATTTCTTAAATAACTCCAGAGTACCTGCCTCCACCACTTGGCAGCACGTTCCATACCCCCACCACCCTTTGTGTGAAAAAACTCCTTCTAGCATCCAAATTATATCTTACTCCCCTCACCCTAAGCCTGTGACCCCTCGTGCTATTCGAGTCCATCCTAGGAAAAAGCTTAACCCTGTTTACTCTATACCCCTCATAATCTTGTACACTTCTATTAGATCTCCTCTAAGACTACGTCTTTCTAAGGAAAACAGCCCCAATTTGCCTAACCTCTCCTCGTAACTCAGACCTTCCATACCAGGCAGCATCCTGGTAAACCTCCTCTGCACTCTCTCCAGGGTCTCCACGTCCTTCCGGTGGTAGGGCGACCAGAACTGGACGCAGTATTCCAAATGAGGTCTAACCAACGTTTTATACAACTGCAAAATTAAACTCCCACTTACCTGAGGAAGGGGCAGTGCTCTGAAAGCTCCAGTGAAGCTCGGGGCAAACTGGAGGAACAGCGTCTCATCTTCTGGTTAGGCGTATTACAGCACAGAGTCCAACAACTTTAGACTTAGATTCCTTTCCTCCATCTGGACTTTCTTTCACATCTCAAGAAGAGCTCCCTTCAACTCTGCGCTGTCTGTTATTTGTTCTTTAGTTTTGTTTTCACTGTTTCATTTATCTTTGTTGCAATCTCTCCCACCTCCCACCAGTCACAGACCTTCTACTCTGGTTAAAATCTCACAACACCAGGTTAAAGTCCAGCCAGCTTATTTGATAATAAACCCACAAACTTTCAGAAACGCTGTTCCTTTGCCAGGTGTGTGGAAACTTTATACCAAATAAATCTGTTGGATTTTCATCTGGTGTTTGTGAGACTTCTTATTGTGTTTACCCCAGTCCAACGCCAGCATCTCCACATCACTTCTGCTCTGGCCCAGCTGCCCATACTCTCCAACAGTATAAAATCAATCACATTTCTTCCTCTCTCTAACTCTGAAAACAAGACTCAGGAAAAGTTAAATACATTTTCTTTTTCCACAGATGTTGCCAGACCTGCTGAGCTTTTAAAGCAATTCTCTGTTCCTGTTTCAGGTTAGAACTCAGTAAGAATTTAGCAACACCAATTTATAATCCAACTGATTTATTTGATAGTAAAAAAGCGAGCTTTCGACTCTTGTGTCTTCCTCAGGCAAATGCAGTGTTCTGATCTGCAATAGCACACATCAGCACAGACAGTCAGAGATTGCTGATTAGAATGCGAATCCTTACATCTAACCTGCTATTCAAGTGTTAAAGTGGCTAACAATGTGTGTGAAGGGAATCCTGAGCATTGGTTAGAGAATTGTGTATTTTCTCCAGACAGCACAGTAAGTGAGGTTTTTTGCTAACCCAGGCAAGTTACGGGGGTTACAGATAGTGTGTCATGAAGCCAAGATCCCTGTTAAGACCGTCCTCATGTGTGCGGAGCTTGGCTATCAGTCTCTGCTCAGCGACTCTGCGCTGTCGTGTATCACGAAAGCCCCCTTGAAGAACATTTACCCGCAGGTCGGAGGCCGAATGCCCATGACTGCTGAAGTGTTCGCCCACAGGAAGGGAACTGTTTTGCCTGGTGATTGCTGAGCGATGCTCATTCATCCACTGTCGTAGTGTCTGCATGGTCTCCCCAATATACCATGCTTCGGGACATCCTTTCTTGCAATGTATTAGGTAGACAACATTGGCCGAGTTGCAAGTGTATGTACCGTGTACCTGGTGAATGGTATCCTCACGTTTGATGATGTCGTCCATGTCTATGATCCGGCATGTCTTGCAGAGGTTGCTGTGGCAGGGTTGTGTGGTATTGTGGTCACTGTTCTCCTGAAGGTTGGGTAGTTTGCTGCGAACAATGATCTGTTTGAGGTTGTGCGGTTGTCTGAAAGCAAGAAGTGGGGGGGTGGGGATGGCCCTAGCGAGATGTTCATCGTCATCAATGATATGTTGAAGACTCCGGAGAAGATGTCGTAGCTTCTCCGCTCCGGGGAAGTACTGGACAACAAAGGGTACCGCTCTTCTCCACTCCGGTACCCTTTGTTGTCCAGTACTTCCCCGGAGCGGAGAAGCTACGACATCTTCTCCGGAGTCTTCAACATATCATTGATGACGATGAACATCTCGCTAGGGCCATCCCCACCCCCCCACTTCTTGCTTTCAGACAACCGCACGACCTTAAACAGATCATTGTTCGCAGCAAACTACCCAACCTTCAGGAGAACAGCGACCACAATACCACACAACCCTGCCACAGCAACCTCTGCAAGACATGCCGGATCATAGACATGGACGACATCATCAAACGTGAGGATACCATTCACCAGGTACACGGTACATACTCTTGCAACTCGGCCAACGTTGTCTACCTAATACGTTGCAAGAAAGGATGTCCCGAAGCATGGTATATTGGGGAGACCATGCAGACACTACGACAGCGGATGAATGAGCATCACTCAGCAATCACCAGGCAAAACAGTTCCCTTCCTGTGGGCGAACACTTCAGCAGTCATGGGCATTCGGCCTCCGACCTGCGGGTAAATGTTCTTCAAGGGGGCTTTCGTGATACACGACAGCGCAGAGTCGCTGAGCAGAGACTGATAGCCAAGCTCCGCACACATGAGGACGGTCTTAACAGGGATCTTGGCTTCATGACACACTATCTGTAACCCCCGTAACTTGCCTGGGTTAGCAAAAAACCTCACTTACTGTGCTGTCTGGAGAAAATACACAATTCTCTAACAATGCTCAGGATTCCCTTCACACACATTGTTAGCCACTTTAACACTTGAATAGCAGGTTAGATGTAAGGATTCGCATTCTAATCAGCAATCTCTGACTGTCTGTGCTGATGTGTGCTATTGCAGACCAGAACACTGCATTTGCCTGAGGAAGACACAAGAGTCGAAAGCTCGCTTTTTTACTATCAAATAAATCAGTTGGATTATAAATTGGTGTTGCTAAATTCTTACTGAGTTCTTACCACCCCAATCCAACGCCGGCATCTGTACATCCTGTTTCAGGTTTCCAGCATCCACAGTGTTTTATCCTGGTGATTGCATTTCCAATCTCTCCCCATTCCCAGCCCCTCCCTGCGCTTACCCCTCTGGGATTATTCATCAGATCTACTTCCAATTCACTGGGAAAGTCGGTGCTTTTGAAAGAAATTAAATGAAAGAAATGAGACATCCAGTCTGTGGGAGCACAGAGTCTGATGATTCAATTCAGCATTGCACACCCGCCTCCCTCAAACAAACTGCCGTTTGTAATAGCAAAACAGCTGCAAACGAGAGATACTGCTGGGGTTATCTGGTGTTTATGGTGATGACTCTGTCTCTTCAGAATTTGTAAATCTTTTCTCAGAATTGAAGAGAAATTGAATTTTAGAGCTTTCACAGAAACAAAGACCAAAAGGGGAATTTTGTGCCCAGCCTATCAGAGACTTTGTTTGTTTATGTCTGTTTTGCAGAGAGGAAATCAAGGAGTGGCCTTCTTGTTATCTGACTCTACACAAGACACTTTTTACACTTTGTTCACATCTCTACGTCGAAGTAAATGGCTCCAACTTTGACGATAAATGAGTTAATCATTAATGTAATTTGTTCCATCAGCACAAACCAAATATTAAATACAATCTCTGGACTTGGCGCTTTTCCCCTCCTCTCTCCTATCGAATTTGTTTATAATAAAAGTTCCGGTTAATGTGAGTTTATTTGTGACACCAATAAATGAAGATTAAACTTTTGCCAACACAAAAGGAAGTTTCCACCCAAATCCAAAAGTCGTTCTAAATGTGAAAGATGTGTCTGCGGCGCCACCTGTTGGTCAAACGATAGGATGCACAGCATTGTAGTACCGCCAGGATCCTACAGAGGGCAATGTTGTTGGCCAGCACTGTTGTACATTAATCATTCTGCAATGTCCTCAGCTGGTGTCTATCTGATACACTGCAGAAAAGGATGTCCCAAAGCACGGTACATTGGGGAGACTATGCAGACGCTACGACAATGGATGAATGAACACCACTCGACAATCACCAGGCAAAGACTGTTCCCCTCCTGTTGGACCTCCAGAGGTCAGGGGCATTCAGCCTCTGATCTTCGGTAAGCTTTTTCTAAGGCAGCCTTCAAGACAGACAACAGTGCAGAGTCGCTGAGCAGAGTACAGGCAACACAGTCGCACTGCTGTTTCACAGCTCCAGCTATTTCACAGCTCGACTTGGCTTCGATTCCTGGCTCGGGTCACTGTGTGTGTGGAGTTTGCACATTCTCCTTGCCTTTGCGTGGGTTTCCTTTGGGTTATGCGATTTCCTCCCACAGTCCAAAAGATGCGTGGGTTAGGTTAATTAGCCTTGCTAAAGAAATTGTCCCTTAGTGTCCTGGGATGAATAGGTTTGAGGGATTAGTGGATAAAATATGTAGGGATATGGGGGGGAGGGGTGGTGGTGGTTAGGGCCTGGGTAGGATTGTGTTCGGTGCAGACTTGAAGGGCCTCTTTCTGCAGTGTAGGGTTCTATGACTCAATGAGACTGATAGCCACGTTCCACACACATGAGGATGGCCCCAACCAGGATCTTGGGTTTATGTCACACTATCTGTAACCCCCATGACTTGCCTGGGCTTGCAAAATCTCACTAACTGTCCTGTCTGGAAACAATTCACATCTCTTTAACCTGTGCTTAACTCTCTCTCCACTCACATTGCCTGTACCTTTAAAACTTAATTACCTGTAAAGACTTGCATTGCAATCATTATTCTGTAAATTGACTTCGTATCTTTACACGCCCTGTTTACGAACAGAACTCCCACTTACTGAGGAAGGGGCAGCGTACCAAAAGCTAGTGGTGTTTATACCAAATAAATCTGTTGGACTTTAACCTGGTGTTGTGAGACTTCTTACTTCATTTCTGGGATCAGGTTATTAACAATTTTCCACACAGTGGCTCCCACACTACCTTGAGTGAACCTCGTTACACTGCTCCCAATGAGAAATCCATTCCATTCTCCCAGTTTCTCCATCGCTCTCTCAAATCTGTTCTGATGATGCCACTGTCCATATCAGTGTTTCTGATGAATTTTTTTCCTCCACTAAGGAATCAATTCCCCACCCACTGTGACTGACTGTGTCTGAACCATTTCCCACACTTCACCCATCACCCTTCCCCTCCCGCCCAGAACCGCGATAGGGTTCCCCTTCTTCTCACTTCCCAACCCGCCAGCCTGTGTATTCAAAGAATTACACTCTGCCATTTCCACCAACTGCAGCACGATGCCGCTAAACAGCTAAACAAATCTTCCCCTTTCACCTTCCCAAAGGGATATTCCCTCCGTTACACATTGTTCTGCGACACAGTCACTCCCAACAACTCCTCCCATTCCCAGGGAACCTTTTCCTGCAATTACAGGAGATGTAGCACCAGCCTTTTACCTCCTCTCTCCTCATTAACCAAGACTCAAAACAATCATTCCAGGTTAAACAGCGATTTACACATCTGCATCTTTTAATTCAGTATATTGTATTTCATAGAATCTCTACAGTGCAGGAGGAGGCCATTCAGCCCATTGAGCCTGCAGCATCAACAATTCCACTCAGGTCCTATTCCCATGTATTTACAATGCCAGTCCGCCTGAAACAAGGAGCAATATAATATGGCTAATCCACCTAAACTACACATCTATGGACTTTGGCAGGAAACCCAGTGAGAAGTCTCATAACACCAGGTTAAAGTCCAACAGGTTTATTTGGGTCTTGTCCAGCGGGAGGCAATGCACAAATGTCCAGAGAACGGAGGGAAAAACGTTCCCAATGCTGCCCTCATCCTGATGGCCACCTTCATGTGTGGCTGCATCAAGCTGTGCGTAGATCCTCGGTATACCAATAGCAAGTGCCACTACTTTCTGAGGTTCTACCTGTCCCAGGTGTTGCGAAGGATGGGTCTGGCTACACTCCGTGGAATGCTCTGAGTAATTGGACCGTACTGCAGCACCTGTCCTTTGTGGAGAAAGTTTTCCGCAAATGCACCTTTGACCACATGGCGATTAAGCAGAGGTCAGCGCGTAACATCCTCAAGGCCCTGAGAGAAAAGGAGATGGTGGATCCTGTCAGATGGTTCCCTGAGCAGACTGTCAGTGTCATCCAGCAGAACGTCTCATCACCGGAACTTACAAACAAGCAACAAGATCTGGCTCCTCTGGTAGTGAGAAGGGCACTCCCCGTCAGATCCTTTACGCACACTCAAGGTCTCAACAGCACCGCACGCTGCCCTCGAAGCGGCTGCGGGGCTGATGAGATGGTCGCACACCTCCCTGTGGAATGTACCTTTGCAAAGAAGGTCTGGAGCGAGATGCAGTGGGTATTTGTCGAGGTTCGTCCCGAGCAGCTCGGTGACGCAGGACCCTGTGCTCTCTGGGCTGTTTCTGGGGACGCACACCGAGACAAATATCAACTGCTGCTGGAAGGTCATCAACTCGGTGAAGGACGCAGTTTGATCCAACCGAAACTTGCTGATCTTCCAGTTGAAAGAACTGTCCTCAACCGAGTGTTGTAGATCTGCACATTCCAAGGTCCAGGACTACGTGCTGAGGGACGCGCTGAAGCTTAGGGCAGTCACTGCAAACGCACAATGGGGAAAGGCCACACTGTAAGGCTTTTTAACGGAAGCAGACCAAGGGCCCCGGGAACTGCAGAATACCCTCGACCTGCATAACTGTGTGCCAATCTGAGCAACAACGGCACACAGTAATTTTTGAGTCATGCATATAGCTTAAGTATTGAAATGGAAAAACTGTAAATTGTATATAACTGTAAGAATGTTTTATTCTCGTACTGTTTGCCATTTGCAGACATGTATACTTGCAATGTTTTAATTGAGATTTCTATGGATCTGTTCTTATTGAAATGAAATAACTGTAATATGTATACAACTGTAAAATTGTCTTACTCTGCACTGTTTGCAACTCGTTGATATGTAGACTTGCAATGTTTTAATTGAGATTTTTATGAATAAAGTATATTTTTGGAAAAAAAACAGGTTTATTTGGTAGCAAAAGCCACGAACTTTAGGAGCGTCCACAGCCCCTTTGTCAGGAGATGTGTTCACCAACAGGGCGTATAAAGACACTAACTCAGAGCGGAGAAGCTACAACATTTTCTCCTGAGTCTTCAACATGTCATTGATGAAGATGAACATCTTGCCAAGGCCATCCCCACACCCCCACCTCTTGCCATCAAACAACCACACAACCTCAAATAGACTATTGTCCACAGCAAACTACCCAGCCTTCAGGAGAACAGTGACCACAACACCACACAACCCTACAACCTCTGCAGGATGTGCCAGTTCATTGACACAGATGCCATTATCTCACGTGAGAACACGATCCATCAGGTACACATTACATACTCTTGCAATTTGACCAACGTTGTCTATTTGATAAGCTGCAGGAAAGGATGTCCCAAGGCATCCTTGGGGAGACCATGCAGATGCCACAACAACAGATGAATGAAACAATCATCAGGCAAGAGTGTTCTCATCCTGTTGGGGAACACTTCATGCGGTCAAGGGCATTCAGCCTCTGATCTTCAGGTAAGCGTTTTCCAAGGTGGCCTTCATTACACACAACAGTGTAGAGTCACTAAGCAGAGACTAATAGCCAAGTACCGCACCCAAGAGGATGGCATCAACCTGGATCTTGGGTTCATGTCACACTATCTGTAACCCCTACGACTTGCCTGGGCCTGCAAAATCTCACTAACTGTCCTGTCTGGAGACAATACACACCTCTTTAACCTGTGCTTAACCCTCTCTCCACTCACACTGTTTGTATCTTTGAGACTTGATTACCTGTAAAAACTTGCATTCCAACCATTACTTTGTAAATTGAGTTTGTGTCTTTAAACACCCTATTTGTGAACACATCTCTCACTCACCTGATGAAGGAGCAGCGCTCCAAAAGCTTGGGGCTTGTGCTACCAAATAAACCTGTTGGACTTCAACCTGGTGTTGTGAGACTTCTTACTGTTTTTACCCCAGTCCAAAGCCGGCATCTCCACAGCAGGAAACCCACACAGACACAGGGAGAATATGTAAATCCTCACAGTTACCCAAGGCCAGAAGTGAACCCAGATTCCTGGCGCTGTGAGGCTGTATTGCTAACCACTGTGCCACCCTGCTCAAAGTATAATTTCCTCTATATTAGAGAGATTTCAAGCAGTTTGTCTAAGTGTTTTGTGGACCATCTCTGTTTAAACCAGAAGTATGATTCTGATCTTCCTGTGAGATATCACTCTGCGGTTTGATCTCACTCTGATATTTTCCCCCTGGGCTGTTGGGCTGTTCCAGTGAAACTAACAACAGTTTAATGATTCGAGCACTTCACAACTTCTAGACTCCGAGTTCACCAACCTCAGATTCTAATCTCTGCCCCGATGGATTTCCCCCATCCCAATTTGTTTCCTTTGTAGTTGTTGCCTTTAATCTTGGTTTTGCTTCCGGATGGCGGCTGTTTGTTATTCTGCCATTTTACCAGTCCTGGGTCCACCTTTTGTTTCTTGTTCCAACGCCATTCCATTTACTTCTGCCCTGAGAACTCCTTAACATCTCCCATCTTATACTAAATTATAGACCTTCCCGTTTGTACTTTTACCCTCTCCTTCCTTCCTGCCTCTTACCTACTTAAAACCTGTTCTATTACGTTTCTACCTTTTCCAAGTTCTGATGAAAAGTCATCAACCTGAAATGTTAACTCAGTTTTTCTCTTTCGATAGATGCTATCTATTCCGGCATTTTCTGTTTTTAAACCAAGGTGGCTTTGTTCATCACACTGTCTGAGTCACACTGTCTGAGTCACACTGTCTGAGTCACACTGTCTGAATGAAGTTACAGAAAATATGGCTGTCAATTTACACACAGGAAGCTCCCTCAAACAATCTGATGTTAATTGAGGGAGAAATAGTGGCCAGGAGATTGGAGATCTGTAACCTGTTCTTCTTCAACTGGATCCATGGAATCTCTTGCAGCAACCTGATTTGGAGGAGAAATGCCCAATATGACATTTCAAGGCAACACCATGGGCAGTGGAGACCCCCTCAGGATCACACTGAGGCGTTTTGATTTTTGTGCTTAAGGCATGGAATGGGAGTTTAACCTTTAACTTCCTAATCCACAGATTCATAAAATCTCAACAATGCAGAAGGAGGCCATTTGGCCCCTTGAGTCAGCACCAATCACAATCCCACCCAGGCCCTATCCCCGTAACTCCATGCATTTACCCTAGATAGTCCCCCTGATATCAAGTGGCAATTTAGCATGGCCAATCCACTTAGAGGAAAGAATGTCCCCCTTGTGTGTGGCACAGTGGTTGGCACTGCTGTCTCAGAGTGCTAGGGACCTAGGTTCGTTTCCTTGCTTGGGTCACTGGCTATATAGAATTTGCACATTCTCCCCTTCGATCTTAGATTCTCCAACCAGTGAAACATCCTCTCCACATCCACTCTATCCAGGCCTTTCAGTATTCTGTAAGTTCCAGTGAGATCCAACCTCATCTTTCCAAACACCAACGAGTACAGACCCAGACTCCTCAAATGCTCTCATACATCAAGTTCTTCATTTCAGAGATCATTATTGTGAACCTCCTCTGGACTCTTTCCAAGGTCAACGCTTCCTTCCTTAAAAAAGGGATCCAAAACGGCTCACAATATTCCAAATGTGGTTTGACCAGAGCCTTATACAGCCTCAATGGTACATCCCTGCTCTTGTATTCTGTTCTTCTCAAAATGATTGCTAATGTTGCATTTGCCTTCCTTACTATCAACTCAACCTGCAAGTTAACCTTAAGGTAACTCAGCTTCCCAAGTCCCTTTGCACTTCTGATTTCTGAATTCTCTTCCCATTTAGAAAATAGTCTATGCCTCAATTCCTCCTCTTAAAGTGCATAACTTCACACTTATCCACATTGTATTTCACTGGCCACTTCTTTGCCTACTCTCCTAACCTGTCCAAGTCCTCCTGCAGCCCTCCTGCTTCCTCTGTGCTTCCTGTCCCTCTACATATCTTTGTATCATCTGCAAACTTAGCAACAGTGCCTTCAGTTCCTGAGGGGAATAGTATAGAACTCCCTCACATTGTATAACTCACATTGAATGTATATAGTGAATATTTCCTGAAGCGCTATGGGGAAAGGTCTTTAAGGTCAATGTAGACCACGGTTAAAGTTAAAGCTTATTCAGTAGTCACAAGCAGGCTTACATTAACACTGCAATTAAGTTACTGTGAAAATCCCCTAATCACCACATTCTGGTGCCTGTTCGGGTCAATTTACCAAATCAGTACGTCTTTTAGATTGTGGGAGAAAACCAGAACACCTGGAGGAAACCCACCCAGATACGGGGAGAATGTGCAGACTCCACACAGACAATGACCAAGGAATCGAACCTGGGTCTCTGTGAGGTAGCAGAAGCTGGTAATTTAATAAAACCCCTTGGACTGTGTGTTTAATCCCAATGGAATATAACTGCTTTGAAGCTCCGCAGAGAGCAGCATGACCCATGTAAATAGTTTGAACAGAATTGTACTCTAGTGAAAATATTGGAATGTTTTGTAATGAACCTCAGCGAGCATTTTGATTTCTGGGGAAGATATGACTATCGTTGCACTTCCTGTTAGAACAACTGGAACTGTGTTTGTAACGTGTCTTTCAGACTCTGTATGAATAAAGTATATTTTTGCAAAACAAAATCACATCCCTGAATAGCGTGAGCCTATCAGAGATTTTCCTGCTGGGTACAGCGCAGGTCCTCCCTTTTTACTCACTGATCTGCTGTTCCTGGTGAGGAAAGATGCTCTAATCTAACCTAAAAATGCTCTAACCTAAAAAAGAAAGAGAGAGAGAGAGAGACTCAGAGTGAGATCAGATAAGGTTTTTGTTTTTAGTGATCTCTAAGGGCTTTGGCTTATAGGGCTGAAGCAAAAAAGAGTGAGGCAAATTTATAAGTTTTTTTTACTTTTTTCTCTGTATTTGTAAAACGGAGCAATTATAAGTGTGAGACCAGTCTACTGTAGCCAATGCAATATGTGGGATGTCCTGGAGGCTCCTGGTCTCCTGGACATCCATATCTGTGTTGGGTGTTTGGAGTTGCGGTTCCTAAGGGACCGGGTTAAGCAACTGGACCTTCGACTCATTAGAGATAATGAGGAGGTGATTGACAGGAGCTACCGGCAAGTGGTCACGCTGGAGCAAAGGGAGGAAGGCAAGTGGGTAACTGTTAGAAAGGGGAAAGCTCATGTGATGGAGAGCACGCTGGTGGATGTCCCCCTTCATAATAAGTACTTGTGTCTGAGAACTGCTGGGGGGGATAGCTCACCTGGGGGAGGCAGTGGTGGCTGCGTCTCTGGAACTGAGCCCGACCCAGTACTTCAAAAAAGTAAGGAAAAGAGGAGAAAGACAGTGTTAATAGGGGGCTCCATAGTGAGGGGGTCAGACAGGCGTTTTTGCGGACACAGACAGGAGTCGCGGATGGTGGTTTGCCTCCCTGGAGCTGGGATCCGGGACGTCTCTGGACATCTTGAAAGGGGAGGGTGAGGAGCTGGAGGTTGTGGTCTATATAAGTGCCGCTGATGTAGGCAGGAAGTGGGAAGGGGTCATGAAAAGGGATTAGAGGGAGTTAGGTAGACAGCTGAGAAAGAGGAACGCAAAGGTAGTAATCCCAGGATTGCTGCCTGCATGGCGGGAGAGTGAGAGCAGGAATAGAATGAGGTAGAGGTGAATGCTGAGGTACTGGAGCAGGGGGCAGGGATTCTGGTTCCTTGGGATCATTGGGACCTCTTTAGGGGCAGGTGTGACCTGTATAATAAAGACGACAGAGAGTGGTTGTGGATGGGTCTTTTTCTGCATGGAGATTGGTTACTAGTGGCGTGCCCCAGGGATCTGTTCTAGGACCCTTGCTGTTTATTATTTTCATAAATGACCTGGATGAGGAAGTGGAAGGATGGGTTAGTAAGTTCGCCAATGATACGAAGGTTGGTGGTATTGTGGAATGTCTGGAGGGATGTCAGAAGTTGCAGCAAGACATAGATAGAATGCAAGAATGGGCGGAGAAATGGCAGATGGACTTCAACGCAGACAAATATGTAGTGGTCCATTTTGGCAGGAACAATGGGATGAGGGAGTACAATATCAAGGGTAGGAGTCTTAGCAGTGTTGAGGAGCAGAAGGATTTTGGGTCTGGGTCCATAGGACTCTTAAATTGGCTTCACAGGTGGAGGATGTGGTCAAGAAGGTGTACTGGCCTTCATTAATTGAGGGATTGAGTTTAGGAGTCGGGAGGTAATGCTGCAACTTTATAAGACCCTTGTCAGACCCCACTTGGAGTACTGTGTGCAGTTCTGGTCGCCTCACTACAGGAAGGATGTGGAAGTTATTGAGAGGGTGCAGAGGAGATTTACAAGGATGTTGCCTGGATTGGGAGGCATGCTCTATGAAGATAGATTGAGTGAACTACATCTCTTCTCCCTGGAGAGACAAAGGTTGAGAGGCGACCTGATAGAGGTTTATAAAATGTTGAGAGGTACGAATAGGGTGGACTCTCAGAGGCTATTTCCCAGGGCTGAAATGGTCGCTACGAGAGGGGACAGGTTTAAGATGCTGGGCAGCAAGTACAGAGGAGATGTTAGGGGTAAGTTTTTCACTCAGAGGGTAATGAGTGAATGGAATTGGCTGCCGTCAGTGGTGGTAGAGGCAAACTTGCTGGGGTCTTTTAAAAGACTTCTGGATGAGTACATGGGATTTAATAGGATTGGGAGTTACAGATAGTTCTATGGCCTAGTAGGTATGGATATGATCAGCACAATTTGTGGGCTGAAGAGCCTGTTTGTTCTATTCTATATTCTATGTTTTATAATGAAACTCTCTCTCTGTCTGTCTCTGGTTAGGGTCTGTGCCTCAGAACCTCTCAGTAACTTATGTAGCTGGATACTGCCAATAAATTAGATAATCATTAATATAATTTGGTCACATTTGCAGTAAATTCAGGTTAACACACAGGGAGGTTATCACCTCAGTCTATCAGAGTTCATACATTTGGACTTAGTGCTATTCCCCTCCTTTTTCTCAGCTAATATAACATAAAGCAGCTGGAGTGACAGGAAGGCAAATCTTCTGCCCAAAGACAGAAATAGAATTTAATTAGTTAAAAATGCGCGTGCAGCGCCACCTGTTGGCAACGATGATGTAGTGCACATAGCTGTAATACCGCCAACATCCTACAGAGGGCAACATCGTCAACAATCATTAATCGGTCTGCAGCGCCCTCCGGTGCTGTTTGTTAGTATTACATTTATAATAAAATCCCACAATTTGCCCCCACACACGGTCAGAGTGGAAGGATTTGTGCTTCAGGTCTGTATTAATTATAATCATTAAATTCACACCACTATGTTGTACTTCAGTAAACTGGGAATATGGTTTGATAGGGCTGTGACATGCACCAAATTCTGAGAAGAGCATGTTAAAAAGCCTTACAATAGTAGGTTAAAGTCCAATAGGTTTATTTGGTAGAAAACGCCACTAACTTTTGGAGCATCAGCTGACGAAGGAGCAGTACTCCAAAAGCTAGTGGCATTGGCTACCAAATCAACCTGTTGGACTTTAACCTGGTGTGATGAGACCTCTTACTGTGTTTACCCAAGTCCAACGCCACCATCTCCACATCAAGAACATCTTAGTCAAAGAACAAGACTGGGGGTGCAGAAGCAATCCTTTCTCTCACACTCAGATATTACACAGGAAACACTCTGTTGAAGGATGTGACACAAATTTGTTCCAATACTTTGCTTTTGCATTTGGCTTCCAAACCATCTTCCACTTTTTTTTTCAAGTTGAAACTGGAGTGAGTTCACAGGGACAGGAATGTACAAATTCTAGATAAAAGGGGAAAGTGTACCTAACATCATCCCCAGGCTGATGGCCACCAGTGAGTGAGGCTGCACCAAGCTGTACATAGACCATTAGTGCACAAACTCTTTGCCGCACTAGGCTGTGGAGGCCGGGTCATTGACTGTCTTTAAGACAGAGATAGATAGGTTCTTCATTAATAAGGGGTTATGGGGAAAATGGAGAATGGGGATGAGAAAAATATCAGCCATGATTGAATGGCAGAGCAGACTTGATGGGCCGAGTGGCCTAATTTTGCTCCTATAACTTGTGGTCATTCTGGCTGACTGCTTCATCACCAGAATCTTCAAACAAGCACCAAGACCGAACCTGACAGGTAGTGAGAAAGACCCTACCTGTCAGATCCTTCCTACATGCCTGGAGTCTCACCTGTTCTACCCTGAGGTGATTATGGAGGGGCAGGGACAGTTGTCCATCTCGTTGTGGAATGTACTTTTGCAAAGAAACTTTTGGAGTGAGATGCAGTGTTATTTATTGGGATTCATTCCGAGCAGCTCAGTGATGCAGGACTCTGTTCTACTGGCTGTTCCCGGGGACAGGGACTCTGTGCTCTATGGGCTGTTCCCGGGGATGGGGACTCTGTGCTCTATGGGCTATTCCCAGGGGCGCACACTGAGACAAATATCAACTTCCACTGGAGGGTCATCAACTCACTGATTTGATTTGATTTGATGTATTATTGTCACGTGTATTAACATACAGTGAAAAGTATTGTTTCTTGAGCGCTATACAGACAAAGCATATCGTTCATAGAGAAGGAAACGAGAGGGTGCAGAATATAGTGTTACAGCCAGAGTTAGGGTGTAGAGAAAGATCAACTCAATGCAAGGTAGGTCCATTCAGAAGTCTGACAGCAGCAGGGAAGAAGCTGTTCTTGATCGGGTTGATATGTGACCTCAGACTTTTGTATCTCCTGAAGGAAGAAGGTGAAAGAGAGAATGTCTGGGATAAATGGAGTCCTTAATTATGCTGGTTGCTTTGCTGAGACAGTGGGATGTGTCAGTGGATGGGAGGCTGGTTTGTGTGATGGATTGGGCTACATTCATGGCCTTTTGTAGTTCCTTGCAGTCTTGGGCAGAGCAGGAGCCCATACCAAGTTCTGATACAACCAGAAAGAATGCTTTCTATTGTGCATTTGTAAAAGTTGGCGAGAGTCACAGCTGACGTGCCAAATTTCCTTCCTCTTTTGAGAAAGTAGAGGCGTTGGTGGAGGTTTCTTAACTATTGTGTTGGCGTGGGCAGGGGGCGGGGAACCAGGACAGGTTGTTGGTGATCTGGACACCTAAAAGCTTGAAGCGCTCGACTCTTCCTACTTTTCTGTGGGGCCCATCACTCCCGCTTTTTGCAGTGATGTGACAGCAGCATGCTTTTTTAGTTCTTTTTTCACTGCGCGTGCGCAGTTCAAATCTCCGCTCGGAGCTGCAGGATTTTGGGGGTGATAAGCTCTGCCCAGAACGTGATTCAGACTCGGCTGAGTGTCTACGGGGGGCAGGTCGGACATGATTCACTCCCAGATTCAGCACTTAGAATCAAAATGGTAAAATCATGACCTTTGTGTCCTTTTTTGGCCACAGCTTTGACCTTTGACCTTTACTCTAGCATACAGATGCAGAACGCCCTGACTTTGCACATTGGTCACATGTACAGACCCCGGCGGCTTTGCGCATCTGGTTGGATGAATTCAATTGCTTTCTTTGCAGCCAGTTCCATAGAAACAGCAATTTCAATGGTACAGTTAACAGATGTTTGTCTGTCGCTTCACTGCGGAAACTGCAAACAAATCTGTCACAAATAGTGTCATTCAGCACATCTCCAAACTCACAGTACACAGCAAGCACTGCCACAAATTGTGAGATTGAATCCCCCTCCTCTTGGTTTCATATATTGAGTTGAAATTGAAATGGGGCAGCACAGTGATTAGCACTGCTGTGTAACAGCGCCACGGACCAGGGTTCAGTTCCTGCTTTGGGTCACCGTCTGTCTGGAGTTTGCCCATTTCTCCACATATCTATGTGGGTTTCCTCCAGACGCTCTGGTTTCCTCCCACAGCCCAAAGATGTGCGGTTAAGGTTGATTCACCACGATAAATTGCCCTTTACTATCAAGGGATTTAGCAAGGTGAATATATGGAGTTGCAGGAATAGAGCCAGGGTGGGATTGTGGTCGATGCAGGCTTGATGGGCTGAATGACCTCCTTCTGCATTGTAGAGTTTCTACGAAACCATGAGGGCCTTAGGCAAAAAATGTGTCTGCAAAATATCCTCAATTTGCTTGTATTAAACAATACTGTGGAAGAGATTAAAAGCCTTACCTTTCATCACACTCCATATGCCTTCCTAACAACCTTCTCGACCTGACTGCCTACTTTCAGGGATCTATGCACATACACACCAAGATCCCTCTGTTCATCAAGACTACTAAGAATCCTACCATTGGCCCTATACTCTACACATTTATTATTTCTGCCATAGTGCATTACCTCACACTTTTCCACATTAAACTCCATTTGCACCTCTCGGCCCAGCTCTGCAACTTGTCCAAATCCCTCTGCAAACTATAACACCCCTCTTCACTATCTACCACTCCACCGACTTTAGTGTCATCTGCAAATTTACTAATCCATCCTTCAATACCCTCATCCAGATCATTTATAAAAATTACAACAGCAGGGGCCCCAAAACAGACCCCTGAGGTACACCACTTGTCACCGAACTCCACGATGAATATCTCCATCAACCACCACCCTCTGTCTTCTATCTGCTAGCCAATTCCTAACCCAATTAGCTAAATCACCCTCTATCCCATACATCTGCATTTTCTGCAGAAGTCTTCCATGGGCCACCGTATCAAACGCCTTACTAAAGTCCATATATACCACATCAACCGCCTTACCCCCATCCACCTCCTTAGTCACTTTTTCAAAAAACTCAACGAGGTTAGTAAGGCACGACCTACCCTTCACAAAACCATGCTGACTATCTCCAATCAATTCATTACTCTCTAAATAACTATAAATCCTATCCCTAATTATTCTCTCCAACACTTTGCCCACCACAGAAGTAAGACTCACTGGCCTATAATTCCCAGGAAGGTCTCTCTTCCCCTTCTTGAACAACAGGACCACATTCGCTATCCTCCAGTCCTCCGGAACCACACCCGTAACCAACGAGGACCTGAAGATCAGAGCCAGAGGCTCTGCACTCTCCTCTCTTGCCCCCCAGAGAATCCTAGGGTAAATCCCGTCCGGCCCAGGGGACTTATCCAACTTCAAACCCTCGAGAATATCTAGCACATCCTCCCTATCTACTTCTATACCTTCCAGTTTGCTACCCTGTACCTCAGTGTTCTCCATAACTACATTTACATCACCCTGCGTGAATACCGAAGAGAAATATTTATTCAGTACCTCTCCAATCTCCTCAGGCTCCACGCACAACTTCCCACTGCTGTCTATGACTGGCCCTAATATTGCCCTAACCAATCTTCTATTCTTAACATATCTAAAGAAAGCTTTAGGATTTTCCCTAATCCTATCAGCCAAAGTCTTCTCATGTCCTCTCTTTGCTCTCCTCAATTCCCTCTTTAGCTCCCTCCTGGCTAATCTATAGCTATCCATCGCACTAACCGAGCCTTCAATCCTCATCCTGACATAAGCCTCCTTTTTCCTTTTAACCAGCAAATCAACTTTTTTCGTACACCAAGGTTCACTTACTCGACCATTTTCTCCTCGCCTGACAGGGACATACTTATCAAGGACCCGCAGCAGCTGCTCCTTGAATAAGCTCCACATTCCAGATGTTCCCAGTCCCTGTAGTTTCCTAGTCCAATCTATGCACCCTAATTCTCTCCTGATGGCCTCATAATTGCCCTTCCCCCAGCTATAACTACTGCCCCCAGCTTCATGCCTATCCCTGTCCATCACTAACGTGAACGTAACCGAATTGTGGTCACTATCACCAAAATGTTCACCAACTTCCAAGTCTAACACCTGGTCTGGCTCATTGCCCAGCACCAAATCCAATGTAGCCTCACCTCTAGTTAGCCTATCTACATACTGAGTCAAAAAACCTTCCTGCACACTTTGTACGAAAACTGACCCCTCTAACGAGCTAGAGCTATAGATATTCCAATCAATATTAGTAAAGTTAAAGTCTGGTTCAATCCCAGCTTGGGTCACTGTCTGTGCAGAGTTTGCATGTTTGCCCCATGGGTGCTCCAGTTTCCTCCCACATTCTGAAAGACATGCTGGTTAAGTGCATTGACCTGAACAGCCACCACAGTGTGGAGATGGGGGGAATTTCACAGTAACTTCATTGCACTGTTAATGTCGACCTTACTTGTGATTAACTTTTCTTGTCCATAGCTGTTTGCTTCTTTTTGTGGTTGTTGCTTTAAGTGCATCACCACTTTAAACACATTCCCAGTTTAAAAACATGACTGCTTTAAGACTGTCAACATTTTTTCAGCCGTCAGCTACAGCTGGTTCTGTGTTTTTTCAGGGACTTTGGAAGTTTTGGTGTGAATTCTGGCTGCTCCTTTTTGAACCTTTTTTTCAAATTGATAAATGTTCTCTTTTTACAGCTAAAAGAAACTCTTCTGGTGATGGCAGCAGATTTTTATTCTGTGTCTGTTTTTGTTGTTAATTTCACTGCAGGATCCCACGCACTCCCGTTAGGATTGTTGTTTTTTAACTTTTTACCTTCTCCCTATCTAACAGTTTGGTGAATTCTCTTCTCCCCGAGACCTCAGAACATTGTTGTCTGCAATCCCCCAGTGCAGAGACACTCTCACTCTCATGGATCCTCTGTGAGCTCCGTGTGGACTAAGAACCAGCAATCACAGTCTCTTCATCTTCCCATTCCTTGGAGCATTTCCTCCCCAAAACTTCAAACGCTGTGCTCTCCTCAAAAAAAAAAGCAAACCCTTTTTTTTTGAACTTCCATTTCTTTTGCAATCTCAGAGGCAGTGGCACAGTGGTATTGTCACTGGACTAGTAATCCAGAGACCCAGGGTAAGAGCTGGAGACCTGGGTTCGAATCCCACCATGGCTGATGCTGAAATTTGAATTCAATAAAGATCTGGAATTAAGAATCTACTGATGACCATGAAACCATTGTTGATTTTTCGAAAAACACATCTGGTTCTCCAATGTGCTTTAGAACATAGGACATAGAACATTACAGCGCAGAACAGGCCCTTCAGCCCTCGATGTTGCGCCGACCAATTAAGAAAAAGCAATGACCCTCTAACCTAAACCATTCCCTTTTCATCCATAAACCTATCCACTGACCACTTAAACGCCCCCAAACTTGGCGCATCTACAACTGCAGCAGGCAGGGCATTCCATACCCTTACCACCCTCTGGGTAAAGAACCTACCTCTGACATCCATCCTATAACTACCACCCCTTCCTTTAGGGAAGGAAATCTGCCATTCTTACGTTATCTGACCTACTTGTGACCCCAGAACCACAGCAGTGTAGTTGAAAAGTTAATTATTAGTGTCACAACTAGGCTTACATTAACATTGCAATGAAGTCACTGTGAAAATCCCCTAGGTGCCACACTATGGGAGGCATGTCTTTCAGACAATGGGAGGAAACTGGACAACATACATGCAGACACAGAGAAAATGTGCAAACTCTGCACACACACTGGCGCTGTGAAGCAGCAGTGCTAACCCACTGTGCCACTCCAAAGAGGGAAGCACTCAGAAAGAGGCACCGAAAGACCCCGAAAAGCACTGAAATACAATAACTGACCAAATGAAGGACAACGAGAGAAGTGCAGAATGGAAACAAGTCAACACTTCATTGGACATAGACCCGACCCACAGTGAAGGCAGAAAGGATTTAGCTGACGTTAGGACAAGTAGAAATGGAGATTTAGTTTGTGAAATGTAAATGTCCGAAAGAGTGTAACAGATTCACCTCAGGAGAAACACAGAAATTAAAAACTTTAAGAAACTTGAACTATTGAAGATAGAACATTACAGCACAGTACAGGCCCTTCGGCCTTCGATGTTGTGCTGACCTGTGAATCCAATCTAAAGCCAATCTAACCTACACTATTCCAATATCATCCATATGTTTATCCACTGACCATTTAAATCCCCTTAATGTTGCAGAGTCCACAACTGCTGCAGGCAGGGCATTCCATGCCCTTACTACCCTCTGAGTAAAGAACCTACTTTGACATCTGTCCTATATCTATCACCCTTCAATTTAAAGCTATGTCCCCTCATGTTAATCATTAGCATCCAAGGAAAAAGACGCTCACTCTCCATTCTATCTAACTCTCTGATCATCTTGTATGCCTCTATTAAATCACCTTTTAACCTTCTTTTCTCAAATGAAAACAGCCTCAAGTCCCTCAGTCTTTCCTCATAAGACCTTCCCACCATACCAGGCAACATCCTGGTAAACCTCCTCTGCACCCTTTCCAATGCTTAAGATGAAGAGGAATCAGCAAAATGAATTAAAGTTTCAGAAAATACATTAAACAAAGATGAAATGACTGACAGCAAATTTGAAAAAAAATTGCAAAATGTGTAAAATGAAGTGAAGTAGGATTTAATGAGATATTGTAGGGTCAGTTTAACTCCATGAAAAATTGACCTGAGAATAAGAACAAGTCCAATGAGGAACTGAATTGGAAGAATAAGAGCTTGAAGAAGGAAGATTGACAATGAGAAATTAACAAAGAGGAAAGAACATCACGGATGGCACAGTGGTTAGTGCTGCTCCCTCGCAGCGCCAGGGTCCCAGGTTCAATTCCGGCCTTGGATGTGTGGAGTTTGCATGTTCTCCCTGTGTCTGCGTGGGTTTCGCCTGACTGCTCTGGTTTCCTCCCACAGTACAATGACGCGCGGGTTAGGTTGATTGGCCCTGCTAAGTTAATGCTAGTGTTGGGGACATTAGTGGAGTAAATGGGGTTATGGTAATAGGGTGTGGGTGGGATTGTGATTGGTATAGACTTGATGGGTCAAATGACCTCCTCCTGTACTGGAGGGATTCTATGATTAAAATTGACAGCAGAATCAGTAATTCAGACAGAGAAAGGAAACTGAGATTAGATAGCAGAACAAGATGGCTGGAAATGATCACACAAATGGAAAACCAGCAGCCTGTGGGGAACAGCTCCATGCAAGACCATATTTGCGATTGCAGATAATTAAAACTGTTGTACATAATTTTTCTGTAGTCTGTGAATGTGCATCATTACATCCATCCTAATAATGCTCTCCTGCCGGACACACATTGCCTCCATTACAGAGTCAGTCACTAAGGTGATGAGTGTGAACAACACACAGTGAGGGACAACCCTGCACTGCAGGAGAAAGATCAACAACCTTATCCGTGTTACTCGGGCAAGTGAACCTCCTTCTCCTTTGAAGCAAAGTACTTTGCTTCAACTTAGCTCACAGAGAGAGGGCTGGCTGATGGTCCTCAGGGGAGAGGATACCTTTCAGTTACGCCCCGATATTTTTACACCACGTTGGCCTGGAAGTATTCTAGATACGTGCTACTTAACAGACGATTGGACAGTGGGGGACAATCCCACCACGTGTTGCAAAAGGGCTTCTTTGTGACCTTTGCTCGGGATAGGGAGCTGCCTTTATCCTGATAGTGCAGTCAGAACACTGAGTGCATAATCTAAACTGCTTCTTCAGCACTGATGGGGTTCAGCACCACGGGAGGTGCTGTCTCCTCAACATGGTGTTTTGGGGAGGCAGTGGAATAGTGGCATTATCACTGGGCTAGTGATCCAGAGACCCAGGGCAAGATGTGGGGACTTAGGTTCAAATCCCACTATGGCTGATGGAAATTTGAATTAAATAAAAATTTGGAATCAAAAGCCTATTAACGACCATGAAACTATTGTTGACTGTCAGAAAAATCTATCTAGTTCTCTGTTGTCCTTTAGAGAAGGAAATCTTATCTGGTCTGGTCTACATGTGACTCCAGATCCACAGCAATGTTAACTCTTAAATGCCCTCAGGTATGAGTGATAAATATTGCTCCAGCCAGTTTTGCCCACGAATGAAAAAAACCCTGTGGGTAGATCCCACGTCAATATTCTGTGAAGAGAAGGGGGGGCATTCCAATACAGCAGCCAAACGCAGTTGAAATCTGACTTTGAAGGATAATTGTGAAGTGACAAGATCAAAGCTATTCAATTAAACTTGAAATTATTTCAGTAATTACTGCCAAGTGATCTACTTGGAATAAAAATATGAAAGCACAAGAATTACTAATAAACGAGGCATTGAAAGTTTGACTTAGGAACAAGTTAAAACATCACTTTTTAGTTTTACCACCTCAGTTAATAATAAAATATTGATATGAGTCATAAAGCAGCATCTGAAGCTGACATCTTTCACAGTAATACCACATGTTTGAACTCACTGGTACAATCACGTAAGCTTCACTTTTATCGTAAAGTACATTTGCAATTAAATTATGGTTATAAATTTATCCCTCACAAATTAATTAGCTTATTGAAAGAAGCAGGAGGTCTAGGGGGAATCATTTTTATTCAGAGTACTCCCCATTTTACAGAAGAGTGTAATAAACCCACCATTAAAGTTATTTCACCGCTCTCTCTTTAAAATGTCAGTGTTCCTGGTGATGGGGGAGCCTCGGTTTGAGTCTCCCTTTCCACTGGTGGCTCATTTTTTGGAGAATCAGACCCAGAGTTCAGGAATGAGATAGAGAATCTGGTGAACTGGTGTGGCAACAATAATCTCCCTATTGTCAACAAGAGATTATCATCAACTTCAGAAAGAGTAAAGGAGAACATGTCCTTGTCTATAGCAACTGGGATGAAGTAGAAAGGATTGAGAACTTCAAGTGTCCAGATCACCAACAACCTATCCTGGTCAGCACTATAGTTACGAAAGCCCACCAACACTTCTACTTTCTCAGAAGACTAAGGAAATTTGACATGTCCGCTACAACTCTCACCAACTTTTACCGATGCATCATAAAAAGCATCCTTTCTGGTTGTATCACAGGTTAGTATGGCTCCTGCTCTGCCCAAGACCGCAAGGAACTACAAAAAGTCATAAATGTATCCCAATCCATCACACAAACCAGCCTCCCCTCCATTGACTCTGTCTACACTTCTCGCTGCCTCAGCAAAGCAGCCAGCATAACTAAGGACCCCACACACCCCCGGACATTCTCTCTTCCACCTTCTTCCATCGGGAAAAAGATGCAGAAGTCTGAGGTCACATACCAATGTACACAAGAACAGCTTCTTCCCTGCTGCCATCAGATTTTTGAATGGACTCACCTTGCATTAAGTTGATCTTTCTCTATACCCTGGCTATATTGTAACACTAATTCTGCACTCTCTTGTTTCCTTCTCTATGAACAGTATGCTTCATCTGTATAGTGTGTAAGAAACAATACTTATCATTGTATGCTAATACATGTGACAATAATAAATCAGATCAAAGAGTCATGTGCCAGACAGGCTCCAATATCAGTAGAACGCTGGTGGGATTTCAGACTGGACAAAGAGTTACTCATTCCTGGTAAATCCTGGTATGGTTCAGTGAGGTTTCCATAGTCTCCCCCCGCCTTTCCCGGGAGCAGACTAGTAGCCTCTATCCCTTTGCCGTGAGTACAATTTATGATTCTTTGGCCTGGTGTTGCTCAGTGACCAAACAGGGAAGGCCACACAAGAGGGTATTCATGTTGAATGTTTGACAAAGAAGGCCAAAATGGAGGTAAGTTTATAATTTCTTACCATAATTAAGAGAAGATGGTTTGGATGAAAATACTTTGCTTTCTTTCATGTGAAAGAATTTATTAATAATAGGGATAGGGCGGGGGAGCGGGCCTTGGTAAGCTACTCTGTCAGAGGGTCTGTGTAGACTTGATGGGCTGAAAGGCCTCTTCTGCATGGTAGGGATTCTGTGATTCTACAGTATGTTGTGTAAAGCATTTTGCAGAGAAGACAGTAGAAGCATTGTTGAACAGAGTTAGTGTTTCCAGGATTATTCACAATCCTATGAAGCAGTTTGATGGTTGTGTTCACTATTTATCCATCTTCTCCATGTTTCTACCCATTACTAATTAATTTTTCAGTATTTTGTCCAGTTGTAACATACTGTTGGCTTCAATAGCGTGGAGCTCGCTGATCACAGAGAATAGTGAAAACGGAGGGGGGAGTTCCTCAGTCATCCTGCTCTCTTTTAAATAGTAAAAAACTGGGAGGCTCACAGAAGCTGGCCATTCAGTCTCTCACACCCACTTCAATCAACTTCTGCCTCAGCTCCATCTTCCTGCCCTACCCTCAAAATCTGAGAGATAATTCTCTGTGGTCCGTAATGTATCATTGCTTCCTCTTACTCTTCGCTGGAGAGTGATAATTGGTCATATAGTTTGAGGGGGGCAGCACTCCAGGGCAGGGTGAGGAGGCTCTGGCCAGGATGGCGATTGAACCCACACTGTTGGTGCCATTCCATATTGCATATTAACCAATCAAGCCAACAAACACCCTCCCTAAAATGTCTGCTTTAAATATACTGTACTCAATATTGAACATCTACATCTCTCTCAGGTGGAGAATTGGAAAGATTCACAACTCATTGGGTGAAGACATTTCTCCACATCTCAGCTATGAATGAGCAATCCTTTATCCTGAGGGTGTGACTCTATACAGAAGGCCCTTCAGACTGGTTAGATCCCCAGATGCTCATTCCAATTGATATGCTGTTACCCTAATAGGATATCGAGATTTTATCTAACTGATATTAGAGCTCACCTTAGGTTAATAAACATCTGGGTGGAATTTACCAACTGGAAAATTCCAGCTCTGATATCTTATTCTGGAATTTTTCACTGAGAAACTTTGGTGAGATACCATAGAAACATAGAAACTGGAAGCAGGAGGAGGTCACACGGCTCTTCAAGCCTGTTCTGTCCATTCATTCTAATCATCAAATTCATTATCCTGATTCTCCCCTCCCCCCCCCATATTTCTTGATTCCCATTAGCCCCAAAAACTACAATGAATTTATTCTTGAAATCAGAAAATGGTTTGGCCTCAACTACTTTCTGTGGTAGTGAATTCCACACATTCACCAACCTCTGGATGAAGAATTTCTCACACTCAGTTCTAAAAGATTTACTCCTTATCCTCAAACTACCTCTAGTTCTGGATTCCCTCACCATTGGAAACATTCTTTCAGAATCTACCCTGTCTAACCCTGTTAGAATTTTCTGTGAGATTCCCTCTCACTCTTTTAAACTCCAGTGAATATAATCCTTCCTCTCTTCATCTCTCTTCATATGACAGACCTGCCATCCCTGGAATCAGTAAATCTTCACTGTGCTCCCTCTATCACAAGGACGTTCTTCCTCAAATAAGGACACCAAAACTACAGACAATACTCAAGATGTAGTCTCACCAACCCCTACACAATTGCATTAAAAAACCCCTATCCTACACTCAAATCCTCTCGCTTTGAAGGCCAACATGCCATTTGCCTTTTTTTAACAGCCTGCTGGAGCTGTGCACTTACTTTCAGCGACTGATGCACAAGGATACCAAAATCTCATTGAGTATCCCCCTCTCTCAATTTACATCCATTCAAGAAATAATCTGTCTTTTTATTATTGCTATCAAAGTGGATAATCTCACATTTATCTCAAAGGACCAGATTTCAGTGTGGTTGAACATATGACCAGATTCTCCAATCAAACTCTTTACTAAATTCTGTCAATGATCCATGTGATTTTTATTTAAAACATTTGTTGAAGCTGCATCATATTGTAAAATAAATTTTGAAATCAAGTTAAATTCCACATAAATAGAAAATGACTCAGTGAGTGGGTAAGAATATGGCAGATGGAATGTCGTGTGGAAAAATGTGAAGTTATCTACATTGGAGGATCAGATGTACAAAGTATTTCTTAAATTATAAGAGATTAGAAAGTATAGATTTGCAAAGGGACCTGGGTGCCCTTGTTCAGAAGTCATTGAAAGCTAACATGCAGATACAGAAAGCAATCAGGAAGGTAAATGGTGTATTGGTCTTTATTATTGCAAGAAGATTTGGGTTCAGGAATGAAGATGTCTTGCTGCAATTGGATAAAGTCTTGGTCAGAATATTGTGTGTAGTTTTGATCTCCTTCCTATTATTAAACTAGGAAGAGTCAGACATGATTTACTAGGATGCTACCGGATCTTAATGATTTGAGTTATAAGAAGGGACTGGATAGACTGGGGCACTTCCCCTTGGAGTGTAGGAGGCTTAGGGGTGACCTTATAGAAGTCTAAAAAGTAATGAGGACCTTAGATCAGCTAGATAGGCAACA
This sequence comes from Sphyrna mokarran, assembly GCA_024679065.1. Classification (NCBI taxonomy): domain Eukaryota; kingdom Metazoa; phylum Chordata; class Chondrichthyes; order Carcharhiniformes; family Carcharhinidae; genus Sphyrna; species Sphyrna mokarran. Next base: position 4,221,590 of record JAGIQG010000028.1, read on the forward strand.
TCTCTTCCCAAAAGTAGGGGAATCTAAAACTAGAGAGCACAGGTTTAAGAGAAGAGAGAGATCCAAAAGAGTCCAGATGGGTATTTTTTCACAGACAGGGTGGTGAGTGTCTACAAAGGCAATAATAGAGGTGGGTACAATTTTATCTTTTAAAAAATATTTAGACAGCTACATGGGTAAGAGTGGTGTACAGGGATATGGGTCAAATGTGGGCAATTGGGACTAGCTTGGTGGTAAAAACTGGACAGCATGGACAAGTTGGGCTGAAGTTTCCATACTGTAAATCTCTATGACCTTTATGACCTCTATGACCTAAGGATATTCCGAATATAGAGGAAAGATCCACCCAACTGAATCCTGGATGACGGGATTGCCCTAGGAGGAGAGATTGAGGAGAATGGGCCTATATCCTTCTGAGTTTAGAAGAATGACAGATGATCCCATTAAAGCATATAAATTCTTACAGGGCTTGGCACAGTAGATGGAGGAAGGGTAATTCCCCTGGCTGGAGGGACACATTCTCAGAATAAGAGGTAGGCCAATCGGTGAACCTGATGGGTTAAACGATAAAGACTAGATATTAGACAGATGGTGCACAACAACAAGTTATATTTATATCGAACCTGTAACACAATGAAATGTTTCCAAGGTGTTTCACAGGGGTATTATAAACAAAATGTGACATTCAGCCATGTCAGGACATATTTGGCCAGGTGACAAAACGTTTGATCAATGTGATAGGTTTGTTGAAGTGTTTTAAATTAGAAAAGTGAGGGATCGAGATGTAAGGAAGGAATTCTTAAACAAGGGGCGTCAACAACTGAAAGCACGGCACTAATGATGGAGATTGGGAATACACAAGAGGCTGGAATTAGAGGAGCACAGATATCTCGGAGGGTTGTGGAGCTGGAGGAGATTGCCGAGATAGGGAGAGGATTTGAAAACAAAGCTAAGAATTTTAAAATCTGCTTGACCCGGAGTTGATGTAGGTCAATGAACACCAGAAGGGGATAGTGGGGAATGGGACTTCCTGTGTGGCTAAGGCACTGGCAGCAGCTATGGGTGCCCTCAAGCTAGGATGAGGAAGTTCCGGCGTTGGACTGGGATAAGCACAATAAGAAGTCTCATAACCAGGTTAAAGTCCAACAGGTTTATTTGATAGCAGAAGCTTTTGGAGTATTGCTCCAAGCTGACAGATGTGGGAGAGTAGCCAAGAGTGTGTTGAATAGTCAGAATTGGAGGTGAGAGTTTCGATAACAAGTGTGCTAAAACAGAGCTGAAGCTGAGTGATTTTACAGAGAACGTTGGTCTTAGAAAAGACATGAAGTTTAAAGCTCATCTTGGGATCAAATATCCAGGAAATAACCTTGAGGAATGGATATCAGAGAGTAGGGGCTTGGATATGTAGGCCTGGGCCTATATTATATGGAGATACTGGTGGTAATATTATCCTACACATGATTAGATTATGCAGATTTCCATTATTTAATATGTATCCATGGATTACATGCCCATTAATGTTAACTGCCTTAAGATTATGATGTATAAAATGCCTCATAAATGGAGTCCAGTCTAACAATTTCTGTAAAACACATTTTCAGGCAAAGTTTTTTTAAATATATTGAGCTCTGGATTCAGAAAGAGAGAATTGATGTCTTTAAACATTGATCCAGACAGATACCAGGTAATTAATGACCTTATTGTATCTGATCCGGGTTCCATTGCATCCGGCTTGAATAACGTTTAATGGAAATCAACTTTTTCCTAATTGCCTTCATGATTTATGAAGAGAAAGGAGGCTGGTCTTAGCTGTTTGTATAGAATGACCGCTGTCTATTAATGCCAGTCTTTTGCCTCTGAGCCACAAAGCGGTGGGTTCAAATCCCACTCCAGGGCTTGAGAACAAAAATCGAGACTGACCCTCCAGTGCAGTGAGTGCTGCCTTATTAGAGGTACTGACTTTCAGATTAGAGGATAAACAGATCCTGTTTGTCTGTTTGCGTAGATATCAAAGGTCTTGTGATACTATTTTGAAAAAGAGCAAGGAAGTTCCCCTCAATGTCCTGGCCAATATTTATCCCTCAATCAAAAAACAGGATTATCAGGACATAAGACCACATGAAATAGGAACAGGAGGAGGCCAGTCAGCCCCTCGAGCCTTCTGCACCATTCAGTAGCATCATGGCTGATCCGGCATTGCTCACGGTTACTTTCCTGTCCTTTCCCTGTAACCCTTGATTCCCTTATTGATCAAAAATCTACCTATTTTAGTGTTAAATACACAGAAAAGAAAGACTCTTCCCCCTCAGCTCTCTGTGGCGAGGAGATCCAAAGACGCATAATGCTCTGACAGAAGAAATTCCTCCTTATGTCGGTCTTCAGTTGGCTCCCCTTTATTCTGCAGCAATGCCCTCTGGTTCTACACTCTCCTGTGAGGGGGAAACATTCTCTCAGCATTTACCCTGTCAAGCCCCTCAGGAATTCTGTTTCAATGAGATCACCTTTCATTCTTCTAAATTCCAATGAGTAGAGATTCAACCTGTTTAACCTCTCCCCCATAAGACAATCTCTCTACACAAAGGAGATCACAGGAACATAGGAGCAGATATGGGCCATTCAGCCTATCAAGGCTGTTCTGCCATTTAATGAGATTATGGTTTATTTGTGGTTTAACTCCATAAACCTGCCTTTGGTCTATAGTCCTGAATACCTTTGCTTAATAAAAAAATTATTTATCTCAGATTTAAAGATAGCGATTGATCTAACATCAGCTGCTCTTTGTGGAAGAGAGTTCCAAACCTCTCCCACTGTTTGTGTGTAGAATTGCTTCCTAATGTCTCTGCTAAATGGTCTGGCCCTAATCTTTAGACCATACCCTCTGGCTCTAGAGCCTCCAACCAGTGGGAGTAGTTTAGCTTACCTGTCTTTTCCTGTTAGTATCTTGAGGACTTTGATCAGATCAACCCATAGCCTTATCAATTCTAGAGAAAACTGACCTAATTTGTATAATCACTCCTCTTAATTAATTCCCTGAAGTCCAGGTATTGTTCCTGTGAACCTCTGCTCTCTCTCCTAGATGTAGAGATGCCGGCGTTGGACTGGGGTAAACTCAGTAAGAGTCTGGCAACACCAATTTTAAATCCAACCGGTTTATTTGATAGTAAATCTGCTCGCTTTCGGCATTTGTGAGACCAGAACACTTCATTCGTCTGATGAAGGCACAAACGTCAAAAGCTAGCAGATTTACTATCAAATAAATCGGTTGGATTTAAAATTGGTGTTGCCAGACTCTTACTGACTCTCTCTTAGGCCATTATATCCTTTCTAAGTGTTTCTCATCCTTCTCCGAATTGCCTCCAATGAGATAACGTGTGTGATTTTACTACCTCGCCGTGCCTGGCGATCAGGATAGCGAGCTAGCAAAATAGTGACAAAACTCCAAAATGATTTGCTATGTCCCCAGCCCCTTTTTAATGGCACTAAAACATTTTGTCCCCAGAAAAGTAGAATCATAGAATCCTACACTGCAGAAGGAGGCCATTCGGCCCATTCAGCTTTCACTGGCAACGATCCCATCCAGGCCTTACTCCCTTAACCCCAGTCATTTACCCTAGCTAGTCCCCCTGACACTAAGGGTCAGTTTCTCATGGCCAATCCACCTAACCCACTCATCTTCGGACTGTGGGAGGAAACCAGAGCACCCGGAGGAAACCCACACAAACATGGGGAGAATGTGCAAACTCCACACAGACCAGGACCCGAGCCAGGAATCGAATCCGGGTCCCTGGTGCTGTGAAGCACCAGAACTAACCATGTGCCAAAGTGCCACCTATATTAGCATGACTTTCACTGGATTTCAATATCATTAGGGAGTTCAGCACGTATACTAACCTGCCCTCCCCCCGCTCGGATTCATCCCCTCTCCTGGTTAGACATCATGCAGAGTGAGTCACTACCGGTTTGCTCTAGCGCAGTCCTGGTGAGCTGGTCCATTGAACCTCTGGCTGGTCAGGGGCATGGCTGGGCAGTGCCCATTGGGCAGTGCCCACCAGAAACCGACAATGGACATCAGGCACCACCTGAGTGTCAGACTCAGGGCTGGGGAGGTGGGGGGGGGGGGGATGGTTGGGGGCAATGACATGATGCTATGTACAGGGGCAATGCTGTGGGTCTGTGCAAGGAGGTCATGCGAAGGTGGTCATGATACAGGGGCACGTCAGGGGTCAGCTATATGGAGGGCTTCGATTGGGCGACCTGTGTCGGGGTCGGGTGAGAACTGATAAAGTGGGGGGAGGGGAGGATCCAATGTATTAGTAGTTGGGACCGTGCATCATGAGATCGGTGGTGGTCGGGGGAGGGATGCTCTTGTCTAATGATTTAATAAGATCATGGCTGATCTTTTCATGGACTCAGCTCCACTTATCCACCCACTCACCATAACCCTTAATTCCTTTATTGTTCAAAAATTTATCTATCCTTGCCTCAAAAATATTCAATCAGTTAGCCTCAACTGCTTCACTGGGCAGGGAATTCCACAGCTTTCTGCAGTTTTTCTCCATTTAAATAATGTTCTGTTCTTTTGATCTCCCCTCCAAAATGAACAACTTTAAAATTTATTTATTAGTTACATTAACACTGAATGAAGTTATTATGAAATTCCCCTTCACATTTACAACTTCACATTTTCCCTCATTGTACTCCATTTGCAACACTTACTCAACCTATCAATATCTCTTTATAAGTTGTTTGTATTCCTCTCACAGCTTGCCTTTCCACCTATTTTTGTGTCATCTGCAAATCTGGTTACAGTACATTTGCTTCCTTCCTCTAAGTCATTAATCCATATTGCAAACAGTTGTAATCTCAGCACTGATCCTACAGAACCCCGCTGGTTACAGGTCGCCAACCTGAAAAAGAACCCTGTACCCGCACTTGCTATTTCCTGTCCATTAGCTAATTCTCTATCCGTACCAATAGACCACCTCCAGCACCATGGGCTCTGATCTTATGACCTAACCTTTTGCGAGGTACCTTGTTGAACATCTTCTGGAAGTCCAAATACAACATCTACTCCCTCTATCCACTCTGGTCAAGGTTTCCATGAAAAATTCCAATAAATTAATCAGACACGATTTCTCTTGCTGATTGTGCTTGACAGTATCACATTATTGTTTATTGCTGTGCATAAGTTGGCAACTGTGCACTATAAATTATAACAATTTATAGATTGTAAAGCATGTTGAGATCCAGTGGTGGTGAAAAGTGTTTTTTTAATTTTAGACCTATCGCAAAAATGTGTCCAATGATGTACAGGTTAGGTGGATTGGCCATGATAAATTGCTTCCTAGTGTCCCAAGATGTGTAGCTTAGATGGATTGGCCACGGTAAATGTGTGAGGTTATGGGGGTAGGATGGGGAAGAGTTCCAGGGTAAGATACCTCTTGTCAGAGAGTCATTGCAGATTCAATGGACTGAATGGCTTCCTTCTTCCTTGTAGGGATTCTATGATTCTACGTTAATAGGTCAATCATGAATGCTTATGACTGTCTGATCTTCCTCCCAATGGGTGGGGGATAGTCGGTGAAGGAGGTGCTTCTGATGGGAAATCTGTTTGAAAGTTGGTGATTCTAGAGAGACCTGTCCTCTTTCTCAGACTGTGCCAGATAGAAGAGGTTTGCTTTGAGGCGGCGAAACCTTTTTCTGTAGGGAATGTGGTGAAATCTGTACTCATTTTGTTTGCTGTTTCACTTATGATAAATACACATTGTTCAGCAGGGACTAAAAGTGCAGTATTTGCTTATTCTTGTTAAAGCCAAACTGGCAACAGAAATGGTTCCACGAGGCATTGTACCCAGGCATCTAGCCAAGAACTGACAAAAGACATCGTACTTATGGCGGAGGGATTTGCGTGTCACCCTTTGCTGGGACCTCACGTCCCACCACAATCGCATCTTATTTTATTCATTTTTCTCCTTGTTCAGAAGCGGATTTTATGTTTTTCCACATGCGAGGTGGCACTCCTGGGACAGGAACACTTTTCATGTTTCGTCCTGTTGAAGAAGTCATGTATTCCCAGCTCAATTGTCACGGTGTTCACATTCTTACAGCTAATCAGCACGGAATCTTGTAGCTCGGAAGGAGGCTATTCAGCCCATTGTGCCCTTGACAGTCCTTTGAACAAGATTTCCAATTGATCCCATTCTCCTTCTCTAAATAACAGGGATGATTATTATTCACATGCTGATGACAAGCTTATATTGGGTGAAGTTCCATTTCACCAGAGGCTGGGAATTTACAGAGTGAAACAGCACAAAGGAGGTGAATTGCGAACAGTCATTATTTCTGGATGTTTCTGAATTCGAGCATTAATCCTTTTGAATGAACTTACCTCGCATTAATCTTTCTCTGCAGCCTAGCTATGACTGTAACACTGCATTCTGCATTCTCTCGATCCCTTCTCTATGAGTGGTATGCTTTGGGTGTATAGTGTGCAAGAAACAATACTTTTCAGTGTCTACTAATACATGTGACAAGAATAAATCAAATCTGGAACTGCCATGTTTATTATAAGGAAAGGAATCCCAAATTGCAATTCAATTTGCATGTAGTATATGTTTCTATAGGAAATGTGGGTCCATTGGGATTATGAATCTGGCTCTGTATCTCCAGTTACACTTTGGCATTTATCCCACACTGTATCAGGTCAACCAGATCGTCAAGAAAGGAATTATTAGGTTTCAAAGTTTGTTGGTCAGATTGATTGTTCTGATTTGTGTTTAACATTTAGTCTTCATGATGTGGTGAGAATGAAAGACCTGGATTGGATAGGACTGGAACTCTCTACTTGTTCCATGCCTAACTTCACCCTGAACTATTTCATCTGAACCACACAGTGAATAGAAATGGTTCCAGAGCAGCAAAACGTACTTTTTACATAAGCTACCTCTTAACCTTGGTGCCATATCTGAGATGAGCTTCTGTCTACTTCATGCCATGACTATGATTGCCTATTTCCACCTCATTAATATTTCCTGACCTTCCCCTATTCCACCTCAGCCGCTGCTAATATCATCATCCACATCTCCATTATCTCTGGACAGGATTAATTCAGCACATTCTTGGCTTATGTCCCACCTTTAATAAATATAACTTGTATTGCACAGGACCTGGGACCCAAGTTCCTGACTTTGGTGACTGTGTGGAGTTTACACATTCTTCTCGTGTCTGCCTGGGTTTACTCTGGGATGCTCCGGTTTTCTCCCACAGTCTGAAGATGTATGGATCAGGTTGATTGGCCATGCTGAATTGTCACTTAGTGTCAGGGGGACAAGCAGGGTAAATACTTGGGGTTACAGGAATAGGGCCTGGGTGGGATTGTGGTTGGTGCAGACTCAGTGGGCCAAATATTGTCGGGAATTCTAAACAAAAAGGGTGAGCACGTCACTGAGAGTCATATTTCTGCCCTTAAACTTCTCTCTCTCTCCACCACATCAAAGCTTTCAAACCTACCTCTTGGTTCAGTTTCTGGCTGCTCATTCACATATCTCTTTCTGCTTTTAACATTAGGTTCTGCTTGATTACTCTCCTGTGAAATTCCCCTCCGAGGCATTGACGAGCCATTTACTAGTCAATGGCTATATAAATGCAAGTTGTTGTTGTAAATGATTTGCAGAAATCGATTCTTTTCTTTGCTCTGCTGGTTCCATTTACTTTTGCTGGGATGTGGAGCAGGAAGCAACAAGGTAGGCACCGTGCCTCTGAATACAAATAGCAACAAGAAATTCTAAACATTTGCACCTCTCATTCCCACTCCTTTCCCGAAAGCGATGATTCATTTTCCTCCAAATTACACTTTATTCATAAAATCTGTGAGTTGTTCAAATCTGATATGACATAAAGTGCAACACAGATCAATTTCTTTTCCTGTAATAGACATGATTCACTGCCATTGTAGGTTACATTTATAATATTTACATTTCATATCAAACATGTTCATGTTAGAGCATGATTCCACACACACCCATGTTGAAGGCCTGGAAATACCTGGAGATCGTGCAGACAACACCTATAGCACAGAGTGAGAAAGAAAATCCTCTCTGGAAAGTAAAGATATTTCAGAATCAGCTTTTATTGTTGGCAAATAATTTTGTTCATTCTAATTTAGGTTCAACAGGAACCAGGTAATTAAAACTCTTGTCCATCTAAAGCCTGGATATGGCATCCCCTGTAGAAATGTTTCCTTCCTGGGTGGTGGCAGAGTTAATCTGAATACTCAATGGAATATGTGTTTTGAGTGTGAATTCTTAAACCGGGTGAAATTAAAACATGTTTAAGATCAACATTTTTCCATTTCCCAAGGCTCATTTATCCATCGAGAAAGGGGACAGTATGGTGGCATGGTGGTTAGCTGCTTCACACGGTCAGGGACCTGTGTTTGATTCCCAGCTTTGGTCACTCTGTATGGAGTTTGCATGTTCTCCTCATGTCTGTGAGGGTTTCCTCTGGGTGCCCTGGTTTCCTCCCACAGTCTGAAAGATGTGCTGGTTAGGTGGACTGGCCATGCTAAGTTCTCCCTTTGTCTACCTGAACCCAATGTGGCGTCTAGGAGATTTTCACAGTAACAACTGCAGTGTTAGTGTAAGCGTACTTGTGACGTGATTAAATAAACTTTAAACAAATTGTATACCTGAACTACAGCAGTCCAAGAAGATAGCTCACCATCATCTTCTCAAGGGTAGTTAGGGATGGACAATAAATGCTTGTATAGCCAACAATGCCCACATCCCATGAATGAATAAAATTGTGTACCAATTTTCAATAATTAGACCAAAATTTAGGTCCAACAGATATTTTTTTCCTTTCTATTCACATAACCTTTTAACATCCAATCTTTCTGTTGTTGTCACATATCTAGTACCCACACCAGGAGTTGGCAAATAATTGCTCCAATCTTTCTATATCTGTGACAGGAAACCTGGAGCCCAAGGCCTACCAGGTGGGTGAGTGTGGCCATGAGACATTTTGTTAACAATCGCCCATACGCAGAGTTGCCATATTCTGCTGGTTTCCATCCATATAGCTTTTTCCTACCAATAAGTGTCTCTGCCTTAAGGAAATGTATTTGTGTCATGTTTCTTCTGAAGGCACTATTTTATATTTCAACTCTGATTATGGTATCGAATTGTCTATAACTGGCAGCTCAACGTTGAGTGTGCAGAAGGTTAATTGCTCCAATATATTGGAATGTTTGTTTACATCTGGGCTAATACAGATTTGTTGTGTTAGGGTTATCCCCAGGGGGTTTTCAGAGTAGGGTTTGATTGGTGAGAAGAAAATTGTGAGTGGGTGGAGCTAGGCTTAGAGAGGGGTAAAAAAACAAGCAGGCAGTTGCAGTTTGAATTTGAAAAGGAACAGTAGCTCTTTTCTACCCTCTCGGTCTATTTCTGGAAATTATAGTTTGGAACCTGCTAGAAATTAGATATCTCTTTTCAGAGATCTGTAAATGTCAAGAGATGTTTATTCCCTCTTTCTCTCATTGGAGTTCTGCTGTATGAAGCAGGTTTTGGTTTGAAGGCTGTTGTCTTGGAGTCAAAATCTAAATCTCTGTTCAAAGGAGCAAAAAGATTGGAGAACCGGGAACTCATGTAATCCTGTGTGTTTTTGCTGATTCTGAATAGGAGTTTATGTCTATGGAGATATTGCTTAAATTGAAACTATAGAGATAGTGAGCAATTAAGAGTTATATGTTGTCGTGTAAAAGTTGTGCCAATTATTTTTGTTATATTTTAACCATGTTGTGCAATAAAATTTGTTTTGATAAATGCTTCCTAGTGGGTCAATCAAATCACACCCAGAGTGAACCACCTTATGCTCACACTAATGCCAAAGTCAAAAGTAATTGAAGTCTAGTCTAATTTCATAATATGCCTTGAAGTTTCTGATCTGGTCCCTAACATGTTACACGTGTAAAGAAAAGTGAGTGAAATGAGGTGAGTGCTGATTTCTCACAACACTGATTGTGAAAGCCGTGCACCGCCCCTGTGTCCAAAATGTCAATATTTTGTTTGTTTTTACCATTTGAAGTTGATGACAATTCCAACAATATATAAATAATTAAATATTTTCTATAACTTGCTATTAAATATTTGGCTTATTTTATGTCCATTTAATGTTATTCATGGAGCCATAGTTAGTGAACAAGCTGGGTTTCAATCTTACAGTCCACAGTGATGAAGGAGGGTCACTAATGCAGCCCACTCAATACACTGCCTCCCACTGATCTAAATGGTACTCTTCAAAGTTTGAAGTTTGATGGTCAATTCATATCTTCACTCTTCTCACCGTGTCATTATTTTCTGATGAGATTTACATACCTCTCATAAAAAAGGATAGGGTTGGTCGATTGAAGTTTGTCACATAAATTCTAACAGTTAGTCATTGCAATGTGGGTGGATATATAAACATTGATGGAAAATAGTTTATACTGATTAGTGTCCCCAAAGTGGTTTCACAAGATGGTATTTGAAATGTATAAGGAGCATTCATGGATGGCCTTTTTAGTGTGACTCTTACTTGGTTTGTACAAATCAGATAGTGGCTGTAACCGAGATTCATAGAATCCCTGTCTCATAGATCCCCTATAGGCTATTTGGCCATTGAGCCTGCACCAACAATAATTGCACCCAGACTCTAACCCCATAACCCCAGCTATTTATTCTGCTAATCCCCCCGACACTAAGGATCAATTTACTATGGCCAATTAACATAATCCACACATCTTTGGAATATGGGAGGAAACAGAACACCCGGAGGAAACCCACACAAACATGGGGAGTTGTACAAACTCTGTGAATGTCTGTACAGGCTGTGTATGTTTATTGATGTCTTTTTTTTACATCCACAGGTGATTCGGTCCACCTTGTTGGCTAACAAGGGGCTTACACATGGTGGATCGTGCGAAGGCTGCTCTTGGATGTTGCTTCGAGAGTTGCCTAGTGCTTCACGTCGTTAGTGTACGCTTAAACTGCACCATCTGACGGGCAACACAACAGCTCAATGATTATCACTGTTTGTTGTGTAGATACATGGACCGGGGTCAGATCTCTGACTTGGATCAGTGTCCGCGGGAGTTTGCACATTCTCCCCGTGCTTGCGTGGGTTTTCTCTGGGTGCTCCGGTTTCCTCCCACACCCCAAAAACATGCTTGTAGGCTGATTGATGTTAATAAATTCTCCCTAAATTGGACCTCCCTTAATCTGGCACACTTATTATTCTCTAAATTTGCACATCTTTATTGTGGAGTCCAAGAGACGTAGACATAGGTAGAAGGATGATTGGAATGAGGCACTCACTGAGTGTTAAAATGGCAGCAGGGGCTTGTTGGACTGAAGGGCCCGTTTCCTGTGCTGTGTTGTTCTTTGTTCAAACAGACAGTTAGCTGAGGGCGAGCCTCTGGCACTATGAGGCAGCAGTGCTAAACACTGTACCACCATGAGTGCTTGAAGGCTTATTTCTTCTGTCTCAGACAGTTGTGTTTTAAAATTTGAGTTTGCATTCCAGTTCAATACTGTGTTGTGCTTTGTTGGAAGTACCAGCATTTCTACCAACTATTTACCTAGTTCTGATCAAGCCATTTATCCAAATTTAAAAATCCCTTTGTACTGATTGAAAAAGAGGCAAGGCGGTTCCTCTGGAACTCAGAAAAGCTGATGGGATGAAATTATAAATGTGGGGAAATTATAAATGTGGAGGAGGGGGCTCCTGAGACAAACCTGAACAATAATAACAGGATGGGTAGCCCCAAATCTGGATCTCATCTGGCAGATACAGGCTGAAATCTTACCACTGTTCACACAAGGGGGATTTTTGCAGTGAAGAAAGATTTGATTGGCTGTCAAATTCTCCAACCTCACTGCAGCAGGAATGTGGTGTGAACAGCTGGTAAGATTGCACTCACAGAGACACACACTTGGATCCGTGAAGAGATGAGGAGAAAGAAAACTCTTTGGAAGAAGAAATCTTAAGAGTTGCTGCTTACTATGTCACAGGATTCCATTAAAGCATCCCGATCAATAGTGGGGATGTGGGCTAACATGATTTTGATGGGTTAATCAAATCACGAGAGTAATGAAGATATATGATTCATATAGAGCAAGCTGATTTTGAAAAGTGAATATAGATGCAACGAGTTATTCAAATGACCAGGAGAGAAACCAAAATCAAAGTTATTAAAACTCTTGTGTCATTTTGCACATGGGAGGCCAGAGGGATAACGGGGTGGCGGGTGCGCTAATGTTTGGATCAGAACATGCAGATAATGTTAAGTTTCCATTTTGAAGGCATACATTTTCTGCTTATTATTATCCAATATTTTGTAGCGTTGAGTATAATTAAATGACAAAATGGATAGCAGGTTGAAAAATTCAAAGCTTTACCTTGGTGAGCAGAAAAATGTGGCCTAACAAACGTAGGAGTGAGAAGGCCTGACTGTCGTATCTGGCGAGAATTTGGGAGTTTGTCTGTGATGTAGAAGCAGGGAGGCTCCAAACTATGGGAATGCCACCATTTATGAGGGAGTTTGTACTTACAGCTTGACAACAGGGCAGTTGTCATTAGAATTGTAAAAAGTCTCAAGTACATTACCACTGCAATGAAGTTACTGTGAAATTCCCCTCATCACCACTCTCTGTTGCCTGTTCAGGTACACTGAGGGAGAATTTGGCATGGCCAAAAGTTTTGGCAGTTTTTGCAGATAGAAATTTTGAGAGATTTTTAAAATTGCCGTCATCTGGAATCTTGTTATTGTCACTAATATTATTTTATTTAAACTCTATAAACTTGGTAGAGTGCTTTTTTGAAGGGTTAGTGCAGGCTTGATGGGCTGAATGGCCTCTTTCTGCACTGCAGGGATTTTGTGGATTCTATTATCGATCAGCTAAAATTTACAGAGAATTTAATACAGTGAAAAACTAGCTTGAAATAGTTCCTTGGGAACAATTGTCTTATTTCTTGGTTTTGGAATGAGATAAGTCTTATTCTATTTGATGGCCTGCTTAAAGGAACATCAACTTTGATGCATTTACAAAAATAAGTCAAAGAAATAAATATAAAAAAACTCTAATAAAAAAGAACACGTCTGCCCCCACTATGGTTCAATGAAGGGAGAAGAACCAGAAATGTTCCAGATTCCATCCTGGTCTTTGTTGGGTTGGTGACAGTATAAAAGTTCAACTATGATTTTTGTAGCATTAATTAGGGGCAGAGAGGCTTGGATACATGTTCCTGATTGACATCTGATGCCCTGTGTTACAGGTGTGTGTGTGTGTGTGTGTGTGTGTGTGTGTGTGTGTGTGTGTGTGTGTGTGTGTGTGTGTGGTGGTCATTCATTGAGGACAGGATTAGGATTATCAATGATACCAGGGCTACCCATAGTTCAAAGACTTGTTGGGCTCACCTGCAGGGCTTGTGATAGAGAATGACAGCTTGGTGAGGAGACAGGCAGTTTGGCTTCTAGAATCCCTGCAGTGCATGAGGAGGCCATTTGGCCCATCACATCTGCACTGACAACGATCCCATCCAGATCCTATCCCCATAACTTCTATGTAGTTATCTTGCTAAGATCCGTTAACACTAAAGGGACAATTAGCAGAGTCAATCAACCTAAACTTGCACATCTTTTGACTGTGCTGAGAAAGCACAGAATCCAGGGAAAACCCACACAGACAATGTGTAACACGGACAGTCACCCAAAGCCGGAATTGAACCTAGGTCCCTGGCGCTATGAGGCAGCCGTGCTAACCACTATGCTACCGTACTGCGCCGGGTCTCTGGCACTGAGAGGCAGCAATGCTAACTCACTGTACCACCGTGCTGCCCCAGGTCCCCGACACTATGAGGCAGCCGTGCTAACCCACTGAACCAACTTGTTGCCCCACGTCTCTGGCGCTGTGAAGCAGCAGTGCTAACCACTGTGCCACCTTACTGTCTTGTGCCGCCCTAGCTATTGTTGTTAAAAAGATGCCAACTCATTTCGGTGGAGATTGGTGGAGAACAAAGACACTAAATTCAGTGTGAAACAACCCAGCAGGTTCAGAACCAAAACAGAAAACAAGCTACCTTATAGAGGCTATCAGAGTTAAAGAATTTCCTTCCCAGTACTCAACTTTGCATTGATATCTTACTGTAAAAAGTCTCACAACACCAGGTTAAAGTCCAACAGGTATATTTGGTGATGGGGGAGCAGTGCTCCGAAAGCTTGTAGCTTTGCTATCAAATAAACTGTTGGACTTTACCCTGGTGTTAAGAGACTTCTTACTGTGCCCACCCCAGTCCAATGCTGGCATCTCCACATTATTAATATCTTACAGCATTTTCCTTCACTAGATGGCAGTGTTGTGCTATATTGCAACATTAACGAGCTGTTGAAGATGAATATTTTGTCCTTGGTAAGTTCAGACCTCAGAGATCACACCTACTCTCTATGAGCTATCTCAGTGCCTCTCCCACTTGGAGTGGTTATGTAATAACTCCAGGCGATGCGATATGGCAAACAGATAACTAAAAGGTTTATTGATAATAAGAACTTTGTGCATCAAGGATTCAACAGCACAACGAATACAATCTACCCTAACAACACCCTGACTCCAACTGAAGCCCTCCACAGCCCCAGCACTGCTTGACCTCGCTTCCTATTGGCCCAGGTTCATGTGCTCACGCACCATTGGCTCCGGTCAGGTCCTTGACGGATTGTTCCTTAAAGGGGCCACATGTCAGAACACTGACACCTAGAATACACCCCAATAACAAGATTTGCCAAGTAGAAAGGCACTTGTCTGCTGATTAGTTGTGAAACCAAGAGCTCTCGTTTCTCTGAGTATTGGGCTGGATGGTTTATTAACCACCCAACTAAGAATTGTAATTGAACTGTGCAATTGTACCAATAAAGTCCTAATTAATCCTTGCAACTTTTATTATGGAGCTGTGGGACAATATTTGAGCAATAAACCTTCAAAAGTAGAACCTTCAAAAGAGGCAGCACAGTAGCACAGTGGTTAGCATTGCTGTTTCACAGTGCCATGGACCTGGGTTCGGTTCCTGGCTTTGGTCACTGTCTGGGTGGAGTGTGCACATTCTCCCTGTATCTGCATGGGTTTCTTCTGGATGCTCTGGTTTCCTCCCACAGTCTAAAAAAACGTACTGTTTAGTTACATTGATCCAAACAGGTGCTGGAGTGTAATGACTCAGGGAATTTCGCAGTAATTGCATTGCAATGTTAATGTAAGCCTTACTTGTGACTAACAAATGAACTTTAAGTAAAATTAAAATGCTTGCGTCGAATAACAAAGTCCTTATTTTAGGTCAACCCTAAAGTCTTGTTTTAAGCACTGTTGCTTTTGCATGATGTGTAAGCAATAGCCTTTCGCAGGTTGCCAGCGATACTGTGTGCAGAGGTACAGTGAGTACAGTGAAGAGTGAATCTTACTCATTGACTAATCGATGCCTTCTTTATACTGAGTGAAGCAGTTTTTCAGGTATGTCTGGAGTCAATCAGAACTATGGATCTGCAGCCTTCCATTAAAGCAAACATGAAACTGACAATCAAAGAAATGGTTAATGAAGCTCATTGGAATTTGAACAATTATTTCGATTGCAAGTGTAAGGAATTTGATGTCATTTAAAAATTATCTGGATAATTATTTAACAGACTGTTGAAATCGATAAATTAGTCTTATTAAGTAAATAGTAAAGACATCAGTACCAGTGATTTTTTTTCTGATGGAATAATTATAATTGATTGTTTGATGTAGAAATCTACAGAATATTTGTGTCTGCACAGCTTTCTTGATAGATTGCCTGGATAAAAGTTATTGGAAATTCAAAACAGAATGTATGTTTTTAGGTACTGACAAACTTCAATCTTTAGGCCTGAGTACATTGGACAGCTTCATTTATTATTTAAACTTTGTTTGCACCATCACCATTTGCCAGGAACAAGATTATTTGTTTATTAGTCTCACAAGTAGGCTTACATCAACACTGCAGTGAAGTTACTGTGAAAATCCCCTAGTCGCTACACTCCGGTGCCTGTTCAGATACACTAAGGGAGAATTTAGCATGGCCAATCCACCTAAGCAGCACGTCTTTTAGACTGTGGGAGGAAACCCACACAGACATAGGGAGAACATGCAAACTCCACAGAAACAGTAAACCCAAGCCGGGAATTGAACCTGAGTCCCTGGTACTGTGAGACAGCAGTGCTGACCACTACCACCAAAGGACATCACACAGTGAATCAGAGTCAGGGTTAAGTACAAAACCAACTCCTATAATATCATCTAACACAAAATCCTCCAGATGCTGCGTAAGAAAGACCCATATCTGCAATTGCCAAGTTTTCAGAGGCAGAATCTGTGCATCAGTGACTGGCTATAACATTTATATTATAACTATTTCAGCATTAAATACCAAAACTGAAACAGCGATAGTGCAACATGCATCAGAGGAAGAATGGCATCTAAATACTTTAGTGGTATCATTTACAGAGGTCACAATAAATCACACTGACAGGTTAACTCCAAAAACTAGATCAACTTTAATACCCTTTGAATCATCAGCTTCAATGGCATCAGAATCAGCATCGAAAATTCCAATTATCTCAAGTTTTCTCTAATATGTCAACATCTGTCATGTTTTACAAAACTGAATGAGACAACTTGCTGCAGCAACCTATCCCACAAATTCCAAACTAAAAGAGAAAATATTTCCCACCGTTCTTTCAAAATTACCTTCGACGATGATAGCTTTGCAAACCGCACAGGCATCTGTCACACAACCTGAAGCCAGTCTATTGAGTGGGGCAGAAGATAGACGCGATGGATGAGTAGGTTTGGTGTCGGTGGCAATAATGCGCCAATGCCCATTTTCCCTGTCACAAAAATTAACCTAATTGGCCAGAAAGCCTTCTCACTCGCCGCAAATGTCACCCAAAGAATTAAACAAAATGACAATTGCAAAGCAGGCAATAAAATCAGTGAAAATGTCAGCACGTCAGACAAATTCTGAACTTTACAGTGGTTCATCAAATCGAGTTCCTAGAATGGTGTCTTATCCATCATGTAAATATCTAATGATAAAATCCACATACGGTGGCTTTAACAATAGAACTTCCATTTGCCAATATTAGCTAAAAGCATGAGGATGGGGAACAGCTTGATGGAAGGTTACTAATGAGGAAGGTGTCAACATCTATTGTGTGATCAACCTCACTGATTTTAGAAATGGTAAAAATGTTTTGAATTAACATGAACCAAACCACAAGTTCAATTAAAACTACAACAGCAAAAACAACCATGGAACCAAATGGAATAATATCAATGAATAGATATCTACTGATGTTACAATGATTAGAATTTATATAACTTTTGGAGATAATGTAATGTCTCTATCATGGGAAATAACAATTAAAACAGCTATTATTCTCAATGAGATAGGTACAATGTGTAACTGTTCTCTGAGAGCGACATTTTCAAATGGTTTAAAAAAATTGGAAGAAAAATAAAGTTGATTTTAATGATGAAGAAACCCATTTTATTATCAATATCACTCGACATTCTGGTACCAACAATGTCTCAGTCAGTTTCAGTGTGGGAGGTAATTCCAGAAAATCACGTAATAAAGCTCCCATGAATTCCAGCAACACCTTCCAAGGTTGAAATAAATGGTACTATTTCTCAATATCAAGATTGACAAAGAAAGACTTCCATTAAAATGATGCATTTCGCAATCACCGCATGTCCCAAAGGACTTTACAGCCAATGATGCAACCTTAATAAGTGCGATCACTGTTGGAATGAAGGAAACTGGCAGCTAATTTGTGTAGTGAGAAGTCTCACAACACCAGGTTAAAGTCCAACAACTTTATTTGTAGCAAATGTCACTAGCTTTCGGAACTGGCTGTTCCTTCATCAGGTAGTTGGGATTTCTGATCACCTGATGAAGGAACAGTCAGTTCTGAAATCTACTGGTGTTTGCTTCAAATAAACCTGTTGGACTTTAACCTGGTGTTGTGCGACTTCTTATTGTGTTTACCCCAGTCCAACGCCGGCAACTCCACATCATAGCTAATTTGTGCATAGAGAAATCCCACAAAGGGCATTGTGATCATGGCCAGATCATGGTTGGAATTATCTGCTCTTGTAGGTCCTGCTACTGCTGCCAGTGAGAATTTGGCACTGAGCCAAATCTCCAATCATTGCAGCAAGAATGGATAATCCCAACCAATCCCATTTTAGTGATAACAGTTGATAAAGGAATAGACATTGAGCGGGACAAAGAGGATAACTTCCCTATTCGAAACAGTGCCATGGATTGTTCTGTTTACCGGAGAGGGCAGTGGGATCTTTAGCCTAATGTCTTATCCAAAAGATGGAACACCCGCTCCAAATCAACAGCAACAAAGCACATGATGCAATTCATGGCAAGAGTGGAATGAATTCCTTCATCAGTGATTTATACAATTCCGCTGCTGTAAACAGGGACGGCAAGAGAGAGTGGGCGGCGAGACGGGGAGAGAGTGGGCGGCGAGACGGGCAGAGAGTGGGCGGCGAGACGGGCAGAGAGTGGGCGGCGAGACGGGCAGAGAGCGAATGGCGAAATGGAGAGAGAGTGAACGGCGAAATGGAGAGAGAGTGAACGGCGAAATGGAGAGAAAGCGAACGGCGAAATGGAGAGAGAGAGAGTGAACGGCGAAATGGAGAGAGAGTGAATGGTGAAATGGAGAGAGAGTGAACGGCGAAATGGAAGAGAGAGAGTGAACGGCGAAATGGAGAGAGAGTGAACGGTGAAATAGGGAGAGACGTGAACGGCGAAAGGAGAGAGAGCGAACGGCGAAATGGAGACGAGAGAGCGAACGGCGAAATGGAGAGAGAGCGAACGGCGAAATGGGAGAGAGAGAGAACGGCGAAATGGAAGAGAGAGTGAACGGCGAAAGAGAGAGGAGTGAACGGCGAAATGGAGGAGAGAGAGAGAGAACGGCGAAATGGGGAGAGAGTGAACGGCGAAATGGAGAGAGAGAGAGTGAACGGCGAAATGGGAGAGAGAGTGAACGGTGAAATAGGGAGAGAGAGTGAACGGCGAAATGGAGAGAGAGTGAACGGCGAAATGGAGAGAGAGTGAACGGCGAAATGGGGAGAGAGAGAGTGAACGGCGAAATGGAGAGAGAGTGAACGGCGAAATGGGGAGAGAGCGAACGGCGAAATGGAGGAGAGAGAGTGAACGCGAAATGGAACGGACGGCGAAAGGAAATGAGAGAGAGAGTGAACGGCGAAATGGAGAGAGTGAACGGCGAAATGGAGAGAGAGTGAACGGCGAAATGAGAGAGAGAGGCGAAATGGAACGGCGAAATGGAGAGAGAGTGAAACGCGAAATGGGGAGAGAGAGAGTGAACGGCGAAATGGGAGAGAGAGTGAACTGCGAAAAAATGGAAAGAGAGAGAGAGTGAACGGCGAAATGGAGAGAGAGTGTGAACGGCGAAATGGGGAGAGAGACGGCGAAATGGAGAGAGAGTGAACGGCGAAATTGGGAGAGAGAGAGTGAACGGCGAAATGGAGAGAGAGTGAACGGCAAAATGGGAGAGAGAGCGAACGGCGAAATGGAGAGAGAGTGAACGGCGAAATGGGGAGAGAGAGAGTGAACGGCGAAATGGAGAGAGAGAGGTGAACGGCGAAATGGAGAGATGGAACGGCGAAATGGAGAGAGAGAGTGAACGGCGAAATGGAGAGAGAGTGAACGGTGAAATAGGGAGAGAGAGTGAACGGCGAAATGGAGAGAGAGTGAACGGTGGAAGGCGGCGAATGGAGAGAGAGTGAACGGCGAAATGGAGAGAGAGTGAACGTGAAATAGGGAGAGAGGGAACGGCGAAATGGAGAGAGAGTGAACGTGAATGAAATGGAGAGAGCGAGGAAGAGCGTGAACGGCGAAATGGAGAGAGAAGGTGACGGCGAATGGGAGAGAGTGAACGGCAAAATGGAGAGAGTGAACGGTGAAATAGGGAGAGAGAGTGAACTGCGAAATGGAGAAGAGAGTGAACGCGAATGGAGAGACGGCGAAATGGAGAGAGAGTGAACGGTGAAATAGGGAGAGAGAGTGAACGGCGAAATGGAGAGAGAACGAACGGCAAATGAAGAAATGAGAGAGAAGTGAACGGCGAAATGGAGAGAGAGTGAACGGCGAAATGGAGAGAGAGTTGGACGGAAATGGAGAGAGAGTGAACGGCGAGGGAGAGAGAGTGAACGGTGAAATGGAGAGAGAGAGTGAACGGCGCGAAATGGAGAGAGAGTGAACGTCGGTGAAATAGGGAGAGAGAGTGAACGGCGAAAATGGAGAGAGTGAAGTGAACGGCGAAATGGAGAGAGAGTGAACGGCGAAATGGGAGAGAGAGTGAACGGCGAAATGGAGAGAGAGTAGTGAACGGCGAAATGGGGAGAGAGTGAACGGCGAAATGGAGAGAGAGCGAACGAAAATGGAAGAGAGTGACCAAATGGAGAGAGAGTGAACGCGAAATGGAGAGAGAGTGAACGGCGAAATGGAGAGAGAGTGAACGGCGAAATGGAGAGAGAGTGAACGGCGAAATGGAGAGAGAGATGTAGAGATGAACGGCGAAATGGAGAGAGAGTGAACGGCGAAATGGAGAGAGAGGAAGGGAAATGGGAGAGAGCGAACGGCGAAATGGAGAGAGAGTGAACGGCGAAATGGAGAGAGAGTGAACGGCGAAATGGAGAGAGAGTGAACGGCGAAATGGGGAGAGAGTGAACGGCGAAATGGAGAGAGAGAGAGTGAACGGCGAGACGGAGAGAGAGAGAGCTGTAAATTACTGGAACACCATTTCCATTCCATCCATATTACGAATAACAAGCAAACATTTTAATTGGCACAAGGATGGGCACATTTATAGGTTTCACCAAGTACTTCTGGAAAATGTTCCAAAACAAATAATCTAAAAGTAGTTGGATGAACAAGTTTAAACAACACAATGGAGTTTATAGATGAATAAGATAATTTTTTGATTTTGCTGTTTGAAAGAATGTCCATCACTAAGTAAATTCTCATGGCAACAGTAACATAACAGCTGGATATAAACATCATCAGAAATACAGAAAACGATCAAACTGGACATTCAAATTCCCAAGTCAGGAATCCATGAGTGGGATTCCTTGCACCCCCCCACCAACCCCCCCACCTCCTGGTTCACCTTTGGCCAGTAGTGTGATCCCCTGGGCCCACCACCATCAAAGGGATTTCCCATTGAATCCATCCTTGGCCAATGGGAAACCTGCAGTGGGGGTATACTGTTGGCAGGACTGGATGATTCCGCTAGCAGGAAGGGCAGGAAAATCCCCACCAGTGTCACCATCAAATCCACTCAGTCCCATTATCACAGGAAAATGATTTCCAATTATAAAGAGTTTATTTTAGTAAATGTATCGAAGTATAAATTGATTGCCAAAATACATACCAACAAATGTACTTCTAAACCAATGACTAAAACAGCCAAATGCTATGCAACTTTTATAAAGTAAATTTATTAGTCACAAATAAACTTACATTAACACTGCAATGAAATTACCATGAAAATCCCCTAATTGCCACACACTGTTTCAGGTACGCTAAGGGAGAATTTAGCACAGCCAATGCACTTAACCAGCACATCTTTCAGACTGTGGAAGGAAACTGGAGTGTCTCCACGTACACACAGGGAGAATGTGCAAACTCCACACAGACAGTGACCCATGCTGGGAATCAAACCCTGGTCCCTGGAGCTGCAGCAGTGCTAACCACTGTGTCACCCCAACTTGTGAACAAAATAAGAAAATAGACAACAGCTACATTAAGTATCTTTACACTTACAGCTTGCAGGAGGAAACAAATAAAATAAACTTTATTCCACAAAGTCAGAAAAGTGGAACCATCTACAGCACTGACCCTTATAGTTCAATATTCAGAATTAACATGAGGTAAACACAAATTAATGGGGAAACTGTGATCAAACATGTTACACTGTACAGTAAATAGCAACGAAGATATCTCAGTAACCCACACACACATTAAAGAGCATTGTTGAGTCACAACATCTCTGTTTTCCTCACGAGGGATTTTAACTCTGCACTTGCAAAGATCTAGGTTGTGGTTTTGTGTGTGTAAAAATGGTGATATAGTGATATTGTCACTGTATTAATGATCCAGAGACCCTGGGCAAATCTGCGGATCTGGGTCCAAATCCCACCAAGATTTTTGAATTCAGTAAAAAAAATCTGGAATTAAAAGTCTACTGATGACCATGAATCTATCATCGATTGTTGTAAAAACCCATCTGATTCACTAATGTCCTTTAGGGAAGGAAATCTGACCTCCTTACCTGGT
Organism: Sphyrna mokarran; assembly: GCA_024679065.1. Lineage (NCBI taxonomy): Eukaryota > Metazoa > Chordata > Chondrichthyes > Carcharhiniformes > Carcharhinidae > Sphyrna > Sphyrna mokarran. The sequence continues at coordinate 4,244,006 of JAGIQG010000028.1, forward strand.
CTGGCCCACATTTGCAACACTGGTTGACTCTCAAATGCCCTCTGAAATGGAGGGCAATTAGGGATGGGCAATAAATACTGGCCCAGCCAGTTGTGTCCATACCCCATAAACTAATAAAAACAATTTCCAGCACTTCCATGCTGGATTTTCCCCATGCTGGTTGCGGTGAACCATTGGCTGTTAGGGGGATCTTCTGATCTTATGGGTCTTTGCATCGTTCACCCACTTCACCACCATGGGGTGGTATAACTTGGGCATGACCAAAAAATCCCGCTGGTGGAAGGGACCGGATAATCCCACTCCCAGCCTCTGAATCCCCTTAAATGCTGTTCTGACTTAAGAAGACAGAGGGTGGTGGTGGAGGGAAAATTTTCAGACTGGAGGCCAGTTACCAGCGGGTGAACCACAAGGGGTCAGTGCTGGGTGCTCTGCTATTTGTGATTGTTATCAATGACTTGGAAGAAGTGGCTGAAGGATGGGTTAATAAATTTGCTGATGACACCAAGATTGGTGGAGTAGTGGATCAGGTGGAGGGTTCTTGCAGGCTGCAAAGAGACATTGTTAGGATGCAGAGCTGGGCCAAAAAGTAGCAAATGGAGTTTAACCCTGAAAAGTGCAAAATTCATTTTGGTAGGACAAACTTGAATGCGGATTACAGGATCAATGGCAGGATTCTGAGGAATGTGGAGGAACAGAGAGATCTTGGGGTAAATATCCAAAGTTCTTTAAAGGTTGCTAGTCAAGTGGATAGAGCCGTGAAGAAGGCTATAGTGTGTTAGTGTTTGTTAACAGGAGGTTTGTGTTTAAGAGTCGTCGGGTTATACAGAACCTTGGTGAGACCACATTTAGAATATTGTATGCAGTTTTCTTGTCACCTCACTATAAGAAGGATGTGGAAGCATTGGAGAGAGTGCAGAGAGGAGAATTACCAGGATGCTGCCTGGTTTGGAGGGTAGGTCTTATGAGGAAAGATTGAGAGAGCTGAGGCTTTTCTCTTTAGAGTGGAGGAGGATGAGAGGTGACTTAATAGAAGTTTACAAGATGATGAAAGGGATAGATAGAGTGGACATTCAGAGATTATTTCCTTGGTGAATGTAGCTATTATTAGGGGACATAACTATAAGGTTCATGGTGGATAAAATAGGAGGGATGTCTGAGGTAGATTCTTTACTCAGAGAGTGGTTGGGGTGTGGAACACACTGCCTGCTGTGATAGTGGAGTCAGACACTTTGGAACTTTCAAGCCGTTATTGGATAGGCACATGGAACATACCAGAATGTTGGGAAGTGGGATAGTTTGATCTTGGGTTCGGACATAGCTTGGCACAACATTGAGGGCCGAAGGGCCTGTACTGTGCTGTAATTTTCCATGTTCTATGACTCACACCAGCTCCTGATGGTTCCATCCTGAGTTTGTTTTCCATGGGATTCACAAATCTGCAATCCTGCTTCTCATTACTGACACACTTCCAACTCTTTCACAGATTGCTAACTTCACCAAACTGACACTGTTCCATCGGGTATTCTTAACTCTAGCCTGCCGGCTGCACCGAGCTATAAATGGTTCCCAAGACTTCTCCTGAGCCCTCACCAACATGGAACCAGTGACTCTGCACTGCCCTCTCAGCTCCTCAGGACTTTGCTGAGCTCCAAATGCCTACAGTCTGCTAACAGCTCTCAAGAATGTTTTTGTGAACTGCAAACCATACAAGGTCCAAACTGCACCCACCTCCCTCCCTTAGCAAACACATTGAAACCAGAGAACCTTTTTAAGTTCCACCCAGCTCCATGGGCAACGTAGCCTTTCAGGGTTCACTAAATGCTTTTGAACTAATTTAGCTCAAATGCCCCCCCCCAAAAAAAACTCTCTGGACTGCACTTTTTTGCAAGCAGTGTAGACATCCCAGGCGGGATTTTGTGATGTGTTCTGTGATGCAGGAGACGGAACACTGCTTGATTTTATATTCCTGCCCTTGTAAACAGGGTTTCATGTTGAACATATTCCTCACTGCTGGGGAACCCACTGCAGGGGAGCGCCATCACCTGGGACTGTAAGATCCTAGTGGCGTAAATGGCATCAAGATTCAGGCATACGTTTCCCGTTCTCCAGCTAAGTGAGCCCACCTACCGTTTAATGGCTCCATCTTTCTATTCTTCCTCTATTAAACGCATGCGGGCAACATTCTGAACTGCCGTTGTCTTTTAGGTGCTCTGGTAATCTCTAAAGCTCAACATTTAATGACTTTACCCTCACAACAATAATCTACCCAGAGCAAAACATTACCTCTAAAATATTTACCTGGACTAGATATTTCTCACTGCCACCAAACAATGGAGCAGCATCTACATTAGCAATCAGGACAAATTATTAATGGAAGTTGGAAGTATTATTAGTTGTTCTATCTAAATCAAATTGAAAATGTTATCAACCTATTTTACAAGTTATGAAGTGCAGAAAACAACATTTCCAATGGCAGATGTCACCATGACAGCAAGGTATAAAGAAAGGCCATAAAATATTGACGTGGGAACAGGAAAAGGCCATTCAACCTCTCCAGTACATTGCTTGAGACTCACATCAAGAGTTTGACATCTTGCAACTCCGTGGCAAGATTCGCACTATTCTTGTTGCACAAGAAACATTCAGAAATACAGCAGATATTGAAAGGAGCTCTGCAATCCTTTTCAACAAACTGTTTCTTTTTAAAGTATCGAGTCCAAATGTTTGGTTAGACAAAGAGATGAGGAAAATGAAAAGATGCTAGGCAGAAAAGAATCTGAGCAGTCAACTCTGGAGCTGCCCACAGAGACAGATGGAAGCCTTGTAAAATTTACAACACATCAACAGCATCTGAAAGTTTTCATTGAAGCTTATGACAGCAATAATTCGCCAAGACACCACATAGCTAAATATTAAATGTCGCAGCAAACACTTAGGTCTTGAAATTATGTTATGTGATGATTCAGAGAGGAATTGTTAAAATAAGTGGGTTAACATTTTCTTTAAAATAGAGGATGAGGGAGTGTCGTCTGAAAAACGAAGAGTTTGCATTCCAAACAGCAGAACTTCAAGGTCTTTGATGTTACCTCAGTAAATATTGGATTACATTTAAAAATATTCCGCAAACCTCCTGGAATGCACAGCACGGTGACATGGTATTCATTGCGAAGATATTAATGATAAAAATAACAGACAAAAGGTCAATGTCACCTGAACAACTGAATGTAATTAAACAAACTTTTTTGTGCATTTCAGTGTGATTTTGGATGTTATTGCTGATGAGTGAAACTCTTCCCTTTGCTACCAATCAATTATTTAGAGGTACACAGCACAGACAAAGGCCATTCAGCCCATCGAGCCTGTGCTATCATGCCATCTGATCAGGGCTGATCACCCACTTCAAGACTTTTTCCTCTCAGGGGCGGCACGGCAGCACAATGTTTAGCACTGCTGCTTCACAGCTCCAGAGACCTGGGTTCAGATTCCCGGCTTGGGTCACTGTCTGTGAGGAGTCTGCACATTCTCCTCGTGTCTGTGTGGGTTTCCTCCTACAGTCCAAAGATGTGTGGATGAGGTTGATTGGCCATGCTAAAATTACCCCTGAGTGTCCTGAAATCGTAGGTTAGAGGAATTAGTGGGTAAATATGTAGGGATATGGGGGCAGGGCTTAGGTGGGATTGTGGTCAGTACAGACTTGATGGGCCAAATAGCCTCTTTCTACACTGTAAGGTTTCTATGACGCTCCCCTGTATCTCACTGCTTTAAACACACTCATTGACTGAGATTCCACAGCCTCCCGAGCTCAAGAATTCCTACGATTCACAACCCTCTGAATAAAAAAGATTCTCTCTGTCTCAGTCCTAAGTAGCTTCCCCCTCATTTTGAAAATGTGCCCAGAATTCTCAGCTGTTTTGCACCAATTGTTGTCAGTTTGATTCGCTAGTTTTTTTTAAATAAATCACTGATGAACAGGAAGAGACAAAAGACAGGTAACAACAGCAGCAATGATGATTTTACCCATTACACCAAGAGAGTTATTAAATTAAACATAGAGGAAACTCTGAGGCTGATTAACTAGAAATGTCCACTCCATCCTGAACTATGGGTTTTAAATATAAAACAGAATATAGGAAGTATAAAAATTTATCCATCACAGAGAACTTACAAACAGAGATGGGGAAAGGCAGGTTGTCATGTGTTAATTAAATTATTAGCTCCACCGTTTATACAGAATAAAGGAAGCACAGTCTGGTTTCATTGGGTCATGCGTGGAATGTATATTAGACCGATGTACAACTACTGAATCCGTCTGGGATTCGAAGCAAACATTTTCCACATTCATATTCAAAAGTTGACCTGTTATCTCCCTCCCCAGTGGGGCAAATACGCCCTCCAGTGTACTGAAGTCAGGATTCTGAGCCTGTGTTGAGTGAGTTTGCCTCAGGCTAGTTGGTAAAAGAGGTGCTACAGTCAGCCTTCTTGGCGAGGTTATCCGCTCTGTACAGCTGCAGCATTAACTGACGTTTAATGTGAAGGAACTAAAAGTCATTTTGCCTAAATCCATTTATATTTGGAACAAAAGTTTTGTTTTGGATTGTGGAACGTTACAGCTTAAAAAAAACAGAACTTTCACAAATGAGACTTCTTCCTTTTGTGCACATCACCCACATAGTTTAACCCCACTCAATGACTTGTTCGCTGATAAAAACAGCTATCCAATTCACTCCCTCTTTTGAAAGGTGCTGGGTTCCAGTTCAATGACACTTCGGGGCAGAGGAATCCCACACCCTCTGTGGAAAGAAACTAATTCCGAGCTCTCTCTCCATTCTTCATCTGATCATCTGGAATTTCCACCAGTTTCCAGCCGCCAATCAGAGGGAATAAACTTTAACCCTTCCCGAACTTGAAGACTTTGAGCAAATAGTTCAGAAAATGGAGAAGGTTGCCAATGAAGAATGATGAGGTGACATTTAATTTTGGAGGTGCAAAGGGGACACAGACGGCACGGTGCTTAGCACTGCAGCCTCACAGCGCCAGGGACCCGGGTTCAATTCCCTGCTTGGGTCATTGTCTGTGCGGAGTTTGCACATTCTCCCAATGTCTGTATGGGTTTCCTTCGGGTGCTTCGGTTTCCTCTCACAGTCCCAAAGACATATGGGTTAGTGGATTGGTAAATTGTCCCTAAGTGTCAGAGCGAATAGTAGGATAAGTATGCGTGGTTACAGGAATAGGGTCTGGGGGGGATTGTTATTGGTGTACACTCAATGGGCTGAATGGTCTCTTTCTGTATTGTAGGAATTCTATTCTATGATTGGCTGCCAATCATAGCCCCAGCTGATTGATTTTAATGAACAGGAGAATTGAGCAGGTTCTTTGCTGAGATACATTTCGACTTTTTGCTTAGTTTCGCTCCCAATGTTTCCAAGTTTAAAAACAGGCAAAAAATAATTCTACACCAGAAAAGTGGAAAACCTTTTTACAAAGCACTCAGCCAAATCGTTTTTTCACGTTCCCACATTTTACACCACGCTGTATCCCCTCTTTTTGGTGGTGTACATGGAGTGAAGGAAGTTGTAGCGGTTTGGGCATGTGACCAGAATAAAGCTGGACTTATTTCCTTGAAATTTCGAGTTTGGGGAATGGGTGCTGGATGGAGCAAAGATGCTGGTGTCATTATCAGGATCAACATCAGGCAGAACAATGTGAGGGGAAACATTAAAACCAGCGGAAAATCATTTCCGGAGGCTTCTTTCTTTTTCTCTGCAGGGTCTGGTATTCATTTTATTACCACACTTCCCTGCCAGTTTTTCTATATTGAAGTGACATGTGGCGCTTTACACATCCCAGCCACATGGTGTCAGTAAATCACCTCTTTCTCCAACTCCCTACATTGAGTTCCATTTGTTAAGTCAAGGGAACTTCCCAAAATAATTCACCAGTCCATGATTTCCCAGTATCCTCACTATATCCATGTAATAGGAACAGGAATCATTCTAAACTGTCTCAAAGGTTATCTTAAAAGTAACACCTTCATTTTATTTAACTATGTCCAGTGAATAAACATTATATTTTGAGATATTGCTGTGGAAGTGTGTCTCAAACCATCAGTGAGAATTCTAAAGTTCTGCCTGTAGAACTTCCCCAGATGTAACGAGACAGCCAGAGGTGGGGTCGAGAAAATGAGCAGGGTGGCAGAGTGTTACAAACCTGCCTTTGCTGATCTGCATTCGCATTCAATAACAATTTGCTCCGATTTAGTGATTTTTAATCCTCCCATCATTTCCCAGGAGTTTATCAAACCAAGATTCGAAATTGAGACACACGATATTGGCAGAGGTGACCAAGGAATTGGTCAAAGAGGTAGGGTGTAAGGAATGTTTTAAAGAAAGTGAGGTTTAGGGAGGAATTTCCAGAACCCAAGCAGCTGAAGCCGTGGAAATTGTAAGAGATCGGAACTGGAGGAGATATTGTGGCACTGGAGGAGGTTACAGAGGCCATGGAGGGATTTGAAAACAACACTGAGAATTTTGAGACTTTTCTTATTCTTTCATGGGATGTGGGCGTTGATGGTTGGGCCTGTATTTACTGTCCATCCCTGGACAATCCCATGAGGGCATTTAAGAGTCAACCACATTGCTATGGATCTGGAGTCACCTGTAGGCCAGACCGGGGAAGGATGGTAGATTTCCTTCTGCTAAAGGACATTAGTGAACCGGGTGGGTTTTTCTGACAATTGACTCATCATTAGGTGGCACAGTGGTTGGCACTGCAGCCTTGCAGCACCCAGGACTGGGTTCAATTCCCAGCGTTGGTCATTGTCTGTGTGGAGTTTGCACATTTCTCCTGTATCTGCGTGGGTTTCCTCCGGGTGCTCTGATTTCCCTCCATGGTCCAAAAGATGTGCCGGCTAGGTTGGCTGGCTATGCTGAATTGCCTCTGGTATCAGGGGGACTAGCAGGGTAAGTGTATGGGGATAGAGCCTGGGTGGGATTGTGGTCGGTACAGACTTGATGGGCCAAATGGCCCCCTTCAGTACTGCTGGAATTCCATGATTACACTTTTAATTTCAGATTTTTATTGTGGTCAAATTTCACCATCTGCTGTGGTGGGATTCAATCCAGCATTCCCAGAACATTACCATGGGTCTTGGGATTGTTAGTCCAGTAACAATACCATTACTTCCCCCATTGTAGCGATGACACAAAGATGAAATATAATTTTCCCTTTCGTACGCGACTATTGGGAACTTTACTGATAATTAGTAAAACGCTCAACATCAAAACCCAGGAAGTTTTTGTCCATTGTGACTGGGATGTGGGGAATGGATGGGATTATGGAATCGAAACTCGTTATACTGTTTGGTGGAACAGACTAGACGAGCCTTGTGATCTACTCCAGCTCCTCTGCCTTTCTTCTTATTTCGCAGAGGAGCTGGGGAGTTGTCCCCTGATGTCCCGTCCAATATTTATCCCTCAATCAGCATCACAAAAACAGATTATCTGGTCATTTATTACATTGCTGTTTCTGGGAGCTTGCTGTGCACAAAATGGCTGCCACATTTCCTACATTGCAACGGTGATTAAATACTTCATTGGCTGTAAAGTGCTTGCAGACAGCAGGTGGCTATGAAAAACGATATAAATGGCAGTCCTTTTCTTTTACGTTCTTTGAATATTCCAACAGAAGAAGGTGGAAGAGAGAATATCCAGGGTGCACGGGGTCCTTGATTATGCTGGCTGCTTTGCCAAGTTAGCGGAAAGTGTAGACAGAATCAGTGAATGGGAGGATGGTTTGCACAATGGATTTGGTTACATTCACAACCTTTTGTAGTTCCTTGCAGTCTTGGGCAGGGCAGGAGCCCAAACCAATCTGTGATACAATCAGAAAGAATGCTTTCTATGGTGTATCTATAAAAGTTGGAGAGAGTCATAGCTGACATGCCAAATTTCCTTCATCTTCTGAGAAAATAGAGGTGTTGGTGGACTTTCTAAACTATAGTGACACAATGGAGGGACCAGGACAGGTTTTTGGTGATCTGGACAATTAAAAACATGAAGTTCTCAATCCTTTCTACTTTGATGACAATCTCCTTCGTTTTATTGACATTGAGGGAGAGACTATCGCTGCTCCAACTCACCAGATTCTCTATCTCATTCCTTATTCTGTCTCATCATTGTTTGAGGTCCAACACACTACAGTGGTGTTATCAGCAAACTTGAAAATCAAGTTGGAGAGGAATTTGGACACATTGTCACAGGTTTATAAGGAGGATAGTAGGAGGCTGAGAACTGGTAGCATTGGTGTTGAGGATGATCATGGAGGAGGTGCTGTTGCCTATCCTTACTGATTGTGCTCTGAGTTAGGAAATTCAGGATCATGTTCAATTGCTACAGTAAATCTGCTGTTGTTATTTTGAATGTACATGTGCAAACAACAACTTTTTCATTTTAAAACTCAACCTCAAATGTAGTTAGAGCAAAAAGAAAATTGGCAACGAGTCAGGATTTTGTTTCAACATTGGGAAAAGAGCCTAAATAAAAAGGAAATATTGGAAAGCTAGGGAAAATCAACAACATAATTAAAGATCAAAGTGCCAGCGATAGAAAACCAAGTCAGGAAAACAAAAGGAAAAAAAATAATTGGTTTATTACCGGCTATTCCAAAATGGGCCATTCAGTGAGTGAACACTGGAACAAGGATAGTCAATACAAGAATCGTGGCAAAATGGGTCAGATTACTTCAGCAATGACCATTCCTCCATCATAAGGTCAGAAGTGGGGATCAGTCCAAGGGGAGAACTGATAAATTTGTTGCAAAGATATCGTATTTAATCTGTTTGGTTTCCTCCTGGATAACTAACCATTTTCTTTTTGCTACGATGAAAATATAGCAGGCTGTGGAATATGTTAAGTTGTTTTATTTCTGTTACATTCTATCTGATAAATGTGTTGTTGTGTTTTGCTGGAGCTTTCCACTGGTGACCTTTATGTGTTGGTTTTTTGTAAACACAGAATTCTGAGCAACCAATAAACCTTTCTCTTTCTCAGTAACCAAAAGAATTAAAATGGGTGCCACGGTAAGCTCGCAGCACCAGGGACCGGGGATCGATTACTGGCTTGGGTCACTCTGTGTGGCTTCTGCACATTCTCCGTATGTCTGCATGGATTTCCTCTGGGTGCTCTGGTTTCCTCCCACACTCCAACAATGCACGAGTTAGGTGGATTGGCCGTGCTAAATCCTCTCTCCGTGTACCCAAACAGCTACTGAAGTGTGGTGACTAGAGGATTTTCATAGTAGAATCCTTAGAATGCAGAAGGAAACCATTTGACCCATTGGGTCTGTAGTGACTACAATCCCTCCCAGGCCCTATCTCCATAATCCTACATATTTACCCTGCTAATCCACCTGACACTAAGGTCAATTTAATATGGCCAATCAACCTAACCCACACACCTTTGGACTTTGGGAGGAAACCAGGGCATCTGGAGATAACTTCATTGTAATATTAACGTAAATCTACTTGTGACAGTAATAATAAATAAATTTAAACACTGTCTATTGAAGTATGGAGCCCAAAATCTTCACAATAGGAATGCAAAGGTTCTTAAAGGGAATGCTCACATTCTGGGGATAACTTTGTTGATGCCAGGAGCTGTCAGGTTGGAAGAGAGATAAGAGTTCTCCCAAACCAACGTCTACCTGTATGAGGTATACAAACGCTTAATAGAGAAAAGGGGACAGCTTTAACTCCCTGTGTCTGACACAAACAGAACGGTAGCCGGGTTTGGGACTTACACTTGGTGACTGACCCTTCCATCTCAATCCAGACGGGAGTCTTATTAATCCATGCACCTTGGGCCTTATGGCAAGAATCAGATCCTCAGACAGGTTCGATGTGCTGTAGGACAGGATGTGGATCTCAATGACTCGATGGAGAGATCTCAGAAAAGTAAATCTAAATTGTGCAGCTGGGGAGGATAACAGGGCTCAGTCCCTTGTTGTACCTTCAGTTTATCTGGATCAGCCTTCAGCTTGTTTGACAATGAAGCCAGCCAGTTGCAGTAAGAGGCTCGTGTGAGGCCTCCAGCACAATGTCAGCAGCTTAATGAGACGCAGACCTTAAATTGTCAATGCCTCGTGCTAGAGAGATCGGGCAGCTGTTCCACTGCACTGCCTGTATTCATTGCACCGCCTGTACTTGCCGCACTGCCTGTAGTCCACCGCATCGTCTGTTCTTGTTTTTCTAACAAATTAAATCACTGGTTAAAACTGTAGCATTTTAAAAACGGCAACAGAAATGGAGGGAAATGAAAAACAAATGTTTAAAAGAAAGTGATTCAATTGCTGAGAGAGGAAGGACCAGTGAGAGGGATGACACGAAGAGCAGTTGGAGGCACCTGTCAGATCCAGTATTTGACCAAATGGCCTATTTTTGTTTTGTCAAATTTTGCATATTTCAGACGTGGATAAACATTTGAAGGGATTTTTAATATCTTAGTGAAAGTCCTGCATTCGCTGGAAAGTTAAATTAATGACACGAGTTGGTTCCAAAATGCAGAAGTACGGCAATTTGTTGTTGAGTGACAGGAAATAGGTCGAGGAAATATCGAATTGTTTTCGGAGCCAAACTGATTTGACCTCCTGACATCCCAGCAACCAGATCAGCTGATCCTGAAACATTTACCCATCGACAACAGCAAAATACTGCAGATACTGCATACCAGAAATAAAAACAGAGGTGCTGGAAATACTTACAAAGTCTGACAGCATCAGCAGAGAGAGAAAAACATCTTGTGATGAACATGATGATTCATATTGGACTTTTTGTCCACAGATTCTTTCAGATCTGGCAGGCATTTCCAAAATGTTCTGTTTTTATTACCTGTCAGTAAACATGGAGAATCACAGAATCTCTAGAGTGTAGCAGAGGCTATTTGGCCCATTGAGCCTACACTGACTCTCTGACAGGGTATCCTACCTAGGCCCCCTCCCCCACCCTATCCCCCTAAACCTACACGTATCCCACGGCTAATCCATCTAACTTACACGTCAATGGAAAACTAAGGGGCAATTTAGCATGGTCAATCCACCTAAGCTGCACATTCTTGGACTATGGGAGGAAACTGGAGCACACGGAGGAAACCCACGCAGACATGGGGAGAACATGCAGACAGTGACCCGAGACCAGAATTGAACCTGGGTCCCTGGAGCTGTGAGGCAGCAATGCTAACCACTGTGTCACCGTGCTGCCCTAGACTAGGGAAAACTGGATCCCTAGTTTGCAAATCAGTCTGTAGCCAATTCAAAGGGAGTCCATGAAGATGTTGTGTTATCTGCTGGAAGGGGATTATAACCCACAGGACAGCAATGTCACTGAGAGTCAGAGATCCATTCCTCCCCCCCACCCTCAACTCCTATCGTCTCTCTCTCTCCTCAAATATTCAATTGAGTCAAATTTGTGTTTTGCGTCAATGTATTTCCCACAAATGTCAGTGTGAACCATACTTTCCACTGAATAATAACTATGGTGTGAATTGGCTGCTCATTGTACTTTTCAATGTAGAAGAATTAGATGTTGGCGAGATCAGGGAATGAATTTGATGACCAGCCATGATCGAAATGAAGGGCTGAATGGCCTCCTCCTGCTTCTGGTTTTTATGTCGCCTTGCCACATCAACACAGGACTAAAAAATGCACCATTTCATACCAGGACTGTTATGAAATATTCTTTTGAAGTCAGGCTGATGAGGAATTATTAGAGGTGTAAGGTAGCTGTAGAATTGAATCAATGGCTAAACGCTACCACTTTCCTGTGTGTAGGAATTGGCCAGACTCGACGCAAGAAAATAACAGTTTACTGATTTATAATTATTAATAACTCATTTTAACAGTCACAAAAATAACCTTAATTCTGGGAGTGTGTGAAAATATTGTGGTAGGATTAATAGAACTGAGGGATAAATATGCTCCATGGATCTTCAACTTGGAACTGGTAGGTGTGAGTTATGTCAATGTAGAGCTTCCAGGAAATGCACAGATGGTAAAAAGAGATTATTAAATCAGATAAATGCTGCAATCTAAAATTTAAATAAAAATGTTAACATGACAGCCGCATATTTATTGCGAAATAAGCAGATATATCACAAGGGGCTGCCTTGTGTGATTTCAAGAAGGAATTAGATATCTCTCTTGGGATTAAAGGGATCACGGGTTATTGGCAGTGGATGGGTAGAGGAGATCAGGATATTGAATTTGATAATGACCAAAAGGACTAGCGGAGTGGCCTCGAGGGGCTGAATGGCCTTCTCTTATACTAGTTTCTATTCCATACGCTGGGTGGATTTTAATGTAGGAGATGGAGTTGATTGGGGGGGGGGGGTTGTGGAGGAGATTGTATCCACTGGCTGGAGAACTGTAGAGATGCCCCATGTCACCTCATTTTGGAAAGGTCTCTAAATTGGCAGTGATAGATCTTCCCAATGGTCTAACTCCCACCCTCTGAGAACTGTCAGCCAATTAGAGTTCCTCATTGCTGGGCAACATCGCCAACAACAGCCAATCCTCCTTGGTAATGTAACCAGGATCACCGAGGGATCAAGTCAGCTGTTTAATGCTGGCAGATTGCGGGGGGAGATGCGGAATCACAGGGTTTGGGTTGAAGGGGAGAGGGAGAGCAGTTCAGCAGCGAGGGTAAGTGGGTAATTCTTATTTGGGCTCCTCTTCCTGATCAGACATCAGGTGCATCTGAAGGAGGGACTCTGGCTGCAAAGAACAGCCACAGAGTTTGTCCAGACCTCCCCCAAGGTGAGATCCTCGAGGGGGCATTAACATCTCTTTTTTGGGCCTCGATTGGCAGCAGGACTGAAAGGTTATGCATTGTCCTCCCTGCCATGGATCAAGGAAGGGGCAGAAGGGGCTGTGAGGAACCCAATCGATTAAATGGCCCATATCACCGCGTGGGAAAGCATTAAATTCTGCCCATAGATTTGCCCGATTTCAGAATCAACCACAAATAAATTTCATAATTTAGATAAAATCATTTCTTAAAATATTTGAGAAAATGGCCCACAATTAACATTAATTACCTGTAGGGGATTTAGATTATGATGGAATGGGTAAATATGTTGACCTTTAAACTCCAGGGCTGGGTTGAACTTTGCCAAGAATTTAAAATGGAATGAGTCTCTCGCATTGGTACGTAAAACAAACTGGGCAGCACCAATCCAAACTCTTACAGGATTAAACTGGCCAAACATCTTCCAACAGGTCAAACGTTGGCCTTAGGCTGAGACAGAGAAAGGGGAAATAGTGCAAAACTGATGCAGGTTATTGATGAGGGGAAAACAGAGAAGTTTTACTCTGTGGAGTGGATTTTCCGACCTCACCCGTGACTGGGATTTTTCAATCCCGCTGGTGATTTGACCGGTGTCCAAGTCTCCGTTCTCATTGCCAGTGGGGCACGCGTGGCTGGAGAATTCTGGCTTGTATTTAATTGGAGTTTAACTCAAAAACCTGGGCCAGAGATCGTGGTATTCCAGCCCAAATTTCTGACTCACGTCACTAATGAAGCTGTGGGCATCAGTGGAGTCTCAGGACAAAGCATTTCACTCCCCAACAACCGTTCTACATGTGGTTAGACCACTGCATTCATAGAATCCTACAGTGCACTAAGAAGCTATTCAGCCCATTGAGTCTTCACCGACCACAATCTCACCCGGACCCTAATTGCATTAACCCCATGTATTTACCCCAGCTAGAGTCTCCGACACTAAGGGGCAATTTAGTATAACCAATCCACCTAACTCCCACCTCCTATGGGAGGAACCTGGAGCACCCGGAGGAAACCCACGCAGACACGGAGAGAACATGCAGATTCCACACGGACAGTGACTCAAGCCAGGAATTGAGCCCAGATTCCTGGCGCTTGAGGCAGCAGTGTTAACCAGTGTACCTCTGTCTCGGATTGAGGAAGAGGTTCTCCAGCATCCCTGCCCACTGTATTGTGTGGGAAAAGGATGTCAATTCCCTAGGATTGACTGGGAAATGCTCAGAAAGAAAACTCAGAGACGGAGATCAGGTAGCAATGCAGGTGTTCACACCACCAGCAATCAGGGGGTTATAATTATGGTGTATACTTTTAAGAAAATTTATTTCTTAGTTATAACAATATTTAAGATGGGGGAAGGAGCTGTTTGACCAATAGGGAAGTTGAAGTTGGAGATGAAATTTTCTGACACAAGCCCATACACTGATGTCATCTCTACATTCATGTCAATTAGACAAGTTAACCTAGAACTGAACATGTAATCAAGAGCTTGCATTTATATAGCACCTATTACAAACCGCTCCCAAAGTGCTTTACAGTCAATGAAATACTTTTTGAAGTGTTGTCACTCATATACACTGCAGCCAATGTGTGCAATCAAGGCTATTTACTAGATACATTGATGACATTTTCTTCCTTTGGACTCAGTGAACAATCACTGGAACAACTATATGATGACATCAATAAGTTCCATCCCACCATCAGACTCACCATGGACTATTCTCCGGAGTCAGTTGCATTCTTGGACACACGCATCTCCATCAAGGACGGTCACCTCAGTACCTCACTGTACCACAAGCTGACAAACAACCTCACAATGCTCCACTTCTCCAGCTTCCACCCTAAACATGTTATACCAGCCATCCCCTACGGACAATCCCTCCATAAACACAGGATCTGCTCAGATAAAGAGAATCACAACAGACACCTACGGACACTGAAGGATGCCCTCGTAAGAACAGGATAAGGCGCTCGACTCATCGATAGACAGTTCTGATATGCCACAGCGAAAGACTGCACTAGCCTCCTCAGAAGACAAACATGGGACACAGCGAACAGCATACCCTTCGTCATACAGTACTTCCCCAGAGCAGAGAAGCTATGACATTTTCTTCAGAGCCTTCAACACATCATTGATGAAGACTAACTTCTCGACAAAGCTATCCCCTCGAGTACTTGCCTTCAAATAACCACGCAACATCAAACAGACCATTGTACGCAAAGTACCCTGCTTTCTGGAGATCAGCGACACCACACAACGCTGCCACAGCAACTACTGCAAGGCGTGCCGGATCATTGACGTGGATGCCATCATCTCATGTGCAAACACCATCCATTAGGTACACAGTACATTGGGAAGATCATGCAGCAGCTATAATAATGTATAAACAGACACCGCTTGACAATCACCAGGCAGAAGTATTCCCTGCCTGTCAGCAAACAATTCAGCAGTCAAAGGCATTCAGCCTCCGACATTCAGGTAAGTATTCTCCAAAATGACCTTCAATACAACGTAGAATCGCTGAGCAGAAACTGATAGCCACATTCCTCACGCATGAGAACAGCCTCAGCTAGGATCTTGGGTTCATGTCACACTAAGTATAACTCCCACCAATTGGCCTGCTCTTGCAAAATCTCACTAACTGTCCTGGTCTGAGATAATTCACACCTCTTTAACCTGTGATTATCCCTCTCTCCACTCGCAGTGTCTGTACCTGTAAAGACTCACATTCCAACCATTATCTTGCAATTGAATCTGTGTCTATTTATGCCCTGTCTGCACATTCTCCACTCACCTGATGAAGGAGTAACACTCCAAAAGCTTGTGATTCCAAATAAACTTGTTGGGCAGCACCATAGCCCAGTGGCCAGCACTGCTATTTCACAGCTCCAGGGGCTTGGGTTCGAATCCCGACATGGGTCACTGTCTGTGTGGAGTTTGCACATTCTCCCCATGTCTGCATGGGTTTCCTCCAGGTGCTCCATTTCCTTTCACAGTCCAAGGATGTGCAGGTTAGGTTGATTGGCCATTCTGAATTGCCCTTTAGCGTCCGAGAATGCATAGGTTAAAGGGATTAGTGGGTAAATACATAGGGATAGAGCCAGGGTAGGATTGTAGTTGGTGCAGACTCAATGGGCTGAATGGCCTCTTTCTGCACTGTAGGATTCTGTGACTTTGACCTGGTGTTGTGAGACTTCTTACTAAGCCCACCCCAGTCCAAAGCCAGCATCTTCACAGTTAAGCTGTGATGAAATGTAGGATTTAGAGTGTTGTAAAACCTTGCTAGCTGCAGTGTATAGTGTTAGGCACACTCTCTCTAATTTCCCCAATCTCTGTAGCCTATTGATATTCAAGTCTCTCAGTTGCAGTCCAGTAAAGGAAATTCAAGTCCTGCTTCTTTATAAGCTTCCTTTATTTTCCCATTCAACTCCACAAACACATCCTCAACACCCAGTGTCACCTGTAACTGCTTTATATATCCCAGTGAGTGCTTGTTAAATAATTAACATCCAAATTGGGTCTGAAGTGAAGAATCTATTTAACCCATTCCTAACAGCGAAAAAGTGTCAACTCCTTTTGTTGTTTATTACAGCTATATTATTGAAGACTCTCATCTCACACATCTTGGTGCAAATTTATAACGAGGATCTGAGTTTTTACGTAAAGACATGAGAACAGGAGGCGCCCATTTAGTTACTTGACTCTGCTCCATTCAATAAGATCTTTTGGCTGATCTGTGATCTAACTCCATATGCCACCAGACCTCCTCTCCCCTTTGCTCCATATCTCTTAATAGCTTTACTCAACAAAACTCTCAAAGTTAACATTTATCTGCCCATCAAATACTATTTGTGGAAGGGAGTGTCAAACTTCTACCATGCCTGTGTGTAAATGTTTCTTAATTTCACTCCTGAAAGATCTGGGCCAAACTTTGAGACTTTTCCCCATGTCCTCGATTCCCCAATCAGGAAAAAAACCACTTGCATTTATCTAGCATTTTTCACAGCCAATCTCAAAATGCTTTACGATTTCTGAGAGAGGAATCTCATAGAAATTTATAAAAATTTAACAGGATTAGACAAAATAGATTCAAAAAGAATGTTCTCAATGGTGGGGTGTCCAGAACTAGAGGTCATAGTTTGAGAATAAGGAGTAAATCTTTTAGAACCGAGGTGAGGAGAAATTTCTTCATCCAGAGGTGGAGAATGTGTGGAATTCACTAGCACAGAGTGTAGTTGAGGCAAAAACATTGTCTGATTTCAAGAATAAATCAGATACAGCTCTTGGGGTTAATATGGGGAGGAAGGGGAATCAGGATACTGAACTTGATGATCAACCATGATCAAAATGAATGGCGGAGCAGGCTTGAAGGACCTGCTTCTAGTTTCTATGATTAAGTCCTTTTGAAGTGTTGTAATGTAACGTAGGAAACACGGCAGCCAACTTGTGCACAGCAAGATCCCGTAAACGGCAATCATCAGATCATCTGCTAAGGATAAATATCGGCTAGGACAACTAGTGTTAAGTCCTCTGCTCATCTTCGAAAAAGTGCCATGGGATCTTTTAGGTTGTCCTGGGAGGTTCCTGGGGGCAAACAGGCTCTCAGTTTCAAATCTCATCCAAATTGAAGTAGCCCTGATGGTAGTGGACTCACTCAGCAGTATGCTGGAATATTAGCTTTGGCTTTGGTGAGGGTGTTTTGGATTATGTCTCAATCTCAGAACTGCATGGCTGAGGCAATAACGCCGCAGCTAATCCAGTCCAAATATATGTGGGTTACGTTGATTGGCTGTGCTAAAATTGCCCCTTAGTGTCCTGAGTTGAGTGGGTGAGAGGATTAGCGGGTAAATGTGTAGGGATATGGGGCTGGGGCCTGGGTAGGATTGTGGTCGGTGCAGACTCGATGGGCCGATTGGCCTCTTTCCACACTGTAGGCTTCTATGATTCTTTCTACTCTATCTATTCTCTCTAATAGCTTAAAAGCTTTGATCATGTTCCAGAGAAAACAGCTTGAGTGTGTGTAATATCTGCTCGCAGTTTGACCCTTGGAGTCCAGGTAAGTAAACGATTAGACAATAGAATTGGTTATATGCATGACACAAAGTGGAGAGGCAGCTCCCCATGAGCCACCACTGTCAACATAGGGATTGAATCCATACTCTTGGCTTCATTCTGTATTTCCCTCGAGCCATCGATCGATTGAACTAACTGAGCAGGTATCATTCAGGTAAGTCCTGGGCTAAAGTATTTTTCCTACGCTGAACTGCATACGGTTCTCCAGCTGTTGTCCAGTTAGGAGTTTGTATCGCTGTAGCTTGATTCTCCTTGTATTCTGGCCCTCCACAGAAAATGAAAACTTGACCTCTCAAGTACCAGGAATCATTTGACTTTGTCACAAGTCAAATGATAAATTTATGATAAATGTGCATGCAACTATAAACAACAAATGCAAGGAACACATCACAGTCATTGCAAACCCAGTGGGTTTGAATGATAATAGTTAATACACTTCTCATATTATTGGGGATGCTGAGGAAATTATTAAAGACTTCAATTGTTGTACCTCTAACAGAGACTAATGCTGTAGACGATAAGCATTGCACAGGCATAATCAAGAATTCTTATACCCTAAACTTTAGATAGAGGGGTCTCTTTCAGGATGGCAGCCGGTGACTAGAGGTGTGCCTCAGGGGTTGGTGTTGGGATCACAACTTTTCACAATACACATTAACAATCTGGAAGAAGAAATTGAAGGTTTGCAGACGATACAAATATATGTGGAGGGACAGAGAGTATTGAGGAAGCAGGAGGGCTACAGAAAGACTCGGACAGGCTAGGAGAGTGGGCAAAAGAGTGACAGATGGAATACAATGTGGAAAAGTGTGAGGTTATGTACTTTGGAAGGAGAAATGGAGGCATAGACTGTTTTCTAAATGGGAAAATGCTTAGGAAATCAGAGCCACAAAGGGACTTAGGAGTCCTTGTCCAAGATTCTCTTAAGGTTAACGTGCAGGTTCATCAGCAGTTAGGAAGGCAAATACAATGTTCGCATTCATGTTGCGAGGTCTAGAACACAAGAACAGGGATGTACTTCTGAGACTGTATAAGGCTCTGGTTAGACCCCCTTTGGAATATTGTGAGCAATTTTGGGCCCAGTATCTAAGGAAGGATGTGTTGGCCTTGGAAAGGGTCCAGAGGGGGTTCATACAAATGATCCCTGGAATGAAGAGCTTGTCGTATGAGGAATGGTTGAGGACTCTGGGTCTGTACCTGTTGAAGTTCAGACGGATGAGGGGGGATCTTATTGAAACTTACAGGTTACTGTGAAAGCTGGGTAGAATGGGCATGGAGAGGATGTTTCTACTAGTAGGAAAAACTGGAACCAGAGAGCATAGCCTCAGCTAAAGAGATGATCTTTTAAAACAGAGATGAGGAGGAATTTCTTCAGGCAGAGAGTGAAGAAACTGTGGAACTTTTTGTCGCAGAAAGCTATGGAGGCCAGGTCATTGAGTGTCTTTAAGCAGAGATAGACAGGTTCTTAATTAATAAGGGGATTCGGGATTATGGAGAAAGAGCAGGAGAATGGGAATGAGAAAAATATCACCATGATTGAATGACAGAGCAGACTTGATGGGCCGAGTGGGCTAATTCTGCTCCTATATCTTATGGTCTAAATCTTTATTGAAGGTAGTTCTCTATCTTGTATCACTGCACCGTTAACCATTCAGCTTTCAACATATACAAGACTTGATACTGATGCTGATCACCATGGAAGACTAGAATCAAGTATTAAGCACAGTACCTGAGGAAATTATTCAGCCCTTTGAGTCTCAGTTGATTCTTTTGAAGAATAGTACAATCAGTTCTATGCATCTCTTCCCCCATATCTCTGTGTATTTTTCTCTTTCAAATACAGACTTCACTGAAATATATTATTTTTCTTGTAATTTTATTTATTCATTGTAATGATGCAGATGGGAAATAGTTCTCAGTAGAAAGCCATTCATTATGTTTTTCCAAATCATTAATCCTTCATTTAAAGATGAACATCTTTACAACACTTTTGCTTTGTATTGTATGGCATCATATGTTGAAATGGTGGCATGGAAGTAATAATATTAGACTACTAATCCAGTGGCCCAGACTAATCCTCTGGATACATGGGTTCAAGTCCCACTATAGCGGAAGTTAAATTTGAATTTAATTAGTAAATCTGGAATTTTCAATAAAATTTCCCATGAAACTGTCATTGATTTAAATGTATTTGGGTCACAGATGCCCTGCAGGGAAGGTTAACCATTGTGCCGCTGTGTGGCCTAGAAAGTCACTCAGATCACAGGCAATTAGAAATGGGCAAGAAATGTTGGCCTTGTTGGTGATACCCTCATCCCCTGAAAGATTGCTAAGTAAATAAAAGCTCTGAAGAAATGTCAGACAGACTCGAAAACATTGGAAAGAATTTTCTGGCCATTCACACGAACGGGTTTTCCAGTCTCGCTGCAGTGAACAGAAACGTGGCTGAGTGCCAAATTCTCTATCTCACTTGCAGCAACTGCGGGGCGTGAATGGCTGGAAAATCCTAGCTGTTAACTCTGTTTTTGTCTCCACAGATACGGTCAGACCTACTTAACCTTTCTAGCATTTTCTGTTTTTATTGAAGATGTTTATCTCATTTGTATTGGTCAACACATGAGTCACTTTGGCTGTGTTCAAAGCCCTGAGCCTCAGGCCTCACACTGGGAGGAGAAATGTAGCTTCTGTAAAGCATGTAGGCTAAGGCTAAGACTGTGTTTTATGAAAAGTAAGTTGATGAGAATGAAGAGTGAATCATCTTGAATAGTAGAGGAAGTTATCAATATTACCAAGGAAGGTGGCTGTGCTAGTTAGAGTCACCTCCACCCTCACAGCAGGAGTCCCTCAGAGTAGTGTCCTGGGTCCAATTGTCTTCATCTAATGGCCTTCTCTCCATCGTAAGGTCAGAAGTGGGGATAATCGAGCAATGTCCAGCAACCCCTCAGATACTGAAGTGATCCCTATCCATATGCAGTCAGATTTAATTCAAGAAAACAGCTCATCAACACTTTCTCATGGGCAATTAGTGATGGACAATAAATGTAGTGAACGAATATAAAAGGACATGAATGGAAGGATTGGAGAGAGAAGTAAGCAAGAGCAAGGAGGGCCTTGGGGAGCTCACAGTTAATGCAGAACATGTTTTAGTTTAAATTGAGAATAATCTCAACCCAGGATCAGGATACTTAAATTTTTGAAAGTGAAGCGTGACTATATGGTATCACAACCCATTGATGCACAATAGATTATTTTTTATGATATTCAGATGGATTTTAAGTGATAGCAAATGGCTTTCTTGGTTCAGCCATGAGTAAGTTTCTATTAAAACACAACAATTATTTGAAAAAGTCACCATCAGATGACTCCAGACTGGACAGTGACTGATAGAAATATGATGACCACATGTGAAAAGTTTATGAAAGAGACTGTCAGAAGCGACTACAAATAATGCAAAGGGAATAATCACATAAACACTAAGCAAATTCATAATATAACAATCTCAGATTAATATCTGTAATACAAAGAGAAAGGAAAAAATAGAGAGATAAGAACAGGAGGGAGAGAACAGAGAAACATCGGGGAATAAATGGAAGCATGCAAAAAGAGTGAAGGAAAGAGAAGCATCTGATAAATTGCAGAACAAGAGAGGGAGAATGAAAACAAGACAGCAGCAAGAAATAAATGAATGAAAGAAAAAGAGGCCGAGAAGATAATCAGGATAAATGAGGGGAGAACAGCGTGAAACAAGACAAACACGATGAGATAAAACGATTTTGGAAAAAATCTTTGCATGTTTGCCTGTGTGAAAATCAGATAGAGAGTTTGAGTTCCATTTATATCTGAGAAATTAGGCAAGAGAAAAAGATTCCAGCAGAATTCCAGAAAGAATCAGGTTAAAGGAGCTGATCTTTGAAATCTGGGTTGAAAAATGTCTTGTGAGAAATGGAATTGAATTTTGTCTATAGCAGCATGGTTTATCAACACAAGGACTTATTTAGTGCTCAAGTTTTAATATTGGAAGTAATAATTTGTACAGCGGAGAAACTGTTTAATAACAAGTCACAAAGCAAACCAAATCTATCAGTCAGACATTGCCTACAGTGGCATCAATAAATAGCTGGTGATGAGAACAGCGTTCAACAAATTCCTCTCACATTTTTATTTCCTTCCCATTTTTTAAGATACATTTTTTAAAATATACTTAACGGGGGACCCACAAGCTGCGTTTGAACAACAGGTACACTTGGAAACATTTTTAACATGTTTACGATAATGAGACAGTTTGCGACGCCTTAAATGTGACATTTCCACTTGATACACAGCATTGTAGTTAGTGAATAATGAGCTGTTAAAATGACCTATTTTAGATGAACAATTAACAGATTAACATTTTCAAGGATGTGAATAGGGCACAAATGACATGCTAAATATACTAACAAAACAGGGCTTTGATAGAAATTAATAGAGGGAAATAGTTGCTTTAAACTGAGTGTTCAATCAGTGAATTAACTCAAACTAAATCATCTTGTGGAATACAAACAAAATAGGGTTTAAAATTATTAAAAAGTAATATTGGATAAATTACTAAACTTCCATAAATAATTTTGAAACATACTTTAATGATTAAAAGATTACATCTTCCTATTTTTAAGTGGTACCAACATGCTTTTTATAGTTTTTTGAAGAGTTGATTCCCATATGTTCTATAAAAGTCACTATTGTGTACGAGAGCTGGATTTTCCTCTGTTTTCATGTGGTTTATTTTATCACTCAGCCTATCGTTTGACCACCAAACTTATTACAAAGTGAAAACTTTCCTTTTTATCTTTTCTTTTGCATTCAAAGCAGCGGGAAACATGTGTCCCACATCTGGCTAAACGCTCCATATGTTTTAAAGTTGAGTTTATTAATCTGTCACAGTTTTTCCCCCCAAGATGCGTACAATAAATTAGCTTTGATATCATAGAGCAGTTTTTGTTTTGTTGATGAAATTAACTAAGATAGTGGTGCCATTACCATGTTGCTCAAAACCTTCTTCAGCAGTGGAACAGATGTGTAAATCAATGTAATCCGGAATAAAACTATCAAGGAGACACATTTCTAATTACTTGATCTTTAGGGGTTATGCCACAAGCAGCATCCTGATAGCACATCATTTTAATTTGCTGTAATCTTCATGAAAATAAGAACAGTTTTCTTTTATTAGGCCAGTTTTCCTTCCTTTTCCCTCTCTTCAGACACTGCCGCCCATTTTCATAAATCTTCTCCACAACCGGAAGGTTACGTAAATGAGATACAGACTCCTTGGAGGTGGAGGACACAGGAAGAATGGGGAGATGGGGAGCGGGGTGTAGGAGGAGAGGCAGGGGGAGGGGACGTTGGGAAATTGTCATCATGCTACTAGCCGACTGCCAAGTCCCGGCCTCAGGATTGTAGGACTGCACGGAGCTGAAGTGGAAAAAGTGGGGCGGCACGGTGGTTAGCACTGCTATCTGATGGTCCCTCAGGACACAGGTTTAATTCCAGCCTTGGGTCTAAGTGACAGTCAGCACGTTCTCCCCGTGTCTGCATGGGTTTCCTCTAAGTGCTCCAATTTCCTCCCGTTGTCCAAAGATATGCAGGTTAGGTGCTTCTGCTGTGCTAAATTGCCCCTTAATGTCCAAAGGTATGTAGGTTAGATAAATACGTTAGGTAAATATGTGTGGAGACAGATATATAACTGGGGAGAGGGCCTGGATAAAATACCTTGTCAGAGAGTTGGTGCAGGCTCAGTGAGTTGAATGGCCTCTTCTGCAATATAGAGATTCTATAAGTAGGCCATTTGGCCCATCGAGTCTGCTCCACCATTCAATGAGACCATGATTTGCACTCAGTTGTTGAATATATATATAAAAAACATTGTCCACTCGTTTCCTCTGAAGGAAGTTCCTGCATCCTCCTCCCTCCCCATAAGCCTAGCTTCACCTGTGTGGAATTCTCGACGTTTTTCAGACTGCCTTGCTGTAAAATCATTTCCAAGCTTCCCAGGACAAATCTGCTGTTTTGCTCTGAGCTGTATCCTTACTCCTTTCCTAAGTTCAAAATTCGACTCAAGCTAATTGCACATATGTAGTAAATGCCCTGGCTAACCATGTAACCATGAGTGAATTGGATCTTTAATACTATAAATATTTGCATACAGATCATGTGAATGTTAATGGTAAACGTTGGCCATTTCAGCTGCTTTTTTTACTTAACACAATTCTTTCATTCATCGACATGGCAATATTTGAACTGTTCTCATTCCTTCTTAAGCACAAATGAAGGAAAAGTGAGTTTAGTAATTGATTGAGGAAGGCACGTGTATTGGGTTCCCCCGTGTTATCTTTATGCAATGAATGATTCTGTGAGATTCCAGTGAGGGAGATCACTGACTCTTTCATCCTCTTCCAGCTGACAGATTTGCAGGATGCCTCCCCCAATGACTGTGACATTTCACTAACTATTAGAATCTTCTCCGTTAAAAGAATATTGTGTTAAGAACCTAGGGAACAATTTCTAAATTTTATATTGTTCAATCGATTGTTTTGCCGAAGTTACCAGTAAATTGCAATGTCTTTTTATTGTGTGTGAATGTTGTAAATGGTTTAATCCTTTTGCTGCAATATTTGCCACTTAGAGAATCCCTATAGTGCAGAAGGAGGCCATTTGGCCCATCGAGTCTGCACCGACCATGATCCCAGCCAGGTCATATCCTTGTAACCCCACATATTTACCCCGCCAATCCCCTTGATACTGGAGTCAATTTAGCATGGCCAATCAACCTAACCCGCACATCTTTGGATTGTGGGAGGAAACCAGAACACCTGGAGAAACCCATGTGGATCACGGGGAGAACAAGCAAACTCCAGACAGACAGCGACCCAAAGCCAGAATTGAACATTTTAAAAGTGAAGTGTGTAATGTGTATGTAGAAACAAATTAATAAGGGGCAGACTATACTGAACAATTTGGATCTCTCCACAGATGTAAAATGGTCCAAATGATGCCCAATTTTCCGTAAGGATTTGGAAGCTTTGGAAAAGACTTACCCAGGATGTTGCCTATATGGAGGGCATTAACTATGAGGAGAGGTTGGAGAAACTTGCTTTGTTCTTACTGAAATGATGCAGGTTGTGGGGACAATCTGACAGAAATCTACAAGATTGTCAGGGGCAAGGACGGACTGGATAGCCAGAAGCTTTTTCCCAGGATGGAAGAGTCAATGACTAGAGGTTTAAGATGCGAGGGGCAAGATTTAAATGAGATGTACAAGACAAGTTTTTTTTACACAGTGGGTGGAGGGTTCCTGGAACTCACTGCTGGGGAAGGGAGTAGAAGCAGTGACTTTTAAGACGCATCTTGATAAATACATGAAAAGGATGGAATTAGAGGGATATGGTCCCCGGAAGGGTAGGGGGTTTAGTTCATTTGGGCAGCATGGTCAGTGCAGGCTTAGAGAGCCAAAGAGCCTGTTTCTGTGCTGTAATTTTCTTTCTCCTTTGAAAAATGTACTATTGCAGCTTTCTCTGTAAGAATTAAGAATTTTGCAATTATTAAGCTGCTAACTCCTGCCTATTCAGCATAAATATCATATTTTAAACTCTTTAATCAGTCATAGCTAATCTTAGTTTTCACCATGAAGTGCAGAATCTCCCAGCACAGATAGAACTGAAGAAGTTAGGCAAAATAAATTAATTTTCCATAACATTTTTAATTGCTGAAGGAACATGCAAAATATCCAGGACAAGCACCTGGTGCACGATATCCCACAAACAACTCACGATTATCTTTTCTTTCAATAATGCAAATAAATGTTGATCTTTAGGACTTTCTCAGGAGTGAAAATGTCCAATATTCTGCTGTTATCGGTGGAACAGATGATGTACATGTGATGATTCAGTCACAAAATCAAAACCCCGAAGTTCCCTTCTTAATGCAGAGTGGATGTACCTACGGACTGCAGAGCTTCTAGAAGGCAGCTCACCTCCACCTTCTCCAGGGCAATTAGGGATGGGTAACAAACACTGGTATAGCCACATTCCACAAACAAATTTTAAAATTCCAACAAACCTTTCTCTTTCTCTACCTGTGACTGTAATACTTATTTCCTTCTCTATGTTTTGTCTGTGCAGTGCGCAAGAAACAACCCTTCTCACTGTACGTTAGTACATGTGACAATAATAAATCAAATCAAAAACTGCTCAACCTCCTCCTTTCTCAGAATCCCCGCAGTGCAGAAAGATGCCATTTGAGCCTGCACCGACAACAATCTTATCCCCGAAACCCCAGCTATTTACCCCACTAATCCCTCTGATACTAAAGGGCAATTTACCATGTCTAAATCAACCTAACCCGCACATCCATGAAGTGTAGCAGGAGCACTCAGAGGAAACCCACGCAGACATGAGGAGAATATGCAAACTCCACACAGATGGTGATCCGAGGCTGGAATTGAACCCAGGTCCCTGGTGCTGTGAGACAGCAGTATTAACCACTGTGTCACCGTGAGATTACAAATATAAGATTTTCTCTAGTTTGAGAAGCTGCTAGACTTCCAACCTTCCCCGCTGCATTTTCCTGCCGACAGTG
This sequence comes from Sphyrna mokarran, assembly GCA_024679065.1. Taxonomy (NCBI): domain Eukaryota; kingdom Metazoa; phylum Chordata; class Chondrichthyes; order Carcharhiniformes; family Carcharhinidae; genus Sphyrna; species Sphyrna mokarran. The sequence goes on from JAGIQG010000028.1 coordinate 4,270,516, forward strand.
CAGTTTAAAATGGAATGTGAAAATTCCAATTATTTGCACTAAAAGGCTTTGCTGCATCTAAATCAAGATGGGGCAATTTATATTTTTAAAATGATAAATAAAGACCATTAAAACACTATCTGTATAAAAATGAAGGATTTGAGCAAACCTTCAGAGCATGTTTATTCCATTTGCATATTGCGTTAATCAAATGTTATTTAATTTTTCATACAGTTTGTGTAGGTCACCTGAAAAGTGCTTCAGCCTCTTTAGAATTCAATTGTCTCATTCAAAAAATAATGAAGCCCCACTATCATTATCCTTTTATTAATAACCAGCAGTCAAATTAGTGATGCTCCACTGAGATACAGAGAGGGACTTTTTAATCACTTCAGTGGTGAAATACAATTCAGTACGTTTCTGAAATGTATTACAGGGAAAAGCAAAGCCAGTATTGTTTAAGTTTATGCCCCAGTTTATTCAAATCATAACAAGGGTGTATGTCACGCTGAATGGTAAACTAAGAATGTCAATTGACAGCGCAAATAATTACAGCCGTTTTCTGGAACTTTCCACATCAGGTTCAAACAGGCTGTCCCACACTCACTGGGGTAGAAATGAATCTCGGTCTATTTCCGAGCCCTCAATCACGGTGAGGATTGGGTCTGAGGTCACCTCAACGTTGGGCTGTGATCTAAATATTCCAGCACCTCGCACATTCCACAGTGTTCGTTCTTCAGGACTGAATTCTGGACTCTCTCACAGACAATAGCCCTCAGTTCGGTCACAGGTGGGAGATTGTGTCATATGAGGGACACGGTGGCACAATGATTGGCACTGCTACCTCACGGTGCCAGGGACCCGGGTTCAATTCCGGCCTTGGGTGCCTGTCTGTGCAGAGTTTGCATGTTCTTCCCGGGTCTACATGGGTTTCCTCCAGGTGTTCTGGTTTCCTCCCAGAATCTAAAGATGTGCAGATTAGATGGATTGGCCATGCTAAATTGCCTCTTAGTGTCTGCCTGCCATCCTTACCTGGTGTGGATTACATGTGATTCCAGACTCACAGCAATGTCATTGAATCTTATCTCTTTCAATGACATGCAGGGCAATAAATGTTGGTCTTGCGAGTGATGCCAGCATCCAAAGAATTCGTACAGTGCAGATGGAGGCCATTTGGCCCATTGAGTCAGCAATGACCTTCCAAAAGAGCACTCGACCAAAGTCCACTCCCCCGCCCTATCCCAGTAACCCTGCGCATTGACCATGGCCAATCCATTTAATTTGCTCATCTTTGGACACCAAGAGGCAATTTAGCATGGCCAATTCACATAACCTGAACATCTCATTAAAAAAAGTGGAAAATACAAGCATTGTTCTAAAATCCAAATTCTTTAGCAGAAACTAAAAGAATAGGAAACTTTTGTGAATATCTTACAACTATTATTACCACTTAGATTGCTTTAACTTGTTCTGATAACCTTAACATCTCTGATCTCATTATGACATGTGAACAGTTCAATCACAGATCTGACTAGATAGAGTTGCGAAGGAAAGAGACTGGGAATGATTATACATGTTTGTTTAGACCTTTCAAATAACCATTACCCACATATGTGAAAGTTTGAATGGGTTTTGTTTATACGGAAGTGAATAGTGAAGCGATATCTGATGAATCATGCTCTGGTTTGCACAATTACATTACAGGCGACAAACCTACAACTGAGCATTGCCCAAAGAGGCCAATAATGACATTAACGAGTGTAACAGATCAGTCGATTGATGCCAATATTCACTCTCAGTAATCAACCATTGCAGCTTAATATGCAGAGAGATCCCAAAAACATGAGAAACTTGCGACTTGGCTGAATGCTTCATCCAGTCCAAACACTCAGTGAAAAATTCTAGAGCACAAAAGCATATTGCCAGTGGGACATAAATCCGAGCGTCCACGTTACTCACTGGGCAGCGCGTACCTTCGGCTATGAAAGTTCCATTGATTACCAACAAAACTGTGCACAAAAGATGTACAAGTTGCCATTGTCTAAATGAAGCAAGACTTGGATGACTTAATAAAATAGAGAATGTATGGCTCCTGCTCTATCCAAGACTTCAAGAAACTACAAAGTGTCATGAATGAAGTCCAGTCCTTCACGCAAACCAGCCTCCCATCCACTGACTCCATCTACATTTCCCACTGCCTCGGAAAAACAGCCAGCGTAATTAAGGACCCCACACACCCCGGACATTCTTTCTTCCACTTTCTTCCATTGGGAAAAAGATACAAAGGTCTGAGGTCACATACTAGAACAGCTTCTTCCTTGATGCTATCAGACTTTTGCATGGGCCTGTTTTGCACTAACTTGATCTTTCTCTACACCCTAGCTATGACTTCAATTCTAAATTCTGCACCATCTTCTTTCCTTCTCTATGAATGGTATGCTTTGTCTATACAGTGCACAAGAAACAATACTTTTCACTGTATGCTAATACATTTGACATTAATAAATTAAGCCAAATAAAAATGTAAAAAGCTACAATGAGAAATAGGGGGTAGAATTTATTATTAGTGTCAGTCCGTTGAATATAAATGTGTTAATGTCTTGTTTAAAAAGTCATTGAATTACATTGAACGCTTTTCTGCTAATATCCTGAACACTAATTTTCTACCTTTAAATGGTGCCAAAACAAAATGAAGCATTCCAACATTTGATCATTAATGAAATATAACTGAGAAACAAGGAATAGAAACCATCATTCCAGTGAGTGAGTAACACTGTCCAAACTTGCAATGGGAATCTGACATCTGCTAAACAAGGGGTCTCAGAACATTATACTCTACAATGGGATTTGATATGATTTATTATTGTCACATGTATTAGTATATAATGAAAAGTATTGTTTCTTGCTTGCCATACAGACAAAGCATACCATACATAGAGAAGGAAAGGAGCGGGTGCAGAATGTAGTGTTGCAGTCATAGCTAGGGTATAGAGAAAGGTCAACTTAATGCAAGGTAGGTCTGATGGCAGCAGGGAAGAAGCTGTTCTTGAGTTGGTTGGTACGTGACCTCAGACTTTTGTATCTGTTTTCTGATAGAAGAAGATGGAAGGGGGTGTGCCGAGAGTGCTTGGGGGTCCTAGATTATGCTGGCTGCTTTTCCGAGCTCCGTGGCTTGAACCTTATCAGGATTCCCTTTTGTTAATGTGATTTGAATGCTAGGTAACTATAACACAAGATGACAATGCTAAATAATACAGCAGTCTCTCATTTACCCATAATGGATTCTTTATACCTTTACAGTTTACACTCATGTCATTTACAGTTACTATAGCTTATTTGTGGTACAAAGTTGCACTGTACCAACATCAATAATTTGAACACATGATGAGAACCTTGGTTTCTGTTCCAATCTTCACTCCGCAGGAAAGGTATTGGCTGGCCCATAAACAAAAGATTTTGCTAAGCATGTAACTTTTTAAATTATGCAGTGATGTTCATTGCTGCCTCAGATTGCAGCAGGGCGTCGCAGAGACAGGACCGTTACTTCCCCCTGGATTTTGCAGTGGTATGAATAGTGAAATTATCAGTGTTTGGTGTTGTTATAGCATTGAAACTGACAACAACTTCGGAAGTCTGCACACACGCAGTTAAGTGTGGAAACTTGGTGATTACATGTTTCTCCAGAGGGGGCCCTGTTGAAGATCCCCAGAGTACAACCAATAGGAAATCAATTGCACTCAATAAAAACTCCTAAAATCTCCGGAAACCTTCACGCCTTGAGCAATGAGATGTTCTAAATAGTGTATTAACTTTATAATTACTGAGAAACACTCTCATTTCTGTTTTGTTCATTTGTGGGACATGGGCATCATTGGCAGGCCAGCGTTTTTTGCCCATTCTTAGTTGCCCTTGTAATGGGTGGCTTGCCAGGCCATTTCAGAGGGTAGTTGATGGAGACTCAAACATATTGCTGTGGGTCTGGTCTCACATATAGGCCAGGCCAGTTAAGATTTCCTTCCCTAAAGACCATTAGTGAGTCAGATAGGCTTTTCCAACAATCAAAAATGGTTTCATGGTCACCAGCAGATCCTTAATTCCAAATATTTTTCATGGAATTCAATTTCCACCACCTGCTGTGATGGGATTTGAAACCAGGTCCCCAGAACATTAGCTGAGTCTCTGGATTAATAGTCTAACAATAGTACCACAAGCCCACTGCCTCTCTTCTCTGGCCCTGAATAGCTAATTTTACATCTGTGAGATACAAATTTCTTTACAAGAAATTTATTTATCTTTCTTTTAATTTCTATCTTAATTCAATCGCAATAGTTTATTTTGCAACATTAAAATCAAAGTGAGGGATATGAAATGTGACAGAACTGTGTACAGTTCTGGTCATCTTATTATAGAAAGGATAGTATTAAATTAGAAAGAGTGCAGAAGAGATTTACTAGGATGCTAGGGATTGATAGTTTGAGTTATAAGACAAGACTGGATAGACATGGGACATTTTTCTCTGGGACATAGAAGTCTAAGGGCTGACCTTGTAGAGGTCGATAAAATAATGAGGGGCATAAGTCTGCTAGATAGTCAATATCTTTTCCCAAAGGTAGGGAATCTAAAATTAGAGGGCATAGGTTTAAGGTGAGAGGGGAAGAGATGCAAAAGAGTCCAGAGGGGCAACTTTATCACACAGAGAGTGGTGAGTCAATGGAACAAGCTGCCAGAGGTAGTAGTAGAGGTGGGTACAATTTTATCTTCTAAAAAGTGTTTAAACAGTTACATGGGTAAGATGAATATAGAGTGATATGGGCCAAATGCTGGTAGCTGGGACTAGCTTAGGGTTTAAAAAAAGGGGCAGCATGGAAAAGTTAGGCTGAAGGGCCTGTTTCTCTCATGTATGACTCTATGAAATGCTTTTGAATTCCTGATTTGCTGCCTGTGGGAATACATCCTTGTGATTGGTTGCCCGTTTGCTTGTTGTTGTCACTGCTGCTGAATGTCCAGATGTCCCATTGGACTCAGCACCGGACTGAAAGTGCCATTGAGAAAGTAGGAACCCGCAGCACTGAGAGTGTGAGGTCTATACGGGCAACTCTGTTTGAGGTCAACCGCTACTGACCACAGAACTTGGGCCAATAAATTCAACATGTTAAAGCTGGAAGATCAAAGAAAAGTGTTGTGCCAAAGACTGTAAAATAATTGTAATAAAATCCAGCTTATGTTACATGAACTGTGAAATTGTGGAAACAGTACTTGCCAGTGTAGCTTTTGTTGAGTATCACTATTAAGTATTTAAATGGATGGATGCCTTCACAAATGACTATTGTTCAACTATTCATTAGACTTTCTTGATCTGTAAATTGTCACATTGCAGAGAATCGAATGACAGGAGCTTCAAGCTTCTGTTACGTACATAAAAACATTTCAAGTGGCATATTGCACTACTGCTGGTTTTGTTTCTTACAATGGGACTCTTCTTAATGTCTACATGACACTAAGATGGTAACTCTGAGAGAAGAGACTCCATGACAACTCCACATCAACGTTGCACAATCAGGTGGACACTAAAGTCACGAGAGAACTTACTTATGTTCCGTAAGTACACATCTGTCACGGGTTGAGGGGAAATATTGAATCTAATACTGCCAGAAATCAATCATGTTCAGCCCTTGCATGTAAAGGTCACGCTAACATTAACCTGTTCTGTCGCTGCCTCGTTTGAGATGCCAGAAGCAACTTAGCTGCCATTATCAAGATGCCTTTGTCATACTTTGTGTCTCAGGTGAGCAATGCTCTTGTTGACTGAGCCAGTCCTGATTCACAGATCAGCAGAGCAGTAACAAAAGATCAAATAAGTTTTGCATTAAACAGCTGGATGTGCGAACGCCAGAATTCCACCAGTATTTACACAAATTTACGCAGAATAGAGAAAACAGGAAATATTTGAGGTTTTGATGCCATTTGTGATTTTTATTTTCTAATTCCATTTAATTCCATGTATCCTGCTTCATCTCTGATGCCTGACAAGTGCAGAAATTAAGACATTTTGGACTGTATTTTTGGATCTAATGGGCAGGTGCGGAGGTGGCTATTGTGGAATGTCACGCCGCTGGTTGAAGATTCCCCAACTGGAATCTTATCGCCATTTACACCGGCGTGATTTTGCCATCCCACTGCAGCGAATGCAGATTTGCCTGCCTGCCAAATTTTCCGACCTCACTGCAACGGGTGCAAGATGTGAACGGTAGGTAAAATCCGACTCCAGCCTGCCCGAGGCTGGTGGGGTTAAGGTGGACAAGGCAGGGAATTTTCCGATTAGGTTCCCAGGTCAACTCCGGAAGGAAGTTTCCAGAATCAGGTCTTGGCCCCAATACACCTGGGATTACTTTTGGAATAGTGAGACCGGCAACATTAATAATTTTAACAAATATTATAAGTGGCACCTATTATCAATGACTTTAAAGATGCCTCATTAGCGTTCAAGCGGGGGAAATGGAAAGCGAGGAACTTAGAACAATCATCATCATGTGATAAGGCAGCACAGTGGTTAGCACTATTGCCTCATAGCACCACGGACCTGGGTTCGATTCCCGGCTTGGATCACTGTCTGTGTGGAATTTGCATGTTCTCCTTCGTCTGCGTGGGTTTTCTGCGGATGCTCCGGTTTCCTCCCTGGAAGATGTGCTGGTTAGGTACATTGGCCATGCTAAATTCTTCCTGAGTGTACCTGAATAGGTGCTGGAGTGTGACGACCAGTGGATTTTCACAGTAGCTTCAATACAGTGTTAATGTTAGCTGACTTGTGATCAATAAATAAGCTATTACATTATAAGGGAATTTGAGTCCTTTTGTTGAATTTTGCAGTCAAATGCTCTTGAGACTCAGAATAGTTTGAAGACAAAAGAGCTTCCTCAAGCACCAGAGAGACTCTGGTCCAGCCCCCAACAACGGCAGGTTTTCACCTTCAGATAAACAAGATCTTATCCTCAGCTGACCAACAGAATTTTCAAAGCACCAGGGAGACAGGGAAAACAATTCTTTTTAGTGTGCTGTCCCTTCTAAAACGCCAACTCCCAGAACTGAAACTGAAAATGAATTGCTGTCACCCGACCTTCCCACAGTTTCTTCTCCTCCCAACAATGACATCACCTGAGGCTGTGAGCATAAATTAAAGAAACACTCTTAAAGGGACACTGACATCACAGAAGAAAGAGAGCAGATCTAACTGAGGTGTATAAATGATAAGGGGAATTGACAAAGTAGATGTCAAGCTATCTCTTGTGGGGCAAGCTAGTACAAGAGGTCATAGTTCTAGGATAAGAGGATATCAAATCTAAAATGGAGAAGAGGAGGAATGACCTCTCTCAAAAGGGAGGTGAATCTGTGGAATTCCCTACGCCAGAGTGTGGTGGACGCCGGGACATTGATTAAATTTAAGGAGGAGATAGACAGATTTTTAATTAGTAATGTGTTGAAGGGTTATGGAAAACAGGCATGATTATATTGAATGGCAGAGCAGGCTTGAAAAACTGAATTGCCCATTCCTGTTCCCAGTTCTTATGTCCCGATGTTCAGGAAATTCCCCCCTATCCATTGGTCCCTCCTGTATGAAGCTATCATACCAATATCCAGAGTTACATATTAAATGTTATGCAGTAAATTGACACTAAAAGCTGCATTGTAATGTATTTACCCTGAAGATCCAATGCAGAAGCTGCCATCTCTTAAACAGGGCTGAGAAACCAGGGATTTAACATAAAGCAGCATAAAAGACTATTGAAAAGTCTGCCCCATTTTCCTGCATTGTGTGAATGATCAGTATGCATTCCATGACAGCTAACTGACTTTGTTTCAATTCTGTAAAATAGTATTCAGTTAGGATTGTGTATGACAAGGTGGGGTACAGCAATGTCAATGTAAGTTATATGAAAAGTCCAACTTCTCTTGATAGAAAGTGGAATTGATCTGTGATGGGGGCTGAAAATCAGCATTAAAACACGCAGCGACCATTTTGATCCCAAATTTGTTTTACAATTTTCCACTGTTTTTAGTAATGGACAGTTTCACTATAATTATTAGAATTAATCAGGGCTGCTTCCAGCAAAAATAGTGGCATAGCAGCATCGCTGTCTCACCGTGTCAGGGACCCGGGTTCTATTCCCAGCTTGGGTCACTGTCTGTGTGGAGTCTGCATGTTCTCCCTGTGTCTGTGTGGGTTTCCTCCAGCCACTCTGGTTTCCTTCCACAGTCTGAAAGACATGCTGGTTAGGTGCATTGGCTAAATTCTCTCTCAGTGTACCTGAACAGAGTGTGGCAACAAGGGAATTTTCACAGTAACTTTGCTGCAGTGTTAATGTAAGCCTACTTGTGATGCTAATAAATAATAAAAGGTTTGGACCAATTTTAATCCACGTAGAGAATGTAAGCAAAAAATTATGACATTTATGAATGAATGACAAAAGAGGAAGAAATAATGGAAGTTGCGAACCAAAAGTATTAACTTAGACAGGCAGTGGAATAAGAAACCCAAACAGGTCTCTAGAAAGAACTAAACCAATTCTCTTCAACAAGTGGGATTCAGGGCAAATAGCAATGCTTCAAGGATTGTCATGGAAATGGGCTTTGAAGGTCAATATCCTACCTGAAGCTGTACCAAATTACAGTTAACAAATGACTCCACAACCAGTACTGGTCCAAAGATACAAAGTGAATTACAATAAAGAATACTTGCGTGAAAAGCTTGTAGTTTGTTCATATAAACATAGTTTACTGCATTTTCAGCCGTGGAAGATTTGAAAGCCTCGTATAATTTATCAATCTATCCATTTTAACACATGGGCAGCATCTTTCCCATGGCACAAAGTAAACACACGTGTGATCTGTGCGATGCATCTTAAGATGAGAGGGACACGTTGATGGTTTCATTGCATTTGACGATTTGCCGTATTGTATTTTTTTTGCCTGTAAACGCAGAAACATACAGCTTTACAATTTCAGAAGAATTTTCCAGTCTCTATAGTCAGACCTGTATATAATATCGCACATTTAAATCAGTCCCTGGCTTTATACTGCCAACATTCAGAGTCAAATTCTTTCAATAACAGTTCACTGATAATAAGGCATGTCAAATGTTAACAATTAGATCTTAATCAAAGCCAGCTCACAAGTCAGCTCTTTCATCCTAGTACTTCATAGTCATGCAAACAATAAGGCACAAAACACTCCTCCACAGACACAAATGTGCAAGCCTGTCAGTTGAAAAAGAGAAATTATTCTCTAGACTGTTAACACGACACTCCCTCTTGATTCTGTTAAAGCAGCAGCTCTCCCCTATTAGGGTTACAGCTGACATCCAAAGTGAAAAGCACCAAAGACTGATTCATCGTCCCAGGACCTGGGTCTTCTTACAATTCATTCATCCATGGGACGTGACTCACTGAGCCATGTCAGAGAGGTCAGTGAAGTGTCAACCACATTTGTTACGGGTCCGGAGTCACATGTAGGCCAGAGCGGGTAAGGAAGGCAGATTTCCTTCCCTAAAGGACATTGGTGAACCAGATGAACAATCCATTATAGCTTTGGAGTCACCCCTACTGAGGTTAGCTTTACTCACAGGTTTTATTGACTGAATCTAAATTGCGCTATGTGCCTCGTCTATGTCTCATCCACTTACATCACTATTCACACAGGTTTCTAAAGGAAGGGCAAGAACTGCTTTCAGAAACTTTAGATTGGAAAATTGCAAATATCACAGCACTAATTAAGAAAGGAGAAAGAGAGAAAGCTGGAAATTATAGACTTTTTTAGTTTAACATCGATTGTGGAGGAATTATTGGAATTTATATTTCAGGACAGAGTTACTGGGCACTGATTTTTTTTTGAGTCAGTAACTATAGTAGCGGACAGGGAAATGTCTGTACTTAATAATGACTTCCAGAGAGTATTCAATAAAGGGCCACCCATAAGACTGTCAGCTAAAATTAAAGCTCACGGAACTGAAATCAAATTATTGATTAGGTTAGCAGATTGGCCAAATGGTAAAAGAAATGACAGCGGGATAAAGGGCGCGCACTCAAACAATTCCTGTACTAGTAAATGACCTGAACTAGTCACTATGTTTATTAATGACTTAGATAACACAATAAAGAGTCATGTACCAAGCTTGCTGAAAACACAAAGGTTAATAACACAAAACGTGGTGTGAATGGACACATATGTTGGAATTTTATCACCTCGCCCACCTGAGGCTTGTAAGATCCTGCCCGAGTCCAATGGAGAACACCACTCTGCACCCCTCGCCTACCCCAATTCTGGGGCAGACGTGCCGGTAAAATGCCAGTTGTAAAGTTACAAAGAGATTTAAAGTGTGTTTGAAAAGCTATAAAAACGTAGGCTGGGTTTTCCCAGCACTGTCACCAGTTTAGGTTGGAGGTGGTGGTGGTGGTGGTGGTGGTTTGGTGGGAGGGGCGTGGGTAAGAGGGATTCTGCCGAAGGAAAGGTCTGGAAAATCCCACCCATGGAATATAGGAACAGGAGTTGGCCATTTGCACCCTCGAGCTTGCTCTGCCATTCGATATGATCATGGCTGATGCTGTACCTCAATGCCATACTCTGGCTCTCTCCCCATGACTCTTGACACTTTTTGAGTTTAGAAATCTTCCTATTTCCTTCTTAAATATATTCAGTGACTTGGCCATTATAGCCTTGTGAAATAGAGAATTCCACAAGATCACCACCCTCTGAATGGAAAAATTTCTTTCTCTCTCTGACCTAAACCCTTCTCTTGGGACCCGACTTGGTCTTGTCCTCCTACCTGCACCAGCTAGAGAAAACATCAGTTCTGCATCCAATCTCTCCACCCTGACAGAATTGCATATGTCAATGAGATCCCCCCTCATTCTTTTAAACTCCTGTGAATACAGGCTCAGTTGACCTAATTTCTCCTCATACAGCAATCCTGTCATCCCAGGAATCAGTCTGTGACCATTCCCTCAGTAGCAAATAAGTGAGGTGAATCATTTTGGACCAAAAATGGATTGATCAGAATATTGTTAAATGATGACTAACTAGGAGCAGTGGAAGTCTAAAGAGATTTAGGAATCTATGAATACAGATTACTAAAATGTAGTGGTCAGCTACAAAGAAAATCGAAAAGGCTAATACGTTAGACAGCAAAATATAAAGGGAAGAGAGTTTAGCTTCAGCAATTCAAAGCCATGGTCACATCAAAACAAAGCAGCAAATACCAGCTCAATAAATAAATTAAACCTGAGATAGGTAGATTTTTCTAGACATGGATGTGAAATGATTGGGAGCCAAGGATCAAGTTAGGATCTGGATCAGCCATAGCCTCACTGAGTGGGATCACAAGCTTGAACGATTGAATGGTTTTCATAGAGTCTACAGTACAGAAGGAGGCCACTTGGCCCATCGAGCCTGCACCATCAACAATCCCATCCAACTCCCATCCTCATGACCCCACATATTTACAACCTGATAAAGAAAAATTTTATCGCCCGATACTAAGGAGGAATTTATCACGACCAATCTATCTAACCTGAACATCTTTGGAATATCGGAGGAAACTGGAGCACCCGGAGAAAACTCACGCAGACATGGGAAGAATATGCAAACTCCACACAGTTACCTGAGACCAGAATTGAACCCGGGTTCCTAACGCTGTGAAGCAGCAGAGCTAATCACTGTGCCACTTTGCTGTCTATGTCTTTTCCCTGACCTTGTCTATGTATACAAAAGCAAAATGTCTGTCCGTTGACAAACCTTTGGGCCAATCTCAAGCAAATTTGATGGGATGATCCTTGGATCAAAGGGTTATGTCATAGGGGATTTGACTTCTGACCACTGGGGTTCTTTGGCTTCCAAGCAGGAAATCCCGCAGTCCTGCGTACACAACCTCCCTGCTGACAATGTAACTCAGGCAAATTTCACTCAACCTTAGCCACACTTTCCAAGAAATAACATGGCAAATTTACATCAAAGATCCCTGACTTCCCTTCACATATCATTTGTATTTTCTTTTCTCATCTCTCGACTGGAATCCTCCCACTTTGCCCATGACTGAGATTCTCCAGTCCCGCTGCTGTGAATGGAGTACCAAATTCTCCGTTTTCCTGCCAGTAATGGCGGGATGCATGAGATTGGAGAATTCCAGATCTTATTTGTTCAATGCAAGTTATGATCTGCAGTACAAGGAATTTTTTCACCCAGAGAGTGGTGAATCTGTGGAACTCTTTGCCGCAGAAGGCTGTGGAGACCAGGTCATTGAGTGTCTTGAAGACAGAGATAGATAGGTTCTTGATCAATAAGAGGTTCAAGGGTTATGTGAAGAAGGCAGGAGAATGGGGATGAGAATCATAGCAGCCATGAGTGAATGGTGGAGCAGACTCAATGGGCTGAATGGCTTAATTCTGCTCCTTTATCTTATGATCTATACAGATTACTACTTGGTAAAACTGCAGGTGGAAGACAGGGTCAGAAAGATAAAGAGCAAAAACAAAGTTGACAGAGAACATCTGAATGCAAGAAGAAATTGAGAATTTTTAAGGAATCTTTCACCTGTGAATGCCATCTTAATTTTGGGTCAGGCTCAGAATATGATTTTGCTGCAGATTTGAAATTTGTTAATATTGTGGTTCAAAAAGATGGGGAAAGAAAGAGCCACCTACAGCGTGCCACACAAATGGTAAGGTCCATTTGTCACCCTTATGTAAGAAATTAATATGGACCTGGATAAACAAAAGCTCGGCTAATCCAAAACAAAATTGGGAACAGGTTGTGTTTGCAGAGGCTAGGATGAGGACCTAAGTTGAAATTATCAGAATTTTGCATAATGTAGGCTGCTTGGAAATCTTTCCACTCATAAATCTCACTCAGTAAAACATTAGTCCCAAGTGGTCGATTAGAGAGAAGCCCCAAGGCATGTGAAGACATGTACAAAGATGGAGTGTTTTATGTAGTAAAATATTTTAATTTAGAAGATTAGAATGGGATAGTAATAAATCAATTTATTAATTGTAAGCAATCTCTGAAAGAAAATGGTATGGCTTGAGAGTGATTTTTTTTTGAACCTTGCACTAATTGAAGATGAGTTAAAGATCACAGACACCAGGAGGTACAACGGCTCACGATTTAACATTGTGCGACCAAACTGACTGCAGTTGTGAGTGTGATGGTCTCATTAAAATCCAATGCCTAGCTCACATTATGGCATCATAGACTCCCTACAGTACAGAAGGAGGCCATTCGGTCCATCAAGTCTGTGCCGACCACAATCTCACCCGGGCTCTATACCTCCATAACCTCACACATTTACATTGCCAATCCCCATGACACTAAGGATTTGAATTGATTTGATTTATTATTGTCACATGAATTAACATACAGTGAAAAGTATTGTTTCTTGCACGCTATATAGACAAAGCATACTGTACACTGAGAAGGAAATGAGAGATTGCAGATTGTAGCGTTATAGTCATAGCTAGGGTGAAGAAAAAGATCAACTCAATGCAAGGTAAATCCATTCAAAAGTCTAGCAGAGAAGAAGCTATTCTTGAGTCGGTCCATACATGACCTCAGTCTTTTGCATCTTTTTCCTGACAAAAGAAGGTGAAAGAGAGAATGTTTGGGGTGCTTGGGGTCCTTAATTATGCTGGTTGCTTTTTCAAAGCATTGGGAAGTGTAGATGGAATCAATGGATGGGAGGCTGGCTTGCTCAATGGATTGGGCTACATTCACGACTTTTTGTAGTTCCTTGCGATCTTGGGCAGGGCAGGAGCCATACCAAACTGTGATACAACCAGAAAGAATCTTTCCATGGATCAACTTAGCATGGCCAATCAACCTAACCCGCACATATTTGGACTGTGGGAAAACCTGAAAAAATTCCACACAGACACGGGGAGGAAAAGTGCAAACTCCACACAGGCAGTGACCGGAAGATGGAATTGAACTTGGGACCCTGGCACTGTGAGGCAGCAATGCTAACCACTGAACCACCGCGCCACCCATAATACAGCTCCAGATTGAAGGGGCAGTAATCAGTGCAGTAAATCACCGGAGATTGAGGTGGGAGGCTGTAGCTTGGAGTCTGATCGAGGAGATCCCCTAGCAGCACTCCTGAACCTCTATTACCCACAAGATTAACTCTGCACACACACCTCCCCTGGGCCGCTTCAGTTTTTTTGCTGGATTAGTCCCGACCTTAAAATAGCAACTGGGGTCCGAGTTACATCGTAAAAAACAGAAAGAAAGATAGGCAAACGCACCTGTTTTTTGTACAGTGCTTTTCATGACCTCGGAACATTCCGGAATGTTTAACAGATAGTTAATTACAGTAAGCGTAGGTATTGTAGTGATGTGGGAGGTGCAGTCAGATAGCACACGCCAAGTACTGGGAAAGATCAGAGGAGGCTGAGAATCCGACTTTGTGGGGCCCACTGCCACTTTTCATATGTCAGCACATTAAAATATCAGCTGTAGCTCAGTGCATATTGCCTCATATCAGCTAGTCTAGCTCCACAATAATTACTGATAAGCTGATTCAAACAATGATTGATTTATTTGATATAACTAAACTATGTCCAGCTATCCACGACTAGGCGTTACACTGCTGAAGCCATGTATATTCTCCACTTCCTCTCATATCTTATCATTATGACTCACACACATTAACCCTAATACTACCTCTCCTCCACCCCCCCAACAAGTCTTTTGCAGAAATCCTAACGTTCCCCTCTCCCCCCAGCCTAATAGTGTTCTTGTCAGCCTCAGGGGATCAATCATAGAATCCTACAGTGCAGAAAGAGGCCATTTGGCCCATCAAATCTGCACCAACCACAATCCCACCAAGGCCCTATCCCCATATCCTCACATATTTTACCCACTAATGCCTCTAACCTATGCATCCTGGGACACTAAAGGCAATTTAGAATGGCCAATCTTTGGATTGTGGGAGGCAACTGGAGCACCCAGAGGAAACCCTCACAGATATAGGAAGAATGTGCAAACTCCACACAGACAGTGACCCGAGCCGGGAATTGAACCCAGGACCCTGGAGCTGTGAAGCAGCAGTGCTAACCACTGTGGTACCGTGCCACTCGCTCTCTTCAAAGTCCTTTGAACTGACTGTAAACGTTTCTTTAGTTATGCAGAGACAAAAAGATTGAGAAAAATGAATGCAGGCCCCTTACAGTCAGAATCCGGAGAATTCATAATGGGAAATAAAGAAATGGCCAAGGAACTGCACTCATACTTTGCTTCAGTCTTCACAAAGGACAACAAATAGTTTATCAGAAGTTCTGAGAAACACAAGTTTTAGGGAGAAGCTGAAGAAAATCAGCATTAGTAGAGAAATGGTTTTGGAGAAGTTGATGGGATTGAAGGTGGATAAATCTCCAGGTCCTGAAAATCTTCATCCCAGGGAATTTAAGGAAGTAATAGATCCATTGGTGGTCATTTTCCAAAATTCTCTGGACTCTGGACTGGTTCCTACAGATTGGAGGTCCAGCTTTAAGGCTGATAAAATTGGATATCTTAAACTAAAGAATTGGGCATATTAAAATCAAACACAGTCAAACCTCAGGCAGGCCAATTGTACAATACACAAACCAGTCTGGCCCTGATTCATCATAATCCAACAAAGGTTGTTGCACCCTACTGATACTTAGCAGGAGATCATTGCACCCCATTGAAATGCACCGGCCTATTGTTAGAAGCCCAGATCGGGCCAGACGCTCTGTCACCGCGGGTTCCTGCTGTTGGCTTAACCTGATAACAGGTTAATGTAAGCAGCAGCATGGAGATGGACACTGGGGGGGTGGCGGACCCTGGTGTCCCGTCAGGCAGACATCAAGAAACCTGCTGAGTATCGGAACCCCCTCCTGGGACCTCACTGGCCGGAAGCCAGAGAAGTTTCTAGAAAGACAAGCAGGCAGGGGATAAAGGAACACACTTTCAGACACCAGAAGCAAAGACTCGATGAAAGAGGTGGCCCTTAACCATTCGGAAGACTGACCAGAGAAGCAAAGAAGAAGCTGCCATCGAGACTCAGCTTCGTAATGATGGACTAGGGCGACTCAGAGGATCAAGCCTGTAGTTTTAACCAAGCATCTTTGTGGGTCTTATACTTAAATCTGAGGAACCCTCTCATTTTATGTGGATAATTTAAGGTGTTATTGTTATTGTTAGTGTTATTGTTAATAAATTTGTTGAACCTTTACTTGTGTTTGTCCTTTCTCCATCTTGCAAATAAGGGCACCGGGGTAAAACCTCGGAGTGAGCAAACTGGTCAAAAGTATCTGAGAATTAACAATCACAACAGAGGCTAGCTAGTGTAAGTCCACTATTCAAAAAGGGAGGTAGAGAGAATGCAGGGAACTATGGAGCAGTGAGGCTAACATCAGTACTGGAGAAATTGAACAAAGAACAAAACAGCTTGGGAAACAGGCCCTTCGGCCCATCGAGCCCACGCCGCCACCCCGATGTTTTCACCTCTACCTACAATCCCTGTCCATGTTTATAGATCTAAATGCTGGAGTCTTTTAACAAGGATTTCATAACTAGGCATTTGGAAGGCAGTGGTACAAAGTCAGCATGGATTTACAAAAGGGAAATCATGCTTGATGAATCTATTGGATTTCTTTGAGGGTGTAACTAGTAGGTTGTCTAAGGAGAACCAGTGACATTTTGTATGGAGCTTGCATGTTCTCCCTGTGTCTGCGTGGGTTTCCTCTAGTTGCTTTGGTTTACTCCCAAACTGCCTGTTAGGTGGATTAGCCTTGTTAAGTGTACAGGGTTATGGGGATAGGGCGGGGGGGGGCCTGGGTTAGATCTTCTTTTGCAGAGTTGTTGCAGATTCAATGGGCTGAATGGCCTCCTATGGTTCTATGACTATTGTGACCACCCATTCAGGGGATGACAGGAGGAAACCTTGGAAGAGAAGAAGTATTTTCTATTTATTGTACTTTACACCATGACAAACATCCCCTTTAAAAAAAACTGAACATTACCTTTGATTTCCCTTGAACTTTCCAACATGGCTGTGCAGGTGAATGTGGAAGCAAATAGAACTGCAGTGTGAAACACTGGGATTTTCAAAAAGATCTTTCTCAGAGTAATTACAGAGTAATCAAAGTTCTTAGAATTCAATTCTCGGCAAAATCTCGCTTTGTATCTCAGCAGCTTTCAGTGAGTAACACTCGGACATCACTTTCCATGTCTGTAACTTAACTTCAATACTTAATGCTGACATTCAAAGTGAGGAAGATTCACATTTCTATTTGAATCTAAAATAATGAAACACTTCAGGAGAATTCCTCATCAGCAATGTCAAGATTCAGGTTGTACCTGCAATGACTCATCGTCTTCCAATGGCTTCTTCGGTTCCATACCTCCCTCTTCTCCTCCTCCACAACATGTCTAATAATGCTAGTTAGATAATTCTTATGTACTTGTTCATTGCTCTCCTGCTACTCACAACTCTTTGTCTTTATTAGTATCAATAATGCTAGGCCCGGTACAATTTAAAATGTTCCCCTTTCAATCTGCCCCCACATAAATATCTTAGTAAGAAGGACACATGCTTTACAACTCCAAAACAGTGAAGAAACTTCGTACAGGCAAATATCAACCTGGTGAGCAAAGACTGAGAGAATGTACGAGAGGCTTTTGGAGATGTGGGGAGCTCGCCATTGTAGAGGTGTTTAGTAAGACCAAGTTGTGATGGTTTCTGGTTGTTTGAGAGAAGCACAGTAAGAAGTTTTACAACACCAGGTTAAAGTCCAATAGGTTTACTAGGTAAAAGCGCTGCCCCTTCATCAGTTGAGTGAGGAGTTGTGTTCACAAACTGGGCATATAAAGACTCAAACTCAACTTACAAAATAATGATTCCAATGTGAGTCTTTACAGATAATCAAGTCTTAAAGGTACAGACAATGTGAGTTGAGAGAGCGTGAAACACAGATTAAAAAGATGTGAATTGTCTCCAGACAGGACAAGGGCCAGAGATACATATGAGCTCATATATGGAAGAGAAGGACAAGTTGAGACACCGTTCTGAGGTAAAAGTGGTGAAGATCAAAAAAGTCGGAGATGATAGGCCTAGCACAAGGCAAGATATAGCATTCAGGATGAGATGGAGTTTGATTAAGTGGAACTCAGGAGTTCAGCAAGGAGAGGACGGATGAAAGTGGGCTTGGATGTGAGAAAGGTGTAAGTGAGAGTTTTGAGAAAATGTGAAGGGAAGCAGGAAGTGAATACTATTTCAGAAAGGTGCAGGAATTAAACAGCCATAACGATGCATTAAGTGAGGTTCAAAAGTGGATTTAGGATCCAGATGGATCTGAAGATTGTACAGCATTGAACTCAACCTGAACAAAAATGTGCCACAAAGCTGATTGGCTCATTATTGAGATCAGCTGAAGGACACCCTTGGCCTGTAGGTTCCTTTAGGTGGTATTACACAGCCTGGACTGACCATCGATGCTCCATGCAAACCTGGAGGCAGTCTCTACCAGCCTGGGTGCAAGATCAGCCACAGGACACCTTCATTGTAAAGGGTTCTCTCTCCCCTCCCCCACAATCCCAATGCTTGCTGAATTTATTTCTTACCTGAGGCTTTGAAATGAATTGGGCAGAGGGTGCCTCCATCTTGAACTGGAAAAGTTCTGAGTGGCGCTGCAGTTTTGAAAGCCCATCCACCATCTCAGGTCAAAGACGAACCCTATGCCCCATGTTATTAATTGGCCTTCCAATTGGGAAAATCACAGGTGAGAGTTTCTCCTGGGGGCTGGGTGGGTTTAGTGCCTGGAAACCATCCCAACCTCTGCTCCTTACCCCCAGTGGGAAAATGAAGCTTTTGTAGTCAGTTTCATTGCTGTTATAAAACAGGATTTTTGGAGTATCCAGATCTGGTTCAGGAACGAAATATGAAAAACTGTAACAAATTCAGGTAGAATCAGTGAAAATTAATTTTTATTCAGAACATCGCTGAGCTGCAAGAAAACAAGCAAACGACTGATAACGTGCAGTTAAGGTAAATGACAACCTACAATTATCTACACAATTCAAACACATTACTTCTATAGGCCTCAATCATAACCTTTTCTACCTCTGTGTGAACAATACTGACCTACAAAAGATCATATCCTCGCAGAGACACTCAGTTTAAGATATTGTAAAGGCTCCTGATAATCTATCTTCTCCGAAATGAAATCCATTCTTCCATTTTCAACCCCTTTCCCTCAGTCGAGATTGTTAGCTGCACCCCTCCAATCAGTATTTCTGTCTGAATTTCTACTAGTGATGTTTAAAGAACACATTTGGCATCTTTACAGTGGCTAATACATTGGGGGAAAGATTGAATATGAAGTGGATAATATTAAACTACTTCAACTCATTAAAAGATTGATAGGAACATACGACATAGGAGCACAAGTAGGCTTAAAGATTTGCCATAAATGCAATTCAATCCATTAGTTTTGGGAAGAAGATTTCCTCCATTCTTTGGTCCGATATTTCTACGGTGCAAGAAAATAAATTTGATTTGATTTATTTTATTATTGTCACGTGTATTGGTATATACAGTGAAATGTATGGTTTCTTGCACACTTATACAGATTTCTCATAGAGAAGAAAAAGAGAGAGTGCAGAATGTAGTGCTCCTCAATTCTGCCATTCAATAAGATCGTAGCTTGTTTGTGTTCCAAATTCCAAATTCCCAACTACCCCCATTAACCTCTGATTCCCTTGCCCAGCAGATTTCACTGGGAGTGGCACCATTTTCAGGAATGTGGGGGCCTCAGGGCCTTATTCTGAGCTGATTGACCAAATCAGAAATCAGTAGATTTCAGATGGGAAATGGCGACAATTTTCAGAATCCTAGATATCAGAAAAAATTCAGCTGTGTCATTGAGTTAATCATTTGTGCTCATTTGTCGTGACTAACAAATACCACAGTGGCACAATGGTTAGCATTGCTGCCCCACAGCGCTAGGGACCTGGGTTCAATTCCAGTCTCAAATCACTGTGGAGTTTGCACATTCTGCGCATGTTTCCTCCGGGTGCTCCGATTTCCTCCCACTATTCTAAGATGTGTGGAGTTAGGTTGATTGGCCAGGATAAATTGACTATAGCGTCAGGGGGATTAGCAGGGTAAATGTGTGACGTTACTGGAAAAGGGCCAGGGTGGGATTGTGGTCAGTGCAGGCTCAATGGGCTGAATGACCTCCTCCTGCACTGTAGAAATTCCATGATTCTATGACTAATCACCCTATTGAAATAACATGGCCAAAAGCATTGAAAAATGAACTTATCTAAACTGATATGTCTCCAGACTGTGGTCTCAACACCGGTGCCCCACAAGACTGTGTTCTCAGCCCCTTTCTGTACTCCTTTTACACCTGTGACTGTGTGGCCAAATTCCCCTTCAACTCAATTTTCAAGTTTGCTGATGACACCACCTTAGTGGGTCAGATCTCACACAATGCCGAGACAGAGTACAGGAATGAGGTAGAGAATCTGGTGAACTGGTATGACAACAATAATCTCTCCCTCAATGTCAACAAAATGAAGGAGATTGTTATCAACTTCAAGAGTTGTAGTGGACATGTCCCTGTCTACTTCAATGGGGATATTCTAGTTCCTCCATGCTGTCACTATAATTAAGAAAGCCCACCAATGCCTCTACTTTCTCAGAAGACTAAGGAAATTTGGCATTTCAGCTAGGATTCTCACCAACTTTACAGAGGCATCATAGAAAGCATTCTTTCTGGTTGTATCACAGCTTTGTCTGACTCCTGCTCTGCCCAAGACAGCAAGAAACTACAAGGGATGATAAACAAAGTACAGTCATCATTCAAACCAGCCTCCCACCATTGACACTGTCTACACTTCCAGCTGCCCCAGAAAAGCAGCCAGCATAATCAAGAACCCCAAACACCTCAGACATTCTCTCTTCCACCTTCTTCAGTCGGAGAAAAGATACAGAAGTCTGAGGTCAAGTATCAACTCACTCAAGAACAGCTTTTTCCCTGCCATCGGACTTTTGAATAGACCTACCTCACATTAAATTGATCTTTCTCTATACTCCAGCTACGATTGTAGCACTACATTCTGCACTCCCTCTTTTCCTTCTCTATGAGAAGTCTGTATAGTGTGCAAGAAACCATACTTTTCACTGTATATACCAATACACGTGACAATAATAAAATAAATCAAATTTATTTTCTTGCACCGTAGAAATATCGGACCAAAGGATGGAGGAAATCTTCTTCCCAAAACTAATGGATTGAATTGCATTTATGGCAAATCTTTAAGCTCAGGCTGGCAATTATTGTTGATATAATTGGGCAAACACTTAACACCACATATATCTTTCTGATGCACTTTTAAAGGAAGCTTAAAATGAACCAGTTAATGCACATGTTAAAATAAACAAGCAGTAACTTGTTACATGTATATGTTAAGTATTTGTCTACTATTCACACCAATCATTTTGAGCCCAAAGTTCCACATTTATAGACAATCATATACCAACATCAGCCCATACATACTGACTGACCACAGCTGACTGAGGCAGAAAACATTTATGGGTGGCACAGTAGTTAGTGCTGTTGCCTCACAGCACCAGGGACCTGAGTTGCTTCCCAGCTTGGGTCACTGTCTGTGTGGAGTTGTACATTCTCCCTGTGTCTGCGTGAATTCCCTCTGGGTTCTCCTGTTTCCTCCCAGAGCCCAAAGACGTGCGGGTTAAGTGGATTAGCCATGCTTAATCGCCCCTTTGTGTCAGGGAGATTAGCAGGGTAAATATGTGGGGTTACAGGGATAGGGCTTGGGTGGGATTGTGATTGTGCAGACTGATGGACTGAATGGCCTCCTTCTGCACTGTTGGGATTCTATGATTTCTACGGCAGCGCCTAAAACATGGATTGAAAATCCACATAGGGAACAAACCTGGAACCAGTGATCCTGCGTTTCTACTTGCTGCTATTACCAGAGGCGATTGAACAGTGTGTCACACTGTGGACATTGGGAACTTGTTACAACATTCCATGTATTTTTGATCTATTTTCCCTCGAGTGAATGAAGAAGTGTTGAGTGCATCTGTAACTCACTACCCTGAGCCCTGCCGCATTTTCAGTATTATTTGATTTTACGAGTCAAAGACTTGTATCCAGTTTTTGAATGCCCAGCTGTATCAGCTCTTTGTTGGTTAGTTAGTTTTCTAGTTCAGGGGCAGTACAGTGGTTAGCACTGCTGCCTCACAGCACTAGGGGCCTGGGTTTGATTCCCATCTTGGGTCACTTTCTGTGTGAAGTCTGCATGTTCTCCCCATATCTGCGTGGGTTTCCTCCAGGTGCTCCGGTTTCCTCCTACAGTCTAAAAGACGTGCTGGTGAGGTGCACTGGCCACGTTAAATTCTCCCTCAGTGTACCTGAGTGTGGCGGCTGGGAGAATTTCACAGTAACTTCACTGCAGCGTTAATGTAAGCCTTACTTGTGACTAATAAATAAACTTTATTTATTAGTGTAAACTATAACTTTAGTTTGCTGTGAATCGAAGTGGTTCAGGGAATTGTGGCCTTTATAGCTGGAAATCACCTTAATAGAGGAATTAGCGCAATGGTGGATGTGTGGTCTCACGAATTGACCAAATGTTCTAAAAATTTGGCACAGTGTCAGTTCTGGAACTCTCCTGCTCCACTGGCCAGTTTTCCCTCCTGATCTTCTCACTAAAACTGCCAAAAGAGAATAGTTGTGATTTACGCTGTCACTCTGGCAAGATGGGAACTCTTAGAGCCAGGAACTGGGGTGACTCTGATAACCAAAGTTAATCTACCCTCTCCCCCTCCACCACGGAGCTATCTGTCATCCTTTGCTGCCCTCCGTCCTCCAGCGCCTATCATCACCAGCATCACCCCTCCTGAACATCATGGGCATCTACATCACTCACAGTGCCCTTCCCTCCCCCACTCCCATCATAAATAGAGGAATCCCCATCTGAGGTGTATAGTAGGGTCCATCTCTGCCCTGCCTCTTGGCACTGCCAGCCTGCCAATGCAACCCTGTACTGGGGCAGTGCCAGGGTTTATTGCTAGGATACTGTCTGACAATGTCCCTCTGCCCTGGGGTGGGGGTGGGGGTGAGGAGGCCATAATGATCTGTGTGTCCCCCAGCAAAATCTCCTCAACAGGTCACATTGGCGAGGTATGAAGATCTAGTGATGGGTGGGGTGGGGCTCATTAATGAGATTAAAATTTATTTAAATGAATGCAAATTAGTTTCTCTCATCATGGGCAGGAACCTAATTATGTGGTTGGAGAGGGGTGGTACAAATCAGAGATCGCCAACGTGCTGGTGAATCTCAAGCCGCCGATGGCAATCTCATAGATGGAGTGTGTGGGTTTGAGATCCCACTCATTGGGCAGGATTCTCTGGCCCGCACACCCCAAGACCAAAAATTCCCGGCCAAGCTCAACAGACCTTCGATTGGTCTGCCGAATTTTCTATCTTGCCCGCTACGATTCTCAGGAAATCTACTGCCATTTTCTTCAGAATTCCTCAGCATGTTTACAAGCTGCTTCCTCACTTAAAGAACAAGCAGTTTGTAGCGAGGGTGAGTTCAAAGCAACTTTCTTTACTTTCGCTCTGCCAGGAGAGAATGCACAAAGTGCAGGATCTTGTCGAACGTACCCCTCGCTGGCAAACACATTTATCTGGAGAGAGCTCCCATTGAAGATCAGAATAATTCAATTTCAGAGCAGCTGAAGAACCTTCAGAAAACTAGATCAGACGACAGGAGCCTGGAACGTCAACAGCCATGTTGTATTATTGCTCATCAAGGGGGAGCAAGGTCACCCTCGCATAATAACTGCTTGAGGCAAGTCAAGAAAATAAGCCATTGCAAGTATCTCTCAGTAAATCTCGACCTCTATAGCTTCATTTATAAAAGAGCAAGGTAGCAAGGTTACACTTTCTTCAATGAAGTCACTGTTTGCTCGAGCTCCTCATTGGGACAACGTCACTTTGAATCTTCGATGATGAATATTAATTCCTCTCAATGGAGTGTAATTTATTATCTTCTGGCTTGCCTACTATATGTCAGAGAACACTATATTGGATAAGGAAATAGAAAAGTAAGCATATCCCACCACATTGATCATCAGCTCATTGAACTGTGATTAATTGCAGAACACTGTTGATAAATGATTAAAAGACCAAACTTACTTGTAGAGTTCCTGTCTTATCCGCAGTACATCCCAAAGCACTTCATAACCAATTTGTTAATTTAAAGTTTATTTATTGGTGCCGTCTTACATTCACACTGCAATGAAGTGATTGTGCAAAGCTCCTAGTCATCACACTCCATTGCCTGTTCAGGTACACCGAGGAAGAATTTAGCCAATGCACCTTAATCAGCATGTCTTTCGGACAATAGGAGGAAACTCGAGCACTGGGGGAAACTCGTGCAGACATGGGGAGACTGCTCAAACTCCATACAGACAGTGACCCAACCTGGGAATTGAACCCAAATCCCTGGCACTGAGAAGCTGGGAAGTGAGGGAGAAAAACATACAAACATATGAATTAGGAGCAGGAATGGACCATTCAGTTTCTCATGCCTGTTCCATCATTCATGACCTGATTGTAACCTCAATCTCACATTCCCACCTACCCAGATAATCTTTCACCTCTTGTTAATCAAGAATCTATATAGTTATGCCTTAAAAATAGTCTTAAGACTTCACTTCCACTGCCTTTTGAGAAAAAGAGTTCCAGAGACTCACTATTCTCTGAGAGGAATAAACACTCAAAAGAAAAGTTTATTTAATAGTGTCATAAGTAAGACTTTCATTAACACTGCAATGAAGTTACTGTGAAGATCCCCAAGTCACCACACACTGGTGCCTGTTCCGGTCAATGCACCTCACCTCTGTCTTAGATTAGTGACCCCTTTTTTAAAAACTGACCTCTCATTCAAGATTCTAGACCAGAGGAAGCATCCCCTCCACATCCAACCTGTCAAGATCCCTTAAGACCTTAAAACGTTTTGATCAGATTGCCTCTTATTCTTCTCAGCTTGAATGGATATAAACCTAACCTCTCCAACATTTCCCCATTAGACAACTCACCCATTCGTGGGATTACATTAAAAAACCTTCTCTGAACCATTTCTAATGCATTTACATTTTTCTTTAAATAAGGAGACTAACACACTACTCAATACTCCATATAAAGTCTCACCAATGCTCAGCACAACTGAAGCATAACCTCTCTACTTTTGTCATTAATTCCCCTCACAATAAAGAACAACATTCTATTAGTTTTTCTAATTGTTTGCCATACCTGTATACTAGTCTTTTGTGATTCATACACTAAGACACCCAGATCCCTCTGTGCCTTAGAATTCTGCAATCTCTCACCATTTACACAATAAGCTTCTTCTTTTACTCTGCCAGACAAAATGAACAATTTCAGATTTGCCAACTCCCTAACCTATCATCTATTTCTGTCCTCCCTTCACAATTTGCTTTCCTATCCATCTTTGTGCTGTCAGCAAATTTAGCAACATACTCTCAGTCTCTTCACCAAGTCATTTATATAAATGGTAAAACATTGAGGCCCCAGCACAAGCCTAAGGCACATTCTGACAACCAGAAAAAGATCCATTTATGCCAACTCTGTTTCCTCTATCTGCCAAACTTTGGTCCTTGCCAATCCTTGCCCGTACAGCATAAGCTTTTATTTTCCATGATAACCTTTGATGCAGCACCATGTCAAATGCCTTCTGGAAATCTAAGTACAGTATCTCCACTGGTTCCCCTTTATCCACAGCACATGTGTCTCTATCAAAGAACTTCAATACATTGATTAAACATGTTTTCCCTTTCACAAAACCATGTTGACTCAGCCTGATTAATCTTCTTCTGTAACATCTTTAATAATAGCTTCTAATTTTCCCTATTTCAGATGTTAGGCTCACTAGCCTGTAGTTTCCTGCTTTTGGTCACCCTTCCTTTTTGAATAAAGGAGTTACATTTACTATCTTCCAATCCTGGGAATTTTGGGAAATTAAAACCAATGCATCAACAATCTCATTACCCACTTCTTTCAGGACCTTAAGGTGAATACCATCTGGACTTGGGGATTTGTCAGCCCATAGCCCCAACAATTTGCTCAATGCCCCCTTCCCCAGTGATTGTAATTTTCCTGATTTTCTCCCTCCCTTCCATTTCCTGATTTACAGCTATTTCCAAGATGTTACTTGTGTCTTCTACAGCGAAGACCGATGCAAAATACCTGTTTGATTCATTTGCAAAGGTGGTTAATTTGGACACAGTAAAGTTCCCCAAACAGCAATAAGCGAAGCAACCTGTTTGAGTGATTCTTCTGTATTAGTGAAAACATATTAGGAAAGAACCCTTTGAAATTCTCAGATGGTTACCTCCTCCAAGTTGATGAAGTTACTAAAGTATAACTTTCTTTCATTCATTCGTGGGACATGGGCATTGCTGGCTGGGCCAGCATTTCTTGCCCATCCCTAGCTGCCCTTGTTCAGGGGGCAGTTAAGATTCAACCACATTGCTGTGACTTTGGAGTCACATGTAGGCTGGACCGGGTAAGGATGGCAGATTTCCTTCCCTAAGGGAACCAGATTGGTTTCACGGTCGTCATTAGATTCCTAATTCCTGATTTTTTTTACTGAATTCAAATTCCACCATCTGCCTGGAAGGATTCGAACCCAGGTCCCCAAAATATTAACTGAGTTCCTGGGTTAAATAGTTCAGGAACAATACCGCTGAGCTATCGCCTACATAATAACATAACCTATTAAGCACAAAATACCTCGTTCTTGATAAAGTAAAATTCATTTATTAGTTACATTAATACTGCAATGAAGTTGTAATGAAAATCTCCTAGTCGCCACAGTCCGGCACCTGTTCAGGTACACTGAGGGAGAATTTAGCATGACCAGTGCACCTAACTAGCACATCTTCGGACTGTGGGAGGAAACCAGAGCACCCGGAGGAAACACACACTGACATGGGGAGAACATGCAAACTCCACACATACTGTGACCCAAGCCGGGAATCAAACCTAGTCTTTAGTGCTGTGAGGCAGCAGTGCTAACCACTGTGCCATCCTTGCAACTGACCTCTCTGAGGTTCAGCCAATCTACGTAACCATAGTTATCGAGATGTCAGCTGGAGCAAATAGCAATGAATAAGTGTGCATTTAGTATGGGTTTTGATGCATGAGGGATCACTTTAAAACAAGGCTAAGCTGTTTCAAAACTCTGCAACGTTAATGTTGTACAATCCTGTTAACCACACACCTTTGAGATCATAATTGTTTTTGGATTATAGTTATTGAAAAACATGCAAACATGTAAGCTCAGTTGATAGCTGTCATTTCTCTTACTTCAACAGTGAAAGGATCTGAAAAGGCAATGTGAAATGATGTTTAATTGCGTGTTAACACTCTCAGACAAAGCTTTCTCCATGGCCCAATCTGAGAAAAACCTGGTTCAAAGTTGGAGAGACCAAATTTGATTCTTGCTGATACTGAGTTAACTGATCATAGCTAAGTTTAATTATTATTGTCACAAATAGGCTTACATTAACAATGCAATGAAGTTACTACAAAAATCTTCTAATTGCCACACTCGGGTGCCTGTTTGGGTAGACAGAGAGAATTTAGCATGGTCAATGCATCTAACCAGCACGTCTTTTAGACTGTGGGAGGAAACCGGAGCACAGGAAACCCACACAGACACAGGGAAAATGTGTAAACTCCACACAGACAGTCATCCAAGCTGGGAATTGAACTTGCATCTCTGGTGTTGTGAGGCAGCAGTGCTATCCACTGTGCCACCGCACTGCCTGATTAATGAGACCACGATAGAGACTTTAGAGATGTAAGTGTGATATCAATAGTCTGATGACTCGGAGACTCCGAGAGTTAGTGCAGCAGAACAGCCTGACTCCACATACTATACGATTACAATCACCAAAACCCTCTGACTCCACCCACGGCTGGGATTCTCCAGGGTCACTGCACGAATAGAGTTTCAGCTGAGGCTTTCCTGCCAATGATAAGTATATACAGCAAAAAGTCAGGCCGAACCAAGCGTGTAAGTGAACAGCTCACTCCCAGGGCTTCCAGCTGCTCTATCAGGAAAAAACAAAGAAAATTACAGCACAGGAATGGGTGCTTTGGCCTTCCAAGCCTGCACCAACCATGCTGCCTAAAACCCCTTACCCTTCTGGGCAGCATATCCCTTTATTCCCATCTTATTCATGTATTTGTCCAGATGCCTCTTAAAAGTCAATATTGTATCTGATTCCACTGCCTCCCTCCGTAGCAAATTCCAGGCATCCACCACCCTCTATGGAAAAAACTTGTCTCGTACATTTCCTTTAAACCTTGCATCTTAAACCTATGCCCCTAGTAATTGACTCTTCCACTCCGGGAAAAAGCTTCTGACTATTCACTCTGTCAATGCCCCTCAATCTTGTAGACTTCTATCAGGTCTCTCCTCAACTCCATCATTCCAGTAAGAACAAACCAAGTTTGTCCAACTTCTCCTCATAGCTGATGCCCTCCATACCAGAGCAATATCCTAGTAAATCTTTTCTGCACCCTCCCCAAAGCCTCCACATCCTTTTGATAGTGCGATGACCGGAATTGAACACCATATTTCAAGTACAACCTAACTAAGGTTGTATAAATCTGCAACATGACTTGCCAATTTTTAAACTCAATGCCCTCGTCAATGAAAACAAGCATGCCTCATGCTTTTTTGACAACCTTCTCCACCTGCATTGCCCCTTTCAGTGACCTGTGTACCTGTACACCTAGATCCTTCTGCCTACCAACACTCTTCAGGTTCTGGCATTTACTGTATATTTCCTAACTTTATTTCTCCTGGGGTGGAGAAAAATCAGCTCAATATAAGGTGAGTCTATTCAAAAGTCTGATGGCAGCAGGGAAGAAGCTGTTCTTGAGTCAGTTGGGACATGATGTGAGACTTCTGTATCTTTTTCCTGATGGAAGAAGATGGAAGAGAGAATGTCAGTGGTGCATGGGGTCCTTAATTACATTGGCTGCTTTGCCAAGACAGCTGGCAGTGCAGATAGAGTCAATGGACGGGAGGCTGGTTTGCGTAAGGCCCTAGACTATATTCACAACACTGTACAGTTTTTTGTGATCTTGGGCAGAGCAGGAGCCATGCCAAGCTGTGATACAACCAGAAATAAAGTAATATAGCAACGTTGCATCTAGTCCTATTTCTAAAAGATAATCTTTGAACCGAAGTTATTCCATAAAATTCAGTACAGCTTTTAAAATAAATACATTAATGCAAAATCGAACAGTCGCTCAGATATATAGTGCCCCCAATCAGCAGCAAACTGTACATCCTAAACCCAACCATCATGGCAATCATTGAAGTCTTTGAAAATAATAATTCGAACACTTATTAAGCATGTTAATCTAAGAGAGTATTGTAAAAAAAACTCAATTTAAGTTGAATTCCAGTGTCCTCAGTAACACACTGAAGTAAATTATTTTCAGCTTCCAGAGTGAGAATTGCCAAAAATTTGCTCTTTTGTTTCCATTTATTATTTTTACTCCTGCCTCTGTCACATTGTCCATCACTCCCTATCATCTCCACCCTGGCCTCCCTCAGTAAGGAGAGAAAGATATTTCTCCTCAAAGCTGCTTTCAAAGATTCTCTTGGGTTTACGGTACAGGCACGGACCATTCTGCCCATTTATGTTACGCACAAGGCTTCTTCCATCCTTTGTATAATCCTGTCAGCATTTGCTCCTGTCTCTTTATCCCTTGTACGTTTGCTTAGTTTTTCCTTAATTGCTCTTACTTGCCTCAAATTCCTGTATATGGTAATGAGCTCTGCATTTTTACCACTCTTTGGGTAAAGATATCTACCTTAACTTCCTTTTTGAGTTATTAGTCACCATCTTGTATCACTTGCCTCACAGCACCAGGTCCCTGTGTTCGACTTCGATTGGGGTCTGTTTGTGTGGGGTTTGCACATTCTCCCCATGTCTGTGTGAGGTTTCGCCAAGTGTTCCACTTCCCTCCCAAACTTCAAGAGTGTGTGCGTGTGCACGTGTGTATGCACGTGTGTGTGTGTGCATGCATATGTGCACGTGTGTGTGCGTGCATGTACGTATGCGCGTATGAGAGACACAGAGAATGTGTGTGTACTTGATGTGTATGTGATGCCCCTCAAGCTATAAGCCCCTGGCAACAAACTGGCAACTTGTTCCAGGAATAAGTAGCTATGGAAACAGATGAAAATCTGACCTACTCACCAGGTAAGGAAAGTTGAGAGAGAGAGAGAGAGGGAGATTACAGTTGGGATTATCCGGCTGCACTCAGCCCGAAACTGGAAAATCCCGCCCGAGGTTAATGAACTTTTCTATAATCCGTCCCTCGCCCACTCCGATTCCTGTGGGCGGAATGGGAAAATTCTCTCCCTTTGGGTTTTGGGCGTCCACACGAATATAAACAAACATCTCCCTACACACCCTTATCATCTTAAAAAACAGCCTCAGGGCACTCGCTGAGTTTTCTCCTTCCAGAGGATGGCTGTAATGTGTTTGTAATCTGTTTTTATTCTCCTTTCCCTCCGAATTCAGGGGCGAACGTGGCTTTGCGATGAGCAACTCCAATTTCACACCCTAGCGGAGATATTTACACCGGCCATGAAGATTGTGTAGATTGGGAATGCAGGTCAAACCTAGATCCAACCACACTTCACTCGGCGAATACAAATTGAACGTTTATTCCAATATTATAGCCCAGAACCTGCACTCTGAATGACATGGATCTTTGACAGCTTTGATTCTTGTCAAAGGTGAGCAGGAACTATACCTAATATAGCTGCTTTGTGGAATGGGCCAGAGAAAGATTTACAGCTGATTAACTCAGAGTTGAGCTGCTGCTGCTACTGTCTGCCTTCTAAACTCTGCCCTCTAATCACTTAAATTGATTCTATCCTTGGGCCTTGACACCCTTCTGAATATCATAGTGTCAAGGCTGTATGTAATTATGCAAATCCATGTATTATAAGACCCTGATGTGCAGTTTTTAGAAAGATAAAAAGCGTCTAAAAGCAGTTATAGCGGGAGAGGAAGCAAACGACACTTACCATTGTTATTATGTTACTGGATTAGTGATCTTCAACCCTACACTGCTATCCAGAAGAACATGAGTTCAAATTCCCACCCGCCCCAAGATAGGTTAAGAATTCAGTGAACCAAAATCTAAAAACAAAACCTGAAAACGGTAAAAGTTGTAAACAAAGCCCTGGTTGGTTTATTAATATCCTGAATGTGGCTCCAGTTCCATATCGACATACTTGGCTCTGAAGTGATGTAGAAGTAGGTGTGGAAATAGGCCATTTGGCCCATCAAGTCTATTCCATCACTCAGAAACGTGGCTGATCTCCAACATCATTTTCTTGCCCTTTCTCCATTTCCCTTCATTCACTTAGTGTCCAAAGATTTCGGAGTTGAATAAACCAGTAACTGATCTTCAATAAACTTCTGAGGTAAGGAATCCCACAAATCCTTTGGAATAAAGGAGCCAGGCAGGTGCATAAAACTATGGCCTCTGGACAATGAGGGAATGGACAGTAAATGCCAGATATGCCAATAACATCACATCCTGAGAATAAATTTTAAAAATAGCTGGAATTGAGTGTGTCTACTCAATGATTTTGAAGAAATCTTGTCCCCTTCTCCCTGAGTTAGTATTTGGAACAAGGATAAGCAACTCTTGGGCTCAGAAGTTACAATGTTAGACCGTTCTCTATCCAACCATTCTCTCTCTGATCAGCCTGATCAGAGTTCTGGTTTAAATTACTTACAATTTGACTTCAAAATTTTGGAAACCTGACTGGCTGATTGTGAGTTTCCAAACAAACTTTCAAATTTCATAGAATTCGTACAGTACAGAAGGAGGCCATTCAGCCCATCAAGTCTGCACCCACCACAATCTCATCCAGGCCCTATTCCATAATCCCATGCATTTAATCTGCTAATCCCCCTGATACTAGGTCAATTTAGTATGGCAACCCACACATCTTTGGATGTGAGAAGAAACCAGAGCATCCAGAGGAAACCCATACAGACACAGGGAGAACGGTGCAAATTTCACACACACACAGTGATTTAAGCTGGGAATTGAACTGGGATCCCTGCGCTGTGAGGCAGCAGTGCTAACCATTGTGCCGCTGTGCTGCCCTGTGTATGTTGTCACGTTAAATATACTTGTTTGAAAATTGTATTCTTATCAGCATTTCAGAAATATTAATAGATATTTTTCATTATGTTCATTACTTCATAGAAATGAATTTATTTTTCAGGATTACCCATCTGGTTCACTAATGTCCTTTAGGGAAGGAAATCTGCCATCCTTACCTGGTCTGGCCTACATGTGACTCCAGAGCCACAGCAATGTGGCTGAGTCTCACCTACCCTCCAAGGGCAACAGGGAGGGGCAATAAATGCTGGCCCAGCCAGCGATGCCTATGTCCCACGAATGAATTAAAAAGGATGCAAATTGTTTTAAATTCACATTTAATAAACTTATAGCTAAAACTCAAAGATGAACAAAGAATGAAGAAACTTTTAGCACAGGAACAGGCCCTTTGGCCTTTTAAGCCTTCACTGACCATATTGCGTGCCTGAACTAACCTACCCTTTTGGGAATGCTACCCAGAATAAGTGAAAACAAATCAGTGTGTTGAATGGTTTTGAACCTTTATTGTCTCCCATAAAAAGACATCTTTTATTGAATTAAAATAAGAGCTAAAGTTTAAAGAAAATTTGATATCATTTGGACATATTATTAAGTATCAGGAACAGTTGTTAATCACAAACTGTGTTTAAGTCTATAATATTTTTAATTATTAGTGTTAGCTGTAAAAGCTGCAAAAATCCAACTGGCTCATTATTGCCCTCTGTGTCCGATAATCATAGAACTCCTACAGTGCTGAATGAGGCCATTCAGCCGATGAACCAGCACCAACAAAACTCCCACCCAGTCTTATCTCCTTATATGTACCTGCTTAGCCCTTTACACTAAGGGACAATTTATCTTGGGCAATCCACCCAAACTGCATATTATTGGAGTCCATATTAATG
Organism: Sphyrna mokarran; assembly: GCA_024679065.1. NCBI lineage: Eukaryota > Metazoa > Chordata > Chondrichthyes > Carcharhiniformes > Carcharhinidae > Sphyrna > Sphyrna mokarran. The sequence goes on from JAGIQG010000028.1 coordinate 4,303,691, forward strand.
CCCCCTGTGCCATATAATGTCAAAGAACAAAAAGCAAAGAACAGTACAGTATCGGAACAGGCCCTTCGGCCCACCAAGTCTGTGCTGGTTATGTTATCCGATCTATCCTGTATCCCTCTATTCCCCGCCTGTTCATGTGTCTATCCAGATAAGTCTTAAATGCTGCTAACCACCTCACTTGGCAGTGCATTCCAGGCCCCCGTCACCCTCTGTGTAAAAAAACTTCCCTCGCACATCTCTGCTGAAACTTTTCTCTCCTTACCTTGGACTTCTTTGCCCTGTAATTGTCATTTCTTCCCTGCGAAAAAGCTTCCAACTGTTAACCTTATCTATGCCCCTCATAAATTTCCATCAGGTCACCTTCAACTTCCATCTTTCCAGGGCAAACAATTTCAGTTTATTTAATCTCTCCTCATAGCTAATACCCTTCATACCAGGTAACATCCTGGTTACTCTTTTCTGCACTCTCTCCAAAGCCCCCATGTCCTTCTGGTAATGCGGTGACCAGAATTGGAGACAGTATTCCAATTGTGGCCTAAACAACATTTTATTTAAGTGCAATGCAATTTGCCAACTTTTATACTCGATGCCCCACCTGATGAAGGCGAGCCTGCCATATGTTTTCTTCACCACCTTTCCCACTTTTAAGGATGTGTGGACCCGTACTCCCAGATCTCTCTGTGTGTCTATGCTCTTGATGGCTCTGCTATTTATTTTATAGCTCCCACCCGAATTGGATCTTCCAAAATGCATCATCTCATTTATCTGGATTAAATTCCATCTGCCATTTCTCCACCCAATTTTCCAGTCTCGCAATCTGCAACTCCAGCAATCTTAGTATCATCGGCAAACTTGCTAATCAGACCATCTATGTTTTCTTCCAAATCATTTATATATAATCATTTTTTTTTAATTCATTCATGGCACATGTCCATTGCTGGCTGGCCAGCATTTATTGTCCATCCTTGGTTATTCTTGAAGTGCAGTTGAGAGTCAACCACATTGCTGTGGCTCTGGGGTCACATGTATGTTAGACGAATAAAGATGGTACATTTCCTTCCCTCAAGGACATTCGTATATATTACAAACAGCAGAGGTCCCAGCACTGATCCCTGTGGAACTCCACAAGTTACAGACCTCCATTCAGAAAAACACCCTTCCTTCCATACCCTGTCTTTTATGGCCAAGCCATAATCCTGAATCTAACTGTTTACTCTATGCCCTATATTAATGCCTACTCTATCTTATAAAAGCCTATATTAATGTCCCCTATGCCCTTTAATGTCTTACAATAATGCCCTAAATCTGACTCCAACATCCTTGATGTAGAAGTGGCTGAGTATGAACTTAAGAAATAGGAGCAGGAATCGGACATTGTGAAAGATTAATCATTTTATGAGCTAAATTCCTGAGTGCTTTTGTCTTATATCTTTTGATAAGCTTTTCTGTTCAATCATTAGGGTGAAACATGAGGAGTAACATCTTTTAAGGTTTGTCCTCAGTTTAAATATTTGAAGATCAAACACATTGGCTGGATGTAAATCTCTCGCCAAAAATGCATCTTAATACATTCAAAAATGTTTCCCTGCTGCACACATACTGTTTTATTCCATTTACCTTTGTGGCCTTTCTGGCTTGGCTCATAATTTAATGCAAATTATTGTCAAATTATAGGCAATGTTGTGCAGGAAAATCACATCCAGAAGGAGCTGGATTGGGAGGAACCACACTCATTCATCCAGGATTCTCACATCCATCGGAGAGGAATAGAACATAGAACATTACAGCGCAGAACAGGCCTTCGGCCTTTGATGAATGGCTCTCATTCCCATCTTTCGCAGTTTGAGTCAAGCCAGGCCCCTGAAGTGAACACTCTACAATTTACAATCCAAACACAAGTGCGATTTACAGCATCACTTTGTAATTTTGCATGTTGCAACTTGTTTCTTTCATACCCGGTTTCAGTTTTACTAAGTTGCTCAGTTGGTGTGAACAGAAATATTAAACTGATGGCAAAAAAATCATAAATAAATGCAAACATAAAGCAAAGTCTGTTTTGCAGAGTTCTCTCTCTCACACTGGAATCTTGGGCACTGCTTTAATCAAAATTCATTAAAGAAAAGTATTGACACATTGAAAGGTGACCTCTCGTATTTCACGCTATTCAGTTGATTTTGTGTCCTAGTCACACGTGTGCAATATGTAACATCTCGATGCATAATGAAGTTATGCAGAAGCAATCAGGATGAACCTTGCTTTCTTCATGAAGGAATTAACAATTCAACTTAAATCAATATAGATGTGAAATTATTTTTTTATAACATGCTTGGGTAATGTAATAACGTTTATGTCCCCATCTTCTGCTTGAAGTTAAACTTGGGAAAGTTGAAGTTAAAAGTTGCAGAATGAACATCAATTCTCGTGCTTGCTTTACTAATGACATTTTCATGTTGACATCGGAACCAAGACGGGAACTGAAGGAAGGTGCCAGGTCTTTCTACACACACCACCATTTTGCTATCCACGCTAAATCTCTATAATGCTTTCTCTCTACATTTCATAGCAAAGAGGCCACTTCCCTTTTCGAGCAACTCAACACATTTTGGTTCTTTCATCTCCTGGACTTCGCAAACCCTCACTATAAACTACGATAAACTGCCAATTTCTTTTTAATTAGCTTAATTGCAATTTTAAAACTTATGTTTTCCCTTGAGGATCATTCTGCAAATAGGAAGGCTTTTCCTCATCCACCTTTTCAATGCCCATTGATAGACTAAACACCTCATCATAGTTGGCTCAAAGTGCAAGTACAGCATTTTAACCCATAACCTGGTCCTTGGAACCTCCTAGTGAAGGACCTAAACTGGTATCCCGATCAGCAAACCCTGGATTTTAAAGTTCCCACCCTTTATCCCTCCATAGCCTTGCTGCTTCCTAACTCTATAACCCCTCCAGCCCATAGTCCTTCAAGATATATTCTCCTTCAAATCTAGCCTTTTATAACACTTTTGATGTTTCATTGCTCCAAGATTGAGACATTGATTTCCACTGCCAAGATCCTAATCTCTGGAATTTCCTCTCTAAACTGCTCTGCTTTTTTCCTTCGGTAAGATGCGCTTCCGAACCGATCACTTTGACCGCCTTTTGGTAATTTCTCTTATGTCGTTCAACGTCAAATTTGGATTATGACGTGAAGATGCCTGTGTTGGACTGGAGTGGGCACAGTCCCACAACAGCAGATTAAAGTCCAACAGGTTTATCTGGGGGTGCTGCTCCTTCATCAGGTGAGTGGATTTCAATTAAGTTGCTGTGAGACACCTTGGATGTGTTATTATGTGAAGGGCACTACATAAATACAAGTTAAGTTGATGCCCCTCAATTATTCTGTTTGATGCTCCTTGCCATGCTGCCATCCATTGAAAAATTTACACCAAGAGATAGCAGCGCATGTGAGAAATCAAATCACTTTTGTGTCAAATTCTAGTTTTTTGTGCATCTTTTGTTCGTATCAAATTGCTGTAAATGTGGTGAAAAATGCTGGCTACAGAGATTTGTAATTTGCTATTTTTACAGAAACCCTGTACACAGTAGAACATCTCTTGGCAAACATCTGTGGTTTGGAAGCATTCAGCAGTACTATTTTCCTATTAGAACAGATGATTAACTCGGGCTATCTGTCATCTTCCAGCAATTTCAGGAATGCTAAAACACAATATAGAGAACCCAAATGCTCCAGTATTCAAGAGGTTAATTACTCTTTTTCAATATTCATACTTATAACTGTAGAAATAGTCAAGCAAAGAGAAAATGGGGATTCTTTTTCTCTAGCTGCTTTTTAATTTTGACGTTTCGTGCAAAAAATTTTCAGGATTTTTAACATCAGACTGATAGCACGTATAATTATTAACTTTAAACCAAAATTATTCTTGACATGATTCACGCAGTAAATTAGAGCATTTCAGGGATTGAGAAATCACCCAGGAAAGGTCATTCGGGTAAAGGCCACACAACAGAGTGTAATTAATTTGAATATTACATATGATAACTAAAAACACGACAAATTACTTGGTTTAGCATGAAAGATATTCACTCGCTTAAACAGACAGGAACGCCCATATTCCTCACTAGCCTCTTTGTGATATTCTTTGGCAAATGCAAATTATGAGGGTCATTACATAGCATCAAGATACATTCCCCTTTCACCTCTGAAATCTGGGGTCAAAGGTGAATACCCTAGAAAACCTCTCCTCTCTCCCTTTCTCTGATGTCTGCAAGGGATTTATTTATTCTGTTTCAGAGCTCAGGAATCCACGTTCAGTTACTCTTTTCTTACTTTATTTGTCCTTACTTTTTCTCTCTTAATAAACTTATACAATTCTAACAGAGTTAGACAGAAAGCATGTCTTCAAGGGTGGTAGAAAGGGTAGATTATTTCCTCAAAGGTGGGAGAATCCAGAACTAGCGTCAGAGCTTGAGGACAAGGGGTAAACCTTTTACTACAGAGGTGAGGAGAAATTTCTTCACCTAGAGGGTGCTGAGAATGGGTTAAATTCACCACCACAAAGTAGTTGAGGCCAAAACATTGTCTGATTTCAAAAAGAAATTAGAGTTAGCTTTTGTAACTAAAGGGATCAAGGGATATGGAGAAAAAGGCAGATCAGGATATTGAATTTGATGATCAAAATGAATGGCGGAGCAGGATCGAAGGGTCAACTGGCCTACTCCTGCCTCTAATTTCTATGTTTGAGAGCCATGGACAGGGTGGATGGGATGAAGTTGTTCCCCTTAATTGAAGGGTCAATTATGAGGGGACACAAGTTAAAAATGAGGGGTGGGAGGTTTAGAGGGGATTTGAGGATTTTACCCAGAGGGTGGTGACGGTCTGCAGTGCACTGCCTGGGAAGGTGATGGAGGTGGGATGCCTCACATCTTTCAAGAAGTAACTGGATGAATATTTGGCAGGCTGTAATATTCAAGGCTATGGGTCAAGTGCTGGCAAGTGGGATTAGGTGGACAGGTCAGGGCATTTCGATGTGTTAAAGGGCCTTTTCTGCACTGTAGTATTCTGTGATTCTATTTCTATGTTAATCCTTTAATCTTTGAAATCTTGAGCATTTTAAATATTCCTTACATGCCTCTACAGACAGTTAGAGGTACAAGGACTGATTAGGGACAATCAGCACAGCTTTGTAAGCGGAAAACCATGTCTCACAAATTTGATTGAGTTTTTTGAAGGAGCAACCAAGAAGGTAGATGAGGGCAGTGCAGTTGATGTTGTCAACATGGGCTTCAGCAAGGCTTTTGACAAGGTACCACGTAGTAGGTTGTTGCATAAGGTTAAATCTCACAGGATTCAGGGCGATGTATCTAAATGGATATAAAATTGGCTTCTTGACAGAAGCCAGAGGGTGGTTGTAGAGAGCTGTTTTTCAAACTGAAGGCCTGTGGCCAGCGGTGTACCTCAGGGATTAGTGCTGGGTCCACTGTGATTTGTCATTTATATTAATGATTTGGATGAGACATCAGAGGCGTGAATAGTAAGTTTGCACATGAGACCAAGATTGGTAGTATAGTGGACAGTGAAGAAAGTTATCTCCGATTACAATGGGATCTTGATCAATTGGACCAGTGGGCTGACAAATGGCAGATTGAGTTTAGAACATAGAACATTACAGCGCAGAACAGGCCCTTTGGACTTCGATGTTGCGCCGACCAATTAGGAAAAAGCAATGACCCTCTAACCTAAACCATTCCCTTTTCGTCTATAAACTTATCTACTAACCTCTTAAACGCCACCAAACTTGGCGCATCTACAACTGCAGCAGGCAGGGCATTCCATACCCTTACCACCCTCTGGGTAAAGAACCTACGTCTGACATCCGTCCTATAACCACCACCCCTTAATTTAAAGCTATGTCCCCTCGTGCTAGCTTTCTCCATCCTAGGAAAAAGGCTATCACTGTCCACCCTATCTAAACCTCTAATCATCTTATATGTTTCAATAAGGTCTCCTCTTAGCCGCCTTCTTTCTAACGAAAACAACCTCAAATCCCTCAGCCTCTCCTCATAAGACCTGCCCTCCATACCAGGCAACATCCTGGTAAACCTCCTCTGTACCCTCTCCAATGCCTCCACATCTTTCTTATAATGTGGGGACCAGAACTGCACACAATACTCCAAGTGCGGCCGCACTAGAGTTTTGTACAGTTGCAACATGACGTTGCGGCTCCGAAATTCAATCCCCCTACCAATAAAAGCTAAGACTCCATATGCCTTCTTAACAACCTTATCGACTTGATTGCCAACTTTCAGGGATCTATTAACATATACACCAAGATCCCTCTGTTCATCAACATTATTGAGAGTCCGACCATTAGCTCTATACTCTACACATTTGTTATTCCTGCCAAAGTGAATGACCTCACACTTTTCCACATTAAACACCATTTGCTACCTCTTGGCCCAGCTCTGCAACTTGTCCAAGTCTCTCTGCAAACTATAACACCCCTCTTCACTATCTACCACTCCTCCGACTTTGGTGTCCTCTGCAAATTTACTAATCCATCCCTCAATACCCTCATCCAGATCATTTATAAAAATTACAAACAGCAGGGGCCCCAAAACAGATCCCTGAGGTACTCCACTTGTAACTGAGTTTAGGGGTTTAATTTAGATAAGTGCAAGATGATGCTTTTTGGTAGATCGAACCAGGGCAGGACTTACTCAGTTAATGGTAGGACGTTGGGGAGAGTTACAGAACAAACAGATCTAGAGATACATGTTCATAGCTCCTTGAGAGTGGAGTCACAGGTGGACAGAGTGGTGAAGAAGGTATTCAGCATGCTTGGTTTCATTGGTCAGAACATTGAATACAGGAGTTGGGACGTCTTGTTGAAGTTGTACAAGACATTGATAAGGCCACACTTGGAATACTGTGTACAGTTCTGGTCACACTATTATAGAAAGGATATTATTAAAACTAGAAACAATGCAGAAGAGACTTACTAGAATGCTACTTGGACTTGATGGCTTGAGTTATAAGGAGAGGCTAGATAGACTGAGACTTATCCCAAAGGCAGGAGAGTCTAAAACTAGAGGGAATAGGTTTAAAGTGAGAGGGAAGAGATACAAACGTGTCCAGAGGGACAATTTTTTCACATGGAGGGTGGTAAGTGCCTGGAACAAGCTGCCAGAGATAGTAATAGAGGTGGGTACAATTTTGTCTTTTAAAAAGCATTTAGACAGTTACATGGTTAGGATGGGTATAGAGGGATATGGGTCAAATGCAGGCAATTATGATTAGTTTAGGGGTTTAAAAAAAGGCAGCATGGACAAGTTGGGCTGAAGAGCCTGTTTCCATGTTGTAAATCTCTATGACTCTATCATAAAAATCCATTCCCCCTAATTTATTCTGAACTCTTGATTGTTCCAAGTTATGTACAATGCAGTTAAACTTATAACCATAGTTAATCTTCCTCAACAGCCCTGTGTATTTTGTCAACATAATTTTCTGAAGTTCTCAGTGTGCATTCTGATCTTTTGGTTAGCTGATGAAATATTTATTTCAAATAAAGTCTGCCTCAGTCTCAAAAGCTCAGTGCTAAATATCAAAACACCAGCTGGAAATCAAAGCTTGTGGCATTAATATCTGACAGCGTTGAGTTTTCTCAGTTCTCAGTGAAGACAGCGGGTGAAATCGTCCCAATATTTGGCAGCTGCAGACTGAAAAACGGAGTGTCTCTCTCCAGCTGTGTAACTGGGTTTTCATTCCAATTTCTCTGGCACTCGGTGTACAAAGAATCTGGAGGTGGGTAGGGTGGAGTGAAGTGGGGGTAGGGCTTATGGCATCACTCTGTTAGGGTGAGGCTGATAGAGCCAGCTCCACAGAGGCTGATAATCCAGCTCTTTCTCAGGAAGATGCCCTGGAGATGGGGAGTAAACTTATTCTTATTGAAGACGTAATGGACCAATTGGTCGAATGAATCCCTGATACCACTATGTTCCTTCATCACTTTGTGAGCTTGCTGAGAAGTTAGGCAGTGGAATACATAGGTACAATCCCACTATCATTTGAGAGTAGTGACCCCTTTTGTGAATACATCCATTCAAAAACAAAGATACAAACAGTCAGAGAAATCCAGAAGTAGGTTTAGAACCAGGTGATGCCCAATCTGCCAGTTGGGAAGACACTGACCTTACTACCATACAGAACTGTCCAAAAGATCAGGCAAGAATAGGGAAGAAATGAAATAGGAAGAGAGGAATAACCACACAAAATCCAATCACGAGAGAGAAACACAGGCCAGAACTTACTGGCCGTTGACGCTGGCGGGATGTTCTAGTTCTGCCAAGGGCACATCACCCTACCCCCCCCCACTCCCGCAGGTTTCACGGCAGTAGGAGGTGCATTGGACGGGAAACCCCATTGACAATGATGGGACCAGAAGATCTGGCTACCAACCAGTGGGTGGGCCACCTCTGCCAATGCTTAACCCACAGTGGGTTGTGTGAAAATTCTTGCCCGGAGGATCGAGAAAGGTACAAGGAGGGAGAAATCAAAATCTGCATTCAGACTAAGAATCAGAAATTATAACTCTTATCAAAGATGACCAAGTCAAAGCAAAGATGTCCAAAGGGAGGTACCAATCTTTCAAACCTGACAAGAACACGGACAGGGATTGGTGAAACCTCCAGGCCAGTTGAATCTGTGGAATCAGAGATTGGGTGGTGCGATGGGATAGTGTGTAAATATAAATATAAAACGTAGCTGGACAAAGACTTGAGGTGAGATATTATATTTGAGACTTCAACTTTTAAGAAGAATAATCCCTACAGTGCAGGAGGAGGCCATTCAGCCCTTTGAGTCTGCACTGACAACAATCCCACCCAGGCCCAATTTGTGTAACCCTATATATTTAACCCACTAATCCTTCTAACCTACACATCCCGTGATACTAAGGGGCAATTTACGGCCAATCAAACATCTTTGGTGTCTTAATGTGATTAGAAATCCTAATGTGAAACAGGAAGACAGGAATAAGCACACAAAATCCAATCATGAGACAGAAACATTGGCCAGTAAATACTGGCCAATCTCACTGGTGGGACGTCCTGTCCTGCCAAGGCCACTCACCCCCTCCTCCCCCATAGGTTTCACAGTGGAAAGGAATGCATTCAACAGGAAACCTCATTGACAACAGCGGGTCCAAAGGATCCTGTTAATTAAAAGTCTTAAATGTGTGGAACTGGAGAAGCAGTACCATCCAGATGAAAAGTCTGAAAAGACTTAAGTTTATTTGTTAGTCACAAGTCAGGCTTACATTAACACTGCAATGAAGTTACTCCAAAAATCCCTGAGTCGCCACACTCTGGCGCCTGGTCGGGTCAATGCACCCTATCCAGCACATCTTTCAGACACGGGAGGAAACCAGAGCATCTGGAGGAAATCCACACAGACACAAAGAAAATGTACAGACTCCACACAGACAGTGGGAATCCGGGTCCCTGGCGCTGTGAGACAGTAGTGCTACTGTACTGCCCTCTATAAGAATCACGAGAAAAAGAGTTAAGAGAGAGAATGTCTGTGGCTTAGCTTGAGTAACACAGCCCTATATATATAGTTAAATTCATCCGATAAACCAATGATATTTCAGATGGTTTTATTGAAGCATGGTTTATATTGAGCTGTGACTGAATGTTTTACATATTTGAGAACGTGATACTAAAAGTACAAGTTACACAATGGGGAGGAGCGTCAAACAGAATCGAAAGCTTTGACTAGATTATAACAAGCTAAAGGCATGTGTCGTGATCTGTCTTTCCTCTTTCGAGATTGTGTGCACTGCCAACATTTCCAGCTTTTATTTCAAAGGCCAATGGTTGTTGACAAGCTCGAAACAGATCAATAAACCTATCATTATAATGGTTAATTACAACTAAGACAGTTCTTTATAAGCAGGAGTTTCCTGCAGTTACCAAAGCACAGATTTGCTTTGCTGAAACACGTCCACAAAAGCATCTTTTGATCATCATTTACTAACAAAGCCACATTGTGATACTTGGAGAAAGTTTTATGTTGTAAAGATTAAGCAGTGGGTTCAACATTCACATTAATCACATTAGATGCAGTCATTATTTTATAATAGAAACATAGAAAATACACGCAGGACTAGGCCATTCGGCCCTTCGAGCCTGCAACATATTCAATTTGATCATGCTGATCATGCACGTTTAGTACTCATTCTGGCTTTCACTCCGTACCCTTTGATCTCTTTATCCACAAAGGCCTGGTCCAGCTCCCTCTTGAACATTTCAAACAAACTGGCCCCCACAGCTTTCTGTGGTAGAGAATTCCACAATTCTCTCAGTGAAGAAGCTCTTCCTCATCTCAGTCCTGAATGGACCTTCTTCTTAGACTGTGACCCCTAGTTCTGGATTTCCCCAATATCAGGAACATTCTCCCCGTGTCTGGCCTAGCCAGTCTCATCAAAGTTTTAGATGTTTCCATGAGTTTCCTTTCATTCTTCTAAATTCCAGTGAGTATAAGCCCAGTCTCTCTTCATATGTCAGTCCTGCCAATCTGGGAATCAGTCTGGTGAACCTTTACTGGACTCCTTCATCAGCAAGAATGTCCTTCCTTAGACTAGGAGACCAAATCATCTCACTGCGCTCATGGCATGGCCTCAACAAGGCCCTGTATAACCGCAGCAAGATATCCCTTCTAATAATCACCTTACCACCCTTCTCCCAAGATATCTCAAGCCTCAAGAAGATAGGCTAGTCTTTAACTCACACTCTGACTGGGCCCCACACTTGAAGATGCTGGATGGTTTTATAATGTGAGTTTCTGCTCAGGGGCCTGGCAGAGATTGGCGACTTTGCTATTAGCGATGAATATTTGATGAGGTCGAGTTTCAGATTTGGACCTTTCACAGATTTGGAGCTTAATAGTTTTGTCCTCTTGTGTTGTAATCACAGAACCATTCAGTAAAGTAGTCTCCAGTCCCAGCTGAAAAGATATGTTGGCTAAAATATCAATCCTAAACTGGGGTTAAAGTTCAGCACTGATGGATGATGGTTCATTGTCAATGTGGGAGGGCTGCAAGGTCCTCAACGAAATGAGTTTGGGACAACCTCAACCCAGTCTACACCTCACACCAATTTGTCAGCAATTGGCATTAATCGGTCAGTCTCGCTCCAAGGAACTACAAAGATGGCCAATGTGGAAAGTGGAAGAATCTTTCTGGTGCATTTGGTCGAGTTGTGAAGCTAGAACTCATTTTTTTTTTAACTCATTTGTGAGATATGGGTGTCACCGAACGGTCATCATTTATTGTCCACCAATAGTTGACCTTGAACTGAATGGTTTGCTAGGCATTTTATAGGGCAGTTAAGAGTCAACCACATTGCTGTGGCTCTGGAGTCACATGTAGGCCAGACCAGGTAAGGATGGCAGATTTCCTTCCCTAAAGGACAATAGTGAACCAGATGGGTTTTTCCCGACAATCGACAATGGTTTCCTGGTCATCAGTACGTTTGTAATTCCAGATATTTTTTGTTGAATTCAAATTCCTCCACCTGTCGTGACAGGATTCGAACCCGGGAAACTCCAGGTTCGAATCCTGTCCCGGGAAACTCAGCAAAATTAGCTGAGTTTCTGGATTATTGGGCTAGCCCATAATACCACAAGGCCATCACCTCCCCGACTGTCCACTGACTCAGGCTCCAACAGAGCTTGCTTGAAAATGAACTTTGATGCTGAATGTGGGAATGTCTTCATTTGGCTTTACTAACATCATCCACCTTTGATGAAGCAGATTTTACCAGAAAAGAGAGACTATGACACCTAATTGGACAGATGACCATGTCATCACCTCTTCAAAATACAGGCTGAAAACAATGCAAACTCAAACCAGATTGTTCACAGAAATACTTACATTATCCCATCAAATTTCCTGAGTAAATCCCAAAAGTATTAACTGAGAAATCGGGGATAACTGCATTTGTTGCCTCGGTACTTGGTATGTATTATCTATCAGCCTATTTAATTAATACCAGTTGAGTCTTCACTTTATCCACCCAGATTAAGAGTCTTTATTAATGCTCGTTGGGTCTGTGTATGTGTATTGTAATTTTGTTCCTAAAATGTTTTTCCAAAATGTCCATTTGAGGAAATTTCAAAAACCTGGGCAGTTAAATGTGAATAAATATAAAAATGTAATTCAACATGAGAATCAGAGAACAGTGCAGGAAGGAGGCCATTTGGGCTACTGAGTCTGTACTAGCTCTTTTGCAGAGCTACACAGTTGGTTGCTTGAACATTTTTCACCTTCTAACTCCTTCTAGTTTACCTAACTCCGTACTGAACGCAGCTATTGATCCAATACCCATCGCCCTATCTGGTCATGAATTCCAAATCCCAACCATTTATTGCACAAAAGGCTTTTCCTCATAGAGTCAAAGAGGTTTACAGCATGGAAACAGGCCCTTCAGCCCAACTTGTCCATACCACCCTTTTTTAACGCCTAAGCTATTCCCAATTGGCTGCATTTGACTCATATCCCTCTATAACCATCTTATCCATGTATTCACGTTAAATGCTTTTTAAACGACAAAATTGTACTTGCCATTACTATTACCTCTGGCAGCTTGTTCCAGACACGCACCACCCTCTGAGTGAAAAGATTGCCTCTCTGGACCCTTTTGAATCTCTCCGCTCTCACCTTAAACCTGTACCCTCTAGTTTTAGACTCCCTCACCTGCAGGAAAAATTGTTGACTATCTAGCTGATCTATGGCCCTCATTATTTTATAGATTCTATCAGATCACCCCTAAGCCTGCTACTCTCCAGGGAAAAAAGTTCCAGTCTACCTAGCCTGTTCTCATAACATAAACCATCAGGTTTTGGTAGCATCTAAGTAAATCTTTACTGCACTTTTTCTAGATTAATAATATGTTTTCTATAATAGGGTAACCAGGTCTTTATACAGTGTTCCAAGTGTGGCCTTACCAATGTCTTGTACAACTCCAGCAAGACATCCCAACTCCTGTATTCAATGTTCTGACCAATGAAAGCAAGATTGCCAAATGCCTTCTTCACCACTCCAACCACCTGTGGCTCCTCTTTCAAGGAGCTATGAATCTATATCCCAAGATTTCTTTGTTCTATATCTCTTCCCAACACCCTACCATTAACTGAACAAATCCTGCTCTGGTTCAATCTACCAAAATGCATCACCTCACATTTGTCTAAATTAAACTCTATCTGCCATTCGTCAGCCCAATGGCCCAATTGATCAAGAACAGGGAAGGGCTAAGGAGATATTTACCAATCATCTTACCTCTGTGCCTCTCATTGTCAGTCTAAAAGCCAATAGAAACAATTTCTCTTCGTGATTTTAAACCCTCCTCAGTCCAATATCCCCTTAGCTCCTCCCTGATCTGCTGATGATATTTGAAACCCAAGTAGATAGTACATGTGTTATGAAAGAATATTTTATTGTTGTTAATGCTAAATTCAACGTGGATAGAAACTATTTTTCCGTCTCTCCTGCTCTCCCTCTAACTCTTCTTCAGCAGCAGCCAATCAGGGGAATATTGTTAAAAGTATCTTTTAAAGAAGAAATCCTTCATGTGGAATTGAAAGAGTGAGATTACACCATTGAGTCTAGAAGTCACCCTCACTCCAGCCTCACCTCCCTGTAGCACACTCTAACCCCTCCATTCTGGTGTATTGGAAGGGCAGTCACTTGCGAGGCAGGAGGGCTGAAGTTGCAGTCCCCACACTCAGACAAGTTTCCTGTGAATGCTGACGAGGCCCCAGGCATCAATTCTCATTGATCCTTTGGTCCCTCGCTCTGAGTGAATCTGGAAATTGCATCCGGGCTAATTTCTAACCTTGCGTGTTCAGTAAATGACTGTGATAACATTAAGGAATTATGTATGCTGGATATCCTTCACAGCGAACTGCACGCTCTGCAATTAACCGACACTTAGTCTTCAATTCCTTCTATTTGAGGAAGCCACCAAGAGGAGAAAGTTGGACCAAACAATCTCAGCTCTTTCCAGAGTATGGGCATTCTTGAGTACTCTTCACCTACTTGGTTAATTATTCATTCACTATTTCCTGACCATCTATTCTCGCATGGCGGAGATATTCATTTCTTCTGTGTCCAGTTGCCTGGCAGAAAATAAACTTTGGGCAGACTAATTGAGGGGAGGATAGGATGCTGCACCAACCCAATCTTTTCGCCCCTCCAAGAACCAGTGAGCTGTATCAAGGCACATGATTGCGACTAATCAGTGTCTTGCATTCAGATTTCATTTCCAGCAATTCTTGGGTCTTCATTTCTTGGGGACGTAGCGTTGACCCAGCTTTCAGCACGTGGCCATTCAATGATGCCTTCCAAAGCTTTAACAAGAGTTTTAATCAAGAGGATTTAAAGTTCTGGTGACAGGGCATGGAGAGCTCTAGTTTTCCTTTTTCAACTATCTTTGAAAAAAGTCAAAACCGTAAATTTATTTCACAGCTAAGTAAAAACCTCAATGGATGGAGTGGTTAAGAGTGGATTTGAATTAGTGTGGATGTGAGTTTGCTCTGTGTACTCCAGGGGTCTGATTGTAATCAGTGCAGAGTGAATGGAGTTGCTGTATCTTTAATAGGATTCACAAAGGTAAGGCAGCCGCCTGCTGATTGGAATAAGGCTTCGGAATGACAGCCCTGCAATGTAATTATATTTAAAGCCACAAATAAAAACTCTAATTTGTTGCAGTAAAACAGGCATCGAATTGAGATAAAATATACTCATTATACCTCACATACGGGAATTGATAAGAATGCTTCAGAATACAATTTTTTTTCTGATGTAAAAAATAGTACCTTCATGATGTGAATTGCATTTAGCACCCCTCTGTGATACAAGGACTGTATTGCTACTTGTAAAAGTACTTTTTCCCAAATTTTTTCATTCTTCAGGGGTGGCACAGTGGTTAGCACTATGGCCTCACCCCGCCAGGGACCTGAATTCAATTCTGACCTGGGGCCACTGTCTGGAAGGAGTTTGCACATTCTGCCCATGTCTGCGTGGGTTTCCTGTGGGTGCTCCAGTTTCCTCCCACAGTCCAAAGATGTGTGGGTTAGACTGATTAGCCATGCTAAATTTCCCCTTAGTGTCAGGGGAAGTAATGGGGTAAATATGTGGGGTTACGGGAATAGAACCTGGGTGGGATTGTCAGTGCAGGCTCAATGGGCCAAATGGCCTCTTTCTGCACTGTAGGAATTCTATGATTTTAGCACAAAAATAAACAATTATTTACCAACTAATTCAGGAAGTTTGGCATTGCTTGTGTTAGTATCTGTCTGTGAAGGTGACTGCAACCAGGGTGTTTGATCCCTGGATATGAGCAAGTGAGCAGCGGGTTGCGAATCTTTGTCTTAAAATCAAAGTAACTGAAGAATTGGAGCAGGGGCAGACCATTCAGCCCCGTGAGCCTGCAACGCCCCTCGTTCAGACTGTACCTAACCTGATTGTAGCCTCTTACCCCTGCTCCCTGCGATGGTGCCAAGCACCCAGGCATATTTCACAGCAACAAACCAGGGAAGGGGATAGTAGGTATAAATTTCACACATATTCCTCATCCAGCAGCAAAACTCACAATTACCTCCCTACCTCACAAATTCCTCACCTCACAGCAACGCAGGAAGAAATGTAATGACTTCATCAGAACTGGAAAGGTAAGATTCCTCTTTGGACAACAATCCTTCCCTCTCTGCCTCTTCTCCATTCACAATCAGTTCACTCCATCTCTGTCAGCCTGCCCTTGCACACCCCCAGGACCAGCTCTGATCTCAAATCAACTTCTGCCTTTTTGCCACAACTTCCGATTCTGCCTCTTTGCACACACATAATGATGAACTGTCTCAAATCTTCAAAATCCTCCTCTGATGGAGCAGGCACTAAGCCACTTTTCTTCCTGGCGATGTGCTCCTCCTGTCCCACCCTGCTCGCTCCTGTCCTAGAACATGCCTCGCTATCAGCACCGTGGGTGTGCCTACACCTCATGGAGTGCAGTGGCTCAAGAAGGCGTCTCGTCCCTGCCATTTCGAGGGTAATTATGGATAAGCAATAGATGTGAAGATACCGGCATTGGACTGGGTAAACACAATAAGAAGTCTCACGACATCACGTTAAAGTCCAACAGGTTTATTTAGTAGCACAAGCCACTAGCTTTCGGAGTGCTGTTCCTTTGTCAGATAAGTGGGAATTCTGTTCACAAACAGGGCATATAAAGACACAAACTCAATTTACTCAATAGTAGTTGGAATGCGAGTCTTCAGATTTTAGAGTGTGACATTTTTTTGTGATCTGTAGTCCTTTCATGTCACAATATCCGTAATCCCCATGATTTGCCTGGGTTGCAAACTCTCACTAACGGTCCTGGCTGGAGACAATACATATCTCTTTAACCTGTGCTTAACCCTCTCTCCACTCACATTTGAGGCTTGATTACCTGTAATGACTCGCATTCCAACCATTACTTTGTAAACTGAGTTGTGTCTTTGTATATCCTGTTCGTGAACAGAACTCCCACTTACCTAATGAAGGAGCAGAACTCCGAAAGCTAGTGGCTTGTGCTACCAATAAATCTGTTGGGTTTTAACCTGGTGTTGTGAGACTTCTTACCAAGCAATAGATGGCAGGCTAGCCAGTGATGCCCACATCCTTTGAGAGAATGGAAAAGCAATTACGATGCCGGCTACGGATGCTCCCATTTCAATGGCCTCCCCCTCTGCATTAGTGAGCAATTCAGCCAGGGGAAATACCAGGATCCTGGTGTCTATGATCCGGCAATCTGGCTGTGTGTTACATTTATTGTTCAGGCACAAATGAATTTAATTTCCAAAAATAAGTGGGGCAAAGAAAAGTTTTATAAAATGGTGAGTGAACAATATTAAACCAACTCCACCAGTATCAATAAAGCGTGCAATGTTTTTTTATCATTGGTCAGTTGCACACTGAGCTGCATAAATAACTTTGGATTGTTATAGTAGTGGCTTAACTTCTGTCCTAGTTCAGCAACATTCTGTTCAAAATCAAAAGCAACACCAGACTTCCAGTTGCAAGTGTCTGTGAGGAACACCATGGGAGACTTTAATATAATTATAACTACACAATGCGCAGGAACTGCCAACGTTGCCTCATGAAATTTGATGTCAAATGCGATGTTAAAATCTCATTGCTTCCAGTCTGAAGGCAAAGCTGAGAAAGGGAAGTCTGAAATTTCTGTCATTAAATCAAAGTGACATTGTGCTGGCATTAAGTCCAATTGTATCAATTAATATTTCGAACAAGAAATTCTCCTTGTAATAATTGAGAGTCCAGCTGTTTCCGATAGGAACAGAAATATTGCCCCCAATTGCCCATTCAGAATTCTGGTAGCGACAGAGAGATAATAAAGCAATTGCTGTGAAATGTATGGAGTGGAAAGCCACTAAGTGTACAAAGGGTCACATGAAGTGGATATCAGCTCTCGCAGCAACACTTGTAAAGGGTCTATTAAAAAAAATCAATATACATTTTTAAACTATATGAGATCAGAAGTGAATGGAAACCTCTCAGTAGCAACAAGCTCTTTCAGTGGAGCAATAATGAAATACAGAAACTGGGCAGCTTTGGAGTGGTAAGAGTGAATGCTTTAGGATCCAGGGACATGGTTCAAGTCCCAAGGTTACCTGTCTGTCCAATCTTCAATTCTGAAAGCTTGATTATACTCTCGTCACGCTGAATGATTTGCTTCGAGTGAGATGCATTAAACAATACCTCTCTCGGTTGTACCAGTCTGTATGCAATTGTGGCTCCCTCTAGCTTAGAGCATTGCCATACAGACACAGGCACAGTAAATAACTGCAACATGTTCCGTGCACGCTAGTACTGGCACAGTGCTGCTCCGAAGAATTCAGCACCTTGGGACATTTCACTATCTTTTCGAGGTGCTACATAAATGCAAGTTGTCCTTGTTTCCAAAACCCAAGAGCGACTGTGAACTGTTCCAATTAGGGTGGTACATGGGGAATAAACAGGATTGGAACTTTGCCACCACAGATTATGGACTGCTGCAGAAAGCCAAGTATTTTTCCGCTTTCCGAGTGCCTTTCCAGCCACTTGAGCACCAAATACGCTCTCAGTCTTTGTGCAATGTGTTATTGGCATCAGCAAAGTGTTAGCTTAAATTACACGTGGTGGATATTTTTATGCCATGAGCTAATTTTTGATGTTAAAAAAAAGCCTTTCGAGTTTGAGGACTTGGCGGAGGTGGTGCCAAACAGCTCTGGTGATGCGTATGGTGTGTATTGAAGCTCGCTGTGTTGTGCGTGTGCGTGTGTGTGTGCGTGTGTGTCACAGCCACAGAGACTGGTCTGTGGTTTCATGGTAAAATGGATGAAATTGCAGAGTGCATTCTCCAAGACAAACACTGGAGGTGATTTGAACCCTACTTACTTGGGAGAAATTGGACAAGTGGGCAGTTAAGATGCACCAGGTGATGTACCTGCCAATTTCGCACTTGCTGCGTTGCCAACTCTAATTTAAACTTGCTGCCGTATGGCTTTATGATCTTATCTTACGATAGCAGGTTAAAATTAGGATTGGCACGGAGCAGGTGAGAAGCAGGTATGTTACCTAGTGCATCTTAACTGCTGATGATCTTATAGTCAGTAGCAATTAGGAAGACTCTCATTGTGAAAAATCGTTTCCGTTTAGGATAATTTTGAGAGAGAAACGTTATTCTAGTTCCTGTTAAACTGCCCCTACATTGTTTAACAAAGGGTCCTGACCGTGCTTTCAATTAAGTTGGTGTGACTTTGAGATTTTTTTGAGAAATTTACTTTGTAGCAATCAGATGTTCAATGCGTGTTTGATTGATTAAACCGGGTGTGGACTTAGGGAAAAGTAAAAGAAAACTGTGGAAGTAGCTGGAAGCCAGAGCTTGAAGCAGTGATTAGACATTTAGGATCAAAGAATCTCTGCAAAGAATCCCTAGGAGTACAATATCAAGGGTAGGAGTTTTAGCAGTGTTGAGGAGCAGAAGGATCTTGGGGTCCGGGTCCATAGGACTCTGAAATCGGCCTCGCAGGTGGAGGATGTGGTCAAGAAGGCATATGGTGTACTGGCCTTCATTAATCGAGGGATTGAGTTTAGAAGTCAGGGAGTAATGCTGCAACTTTATAAGACCCTCGTTGGAGTACTGTGTGCAGTTCTGGTCACCTCACTACAGGAAGGATGTGAAAGCAATTGAAAGGTGCAGAGGAAATTTACAAGGATATTGCCTAGATTAGGGGGCATGCCTTATGAAGATAGGTTGAGAGAGCTAGGGCTCTTCTGGAGAGACGAAGGTTGAGAGGCGACCTTATAGAGGTTTATAAGATGTTGTGAGGAATAGATAGGGTGGATTCTCGGAGGCTATTTCCCCGGGCTGAAATGGTCGCTACGAGAGGACACAGGTTTAAGTGCTGGGCAGCAAGTACAGAGGAGATGTCAGGGGTACGTTTTTCACTCAGAGGGTGGTGAGTGAATGGAATCGGTTGCCATTGGTGGTGGTGGAGGCGAACTCGCTGGGGTCTTTCTGGATGAGTATGTAGGGATTGGGAGTTACAGATAGTTCTATGGCCTAGTAGGTATGGGTATGATCAGCGCAACTTATGGGCCAAAGGGCCTGTTTGTACTGTAGTGTTCTATGTTCTATAGTGCAGAAGGAGGCCATTCGGCTCATTGAGCCTGCACTGGCAGAGCATCCCGTCCAGGCTCTATCCCCAGTAGTCTCCCTAACCTAGATATCTTTGGACAATAAGGGGCAATTTAACATGATCAATCCACCCAAATTGCACATCTTTGTGTGAGGAAATCAGAGCACCTGGAAGAAACCCACGCAGACATGGGGAGAATGTGCAGACTCCACACAGACAGTGACCCAAGTTGGGAATTGAACCCAGGTTCCTGAAGCTGTGAAGCAGTAATGCTAATAATGACTGTGCTACCATTCCACCCCTAAAATTTTAAAGTATTGTAAGCAGATAAGAAAAAAGTTCCAGGTTAAATATGTGGAGTAGTGTCTGATTACATCATCAGGGCCTGAGTGCAATTTTAACTCGGGTCGAAGTGGAGGAAGACACTATAATTTTCTGGCCTGTTTATAAAAGGAAAGAACAAAGAGGGGAAATTTAAGTGGAGCACCCATTCTGACGCACTCCATTCCAACTTTAATATGTCTGCTTGCCTCAATGAAGTGACTAAATCAGGTTCCGATTATGTCAGCAGAACGACCAGTGGCAACTGAGTTCAGACAAATTCAAAGTGGTACAGGGGTTTGCACTGCTGCCACACAGCGCAAGGGACCTGAGTTCGATTCCTGGCTTGGGTCATTGTGGAGTTTGCACATTCTCTCAGTGTCTGTGTGGGTTTCCTCCGGGTGCTCCTGTTTCCTCCCACAATCCAAAGATGTGGGGGTTAGGTGTGTTGGCCATGTTAACTGACCCTAACATCAGGGGGACTAGCAGAAGATATGCAGATAGAGCCTGGGTGTTATCAGTGCAGGCTCAATGGGCTAAATTAAAATTTTTTTAAACATAAAATTATTTTATTTACCAATATCGGAGTTTAGCATTGCAAAATGTCATGGAATCTATTATTTTGCCCTGTGTGGGCAAATAATGTGACTTTGTCAGCTAGTATCTTTGAAGATCGTAACAGGATCTTCCAATACTCATTACATTTGATTCCACCTAGTAATGAGGGAGGGATCCTTTTGGAATGTCTGGATGTCACTGGGTCAGAGCGGGTCTCATTGGAGAGCACGTCAAGGGTCAACCAGTTATCATCGCCGAGAGAGAAAGTCAGGAGAAGAAGTGTTATGTAGCTATAATTCTGCTCTTAACTCTGAGGAAGGCTGTTCCCGATAGTGAGGGCTTTGGAGAAGTCGTGGAGAGCTGTGAAAATAGCAGAAGTTCAGAGACTCCACGCTGCGGACCGTTTGGAGGAGTGATGCTTTGTTTGCCGTGACTGAAGAGCTGGAGTTGTGTCCTATAAGTCGCTGCTGAACTCACTGAATTTAGTTTCAGGAGATGAGATTGAAACCATAGGGAGTGAGCATTTGTTGAAGCAGATTGGGTCTGAGCGGTGAATTCCAATGCTAGATCCTTGAAAGGGAAAAATGAAATCTTGCAATCGCTTATAAGGGAGACAGAGTTTTAACAAGATTGTATAACTTGCAGTACCACTGACACCTGGGTGGGGTTGCAGAGAAATCCATGGCATCTGTCTTAGTCGCATCTGCCATTAATTATGCAGAGTTTGACCACAATTTGCCCGTTAATTCATATTTAACTCATGTTAATTCTTAATATTAGAGTATAAGCTAAATCTATAGATTGCTTTACTTTTTGACTTTGGATAGTAAAGTTTATTTTGTTTGTTCAAAAACTGTGGAATCTTATAGAATTAGCAAATTCCTGAGATTTTAAACATTGCATACCTTCAACAAAAAATTACTGGTCCTTTAAACAGATTGTAATGTACACTTGGGTCTGGTTCAGAGTCACACACAAATTGGGATGAGCAGTTGTTGAGACAATTTGAGTCAGAGGAAACTCAGAGGCTGGATCTCAAAGGTGAAGGCTGGAGATCCCTCATTAGGGAGACAGTTTGATTGAGATTGGGTGACTCACAGTGAACACTGACATCTGCGTGAATTACTAAGAAGTTAATTTTTTTTAAAAATGTACTCGTTGGACATGGTGTCGCTGGCTGGCCAGCATTTATTACCAATCCTTAGTTCCTTGTAGAGGGCAGGTGAGAGTCAACCACATTTCTGTGGCTCTGGAGTCACATGTGGGCCAGACCGGATAAAGATGGCAGATTATCTTCCTTAAAGAACATTAATGTACCAGATGGATTTTTCTGGCAATCGACAATGGTTTCATGATCATCAGTAGATTGTTAATTCCAGATACTTTTTATTAAATTCAAATTCCACCATCCAAAATGAGGGGATTCGAACCTGGATCCCCAGAACATTAGCCCAGTTTCCTCGATTAATAGCAATAATACCATAAGCCATTGCCTCCCCATAATGTATTTAAAATAATGTAAGGTAATTCAATTCACACGGTATAATGATTTAATATTTTTTCTGATGAGAAAGGCCTTGCGGGCCTTAACTATCGCACTTCAATCGGTTTTGATGGGGAAAATCTGCTTTGCTGAAAGCCATTCCACTTGAAGTTGCACTTTGCAGAAATGCAACAACAACTTTCAGTCAGGATTTACTGTATTTGTTGTGACATTGAGTGACAGGTTTACCTCCAAGTTCCATCAATGTGTCAGGTCAATAATTAAGTTGCCTTAGAGCATAGTGTGTGTCCACCTGGAGAAGTTTGACAAATGACTGAAACTGCCAGACGCTTCCATTGTCTTGAAACAACCCAACTCCAAGAGGGACTTCCAGAGTCCTGCAGCAACTGTTGCTCGTCACTCTTCACGGTGAAGTAGACACCAACCCACGGAGAGAAAGGCATACTTTCCCACATCCAACCTCTAGTTAATGCCTCCCAGTTAATGTCATCGGTGCGTAGTGATGGTGAGGCCGTGATTGACAAGCTAATACTGGGAGATACATGGATATCAGAGCGATTACTTTTGATTCAGTTCAGAAAACTTTTCCGTTTTATTAACACAGTAACAAAATGGACTTGAATCATGGTTTTTGCAGAAGCTATTTATTTTGGTGAGTACTATTGATTTCAGGAAAAATAATTGCAAGGAAAAACAGCTTTAAATAATCTGAGATAGCAAAAAAAAACTCCAAGAGCGCTAATTAACCAGGAAACAATGGAAGAAGAAAGTATGTGAGGGTTAGGAATGGGAGGGATCAGGGTTGAAATTACCTTCAGTTTGGATCCCACCTCCCCCCCCAACCAAAAGAAAATTGTCCATGCACTTAGGGAAATGAGGTAAAATTGTACTATACAGATCTGACCCCTGTCAAATCAAAGGCAATCCATTTATCCAGTGGTCTGTAGTTGCCACTGGGTTTGTTCTGCAATAATTTCCATTGATTTTTTTTTCACAGAACCTTTTACAAATATTGCTTTACATATTGATTAATTTATCAGGCTGGAACAGCTATTGTTCATGGTCTTTGTAACAACGATTATAGATAGCAGTGTAGACAACTGACCATCTGATCACTTGGATTCATATATTAAGTGGTCATATATTTGGCTGGAGTCCTTACTCAAAACGGAGCAATTGTCTCAGTCACACAATCAAGATGAACAAAGAAAATTGTTTTTACAAAGAGTCCAAAGTTAGAACTATAATTCATGCAATTATCATGAAAGGTGGAAGAGATAGTTCAATCAAAGAAGCTTTCAAAATCTGTTGGTCCTCAAAATCGAGAAGTTAGTTTTCCGAGGAGATGGGAGGACCTCACTGGGTTTGGACAACTCGTGGTGGTGTTAATTGAAGAAGTTGCCTTCTGATAACTGGATCCTTTTACTAACAATCGTGTATGTCCAGGACATTTCATTTTGTTGGTTGGACATTAGTGTACAGAGTTATTGGAGACAGAAATAGGGATGTTTTAATGGGGGTTCTATGTAACAGAACCATAGAACCATAGAACATTACAGCACAGAAACAGGCCTTTTGGCCCCTCTTGGCTGTGCCAAATCATTTTTCTGCCTAGTCCCATATCCCTGCTGATCTGAACATGTTCATTATTGTTGAAGTGACAAAAGTAAATGCAAAGTTTCAAATGCACGGTGGTTAGCATTGCTGCTTCATAGTGCCAGGGACCTGGGGTTCAATTCTGACCTCAGGTCGCTGCTTGTGTGAAGTTTGCACATTCTCCCCATGTTGGTGTGGGTTTCCTCCGGGTGCTCCAGTTTCCTCCCACAGTCCAAAGATATGTGGGTTAAGTTGATTGGCCATGCTATATTGACCCTGGTGACAGGGGGGTTAGTGGATTAACTATGTAGGGTAACAGGAATAGAGCCTAGGTGGAATTCTGGTCAGTGCAGACTTGACGGGCCAAATGGCCTCCTTCTATACTGTTGGAATTCTATGATCTATGAATTTTCATCTCACTTGGGGAAATTGTCCTGTTCTATCCTGCGGCAGGAATTGTAGTGGGTGAAAGGGGGGCCATGGAAAAGTCCGTTGATCTTGGGTGGAATTTTTTGGTTTAGGAGTGAGTGTGGCCAGAAAATCTCACCCACCAAGTTTTGTTGAAAACGTAAAAACTAAAGGAAATTATTCAACTCTACATGGTCATCGCAATCAAGTGAGAGTGGGCTATCAAAGATATCAGCATCTATCTGTCGAAAGAGTTGGTGAATTTGCAAAGGCTGTGCTCAAACAGTCATTCACCCTTCAGAATTTTTTCATTTTGTTCTTGTTCTGTGTTTTATGATTAAAGAAAGCAGAGTTTCTCAGTGCTTTTAATTGTAGGATATCTTTATTGACCTGATCAAAGATGGCAACTTGAGAAATTACATCCTGATTATTACATTTCAAGACCCAAACATCCCTCTTTTCATGATAAGCAGAAGACAATGTGTACCTGAATTACCCAAGTTACCCTCTATACACCTACTGTTCTCATGCATTAACACTATTTGTTTAACCAGTCAGTTTCTGCATTCACATTTCATTCATAGTCATTAAATTATGCGGGTCTCTTACTGTAAGTGTACACATTGTCATTGGCTAGTCATCTGCATGATGGTCCGTGTAGAGTTGTATCTGGCTGAGTGATGTGAGCACTTGATGTTCTCAGATTCAGTCGAGTGAATCTTTCTGTTTCGCCTGTCACAAAAATTGTAGTGAAGAAGGGACAAACCATGGAAAGGTCGACTGATCCTAGGTGAGATTTTCTGACCTTGAGGTGAACGCGGCTGGAAAATCCTGCCCAATGATATGTTGAACTGTTGCTTCTTATTGAATCTCCGTGGGTAATTTACAGTTACCAACCCAAGCTTCAGACTTACTTCAGCTGACATGAGGCTATCACATCCTATCTCTGATCTAAAGCTCTAACTCTTCCTTCTTGCCATTTCAATTGGCTCTCAGACACATTTACCCTCTTGGAATGGGTATCATGGCATCATTTGACCTCACTCTCACTTTCCAGTGCTTTAGTTAGACATCGCACTTTTGACATGAGTCTATGAGAGTCATGATGTTTATGACGCACCAGTGTCCCTCTGATACTTCTGATGCTTGAAGGAATCAACCTGTTGTATCTTGTCTAGTTCTTCATCAGACTCTTCAGCTGATATCTCTCTAGTGGCCCCCTGTATGGGTTTGATATGCTTCTTTCTAATTAAACACTTCTGTGCAAAATGATTTTGCCTCTTGCAGTTAAAACACTGCTATCCCCCCTGCTGGACAATCCTTCTTTCCCTCTGCCGGGTTTCACTCTGCTCTTTGTGATTGCTCTTTTGGCCTGGATTGTTACTCAGCACAACATAGCTTCTTCGCTTGTGCTCTGCCATACATGTGCTCTGGCTGACATTTTACAAGCTCCACATTTCTGCACTAATCTATTGCTTTCCTGAGCATGCGTTTTCTTCTCTTTAAGTAGATTTGCTCTCACTGATGGGCCTCATAAAGCTAAAACTATTCGATCTTTAATCAAATCATCTATTAGTTGCCCGAATTGAAATGATTCTGCAAGCTGTGTTACTACAGTCACAGACTGTTCAATGGGCTTGTTTGCATCTTAAGCTTACGTGTTAAATAGACAGTGTCGTGCATAATGTTCACTTGGGGTTCTAAGTGTTACAAGGCTTTCAATATCTCTGCCATCTGTTTTATTTGATTGTCAGTTAGATGTAGGTAGTATTAAGTTGCTCTTTCTCTACTTCTTAGCTATGACTGTAACACTACATTCTGCACTCTCTCATTTCCTTCTCTATAAATGGTATGTTTTGTCTGTATAGCGTGCAAGAAACAATACTTTCCACTCTATATTAATACATGTGATGATAATAATATATCAAATCAAATCAAGTATACACTTTGTGGCCATGTCCCTAGCAGTTTTTGAAGTGTGGTTACTCTTATTGGTTCCAGCTTATAATTAAACCTGTTGCTAGCTTGTAGTTTTGCCATTGCAAGTGGTAAAGCAGCCAACGTTACTACATTTCACCTTTCATTTCCACTGGAGTAGGAAGTGGATTTTTTACTGCCATGCTCACTTGCTAAGAAAGTTCTCTTGCAGTCTTTGGTGTGTGTTTGCTTTTCATTGTGCTTTTTCCAGCAGGTTTTTTTTTTGCAGATTTGAACATTTGCGTCTTTTTGCGATGTGTCTTCTTTGCAGTTTTTCTAGGATTTAACATCTCTATTTTGAATCCACTTCTGGGCACCATGTTTCGCGCCTTTATTGATCTGGTTTGAGATGGCAGCTTAGTGAGATTGCCTCATGGCAGAGGTCACTGGAGTATAGCAAGCCAGACAGTACATGAAGCACTGGTGCATTTCAAAACCCAAACATTCTCCATAATATCTCTCACTGTTTTGTGATTTATTTGTCTGTTGAATCATAAATATTTTAATAGCTTTAGTCTATAAAACTCTTCTCCAATTTTAATAATTTTTGTCTTATCTAAAATGTAAAACTATAGTTAATCCAATATTCTGATTTAAGAAAATTTTAAATTTTTTTTATATATTAGTGTCAGAAGTAGGCTTACCTTTACACTGCAATGTAGTTACTGTGAAAATTCCCTAGTTGTCACACTCGGGCGCCTGTTCGGGTACACTGAGGGAAAATTTACCATGGCCAATGCACCCCAACTTTCAGACTGTGGGAGGAAACTGGAGAACTCAGAGGAAACCCACACGGACATGGAGAAAACGTGCAGACTCCGCACAGACTGTGTTCCAATCCAGGAATTGTGCCATCCGACCAGGCAACGCTGAAAAGCTTTTAGATTGCAATGGCTAAGGTTCACTTATTGGGATTTGCGTGGGGCGGGATTTTAATTAAAAGCCTGAAAATTGCAACATTCAGAAAATTCACCAGGCCGCCCAGTGTGGAAATCGAAACGGGCAAGGTGGAAGATTCGGTGGATCATTTAAAAGTCCGCTGAACTCGGACAGAAATTTTCGGTCTTGGGATGCGTATGGTTGGAAAATCCCATCCAAGGTCATTATACGTTGGATTCTGCGACAACTGCAAAGGGGCTGCAGTGTGCTATGCAAGTGCTTAAATATAAAAACAGATATATACTCATCAACAGTTAGCTAGAGATGATAAAAGGTGACAAACTAGTTTTGTTTATCAGGATGCTGTGTTATTATTTACTAGATATCATCAGCTTCGTATTTCATTGCCATTGATTATCGTTCTAATTGTATAGCTCTTTTCTTCCATATGAGAAGGTACTGTTACACACCACATGCCATCCCAGCTAAGCAATATGATACTACCCTCACTGAGATGTTCTGCTGCACTCTTCTCCAGAGTCAGATCGGACTCTGATTTTAAACCGTAACTTTAGCATCTCTTCAAAATGGAAACAGCTAATGTCGGAGACAAAAGGAGACCCCGAGGAATCTTTATTCCAGTGCTGATGTTTCACAGGATGAAGCTGCCAAATTCCTGTCTTGTGCCTAGTACTGGAAGGGAGGACACACGGGATCATCCAGATATTCATGTGACAGTGCTCCAGTTAATAGATGCCTTTGTGGCACAGAACAAGTCAGATATCAGGTTTCTCCGCAGCTCTAACACAAGGTGAACATCCTCAACATGAAGGATCTGAAACACCTTGGCATTCTGAAGTGTGACTTTGACTGATGGGGAGATCACCTTTTTTTGGAAAATCTGCAACAGGTCCTTGGGTGAGCAGGTGTGGCCTTGTCTGCATTAGCGACCTGAACAAATTGAATGCTCTGCGTGATTTCTACTCATCCGCACATTATCACTGCCAGTCACTCTGTACCTGTGGAGCTGCCATTATTTTTAACTACAATTCAGCCAACCTTTTGTGACAAATTCCATTTGCTGAAACCATCCTGAGAATGGCGGACAGATTAAATTATTCTGCTGGTTATTCTCCAGTCTGTTCCCAGAGTTACAGCTTCATTTCCGCTCAGCCGGGGATTGCAAACTCCCAGAAAATCCAGCCTGAGGATTGCAAACCTTTGCAAATTTCACCCGCGCGCAGGAATTGATTGGAGTGGCGCGGTGGCACAGTGGTTAGCACTGCTGCCTCGCAGTGCCAGGGACACGGGTTCGATTCCTGGCTTGGGTGACTGTCTGTCTCCTGTTCTCCCCGTGTCTGCGTGGGTTTCCTCTGGGTTCTCCTGTTTCCTCCCATAATCCAAGAATGTGTGGGTTAGGTTGATTGGCCGTGCTAAATTGCTTCTTACTGTCAAAGGGATTCGTAGGGTAAATATGTGAGATTACAGGGATATGTGGGACCGTTGTCAGTATGGGCTTGATGGGCCGAATGGCCTCTTTTGACACTGCAGAGATTCTAAGATTCTATTCTATAATCAGAGCACTCTCTTCATTTTCTTCCAACTCAGCAACTCACTCTGATGATGCAGAAGATGGCAGAGGCTGGAAGATGGCAAAAGAAGCATTTCATTGAAGTAACTTTTTCTTAAATTTCCTTAAACCAACTGATTGAAGAGCGAGGGGATGAGGGACCAGCCATATTGACACTAGATTCTACAGTAATTTACAAATTTACCTCCTTGCGGAGGTAGGAAAGACAAACAATAATGATAATGGAAATACTATTGTTACCTTTCTCTGTAATCTCCTCCAATTCTGCAACCCTCTGAGATCTCAGCACTCGTTCCTCTCACACATTCCCAATCAGAATCGCTCCACCGGTGGTGGCCGCGCTGACAGTTGCCTCGATCCCAAGTTTTGGAATTCCCTCACCGCCTTTGTAACTCGGTTTCCTTCTCGGAACATCCCTTAACATTTACGGCTTTGACCAAGCGGAATCTTACAGCCTCGCTCGATCGAGACCGGAAACTCCCACCCGAGGTCAGCGGAGATTTCTGTCAGAGCCTTGCCCATGCTGTGATTCCATGGTGAATGAGGTGGTAGGGTTCCGGCCAATATTTTCCTACGCGGCTTGGTGCCATTCTGCTTTATAATACTCCTGCGAAGCATCCTGGAACATTTCACTGCATTAAGAAGCTATGTAAATATATGTTATTGTTGTTGTAGTTACACGATCATTCTTTTTTCCCCCTGCTCTTCACTGTAGCCTGATTATCCCTTTCTAAAAATGCCCTTTCAGTTATAGAGTCATAGAGATTTACAGCATGGAATCAGGCCCTTTGACCCAACTTGTCCATGCTGCTCTTTTTTTTCAAAATTCCAAGCTAATCCCAATTTCCTGCATTTGGCCCATATCCCTCTATACCCATTGTAACCATGTAACTGTCTAAGTGCTTTTTAAAAGACAAAATTGTACCAGCCTCTACTACTACTTCTGGCAGCTTGTTCCAGCCACTCACCATGCTCTGTGTGAAAAAATTGCCTCTCTGAATGCTTTTGTATCTTTCCCCTCTCGCCTTAAACCTATGCCCTTAGTTTTTAACTCCCCCACCTTTGGGAAAAGATATTGACTATCTACCTTGTCCATGCTCCTTATTATTTTATAGACCTCTATAAGGACACCCTTCAGCTTTTTATGCTCCAAAGGAAGAAAGTTTCAGCGTTTTGAACCAGGTTGGCAGAAATATTTTCCAAAAAGCAATCAGGGCCAAGTAAATTTAAATAACTGTCAGTTACACTCCTGAAGAGCAGTTAATCAAGTATTTATTTGAACCAGGGCTTTAAGATGTTTAAAGTTGAATTGCATTGTTTGGCTCCTCTTCGAGACACCTGGCTCAGATATTTAAAAATATTGAATACAATTATTGGATCAAAGTACAGAGACATTTGCTTCTCTTTGAGTGAAAGTGGTTACAGAAGCCAAATGTATGCCAAATCTTAGAGAAGGAAGTTTTATTTCTGTCATGGTTTTTGCTAGTTTGATTCACCACATCAGGCAATGCATCTGCCAATGGACATTCTCAACGTGTGACAATTTATTTATTGATTGTTCTGCAGTGGCCACCGTCGAGTCTCTATTTTCCTTTCCTTCCAATTGGAGAAACCCCCTCCTTGCATTTCAACACAGGCCTGGACAATATGGTTCAAATTAAGAGGAAAGAAAAGATCTTTGCTTAAACGTTTGAGAATATTTTGCATTTTTACAGATACGCGGCAGGAAAGAAAAGTCAACAAGGCCTTAGTCTGCAAAATTTCTCCCTCTAACTTTGGGAGTCAAGCAGGAAGAATTCTCCAGTGTGGAATAAGGAGTGTCTGACGTGAATCAATTTGACACTTCCATATGTAAATCCATAAATATGCGAATTATAATTTCATTACCAGCGACTTTAGCTGGTGCAAATTTTGCTTTTCCCTTCTTTCCTTGTTTACAGCTGCGTTTGTCTGAAAATTTAATAAAGATATCAGCCATAAAAGGCCTATCTCTTGTGCCATTATTTCCCAAAGACCCTCTCTCATGGCCAGGCAACGCATGCAGAGCAATTCATAAAAAATTACTAATAATAAAATATCTCCAAGGTGCTGTTTTTTTTTGTCCTGTAAGCACTTTTGCAAGGAACATACAATTCCAGCCGGATTGAAGCTCATAGCCTCCAAGTCTAATGAAAGTCGACACATCGTTGTGATATCATTACGACATGATATTCCCAATTTTACGCAAAAAAAATATAGTACTTAGAAAGTCGAAATTCATAAATAAATTTATGTCAAACTGCACTTAATATTGATTTTGTTAGTGTTCAGATTCAATAATACGGCACTGGATGCATGAATATTTAAATATAATCTTCATTTCTGCATCTGCTAATGGCTCCTGCTCCTCTACACTCAATTTAAACACAATTTAAAAACTATAATGTATTGAAAAATACTGGGATTTAGCAATAAATCATTTGTACAATACTTGAAGCCTTTTATAAGATAGCTCAATACTGGGGCCCAAGAGACTTTAACAATTAGATTCATGTCTTTTTGAACCTCTCAATTATCCATACACTACAATTTTGCTTTCAAGTTTTTGGACTTTAATTTTTCTACTAGGACTGTGGGAAATTCTCAGTGTTGGATATACGCACCAAAGGTCAACATTTCCAAATTCCTCTTTCACTAGTTGGACCCGTCAATGAGATAACCCCCAATCATGTTTTTGATATCTGCGTTTTGTTCCATTCACAGTGCTGTGTTGAAGATGTCCTAGGCTGTTTGCACATGATTCTTTCAGCTCACGCTGATGGAATCTGACTTTCATTGAATCTCTGGGTTTGGAGGATTGACTTGTCTGAGTTTCGATACTGAACGAGTTTACATTTTGCCACTTTGAAAGCTTGAGTTCTCACATCTAACCCAACCACAGAACAAATAATAAATATTGGGAAGTGACTGAGTCTGGAATTGTGCACAACGAGAACAAAATGGGAGCTAATTAAAACTGTCAGTTGTATCCCACATTGAAGTTACAACTTGGAACTGCTGCCATTGTTTTTTCAAATACATGTCGCAAATTGATTAATCTGAATCCAATTTCAGGCCGGTTGCATTTTGTGATGGTGGTCATTTGGATAGATCATTGTTATTCATCTCATACTGCGATGCATCAATGGATTGTGACTTAATTACTGCAAGTCTTTAAGGATCATAAGACCATAAGACACAGAAGCAGAATTAGGCCACTCGGCCCATCGAGTCTGCTCTGCCATTCAATCATGGCTGTTTTTTTCTCATCCCCATTCTCCTGCCTTTCCCCCATAACCGCTGATCCCCTTATCAATCTATTTATCTCTGTCTTAAAGACACTCAGTGACCTGGCCTCCACAGCCTTCTGCGGCAAAAAGTTCCACAGATTCACCACTCTCTGGCTGAAGGTATTCCTCCTCATCTTTGCTTTAAAGAATCGTCCCTTTAGCCTGAGGTTTAATGCTTTAACGTTTACTTATCAGTCACGTGTAAGGCTTACATTAACAATGCGATGAAGTTACTGTGAAATTCCCCTAGTCATCACATTCTGGTGCCTGTTCGGGTCAATGCACCTAACCAACGTGTCTTGGACA
Organism: Sphyrna mokarran; assembly: GCA_024679065.1. NCBI lineage: Eukaryota > Metazoa > Chordata > Chondrichthyes > Carcharhiniformes > Carcharhinidae > Sphyrna > Sphyrna mokarran. Next base: position 4,335,880 of record JAGIQG010000028.1, read on the forward strand.
CTGTGGAAGGAACCAGAGCATTCAGAGGAAGCAGACATGGAGCACTCGGAGGAAACAAATGCAGACATGAGGAGGATGTGCAAACTCCACACAGACAGTGACCCCGAGCTGGGAATCGAACCAGGTCCCTCGTGCTGTGAAGCAGCAGTGCTAACCACTTGTGCCCTCTGGTTCTAGTTTTTCCAACGAATGGAACCACCTTCTCCATGTCCATCTATCCAGGCCTCGCAGTATCCTATAAGTTTCAATAAGATTCCCTCCTCATCCTTCTAAACTCCAATGAGTGCAGATCCAGAGTTTTCAACCATTCCTCATATGACGAGATCTTCATTCCAGGAATCATTCTTGTGAACATCCTCTGGATCCTTTCCAAGACCAGCACATCCTTCCTTAGATATGGGGCCCAAAGCTGCTCACTTTGCTCCAAATGGGATGAGTGAATATTGATTATTGGGAAATAATTGTGTTCAAATGTGCTGTGATTATTGATACATTGGTCCTGCTGCTATCCAATAATCAATTGTTGATTGCTTTGTGATTAATCTTTTCAGTGACTATGCTGTTATAACCATTCTGGTGATCACATCTTAGAAAGGAAACATTGGCTTTGGTGAATGCGTAGCATAGATTTACCAGAATGATGCTCGGATTCCAACTGTGGAACTTTACCGATTCTGGGGTGGACAAGGCTTACAGAATGGCATTCCCTGCTGGCCGGGATCTTACGAGCCTTGGATGGGCGGGCGGTAAAATTCCAGCATCAACCACCTGGAGATGTTGACAAACTTGGGCTGGTATACCCTACAATTCAGATGTTATGGGTTGATTTAACCAAAGTTTTCAAAACGTTAAATGGAACAGAAAGGAGAGGTTACTGGTGTTTCAGGAAGTCTAAGACTAAGAAACACAAGGTGGAATTCTCCCCTTTTTGTGGGTTTAATGGGTGGGGGGAATCAGCAGGAGGTTTCACACTGGTATGACATGATGGCGAGGTTTTCTACTGCTGTCTGCCTGGCGGGTTGCAATTCTTGCCAGAGAGTGGCATGAAGCAGATTGCATCCCACTAATGCAGGCGTAGGATTGCAATTACAGTGGAAAACCAGATCAGTGACATTGAATAACTAGGGCAATTACAGTGGATAACCAGGCAGTGACAGTGGATAACCAGGCAGTGACAGTGGATAACCAGATCAGTGATAGTGGATAACCAGGGCACTGACAGTGGATAACCAGGCAGTGACAGTGGATAACCATATCAATGACAGTGGTTAACCAGATCAATGACAGTGGTAAACCAAGGCAGTGACAGTGGATAACCTGATCAGTAAGAAGTCTGACAACACCAGTTTTAAATCCAACCGATTTATTTGATAGTAAACTCGCAAGCTTTCGACTCTGTGGCTTTCGTCAGGCGAATGAGGTGTTCTGGTCTCCATTAGCACACGTATCAGCACAGCAGCACAGAGTCGAAAGCTTACGAGTTTACTATCAAATAAATCGGTTGGATTTAAAACTGATGTTGTCAGACTTCTTACTGTGTTTACCCCAGTCCAACGCTGGCATCTCTACATCACAACCAGATCAGTGACAGTGGTTAACTAGGACAGTGACACTGGATAACCGGGGCAGTGACAGTCGATAACCAGGGCAGGGACAGTTGATAACCAGGGCAGTGACAATGGTAGTGACTTGCCCCAATACCGAGTTGGTTTCCTTGCTCCTCCTCTCGATTGGATACAGGATGCCCCTCCTGGCCTCCTCCCATTTGGCAAAGGTGCCCAGCAATGGGTCACTGAACATTGGCACTGGTGAGCCCGGTCCCTTTCCTGCTGTCTCTCTGGGACTTGTTAGTAGCTGGGCGTCTGGGTGCCTGGATGTGAAGGTAGGGCACATTGCATCCAGCCCTCCATGCCGCACATAAATCAGGAAACCCCTGACTGCATAAATCCCATCAGCCTCCACAGTGGAAACATTCCCCAATTCCATTCCAGCACTTGGTGGGAAAATGATGCTAGTGTCTAAAAATGAACCTTTCTGGAGTGGAACTGGGAAACACTTCTCCATACAGAGGGGGCTGGAGTTCAGAACTCTCTTTCCCACAAAGACTGCATCATATTATAAAGCCTTTTCTTGTCAACCAATGATTAAGATGGGTATGTGGGGGTAAATTACAGATCAGCTACAATCACATTGAATCTATCATTAAGGGGCTAAATGGCCTCTCTGTTACTTTCTCATGACAGAAATCATTAAGTATCCTCATGATATCAAACAATCTACAATTTATTGCCTCCCACATACGGACAACAAATATTAGCCCAAAGTTCCTAAGGCTTTACCACACCTGCTGAAGAACAGGTTATGTAAGGAGTGTCTCTAAAACTGTGATCTTTTGACGTTCTCATCTTCTTCAATGGAGGCACAGTGACACAGTGGTGGCACTGATGCCTCACAGCACCAAGGATCCAGGTTCAATTCTGGCCTTAGGTCAGAGTGGAGTTTGCAAATTCTCCCCGTGTCTGTGTGGATTTCCTGTTGTGTAGATTAGATGGATTAGCGGGGTAAATATGTGGGATTACGGGGGATAAGGTAAAATGCTCTGTCAGAGAGTCAGTGCAGGCTCGATGGGCCAAATGGCCTCCTTCTGCACTGTAGAGAATCTATAATTCCATGACGCTTACTCTAGATTTGCTGTAATATTTTGTTGCTGATTTTTACCAAGTATTGCCCACTGGTATTGACTATTCTTTATTTCAGGGGAAGTGACAGTAAAGAGCGCAAATTTCTTTCTGTAAGAATGATCCTTTGTTTAATTAGTAGAAATTGAGTGGTTATATTTTTAGAAAGGTCTGATAGGACTTACCTTGATAATGCCATTCTCATTGTCTGCATACAGAGTGCTGTAAGCTGTAAGTGAAACTAATGATGGCCATTATATTTCACCCACACATTGCGAGATAAATCTGCTGAACGATTCAATTCATTGGAAAAGAGTATTGTGAACTTCAACAGAATCGAATTTCAGCAACAGCCGACATTCTTTCTCAAATTATACTTATTTTCTCGTGATGTCACCGGTGTTCTAATAGAAACAAATACAAACAGCGTTAAAACATTGTTACAGGTGCTGATGAATAGTTCTGATATTAAAGAAATTAGCTCTCCTTCAATGTAGAGAGTCTTATGACAACTGTGGGTTTAAGGTTAAATTTCAGGTGAACTAGTTGATAGAAATATAGAAACTAGAAGCAAGAGGAGGTCATTCAGCCCTTCAAGCTTGCTCTGCCATTCATTATGATCGTGGTTGATCATTGAATTCAATATCCTGATCTCACCTTCTCCCCCATATCCCTTGATCCCTGAAGCCTCAAAAACCATATCTGATTTGAGCAGCACAATGACATAGCAGTTTGCACTGCTGCCTCATAGTGCCAGGGACCCGGGTTCAATTCCCGGTTTGGATCACTGTCTGAGGAGTTCTCCCTCTGTCTGCGTGAGTTTTCTCCGGGTGCTCCGATCTCCTCCTACAGTCTGAAAGACGTGCTGATTAGGTGCGTTGACCTGAGCAAGTGCCGATAGTTGTGACTAGGGGAATTTCACAGTAACTTCATTGCACTGTTAATGTAAGCCTTACTTGTGACAAAATAAATAAACTTTAACTAATATCTTCTTGAAAGCAAACAACAGTTTGACCTCAGCTACATTCTGTGGGAGTGAATTCCACACATTCACCGCCCTCTGGGTGAAGAAATTTCTCCTCACCTCAGTTCTAAAAGGTTTACCCCTTATCCTCAAACTGTGACCCCTAGTTTAGGGCAGAATTTGAGATGTCACAAGTGGCGTTGGTATTTGGGCTGTGTAAAGGGTGTCTGGTACTTATGGGAAGGGAGGGTGAAATCACACGATCCCAGTTGCAAAATGTGCAGATGTGGATATTGAAATGTGCAGATGTGGATATTGATTAAAGACAAGATTCACACAATGATCTTGGTAACTCAAATAGCCAACTAAAGCTTTCTGCTTCAGTCAAGCTTTGATGACAGGTGGTTGGGTGAAGCATGTTGGTGCCTGTAAATCTCAGAATCAGAATCAGTCAATGCCTATACGTGAGGGGGGTTTCAGAAATGGAATTTATTTCAAAGATTAAGAACAAAGAATAAAGAAAATTACAGCTCAGGAACAGGCCCTTCGGCCCTCCAAGCCTGCACCAGCCATGCAGCCCAACTTAACCAAAACCCCCTCCCCTTCCAGGGACCACATGCCTCTATTCCCATCCTATTCATGTACTTGTCAAGACACCCCTTAAAAGTCACAACCGTGTCCACTTCCACTACCTTCCCTGGCAACGAATTCCGGACACTCACTACTCTCTGTGTAAAAAATCTGCCTCATACATCTCCTTTAAATCTTGCCCTTTGCACCTTAAACCCGTGCCCCGCCCCCCCTAGTAATTGACTCTTCCATCCTGGGAAAAAGCTTCTGACTATCCACTCCGTCCGTGCCTCTCATAATCTGGTAGACTTCTATCAGATCATCCCTTAATCTCCATCGCTCCAGTGGGAGCAAACCAAGTTTCTCCAACCTCTCCTCATAGCTAATGCCCTCCATACCAGGCAACATCCTGGTAAATCTTTTCTATACCCTCTCCAAAGCCTCCACATCTTTCTAGTAGTGTGTGACCAGAATCGAACACTATATTCCAAGTGCGGCTTAACTAAAAAAATTTCCTTAACTCTGAAAATGGCTGACTGCATTATAGAAACATAGAAAGTAGGAGCAGGAGGAGGTCATTTGGCCCTTCGAGCCTATCATCAACACATGGCTGAGCATAAATAGCCATCTGGTCGTATGTAACTGGAAGAAAAGAGACCTTTCTTTTGTTGAAGTTTTTTATTCTGCACTCATCAGAACATTTCATACTGATGTCAGAGGAATTGACAAATTTATATTGTGTGAGGAGGGAGTGCTGATTGGTTGGCAAGTGGATTCTGTCTAGTTTTGCCACAGTATCTTGTTACAACATCACAGATACACCCAGCGTACATGTCTGACTGTTAAAAGATGATAAAGCAACACGGTGAGAGGAATATGTGGTAGCACAAACGTACAGACTCTCCAATGTTACATCATGCACTGGCATCGCTACTGAGGACTGAAAATACTATCCCCTCTCGTGACCGGAGTTCAGAGCTTAGCCGGACACACAGAGCTGCTGCTATGGTCGACGGAAACTACAGAGACACATCTGTCAGCAGATTAAATAAAACGGCACAAAATGATAGCCGAGCTCTCAAACTGTATCAGCAGCAATAAAGGCTCTCTTGGGAAAGGAGGAGCAAGGGTTATGTGACATTTATTCGGGTTTCATAAGCTCACTTACTCGTTCGCAATTGCCGGTTTCTCTTTCTGAAACAGCCCTGGGGGAAGAAAACTTCACTGATTCTTTTTAAAGTAAACACTTCAACCAGGACACAGTTTGCCTTCCCTGCCTAATCCAAACCACCTCGCTCGCTGAGGGTATCTTTAATCAGATAGTTAGTCGAGGCCAAAATGTTCAAAAAGAAATTAGATTTAGTTATTCAGGCTTAAGGAATCAAGGGATATGGGAGAAGGGGGGGATCAGGATATTGAATTTGATGATCAGCCATGATCATAATGAGCAGACTCGAAGGGCTGAGTGGCCTATTTATGCTTCTATTTTAAAATTTAATTGTTAGTATCACAAATAAACTTACATTGACACAGCAATGAAGTTACTGTGAAAATCCCTGAGTTGCCATACTTCAACGCCTGTTCAGGTACACTGAGGGAGAATTTAGCACCTAATGAGCACGTTTTTTTGGACTGTGGGAGGAAACCGGAGCACCCAAAGGAACCCCATGCGGACACAGGAAGAATGTGCAAACTCCATACAGACAGTGACCCAAGCCAGGAATCAAACCCGGCTCCCTGGTGCTGTGACACAGCAGAGTTAACCACTGTGCCATTGTGCTACTCATTAATATATCTATATTGATGATTTTCAGTTTTTCCCCTTTTACCTCTATTTATTAAACACTAATCTGTTCTTTTAAGTTTAAGTTTATTTATTAATGTGACAAATAGGCCTACATTACATTGTTTGCTGTAAGTTTCAGTGTTCTAGAATAAAGGAGTCGTTAAAAGCAAGTATTGCTTGTGGTGAAATCCGCAACATCTGTAACATTTATTTAACTCTAAATGTTCAACATGAAAGAATTTAGTGATTCTGGAACGAATGTGTGCAGATTTGACCAAATTTATGAAAAGACAATAAGCCCAACATATCCCTCCATCCTGATATTCCAAAATACCAGCCCGACAAAACACAAAAAATCATAAATCTGTGACCACCAGTGACAACTGTCCTTGTCACACTGTGCTGTCGGAACTGACAGCAATGTTCCGTTCTAATCAATCACTGCTCTAATGGATACACTGAAGGTGCTCAATAAAAATTATTCCTATTTCCACAGGCAGCTTTGGTTTACAATTGAAAATAAAGGTCATATTTCAGGGGCATATTGGCGTTGCATTTTGTCACATGTGTGTGTCGTTGGGATTCAATAATACGTCATTAGAAACGTATCATTAGACTTGTTTGGCAAACCTCCCTCCTCTGACTCAGAGAATTTTGGTTTGAAGCCATGCAGGACTGGAGTAGGTTGTTTTGGCTGACATTCCTGTACTGAGGGAATGCACGCATCACAACAATGAGTACACTTCAGAATGACTACTGTCTGTGAGTGGTACTGAGCGGAGATGTCCGGGTGTGCTGGTAAATGAATCAGGAAATGCTGGGATGTAGAAAGGCGAATGGACTATCATCGTTTACTGCAAGGGGATTGAGGTATAAACGTAGGGGAGTGTTGTTTCAGTTTCACAGGGTATTGTGAGACCGTGGCTGGAACTTTGGTTCTGGAGAAAAGAAACAATCCAGTACATTATGAGCATCAACAGTAAACAGACAGACAGAGTCAAACACTGAACACTTCAACACTACAATGAGATTTTTAAAAATCTCAAAGCAATAACTTCTCCCATTGGAAGAACACGATGCTAAGCTGCTCTCACTGAAAGTTCAGTTTAATGGGAATAAGCAGAATTCTTCTATCCTCAAAATTAGCCTCAGCTGAAATGATCTTTCCTTCCAAAAGTTTTGTCTCCCATTTGCTCTTGATAAAACTTCAGTTGGCGTCAGCAGCACTTGTAATTTCATAAGTTACAGGAGCAGAATCAAGCCATTCGGCCCATCGAGTCCACTCTGCCATTCGATCATGGCTGATACGTTCCTCATCCCCATTTTCCTACCTTTTCCCCATAACCCTTCAACCCATTCCCAATTAAAAATCTGTCCAACTCCTCCTTAAATTTACTCACTGTCCCAGCATCCAACATTCTCTGGGGCAGCGAATTCCACAGATTTACAACCCTTTGGGAGTTTCTCCTTAACTCTGTTTTAAATTTGCTACCTTTTGTCCTAAGACTGTGACCTCTCGTCCTGGAATGTCCCACAAAATGAAGCATCTGCTCCATGTCCAACTTATCCATACCTTTTATCATCTTGTATATCTCAATTTGATCTCCTCTCATTCTTCTAAATTCCAGAGAGTATCGGCCTAAACTGTTCAATCTCTCTTCGAATGACAAACTTCTCATCTATGGAATCAATCTAGTGACCAATCCACTGCCTCTCATCAATGCTCATTCTTCATTGTGATTGTCAGTGGATTATTTGGATCCCTAGACAAAGGGAAACCCGATAGGTTAAATAAGGCAAAAACTGCTGGCTCCATAAGGTCATTGCCCCAGCCTATTTCATCTCCTCCCAATCTAGTGGTCAGGAGTTCTAAGACCGATTCCTCCAGCCCAACCAGTTAACCTGCTTCCCCCCCAGTATTGGTTATCCCATACCTTCATGTACGCTGACCCCACCCTCTCTGGCCAACTCTCCTTGATTCCCTTCCAATGATCTCCCCCCACAACAATCTCCCTTCCCTGCCTTCGCTTCCCTCCACATATCCAACTCCTTTCCAGTAATCTCCCTATCTCCACACACGTCCCCCTGCAAAACCCGCAATCTCGATCCCTTCCTCCCCTCCGCCATAAACCCCTCCTCCTCACAATCTCTCTGTCTCTCTCTCCCCCCACCCTAACCGATTTGTTTTTGCAGCCCAGGCTTTTGCGGCCTACAGCCCACTGCCTGTTGATCTTGGGCAGGAATGCTTCCTGGAGTTAATTCCTGCAGGATATCTGGGAAAGCTGTAGTTCTGGGTTCCCCATCCGGAACTCCATCTCCCTCTCCTTCAGTGCTGAGGATAACCTGCAGGGTGGGATTTTCCAGCCATGCTTACCCCCTAGGCCAGAAAATCCCACCCGAGGTCAACGGACCTTTGGATGCTCTCCAACCCCCCCACTATGATTTCCGTGGCGGGTGGGACAGGAAATTCTTCCATACTGTCCCAACCGCTGCCTGACCTTAAAATCAGTAACTCAGCCTGGAATAAGAACCAAAACCATTGCCTTTCCATGTGTACGACATTGTGCTACACTGACAGCGCTTCCGTACAGCTTAGTCCTAAACTTTGACAAAGCTGAACTCGAAACATCAGCTGTTTTCTCTCCTTACAGATGCTGCCAGACCTGCTGAGATTTTCCAGCACTTTCTCATTTAGCTTTGTCTGACACTGGGTAGTTAATTAATGCAATGTAAGAGAGTAACAATAGGCACGGTGGCACAGTGGCTAGCCAGGGACCCAGATTCAATTCCCGGTTCAGTTCACTGCCTGTGTGAAGCTTGCACATTCCCCCTGTGTCTGCATGGGTTTCCTCTGGGTGCTCCGGTTTCCTCCCACACTCCAAAGGTGTGCGGGTTACATGAATTGGCCATGCTAAATTGACCCTTAGTATCAGGGGGACTAGCTTGGGTAAATGCGTGGGTGGGATTGTGGTTGGCGCAGACTCGATGGGCTGAATGGCCTCTATCTGCATTGTAGGATTCTATCTATGAACTTATGTAAGCTAGGGAACTATAGGGCAGAAATTGAAGACAGAATAGGTTTTATTATCCGGGGAAGAGAGAGAGTATTTCAGAAATCCTGCAGTTCTGATAATGTTTGGAACAATAAAAATAAAAATAGCTGGGCAATATATTTTCAGTTTCTAAACCGCGAAATATTTTGGATTTTATTTAACGTTTGTGATGTTTTAACAATCCTGTTCATATTCAGCGCACAGAATGAATTGCATTTCTTTAAGTGATACTGCAAATCTTCCAGTGTTTAGTGTATCACCATATCTGTAATGGGTTCAAATGGGCCGTGTGTTAAATAAAACATTGGATTGAAAACTGACTTAAACGCCAATAAGAGAAAACAAAATCTTGGCATTGCTTTTTGTTTGACAACTCTCAGTCACTCCCACAACAGTTAATATGAGGAATGTAGTTAAAATGCGGGTGAAATATAGCAGAGATAAATGCCTGAGCATCACAGTTGTGGCTGTAACAAACATTTACCTGCTCTGCTTGTGGGATAAGCTCAAACAGTAATATAACTCCAGGACGGGAAATGGTCGAAAGCTTCAAATTATTAGGTTTCCTGATCACCAACAACTTTTCCCGGTTCTCCCATGCAGACACTATAGTTAAGAAAACCTGTCAACACCTCTACTTTCTCAGAAGACTAAGGAAATTTGGCATGTCTGCTCCAACTCTCACAAACTTTTACAGATGCATCATAGAAAGCACTCTTTCTAGTTGTAAGACAGCTTGGGATGGCTTCTGCTCTTTTCAAGACAGCAAGAAACTACAAAAGATCATGAATGTAGCCCAATTCATCAGGCAAACCAGTCTCCCATCCATTGACTCTGTCCACACTTCCTGTTGCCTTGGAAAAGCAGCCAGCATAGTTAAGGATCCCATGCCTCCTGGACATTCTCTCTTCCATCTTCTTCCATTGGGAAAAAGATGCAAAAGTCAGAGCTTATATAATAACTGACACAAGAACAATTTCTTCCCTGCTGCTGTCAGACTTTTGAATGGACTTACCTCGCATTAAGTTGATCTTTCTCTACAGCCTAGCTATGACTGCAACACTACATTCTGCGCTGTCTCGTCTCCTTTTTTATGAATGGTATGCTTTGTCTGTATAGTGCACAACAAACAATACTTTTCACTGTACATTAATACATGTTGGCTTGTCCATAAGATCATTAGACATAGGAGCAGAATTAGGCCACTCGTCCCATCAAGTCTGTTCTGCCATTCAATCATGGCTGATATTTTTCTCATCCCATTTTCCTGCCTTTTCCCATAACCCTCGATCACCTTATTAATCAAGAAATTATCTATCTCTATCTTAAGACACTCAATGACCTGGACTCCACATTCTCCTGCAACAAAGAGTTCTATAGTTTCTCCACTCTCTGGCTGAAGAAATTCCTCCTCATCTCTGTTTTAAAGGATCTTTCCTTTAGCTTAAAGCTGTGTCTTCTGGTTCTAGCTTTTCCCACTAGAGATGGGTTAGTAAATTTGCTGATGACACTAAGATTGATGGAGTAGTGGATGAGTGGAGGCCTCTTGCAGACTACAAAGAGACATTGATAGAATGCAAGAAGTGGCAGATGGAGTTTAACCCTAATAAGTACGAGATGATTCATTTTGGTAGGACAAATTTTGGCAGATTACAGGGTCAACGGCAGGGTTCTGACAAATGTGGAGGAACAGAGAGATCTGGGGGTTCATATCCACAGATCTTTAAAGGTTGCCACTCAAGTGGATAGAGCCGTGAAGAAGGCCTATAGTGTGTTAGTGTTTATTAACAGGAGGCTTGAGTTTAAGAGCCGTGGGGTTATGCTGCAACTATACAGGACCTTGGTGAGACCACATTTGGAATATTGTGTGCAGTTCTGGTCACCTCACTATAAGAAGGATGTGGAAGCATTGGAGAGAATGAAGAGGACATTTACCAGGATACTACCTAGTTTGGAGGATAGGTCTTATGAGGAAAGGTTGAGGGAGCTGGGGCTTTTCTCTTTAGAATGGAGGAGGATGAGAGGCAACTTAATAGAGGTTTATAAGATGATGAGGAGGATAGATAGAGTGGACGTGCAGAGACTATTTCCTTGGTTGGATGTAGCTGTTACTAGGAGGCATAGCTATAGGGTTCATTGTGAGAGATATAGGAGGGATGTCCAAGGTAGGTTCTTTACTCAGAGAGTGATTGGGGTGTGGAATGGACTGCCTGCTGTGATAGTGGAGTCGGACACTTTAGGAACTTTCAAGTGGTTATTAGACAGGCACATGGAGCACACCAGAATGATAGGGAATGGGATTAATTTTGGGTTTAGACATAGTTCGGCACAACATTGAGAGCCGAAGGGTCTGTACTGTACTGTACTAGTCTATGTTCTTTGGGTATAGAGAGATATAGGCTAAATGCAAGCAATTGGGACTAGCTAGGGGTTTAAAAAAAGGGCGGCACGAACAAGTTGGGCCAAAGGGCCTGTTTCCATGCTGTATACCTTTATGGCTCAGTAGACAGCACCACACTGACAGTAAACTTTTCAGATCATTACACACTCCAAAAAGTTCCAGGGAACGAATCTGCCTGATTTAATTCCAAAAGTGTAGCCCCTCCCATTAGCAAATTCAGATGATTCACCAACTGGGCATTATCTGATTCTGACGTACTTACTGAAAGCATTGCAACTTTTCTATTAAAGAGCAAGTGACACTTTTTGGTAAAAGATAAATAATTCAGAATTTATTGACAGACTTAATTGATATTGCAACAAGCATGTTGACATTAAGAATATTGGAATTGGTTAGATGTGATGTGAATGCACAATGTCACATCCTCTAATGCCTTGGCAAAGTCTAAACATTCACAAACACAGTGACAGGTGTCTAAAAATGATGAAGCAATGGAAACAAGAGTTCTCAATTTGGAAATTCCAATGAGAAAAACCCACACTTTCTGACACTCTGTCCATGTAAAGGAATGGCCAGAAAAATCACAGGCTGTTGGCGTTCAACTTCCCAGTTTGTACTCCCTGCAAGCAATGATCCTCATTGGGAATTCAATGTCTGAGAAATTGTCCTTCAATGAATTTAATCAACAGGATAAAACGTTCCTGAAATATTACTTTCCAATACATCAGCACTGAAATTTTACAGGACTGCTTCTTTTTTCATTCAATTGTGGGACATGGGTGTTGTTGGCTAGCCAGCATTTATTGCCCATCCCTAGTTGCCCTTGGAGGGCAACTGAGAGTCCACCACATTGCTGTGGCTCTGGAGTCACATATAGGCCAGACTGGGTAAGGATGGCAGATTTCTTTCCCTAAAGAACATTAGTGAACCAGATGAGTTTTTCCAACAATCGACAATAGTTTCATGGTCATCAATAGATTCTTAACTCGAGGTATTTTTTATTGAATTTAAATTCCACCATCTGTGAGATTTGAATCCGGGTCCCCAAAACATTACCTGAGTTTCTGGATCAATAGTCTTACAATAATACCAGTCAGTCATCACCTCCTACTATTGGTCTCTGTCAGTAACTCCGCGATTGACAATTTCCCTTAATGAAAATAGTATACTCAGCTGATTTCTTTACAAGTAACCAAGGAACTCAAAACATAACATACGGACTCCCAAATAACAAGCACCAGTTGGGCAGACCTAAGGGCCAGTAATAAGTTGGTAAGACTGTGAGCTATATCTTGGAGAGGCTACTGTGCTGTACAGAGTCATATGACATCATATGATAAAGTTAACATGAGCCTGGTTACTTGTGACTAAGACAGCAATCTATTACCTGCATACTCAATCATCAATGAGGAGAGTTTAGCCAGTACTAAGTGTATGGTACAATGTGATCTGTATTACTATAATTGATCACTTGTAGGACTCAACCAAACAGCTTGTTTGAAGTTCTTACAGCGTGTTGCATAGTAATTTATTAACCACAACCTTGGGCCCTCACTCCCATGACTGTGAGATTTTCACATACCATTTCTCTGGGGTGGCATGGTAATACTATCATTAGTACTACTGTCTTACAGCACCAGAGAGCTGGGTTCAATTCCCGGCTTGGGTCGCTGTCTGTCTGGAGTCTGCATGTTCTCCCCATGTCTGTGTGGGTTTTCTCCAGGTGCTCCGGTTTCCTCCCAGAATCCAAAAGACACGCTGGTTAGGTGCATTGACCCGAACAGGCGCCGAAGTTTAGTGACTAGGGGAATTTCACAGTAACTTCATTGCAGTGTTAATATAAGCCTTACTTGCAAATAATAAATAAGTTCTGAAAGTTGGGGAGGAGTGATAAGGGTAAATGCAGAACAGTGCTGATACAACTTACCGTCACCTTTATTGCAACTGAGAAAGGAATCAACGCTCCAGCCTGTCCCAGATCAAAAAATAAACAAAGTGGTTAGGACTAACTAAAGGGAGAAAATTTTGACAAAATATTACAGAAATAATTATTTTAATGCTGTTGTATTTTGCCATTCCAATTCTTTGGCTGCCTGAGATTAATAGTTTATGTAATGTGCGCTTTTCTTCAAAATGAAAATAAACGATTATTATTACTTTAAAGAAAAGACAGAGGAGATATTTAGAATTATATTTTCAATGGCCCCTGTTTGAAACCCCCACCATTGTGCTGGTAAATTGAGATGCCAATCTACAACATAACAGATGGCAACGAGTAAATGAACCAGCATTAAGAAAAGCAACATTTTTGAAGCATTTTCAAAACACAATCTTCACATCAAAGGATTTTTGAAGATCAGTAACTCACTGTCATAAGTGAGGTACTCTATTTATCCTGTGGGAGTGAGCAGTCACTGAAATCTTTGCCAGCTTTTAAATTAATAATAGAATGTTGTGCTCAGCCCAACTGCTAAGTGATAACTCATATTTATACATTGTTGTTCGGTTTTACTCCTGTAAATTATCCTTCATACAAGGCATGCTTCACTCCGACAGGATAAGGAATGCTCGGGACCTGACTGTGGGTTTTGGGATGTATTCTTGTGGGGGAGCCCTGGAAACAAAGGAGCCAAGGCTATTGCCCTAAAGACCAACCCTTTTCATGTTTTTTAATAGCAAATTCTCTAATGGGATCGCACTGATAGTTTCTGAGACTTTTTTTCTTCAATTCAGTTGAAAGGACCTTTTAATTTTCTCTCGTTCCCCTGTGGTGTGGTTTCTCTTCTGCTGGCAACTTTCCAGTTTCTCAGTCAAGTGTTCGTTCTTCACATTTGAGCCTAAATGGTAAGCACTCGCGGGCTGTTGGACCAGGGAAATGTCACGGCCGAGCTTGCTTCCTTCTGGCATTGTAAAAACATTCGCAGCGACAACACTCGGATGATTTTGCGGTATCTCGAAATTAGACCATGGTGGCACAGTGGTTAGCATTGCTGCCTCATGGCCCCAGATTCCTGGCTTGGGTCACTGTCTGTGCGGAATCTGCAAGTTCTTCCCGTGTCTGCGTGGGTTTCCTTCAGGTGCTCCAGTTCCCTCTCACAGTCCCAAGATGTGCAGGTTTGGTGCGATGGCCAGGAAAAATTGTCCCTTAGTGTCAGAGGGACTATCAGGATAAAAACAAAGGACAAAGAATAAAGTTCAAGGAAAATTATAGTACAGGAACAGGCTTTCCAAGCCTGCACCGACCATGTCACCTGTCTGAACGAAAACACCCTAATCTTCCGGGGACCATAGCTCTTTATTCCCATCCTGTTTGTCCAGATGTCCCTTAAAAGTCACTATTGTACTTCCACTACTTCCCCAGCAAGTTCCAGGCACCCACCACCCTCTGTGTAAAAATACGTGGATAGGGGCTGGCTGGGATTTTTACTGGCGTAGGCTAAATGGGCCAAATGGCCTCCTTATGTACTGTAGAGATTCTATGATTCTAAGATGAATTCTTTTCCCCTTCTCTCGCCAATGAACTCAGAGGCTTCTGAGCACACACCCAACTTTGCTCTACCACCCTGTTCCATGTTGGGAAATTTATGGGGACAGTTGGCGCAGGAAAAGAGAATGCTGGAAAATCTCAGCAGTATCTCCTGAAGGAAATAAACAGATTGGACCGGTATTCTTATTTCCCCATGTTACTGTTTTTCCCTCCTGGGTCGATAAGGAGGAGAGTTAACATTACCCTTGGCTCTTCATCAGAGCTAGAGAGCGAGAGAATGTGTTCGATATTAAACCAAGGCTGTGGAAGATTGCAACAAGATGTAGCAAACTTCAGAACAAAGGGCAGATGGCCTGGTGAGGGAGGGGGTGACTAATTGAGGATCAGGGACTACTGCCATTCCCCTCACCCCCCCCAACCCTGATATCCCTCTCCCTGGACTATTGCTGACTTCTGCTTTCTCTCAGTAGCAGAATCTTAGATGCTGCCGCTGGAGCCAGTTACAGCAAGTGAAACTGTCCCTGAGGGAGATCTGGAAGTGTCTCGTTTGCTGCTTCCCTTCCATTCTCAACTGGGCCACTAGGTGGAATATTGCACCATGGGAATATCTCAGCTGCTTTCCTATCCCGAAATCCCATTGGCATCTTTGATGAGTTTTGAAAAGGTCGTGAACTGAGAGAAATGACCAGGGAGGAAGAATTCTTGTGGAAAGCAGAAAGTTAACAGTTATGTGGTGAATTTGATTTCTAAAAATCTGTGGCACAGAATTTCATAATCTTATTCTTGGTTCCCTTGTTGACTTTGACTCTTCCTCGACCCTTGTGCTGTAAACTCTTGCATAAAATCTAACTGTCTCCCTGACCCTAATATCATGTTGTTTTCCGCAAACATAGTTTGTAAATCAGAAGCAGGTTTCCTTTAATATCCAAAGGTGTGCCTGTTAGGTTGATTGGGCATGTTAAATTGACCCTAGCGTGGGGGAGATTAGCAGATAAATGCCTGCTGTTTCAGGAATACAGCTTGGGTGGGATTATAGATGGTACAGACTCGATGGGCTGAATGGCATCCTTCTGTAGTGTAAAGGATTTTATGAATGTAAAACTATTTTCTCCTTTGCAATGACAGTGCAAAGCGAAACAACCTGAAATTTCACAAACTCGGCGCTGAGTGAATCTGTCATCATGCCAGTTTCCCTCTCAATCAGCCCTGGACTCCCACTGCGGGTGATCTTAAGGATGCTGAAGTAGCAACAGCTGGGGCTGATCCAGATGTTCAGGATGGCAAATTTGGCATGCTGATACAGGCCGAGTTGGTCCTGAGTGGGGTCAATGGAATGGAAAGCCCCTCTCTGGTTTTTCCCCAAAATGGAAGTTTCTGATCTCATATCCCTCAGCTGGAGATTGTCGAGCAAGAGGAGAGAATTTTCCAGGGGGACAAAGTCAGTCATAGAACATAGAACATAGAACATAGAACATTACAGCACAGAACAGGCCCTTCGGCCTTCGATGTTGTGCCGACCAAAATAAAAAGCAATGCCCCTCAAACTAAACCATTCCCTTCTCTTCCATATACTTATCAATTAACCTCTTAAACGCCACCAAACTTGGCGCATCTACAACAGCTGCAGGCAGGCATTCCACTCCCTAATCACTCTTTGAGTAAAGAACCTACCTCTGATATCCGTCCTATAACTATCACCCCTTAATTTAAAGCTGTGTCCCCTCGTGCTAGCTTTCTCCATCCTAGGAAAAGGCTATCACTGTCCACCCTATCTAAACCTCTAATCATCTTATATGTTTCGATAAGGTCCCCTCTTAGCCGCCTCTTTCTAACGAAAACAACCTCAAATCCCTCAGCCTCTCTTCATAAGACCTGCCCTCCATACCAGGCAACATCCTGGTAAACCTCCTCTGTACCCTCTCCAATGCCTCACATCTTTCTTATAATGTGGGGACCAGAACTGCACACAATACTCCAAGTGCGGCCGCACTAGAGTTTTGTACAGTGGCAACATGATGCTGCGGCTCCTAAATTCAATCCCCCTACCAATAAAAGCTAAGACTCCATATGCCTTCTTAACAACCTTATCGACTTGATTGCCAACTTTCAGGGATCTATGCACACATACACCAAGATTCCTCTGTTCATCAACACTATTAAGAGTCCTACCATTAGCCCTATACTCTACACATTTGTTATTCCTGCCAAAGTGAATTACCTCACACTTTTCCACATTAAACTCCATTTGCCACCTCTCGGCCCAGCTCTGCAACTTGTCCAAGTCTCTCTGCAAACTATAACACCCCTCTTAACTATCTACCACTCTACCGACTTTAGTGTCATCTGCAAATTTACTAATCCATCCTTCAATACCCTCATCCAGATCATTTATAAGAATTACAAACAGCAGGGGCCCCAAAACAGACCCCTGAGGTACACCACTTGTCACCGAACTCCACGATGAATATCTCCCATCAACCACCACCCTCTGTCTTCTATCTGCCAGCCAATTCCTAATCCAATTAGCTAAATAACCCTCTATTCCACACATCTGCATTTTCTGTAGAAGTCTTCCATGGGCCACCTTATCAAACGCCTTACTAAAGTCCATAAAGTCACTCGAGGCTTATCCTTAAAGTAGGTTTCACGCTGCAATGAAGTAACTCTGAACATTCACTAGTCACCACACTTTGGTGCCTGTTTGAATACACTTAGGAAGAATTTAGCATGGTCAGTGCGCCCTAAACAGCTCATCTTTCGGACTGTGGGAGAAAAGCAGAGTCCGTTAGGCCCATCGAGTCTACACCAGCAACAATCCAATCCAGGCCCTACCCACATAACCACATATATTTATTCTCACTAGCCCCCTGGGGCAATCAGGGGCAATTTAGCACAGTCCATCCACCTAACAGCATATCTTTGGACTGTGGAAGGAAACCAGAGCACCCTGAGGAAACCCAAGCAGGCATGAGGAGAATGTGCAAACTCCACACAGATAGTGACCCGAGGCTGGAATTGAACCCAGGTCCCTGGTGCTATGAGACAGCAGTGCTAACCACTGTGCCACCGTGCTGCCTCTTAATGTGCCCTGCAGCAGTCCACCCTTCAGTAGCAACAGTTTGCATTTATATAGCGCCTTTAACATCGCAAAAACCATCCCAAGGTGCATTTTCTTCCTGTTGCCTGATTACTTACTTTTTCAGGATAATTATCAACATCCCAACTTCTTAACCTCCTACTCCAGACTGTGAGGAAAATCACCCCAGATTCTCTGATGTTGCACAATTGGAATCAATTGATATGTTTAAGTTTAAGTTTATTTATTAGTGTCACATGTATTCCGATCATGTGGAATCTTTAACCTCCAAAATAGACGTTTTTTTTGGATCAGCATGGAAATTATAACGGTAAACATCTTTTGTAATTTTCCTTTCAAAATTTCCCTTCCACCACTTTCCTGAAGCAAATAAAGTTAAAAGTTGGCAAATTATGTTATAGTTGTGTAAAACGTTGGTTAGACCACATTTGGAATATGGTGTCCAGTTCTAGTTACCACACTGCCAGAAGGATGTGGAGAGAGTACAGAAAATGTTTACCAGGATGTTGCCTGGTACGGAGGGTATCAGTTACGAGGAGAGATTGAATAAACTGAGATTGTTCTCCCTGGAAAGACGGAGGCTGAGTTTATATAGAAATTTATAAACGTCTATAAACCTGATCAAATTTTATAAAATTATGAGGGACATAAATAAGGTGAACAGTTGGAGGCTTTTTCCGAGGGCAGAAATGACAATTCTAAGGGGCACAAGTTCAAGGTAAGGGGGGAAGATTCAGTGGAGAAGTATGGGGGACATTTTTTACACAAAGGGTGCTGGGACCTGAAGTGCACTACCAAATGAGGTGGTTGAGGCAAAAGAGGAAATGCTGGAAAATCCCAGCAGGACTGGGCAGCATCTGTAAGGAGAGAAAAGAGGTGACGTTTCCAGTCCAGATGATCCTTTGACAGAGCAGCTTTGTTGGTCTAGATAGGACAACTTGATTAGCACAGGCTTGGGAGGGTTGAATGGCCTGTTCCTGTGCTGTGCTGTTCTTTGTTCAAATGAGCTTCTCGGTTCTATGGTACAAACTGGCCTCTGCGCCTCAGCTGAGTTATTCTGAAATTCGGAAGTTGGATGGCCTATTTGATTATGGCAGGATTGTTTACCCTCAGCCAATGACCTGTCCTTATGTAAACTCCTGGATAGGAACTCCATCCAGCTCCTAACTTCCCTGGAGGAATAGGCCTAGTGACTGTTCCCAGCTTCTCAAGAGCAGAGACCAGACATACACTAGCACCTATCCCAGTACAGTCCGGGATGGCTATACAGAGCAGGCAATGCTTTGCGATCTCATCCATTCCCAATCCTGTGTCCCCTGCTTCGTGTCCACCCTCAGGTTGGTGACTTTGGTCTCATTTGCTCCAATTTTTAATCATATTCACTCCACTCCCAACCATTAGCTGCAGAAACGTTCTCCCCACTCGCCCGATCGATCTGATTTCAATACTGTCAGTGCAACCAAGGTCACCATCAATCAGCCTTCTGTATTATTTGGAACCTGCATAAAAATTGTATTTGCAAATGCTGAAGATGCGTTTTTTTGTCAGGAAAATTAACAGCTTGTTGGAATGTTTAATTACAGTTTGTTAGAGACCTGAGCTCTGTTGTAATTCATAAAAATAATGCTCACCATTGTCTCTGGATCTTGTGTAATGTTACCTACCCCCCTCTTCTGTAAATCCTCAACCCATCATTTTCATTTGCACATTTTGAGACTGCTGTTGTTTGCGGTTTGGTCACTCTGTAACACAAAATGATACAGCTTTTTCTTCAAATGTGACCATAATTCTAATCCACTGGATATTAAAGTGTCAAGGTTTGAAATTAAAGACCCCTTCTTGTTTAGCTTGCCAGCTCCTGATGGCACCGTACATGATTTACCCGTCACCCTTCCCTGGGTTCCGCTGCTCTAGCTTTTGCTCCCACTGCCCTCCGCTCTGCGGCTGTTCTGTCGAATTCGCATCGCACCTCAACAACTCCTTACCCACCTCGCTTCAAATCTAAAATCACCTTGATTCGCCCACAATGCTTTTGATTTCTTCAGCCGTTCCCCAACCTCTGCCTTTGATGCACTGATTGCCAGTGAAGAGCTGATTATCCCTCCACTCTGCTCATTTCTCCTCATGTTCTCCCCTCCCACCCCAACACTTTCATCTCTCTACCGACCCCATCAACCTTCCTCAGGTTCAAGATTTCAGCACATATTTACTTTAGCTATCTATTGCCGCAACCGGATTGGCCATTTTAAGGTCTCCATTTTCTCTTCCAAAATGATCAATGATCCCAAGATCATCCAAAAACGTGAAGATAAGCCTAGGTTTGTTTCTTCACTCACCAGTAACCTTCAATCTCTCTTCCTGAGCCCTTCCTCCTCATCTACAATGATAAGTGTGAGAGTTTAATAGAACCACAGAGGCCTTATTCCATTCGGCCCATTACATCTGCATTGACTTTCGGAAATAACATCTTACCCAAGCCCAGACCCGGGCCCTTCCCTGTAACCCCATGCCTTTAGCAAGGCTAATCCCAGTCGGCACATTCCCAAGAGGCAGTGTAGCACGGCTAATCCATCCAACCTGCATCTTTGGACTGTGGAAGGAAACCGGAATACCTGGAGAAAGCCCACGTAGACAGGGGGAGAACAAAGAACAAAACAGCATGGGAAACAGGCCCTTCGGCCCAACGAGCCTGCGCCGCCACCCCGATGTTCCCACCTCTACCCGCGATCTCTGTCCATGATTATAGATCTATGGATTAAAAACCAAATTTGAGACAATTTAGGGAGAATTTGTTTTGCCAATTAGCCTAAGAGCACATCTTTGGGATGTGGGAGGAAACCGGAGCACCCGGAGAAAACCCACGCAAGCACGGGGAGAATGCGCAAACGCCCACAGACACAGGCCCAAATCCATGTATCTGCACAGCACAGAGATAGTCACTGAGCTGTCGTGTTGCCCATCAGATGGTCCAGGTCAAGATACACTAACGACGTGAAGCACTAGGATACTCTCGAAAAAGATCCAAGAGCAGCCCTCTCACGACCCATCACGTGTATACCCCTCGTTAGACAACAAGGTGGACCAAAGCACCTGTAGGATAAAAACAAGTACATCAATATCATCATCTATTTACACACTTCCCAGGGACTCCCAAGGCTCATGATCCCTATTTAAATCAGTTTTCTATACCCCTCCATTCCCATTCTGTTCATGTGCCCATCTAAGTATTTCTTAAATAACTCCAGAGTGCCTGCCTCCACCACTTTACTTGGCAGCGCATTCCATACCCCCACCACCCTCTGTGTGAAAAAACTCTCTCTAGCATCCAAATTATACCTCACCCCCCTCACCCTAAGCCTGTGACCCCTCGTGCTATTCAAGTCCATCTTAGGAAAAAGCTTAACCCTGTTTACTCTATCTATACCCCTCATAATCTTGTACACATCTATTAGATCTCTTCTAAGACTACGTCTTTCTAAGGAAAACAGTCCCAATTTGCCTAATCTCTCCTCGTAACTCAGACCTTCCATACCAGGCAGCATCCTGGTAAACCTCCTCTGCACCCTCTCCAGAGTCTCCACGTCCTTCCAGTAGTAAGGCGAACGTGCAAACTCCACACAGACAGTCACTCAAGGCTGGTATCTAGGTCCCTGGCAGCTGTGTTGCAGTGCCAATATGCCGCCCATATGATCTACATTGCCACCAAGACTCTTTGGCTTTGTCTGTATAGCGTACAAGAAACAAAACCTTTCACTGTATGACAATATAACTGAGAATAATAAATCAAATCGAATCAAAAAGATTGAGGCGACTTGTTCAGCTGTCTCTGTAGATTCCCCCTTTTCCCTTCCCACATCTTTGCTCGTGGCTTTCATGATCTCTTTGCCTCTTTCTCATTTCTCTTCCCCCTCACTCCCATTTATAGTCTTGCCTTCAGCCACCCAGGTGCTACACTCTGAAATTCTCTTCCTAAAGCACTCCGTGTCTCTCTCTTCCTTGCTTCTTTTAATATGCTGCTTAAAAGCCACTCAATGATCAAGAGGAGAATCCTCCAGTCTCCCAGCCATGAATTTCCCAGCGGTGGGAAGTGGTGTGCTGTTTGCTGGCAGCGGGATTCTCTGCAGCCGCTGCAGTCATGGGATTTCCCATAGCTTTCACTCCACATCACCGTAAAACCTGCAGGAGGGAGTGCACTGCCAACAGGAGCGGAGAATCCTGTTGGTGTGAAGATCCGGAGAATTCCCTTCAAGTTTAGTTCATCCTTTTCCTATGTTTCTCTCCTTGGTGTGGTATCCGTGTTTGGACTGTGCTTCAGTGAAGTGCTTTGGAATGATTATCTATGTTAAAGGTGCAATAGAAATGCAAGTTAACATGAGAATTTTGATTTGATTTTATTATTGTCACATGTATTAAAATGTAGTGAAAAGTATCGTTTCTTGCACACTACATAAAGCATACCATTCATAGAGAAAGAAACGAGAGAGTGTAGAATGTAGTGTTACAGTTACAGCTAGGGTGTAGAGAAAAATCAACTTAATGCGAGATAAGTTCAAAAGCAGCAGGGAAGAAGCTGTTCTTGAGTTGGTTGCTACGTGACCTCAGACTTTTGTATATTTTTCCTGATGGAAGAAGGCAGGAGGAGCATGTCCGGAGTGCATGGGGTCTTTAATGATACTGGCTGCTTTTCCTGAGGCAGCAGGAAGTGTGGACAGAGTCAGTGGATGGGAAGCTGGTTTGTGTGATGGATTGAGCTTCGTTCATGACCATATTTGTAGTTTTTTGCGATCTTGGACAGAACAGACAGGAGCCATACCAAGCTGTGATAAACCTGGGAAAGATGCTTTCTATGATGCAGCTATGAAAGTTGGTGAAAGTTGTAGTGGACTTGCCAAATTTCCTTAGCCTCATAAGAAAGTAGAGGCATTGCTGGTCTTTTTTAACTACAGAGTTGGCAACCAGGACAGGTTAATGGTGATCTCGACAGCTAGAAACCTGAAATTCTTGACCATTTCTACTTCATCCCCATTAAGATAGGCAGGCACATGTTTTCCATACGCTTCCTGAGTCAATGACAATCCCTTTTGTTTTACTGACATTGAGGATGAGATTATTGTCGCCGCACCAGTTCACCAGATTCTCAATCTCATTCCTGTACTCTGTCTCATCATGTATGGAAGTGTCATCAGCGAACCTGAACATCAAGTAGGAGGGGAATTTGGCCACACAGTCACAGGTGTATAAGGAGGACAGTAGGAGGCTGAGGACACAGCCTCCTCGGGCACTGGTGTTGAGGATGGTTGTGGAGGAAGTGTTGTTGCCTATCCTTACTGATTGTGTTCTGTGAGTTAGGAAGTTCAAGATCCAGTCGCAGAGGGAGCTGCCGAGGCCGAGGCCATGGAGTTTGGAGATGGGTTTCGTAGGAGTAATAGTGTTGAAGGCTAAGCTGTAATGAATAAATAGGAGCCTGACATAGGTGTCCTTGTTTTCCAGATGTTCCAGGGTTGCGTACAGGGAGAAGGAGTCTGCTGGTGACCTGTTGTATAGGTGAACTGTAGTGGATCCAGGCAGTCTGGGAAGCTGGAATTGATTTGACTAACCTTTCAAAGCACTTCATAACAATGGATATCAGAGCCATGGGATGATGCTCATTGCAACGATGGAATTTTCCAGCCATTTCAACTAGTGGGATTGTCCACTCCTGCCAAGCCCTCACAAGATTCCCCAGTGGGAAGAGAGCTTAAACAATGGGAAAACCCATTGCCAGCGGCGGGACTGCAAGATTTCACCATTGGTCAATGATGGGGCTGTATCCGCCATCACAATCCCCCCTGCATGGAGATGGGATTGAAGATTCTGCCCAATATCTCTGCCTTGTGCAGGAATAGGGCAATCCCACCACTGCTTTATACAAATGGTACAATATGAACAAATAAAAAGGAGAGGCATGGTGGCACCGTGGTTAACACAGCTGCCTCACTGTGCCAGGTAGCTGGGTTCGATTCCCAGCTTAGGTCACTGTGTGGAGTCTGCGTGTTCTTCTTGTGTCAGTGTGAGTTTCCTCCAGATGCTCCAGTTTCCTTTTGAAAGACGTGCTGGTTAGGTATATTGGCCATGCTAAATTCTCCCTCAGTGTACCCAGTAGGAGTGTGGCAACTAGGGGAATTTCACAGTAACTTCATTGCAGTGTTAATATAAGCCTAGTTGTGACTAATAAATTCACTTTACATTTGAACAGTCTGAGCATTTTCCTGAACTGAGCAGGTGTAATCTTTGCTCTGTGCAATGTCAATAAATCCCCACACGTGGGGAATTTAATCCAATTGCTCTAACCAGCGGGTTAACAGTTGTGCATTCTGAAGTTTAATCAGCCTGCGTTAGTGGGGTGACAGGGTGATTCTTTGACTTTGTGCCATAGGGAGAGGACAAACTGGTTGGAGGTAAATTTCACCATTGCACAGTTTCTGAAATGTCTCCTGTTGGGTGAGATTCGCCGTCCGCTGCGAAGAGCCGGAAATTAAATCTTAATCATATTTGGCTGAATGTGTGATGGGTTAACAGATGGATGGAAAGCTATAGTATAAATCTCCTTCCACTTGCACATTTCTAACTGAACTGGAGAGATATAAAATCATCGTGTTAGTGAGCAGTAATGTAATTTTTATTGTAAGTGTATGACATTAATGGCTTCCACTTGTCTTTTTTATTGTTACTTTTCTAAACTTCCAATCTTTTTCCATAGATCTTCGTTCTCCACGTGATGATGATCTGTGTCAGACTTTTACCGCCTCGCCGCGCCCGAGGCTCGTAAGATCGCGCCCGAGGCCAACAGGGAATACCATTCTGCGAGCCCTTCCCCCCGCTCCGATCCTGGGGCGGACGGGATGATAAAACTCCGGCGCTGATCTCAGCTCTTTTGGATCACCTGCTTCAGGTGTAAATGAAAGCTTTGCCCACTCAAGGGCTGAATCCAAGGGCCAAGCGGTGAATTTATTGAAAGCTGCCCTTGAATATTTGTAAATGATTTGTTCCGCTGAGAGTTATTACTGATCTGGGTATGTTACTCCAATCCACAAGCCAATCAAAAAAAATCACCACGTATATTATAATATGGAAGTAATCAAAAGAATGGGAGTCATGCAAATGTCTGTTAAGGATAATTATGGATAATTGGTAAGAGCTCGATAGATAATTAATAGCAGGAGAGCTTCAAACAGAATCTGTTTGTCATATTACAGAATCACAGAATTGTTGTGGTACAGAAAGAGGCCATTTGGCCCTTCACATCTGCACTAGCTCTCCAGATAAGCATCAGGGCTTGATGCCATTTCCCCGTACCCCCGCATGTTGTTTCTATTCAAATAATTATAATGCCCTCATGAAAGTCTTGACTGCCTTCCCTCCCTCTCTCCCCCCTCTCCTCCCCCTCCCCCAGCAGCACATTCCACATCCCGATCACATCACATTGCCTTTGCTTCCTTTGCAAATCACTTTAAGCCTGTGTCTTCTCGTTCTTTTATGAGTGGGAGCAGTTTCTCCTGATCCACTCTATCCAACCCTTTGTTCATGGGATGTAGGAATTTGTGGGAACGGAGGGGTATAGAAAACTGATTTAAAATGGAGATCATGAGCCTTGGGAGTCCCTGGGAAGTGTGTAAATAGACGATGATATTGATGTACTTGTTTTTATCCTATAGGTGCTTTGCACCACCTTGTTGTCTAACAAGGGGCATACACGCGATGGGTCGTGAGAGGGCTGCTCTTGGATTTTTTTTCGAGAGTATCCTAGTGCTTCACGTCGTTAGTGTACGCTTGGCCTGGACCATTTGATGGGCAACACGACAGCTCAGTGACTATCGCTGTGCTGTGCAGATACATGGATTTGGGCCTGTGTCTGTGGGAGTTTGCGCATTCTCCCCGTGCTTGCGTGGGTTTTCTCCGGGTGCTCCGGTTTCCTCCCACATCCCAAAGATGTGCTCTTAGGCCAATTGGCAAAACAAATTCTCCCTAAATTGTCTCAAATTTGATTTTTAATCCATAGATCTATAAACATAGACAGGGATCACGGGTAGAGGTGGGAACATCAGGGTGGCGGCGCGGGCCCGTTGGGCCGAGGGGCCTGTTTCCCGTGGTGCTTTGTTCTTTGGTACCCATCCCTTATTTCTCCTGAGGGCATTTAAAAGTCAAACCCATTGCTGTAAAGTTACAGGTCAGATCAGGCAAGGGTGGCTAATTTTCTTCCCTGAGGAGCATTAGTAAACCAGTCGAACAACAATCCATGATAGTTCCATAGTCATCATTACTCACAATAGCTTTCAATCCCAGAAAATTTATTGGTTGAATTTAAATTCCGCCAGCTGCAGGTTTGAGCCCGTGTTCCTGGAGCATGAACCTGGATTACTGGTCCAGTCACAGTTCCTTTTGTAATGACCTTAATTGAGGTGGGCCTGTGAGAATATGAACTCCCTGATTGAGGGCCAAATTGATGGGCCAATCAGGGAGCCTCTTGCTTTGTATTTAACCAGGCGTGTCAGTTCCTCTGGAACTCCGAGTGTAGATGTCTAACTGAAAGCACTCTGTATGCTGTTGTCAGACTTGTAAATAAGGCATTTTGCTGAAGGGATTCCTGCCTCCGAGGGTTTATTATACACTAAACCACCATCTCCCCCGACAATTGCATGAGCATTAGATGGAATCTAATTTAATCATGAATAGATGTGGAATGGATGGCAGGCATTGTGACTGCAAATACACACAAGATCCCAAAGCCATGGAAATTCACGTTCCTCATGCATTTATCGTCGATGGATTTGACATCGCCAACATTTTCCATTTTGCCAGCATGTTCGATTCTACATTACTCTAATTCCTTTAAAACTTACAATTTCCTGCCTCACAACCCCGTTCTAGGTTTCATTCGCATTTCTTTCTTTTTGTTCCATCTTCAATGTCTTGGTCCCACATTTTGAAATTCTCCCCTTTCTCATTTATATCTCTCTCTCTGTCTCTCTTCTCCCATTGGGGTGGCGCAGTGGCACAATGGTTAGCACTGCTGCCTCACAGTTCCAGGGACCCAGGTTCGATTCCTGGCTTGGGTCACTGTCTGTGTGGAGTTTGCACATTCTCCTTGTATCACCTAGTTTCCTCCCACAGTTCAAAGATGTGCGGGTTAAGTTGATTGGACATGCTGAGTCGGACTAGGGCCTGGGTGGAATTGGTGTCAGTGCAGACTTGCTGGGCCGAATGGCCTCCTTCTGTCTTGTAGGATCCACAATTTTCAAAACTC
Organism: Sphyrna mokarran; assembly: GCA_024679065.1. Taxonomy (NCBI): domain Eukaryota; kingdom Metazoa; phylum Chordata; class Chondrichthyes; order Carcharhiniformes; family Carcharhinidae; genus Sphyrna; species Sphyrna mokarran. Next base: position 4,363,199 of record JAGIQG010000028.1, read on the forward strand.
CATAAAGCCTACACTTTTGGTTATGCTTTGAGTCATCTCCATTAGTGCAGCGCTTGCTCATCCTCCATTTTGCCACTACATAGCATCGTGAGATGTTTTGTTAGATAAACGGAATTTTCTCAACATGAGTTGCTGTAATTGTAGAGTCATCAGGAAAATAGGGGAATGGGAGTGGCTCCAATAATTGTCTTTCAGACCTTCATGAACATTATGCTTGTTCCTGAGTACTGGGCTGTTGCATTTGCTATTTGGATAATCAGAGACCAAGGGCTGGAGTGCAGTTAGCAAAATATTTATAATTCAAAAGCTACTTGACAATATAATTCAGAATAATTTTATAGAAAATGTGGGTGTCATAAGGAGCAGTTAGCATGGATTTTAAATGCAATAGATCGATCTTTACTAGATCTCTGGGATTCTTTGACAAGGTAACTGAAATAGTGGTGAGGTACCATTCCAACCATTGAATCAATGATTCACAACACTTACTCTCATTCTTTCAACCTTCCGTTTATTGAGCAATGTCTGATCGGACTTTAGGAGGAAAGGCAGAATACTGCGCAGGCTGGAATCTGAGACAGAAACACAAAATGCTGGAAAATCTCAGCAGGTCTGACAGCAGCTGTGGAGAGAGAATAGAGCCAATGTTTTGAGTCTAAATGATCCTTTGTCAGAGCTGAAGAAGGATAACTTTTAATGGAGAACAATGAATGGATGAGTTTGGAGATACGCAGAAATTGGAAGACAAGTTCTAATTATGAATGAAACACATTTTGGTAGAGGCAGAAGTGATCTCAGAAATAAAGGAGGGATTGTGTTAATTCGAGGGATTGAATATTGTTTTAAATTTTGAGAGAAATGTCCAATAGTTCACACACTGAAATCCTAGTGAAAATAGTGACATTATTTTATACTGTATATAGATTTAATTGTTTACCTTTTAGATGTTTTTCCTTTGACAGGATTGATACTGAGAGATGATTTTCCCTGGCTGAGGAATCTACAGCAGGTGGGTGCAGTCTCAGGGGTAAGGGACTGATCATTTAGAACACAACTGAGGAGAAATTTCTTCACTCAAATGGTTAAGAATCTTTGGAATTCTTTGGAAACCCCAGAGAGTTCCATCCTTAAGTATATTTAAGTCTGAGGTAGACGGGCTTTTGGTCTCTCAGGGAATCAAGGGATAAGGGAGTAGGTGAGACATTGGAGTTGAGGTAGATAAGCCATGTTTGTGTTAAATGGCAGAACAGGCACAAGGGGCCGAATGGCCTACTGCAGCTCCTGTTCTCTTTACCAATTTACTGTCTCTTCATATAATCCAGAACAGGCAGTGGATAATATTACAACTAACTTGTTTTCTCTTGTAACATTATGTGTGATCTTCTTGGAGATCACCTGGTAAAGGAGCAGCACTCCAAAAGTTTACAATTCTAAATAAACCTGTCGGACTTTAACCTGGTGTTGTGAGACTTCTGATTGTGCCCACCCCAGTCCAATGCCAGCATCTCCACATCTTACCTTTTCTTCACGTGTATGTGTATGTGTGTGTGTGTGTGTATGTGTGCATGTGTGCATGTGTTTGTCTGGGTGTGTGTATGTGTGTGTCAGACAAGAACATGGTGCTTCTGAAGTTATGATGCAAGTCCATAATTCCAACAGAACGAGTTGCTGACCAGAGGGGGTTTTATTGAAAGACAGTCTCCTTTGGAGAGATATAGCACTGTGTAAGTCACAGTTCCTCTGACTTGGAACTATGTATAAAAAAAAAGTTCTTTTTTAAATTCAATAAGGAGATGAACTCCAGAGGTGAGGTGAGAGTGACAGCTCTTGTCACCAAAGCAGCGTTTGACCGGGTGTGACATCAAGGAGCCCTAGTGAAACTGGAGTCAATGTTAATTGGGGAGAAAACTCACCAATGATTGGGCTCATACCTAACACAAAGAGAGACAACAGCCATTTTCCTTTGTGCCAGATATGATTCTGACCAGTGGAGAGGTGTCACCCAGATTCCCATTGAGTCTAGTTTTGCTAAGGCTTCTTGATGCCAGTCTTGGTCAAATGCAGCCTTCATATCAAGGGTTGTCACTCTCACCTCACCTCTGGAATTCAACTCTTTTGTCCATGTTTGAACCAAGGCTGTAATGAAGGCAGGAGCTGAGTGATCCTGGCGGAATTCAAACCGGGCATCACTGAGCAGGTTATTGCTGAGTAAGTGCCACTTGATATCATTGTTGATGACCCCTTCTATCACCTTACTAATGATTGAGAGTAGGCTGATGGGGTGGCAATTGGCCAGGTTGGATTTGTCCTGCTTTTTGTGTATAAGACATACCTGGACCATTTTCTACATTGCTGTGTAGATGTTAGTGTTGTAGCTGTATTGAAACAGCTTGGCTAAGGGAGCGACAACTTCTGGAGTATAAATCTTCAGGACTATTGTTCGAATATTATCAGGGCCTGTTGTCTTTGCAGAATCCAGCGTATTTAGCCATTGCTTGATATCACGTGGAGTGAATCGAATTGGCTAAGGCTGATAGCTGTGATACTGGAGATCTCTGGTTGGGACATTTATGCAACATCCTTCACAACATGCAGACGTCTAAAGGACTTTCTAACTAATTAGGTATTTTTAAAATGTAGTTACTATTGTAATGTGGCAGCCAATTTATGCACAGCAAGTTCCCACAAAAGACAATATGGTAGCAACCAGATAATCTAGTTTTGTGATATTGGTATATTGGCCAGAATATCAGGAAGAATTTCTCTAAAATGATACCTTTTAAACCCTCAGGAGCTGAACACACTTGATTTCATGTCTTATCTGAAAGACAGGGGGTAGAATTTTCCCGTCTCGTCCGCCACGGATATTATAGGAGGCGGGACATGGAGCATGCAAAGATCCGTTGACCTCCTATGAGATCTTCCAGTCTTGGGGCAAGCGCAGCTGGAAAACCCCATCCAGCATCTCTGCCAGAGTCGCACTCCCTCAGCACTGCACTCCGGTGAAAGCTTTGACTTTTGCGTTCAAGTTCCAAAGTGATATTTGTACCTGTGGCCTTTTGACTCAAAGGAGGAAGTACTCGTCAGCGAGTGATAACTGAGTCACACACTTCCTTCACTGTCGCTGGGTCTAAATCCTGGGACACCCTCCCCTGCAGTACCGCGGGTATACCTGCACCAGATGCACGGCAGTGGTTCAAGATGATGACTCACCACCATCTTCTCAAGGAATAATGCAGATGGGTAATAAATGTTAACCATGTCAGTGATGCTCATATCCCATAAATGAGGAAAAACGGTTTATTTTTATCACCTTTTCAACTGTGTTACTCTGGACTCAGCACACCTGCTGGTATTTTTACACAAAGATTCAAAAATGCACTAAAACAATCTGACCTGATTGCCAACTGCATTTTGTCATGGAAATAGATTGTTGACATCCATAAACTGCATGAACTTTGCTCTTATGGTTTATGACTTGCTTGATTGAGTTACTGCCTTGTAACTCTCTGCCAGCTATCTGCTGTATTCCTCAGAGTAAGCCCCAGCAGACAGGCCTTAAAGGAGCCTTGTTGCCTTTTGGAGAGATTGTGTGGATAAATACCCCTGGGAGCGTTTCCAACCACTTCCTCCCACTGAAGCAATTTCACTCTGTGCCCAACATGCCAAAGAACATCTTTTCCCAATTAGTTTTTCAAACATTCCTGTAACTCTTGTGTACAATTCTAATTGCCACTCTACCAGAAGGATGTAGGTGCTTTGGAGAGGGTAGAGAAGAGGTTTAGCAGGAAGTTGCCTGGTTTGGAGGGTATTACCTCCAGAAATCGAATAAACTGGGATTGTTCTCACTGAAATGATGGAGATTGAGGCGGGTGACCAGATAGAGGTTTACAAGATTATGAGTGATGTGGACAGAGTGGAAAGTCAGATGCTCTTTCCTAGGGTAGAAAAGTCAAGTACTAGGGGACATAGGTTTAAGTTGGGTGGGGAAAAGTTTAGAGGAGATGTGCGATGCAAGTTTTTTACACAGAGGATGGTGAACGTCTGGAACTCGCTGCCTGGGGAGGTTGTGGGAACAGGTACAATAGCGGCATTTAAATGAATACATGAATAGGATGGGAATGGAAGGAAAGGGACTCTGTAAGTGCATATGGTTTTAATTTAGGCAAACGTCATGATTAGCACAGGCTTGGAGGGCCGAAGGGCCTGTTCCAGTGCTGCACTGCTCTTTGTTGTTGTTCTTTTGTTCCCCTCCATCCCCATGTGATCTCTCTGTGTTATTGTAATATGACAATGATGTTTTGCCAGGATCATTTTTCCAAATTAGCTCTGAACTTGATGTAACAGGAGCAGCTACAGAAAATGGGAGCCTGACATTTTGCAAGCCAGAATCACCTGAGTTCACTCTGTTTGTTTAGATGGTGTTAACTCACACAGGCTGCCCGCAAGGACAAGACCCCAAATTTCCAGACATGATGATGGGGGCTGTGGTTTCTAAATGTGGCTGGGTGGGGTAAGTACCTTATTTGGCACAGGAGGCTATTCTCCCCATTGGCAAACTGGTGGCTGTATTTGGCAGGAGATGTTCCCAGCACCATCTTCTCACGTGGTAAAGCAGACGGGCAATAAATGTTGGCCATGTCTGTGATGCTTATATCCCGTGAACGAGAAAAAGCAGTTTATTTTTATCGCCTTTTCAACTGCATTGCACTAAACTCAGCACACCTGCTGGTATTTTTACACAAAGATTCAAAAATGCACTAAAACAATCTGTCCTGATTGCCAACTGCATTTTGTCATCCTATCCATGGCTGTAACATTACATTCTGCACTCTCTCCTTTCCTTCTCTATGAACAGTATGTTTTACCAGTATAGCGCACAAGAAGCAATACTTTTCACTGTATGTTAGTATATGTGACATTAATAAATCAAATCAAAAATCAAATCAGAAGGTTAGGATTGTAAACCAATGTAAAGCTACCAACAATGGAATCGCCTGTAGCTCCCAGGAGAAATCAATCCTGGATTGCGAGCCAATGAGCTCCAAATATTGGTAGGATTGGATCCCAGCACAAACAAACTTGGTCTGGAGACAAAAGGAGGATAACTGATAGGAGAATAGAATAAAATAGCTAACAATAGCAATTATGGAAATTCATTGATTAGGAATTTGATGTAACTTCTTGTCTCTCTGTCTATATCAATCTGGTGTTGTGTGTATCAATCAGTACAATTGTATGATTACACTGCTCATGTAGATGGACTTTATCAATCCTAGTTTCATTGAAATCATTACTTTTCGATTCAAGAAAGTTTTTGGAGGAAAATTCAATGATTGTCAGATATTTGCTACAATGACTAACAATTTCAGTAACTGATTAAATCTTTGCGCTAATTTCCATTTTCTTGATTGAATGAGATGTAGGTGTTGTCAGCAAAAGCAGCAAATATGATGTGAAGAAAAGCTTTTTCTCACAGCAAGTGGTTGGGGTCTGGAATGTGCTGCCTGGAAGTGTGGTGGAGATAAGTTCAATCGAGGCATTCAAGAGGGCATTAGATAATTGTTTGGATAGAAACAATGTGCCGGAGTGTGGGGAAAAGGCAGATGAATAGCATAAGGTCATGATGTTCATCTGGAGAGTAGGTGCAGATATGATGGCGTCAAATGGCCTCCTTCTGCACTGTAACAATTCTGTGATTCTGTTAAAGTGAGGCTTGAGTCACATGCAGATTGGACTGTGATTGACCTTCATGAGGACTGAGCAGGGAGAGTGGTTGAATTTGGAGTAAATTGCTGTAAATTGGGAGCTGTCTTTAAATCCCCAGCTCATAATGAAGGAGCAATGTCTTTCCACGCTTCCATTTAACCAATATGTGTGGCACACATAGAGAGAACAGCACTGGCAGACCGGCACTATCTTGTCATGGACAAGTAGGGAAGGGCAAAAAAATGCTGGTCTAGCTGGAGTTTAAGTTAAATATGAGGTGATGCATTTTGATAGACCGAATCAGGGCAGGACTTGCTCAGTTAATAGTAGGGTATTGGGGAGAGTTACAGAACAAAGAGACCTAAGGGTACAGGTTCATAGCTCCTTGAAAGTGGAGTCACAGATGGACAGAGTGGTGAAGAAGGCATTCAGCATGCTTGGTTTCATCGGTCAGAATATTGAATATGGGTGTTGGGATGTCTTGTTGAAGTTGTACAAGACATTGGTAAAGTCACACTTGGAATACTGTGTATAGTTCTGACCACCTATTATGAAAAGGATATTGTTAAACTAGAAAGCGTGCAAAAAAGATTTACTACGATGCTACCGAGACTTGATGGTTTGAGTTATAAGGAGAGGCTGGATAGACTGGGATTTTTTTCTCTGGAGCGTAGAAGGTTGAGGTGATCTTATAGAGATATATAAGATCTTATAGATCTTATATATAAAATAATGGGCACAGATCAGCTAGATAGTCAACATCTTTTCCCAAAGGTGGAGGAGTCCAAAACTAAAGGGCATAAGTTTAGGGAGAGAGATACAAAAGGGTCCTGAGGGGAATTTTTCACACACACAGTAGTAAGACCAATTTCCTAATTGGTCGGCGCAACATCGAAGGCCGAAGGGCCTGTTCTGCGCTGTAATGTTCTATGTTCTAAGTGTCTGGAACAAGCTGCCAGAGGTAGTAGTAGAGGCGGCTACAATTTTGCCTTTTAAAAACTATTTAGACAGTTATATGGATAAGATGGATCTGGAGGGATATTGGTCAAATGCGGCAATGGGGAATAACTTAGTGGTTAAAATAAAAGGGCAGCATAGACAAGTTGGGCCAAAGGGCCTGTTTCCATGCTGTAAACCTCACTGACTCTATGACACTAGCCAACGATGCCCAAACCTCATAAAAGTAATATAAAAGGAAAGAATGAAGGCTAAGTTATTCAGTTTTTTTCAAAAACATTTCTTTGTCTGAACTTGTGGATTTAGTGTTCCAATAAAAACCTCCACTGAGTTGGGCCAGGTAGTGACAAGCCTATCAGGAAATTGGTAGCAGGCTGAACACTCTGTGCCTGACCTCCCCTTGATAATGTTTGATGACTTGTGCAAAAGTTAAATTTATACTAATAGGCAAAGGAAGAGGAAAGGATACGGGTTCGGAGGCCTTTGATGATGTATTGCTTGTAATCTAAGAGTGCCCTCTTGCCATCATGTGATTGGCTAAACTTGCTGCCGTAGTGTAAATTAATCTACAGATGAGTGGCCAATAAAAAAATTAACCTGGTGGTTATCATAAATAATTTTTTGTGAGGTAAACATGAAACTGTCCAATAAAAGCTGATAAAAGAAATGAACCCCTAGGGGCTGCAAGGCATTCAGTGAGATCCTCGCTGATCTGTGACCCAAACCCACAAACCTGCTTTTAGGGTGGCATCGTGGCACAGTGGTTAGCACTAATGCCTCACAGCGCCAGGGAGCCGAGTTCAATTCCAGTCTTGGGTGACTGTGCAGAGTCTGCACGTTCTCCCCAGGACTGCATGGGTTTTCTCCGGGTGCTCCGGCTTCCTCCTCAAAGTCAGAAGATGTGTGCGTTAGATGCATTGGCCATCATAAATTGCCTCTCAGTGTCCCAGCTTATAGAGGTTGGGGGGATGGGGGGAAAGTTAGCAGGGTAACTACATGGTGTTACTGGATAAACCTGGGGTAAGAGTCAGTGCAGGCCTGATGGACTGAATGGTATCCTTTGGTCCTGTAGAGATTCTGTGATTTGATTTGATTTATTATTGTCACATGTATTAACATACAGTGAAAAGTATTGTTTCTTGTACACTGTACAGACCAAGCATACTGTTCACAGAGAAGGAAATGATGGAGTGCAGAATGTAGTGTTACAGTCATAGCTAGGGTGTAGAGAAAATTCAAATTAATGCAAGGTAAGTCCATTCAAAAGTCTGACAGCAGCAGGGAAAAAGCTGTTCTTGAGTCGGCTGGTATGTGACTTCAGATTTTTGTATCATTTTCCCACCGGAATAAGGTGGATAAGAGAATGTCCGGTGTGCACGGGTTCCTTAATTATGCTGGCTGCTTTGCCAAGGCAGCAGGGAGGGTAGACAGAGTCAATGGATGGGAGGCTGGGTTTGGGCTACTTTGACGACCTTTTGTAATTTCTTGCAGTCTTGGGTAGATTAGAAGCCACACCAAGCTGCAATACAACCAGAAAGAATGTTTTCTATGATGCATCTGTCAAGGTTCATGTAGCTGACAAGCCAAATTAGTCTTCTGAGAAAGTAGAGGAGTTGGTGGGCTTTCTTAACTATAATGTTGGCATGGGGAGACCAGGACAGGTTGTTGGTGATCTGGACACCTAAGAACTTGAGGCTCTCGATCTTTTCTACTTCATCCCTGTTGAAGCAGACAGGCATGTTCTCGTTTCCGCTTCCTGAAGTCAATGCCCATCTCTTTCGTTTTGTAGACATTTAGGGAGAGATTATTGTTGCCGGACCAGTTTACCAGATTCTCTATCTCATTCTTGGAATCTGTCTCGTCATTGTTTGAGATCTGACCTCGAAAATTGAATTGGAAGGAAATTTGGCCGCACATTCATACATGTATAAGGAATATAATAGGGGGCTGAGAACACAGTCCTGTGAGGCACCGGTATTGAGGATGATCATAGAGGAGGGGTTGTTGCCAATTCTTACTGATTGTGGTCTGAGAGTTAGGAAGTTCAGGATCCAGTTGCAGAGGGAATTCCAAGGTATGGAGTTTGGAGGTAAGTTTTGTGGGAATAATGGTGTTGAAAGCTGAGCTGTAGTCAATAAATTGGAGTCTAACGTCCTTGTTATCTAGGTGTTTCAGTGTTGAGTGAAAGACCAGGAAATAATGTGGACCTGTTGCAGCGGCAGGCAAATGGTGGTGGATTCAGGTAGCCCAGGAGGCTGGAATTGATTCATGCCATGACTAACCTTTCAAAGCACTTCATAATGATGGATATCAGAGCCACTGGCCGATAGTCATGAAAACACAAAACTTGGCTTTTCTTAGGTACTGGGATGATTGTTGTCTTCTTGAAGCAGATAGAGACTTCAGATTGTTGTAGAGAGGGATTCTGTGATACCGCATATTTCTTAAAGTGAATCTCTGGAACTTGAATTGGGAAGAAGCATAAAATGGATGAAAATGACCTTCCTTCATATCCTGGGTTTGGAAATATCGCCAACAGTTGGCATGTCTTCAGCCTGATTTTTGCACCATGCAGCAAATTAAAAATATTGGACGGGTTTCCTTCTCCCCACTCCATCGGCCTTCGTGCACCCTCCTCCCTCCCCAAAACAATCACTCACAACAACAATAAAGAGTTGAGGCAAATACTATCACCGGAATTCTATCGCCCCGCTCACCACGGAATTGGAGCAGACGAGGGACGAACATTTGGAAATGTCCATTATCCTCAGGAGAGGTTTTCCGGAGTTGCTTGAACGAGACTGTAAAATCCAGCCCTATATTTCAAAATCATTTAAAGAGAAGCTGTGTTAAGGCCAAAGGAAGATACGAATGGATAACATAAATAGATGAAAAGAGTCAGGAAGAGGCCCGTGTGGAACAGAAGCACAGGGTTCGGTTACTTGGGCTGAATGGCCTATTTCTGTTGCTGTAAATTTTATCTATTTCTATTGGAATGTTCCCCAACCTTCAAATGGTAAAGGAAAATATCAGTGCTGTGACTGCAGTGGATTTGCTCCCTGTTGCCCCACACATTCCCTGTATTATTTCCCAGGGACAGGAGATAATGCAGGAAGAACATTGCCCCATACAAAACTGAATCAATAACCTTGCAATATTGGAAGGAATTGCAGGATTCACTGGGTTTAAGGTACTAGCACCGTTAACAAGGTGGCAGTCTTCAGGAATGGCCACGATTTGAAGTGAAAGTCTAGCTACTTTGAACACTCCACCTTTGCATCAGGGCCTGGAGATCTCAGGGGATCTCTCTAAGGAAACAATGCAGGGTCATATGCACAATGCATCTTTTCCTTTGGGGATGGATCATGTGCAAGGCCAGGGTATTTTAAAGTTTATTTATTAGTGTCACAAGTAGGCTTACATTAACACTGCAACAAAGTTAGTGTGAAAATCTCCTAGTTGCCACACTCTGACACCTGTTTGGCTACACTGAAGGAGAATTTAGCATGGTCAATGAACCTAACCAGCATGTCTTTCAGACTATAGGGGGAAATAGGAGCATCCGGAGGAAACTCACACAGACATGGGGAGTGAATTGAGAAATCTGAGCACAAATGGATTTAATAAATGACTTTAAAATATTTGGGACAGTGACCCAAACAGTATTGAACCCAATTCCCTGGTGCAAGAAGGGTTAACTACAGTGCGACTGTGCCATTCTGTATTGAAAAAATATTTAGACAGTTACATGGGTATATATGGCTGTTGAGGGATATGGGCCAAAACGTGGGCAATTGGGGCTGGCTTATTTGTTTAAAAAAAAGGGACAGCATGAACAAGTTGGGCCAAAGGGCCTGTTTCCATGCCGTAAACCTCTACGGCTGTAAGAGGAAAGAGCCTATAGCTGGGGGAATACAACTGAAAAATATTTCTCTAACTGGAGTGGGGTGGTCCCAAGTGGAATAAAAGTTAGCACATCTTCTAACAAGATGTGTAGATTACAGCCAATCAAAAGTGAAATTTAAAGAAATCCATGTAATCATTTTCATCCATTTTATGCTGTTACCTAAACTGTTTCCATAGCAATATCACAGAGAACAATAGAGAGAGCCAACCTATTCTTAGCTGACGTATAGGTTTGTGACTATTGTGAAAGCGCAGGTACAAATACCAAAGGTACCAAATCCCTCCCTTAATTTGTCTGAACAAACATACCTTCAATTTACAGAAAATATAATCCGTGTTTGAGATAAGCGATTTGTGGAGTTTGATCTGTTCATTTTATTATTGTTCTTTAATGATAAACCTGTGATAAAATGTCAGATTACAGCCTTTCCCCGATGGATAAAGAGTTGACTTTCCTGAATATCGAAACCTGGAAGGAACGTGTTGTCTCTCTCAAGTTTCTTAATCCATTTCATTCTTGGTATTGAAACCTTCTTCCCTTGTTTAAGGTTCAATTAAAATAATGTATTTCCATAGAAACTCATTAACTCTTTCAGTCATTCATTAAATAATTACTCATTCATGCTGGTTTACCACAGGAACTCTATAAAGTATGAATTTAATTGGGATAAGTTTTGAGTCTTATACGCCTATCTTGCTTATTCAAGATATTGTGTGACTCTCAAAGTGAATTGAGAAATCTGAGCACAAATGGATTTAATGAATGACTTTAAAATATTTACAGTATATTTATTTCAGAATTTATTCCTCATGGTCCATTCCTTCCGTAGGGATTTTGCTCATTTCTACCCAGTGTCTTCTGATCCACAATGTGCCTCCTTTTCTCTCTCTCTACACCCAATGAGAGTAGAAACTCCCCCACCCCAACCCTCTCCAGAATTCCCTCCTTCATCTCTGTACCCCGTTGCATTCTTTCAAAACCGGCTTCTTCTGCCTGTGAAGGTTTATTATTTTGTGTGTGTCCAGTGCGAATCAAATCGCAATTTTCCCACAATAGTGAGTCTTGAGAAAATCCTGAGGGGGTGGCACCTAAACATTCTAGTAAACCAGGCTTCACAGTTAGGTTGATTGGCCATGTCAAATTGACCCTTAGTGTCAGGGGGATTATCAGAACAAATACATTAGGTTACGGGGTTGGGGGTTGGGCCTGGGAGGGTTTATTGTTGGTGCAGGCTCGATGGGCTGAACAGCTTCCTTCTGTACTTAGAGATTCAATGATTGCCTGATTCTATTTGGATGCCATTTTTAAAGGTGTTCCGATCTCAAATTGAAATTGAGGACTCCTTGCCTTTTCCCACAGGTATCAGGGATTGTCCACTTTGGGGCACTGGAGCCCTCCCAATGGATTTTTCTTCATGCCCCTCCACTTCATGATCTCCCTGATGCCCAAGCCCCATTGGCATTGCCCCAGCACTCTGGCAGAGGGAGGCAGCCCATAATTGCCCCAGTGGCTGGATTTTCTGGTCCCACCATTGAACAAAGAACAAAGAAAATTACAGCACAGGAACAGGCCCTTCGGCCCTCCAAGTCTGCACCAACCATGCTGCCCAACTGAATTAAAACCCCCTACCCTACTATGGACCATATCCCTCTATTCCCATCCTATTCATGCACTTGTCAAGATGCCCCTTAAAAATCACTACCGTATCCACTTCCACTACCTTCCCTGGCAGTGAGTTCCAGCACCCACTACACTCTGTGTAAAAGGTCTGTCTCCTACATCTCCTTTAAACCTTGCACCTTAAACCTGTGCCCCCTAGACTCTTCCATCCTGGGAAAAAGTTTCTAACTATCCACTCATAATCTTGTAGGCTTCTATCAGGTCTCCCCTCAACCTCTGCATTTCCAGTGAGAACAAACCAAGTTTTTCCAACCTCTCCTCATAGTTAATGCCCTCCATAGTAGGCATCATCTTGGTAAATCTTTCCTGTACCCTGTCCAAAGTCTCCACATCCTTCCAGTGGTGTGACGACCAAATGGAACACTATATTCCAAGTGTGGCCTGACTAAGGTTCTATTGCCAATGGAGTTTCTCCTTTGCGACTGGGAAATCCATGGCAGGAGTGTGCTATCCAAAGGAATTGGAGAGAATGCCTGGAATGTTGTGATCTTTGTTTTTAAATTGTTTTAACAGTGAGGGCAGGAAAGCAGAACTGGCTCAGATGAATTGGCAAATCCGTTAAGGGATGGGTCAGTAGAGATACAGCAGCAAACATTTCTTGGGATATATCAGAATGTACAGAATAGAAGCATTCCAGCAAGTTAAAAAGAAGTCTGTGCAGTGAACCACCATCCCTGGTTAACTGGAGATATTAAAGATGGGATCAAACTTATAGAGAGAGCATAGATTTGTGCTAACAGGTCAGTTCGGACAGAATATGAGGAACAACAAAGGAATGACTATTAGATTAAATAAAGAGGGAAAAATACGAGCGAAAGATAGAAATACAAAAATAGAGAGTAAGAGTTTCTATAAATGTTTTAAAAAAGAAGCAAGTTAACACAGTGAGTTTTGACAAAGGGTTGTCGAAACATCAGCTCTTTTCTCTCCTTCCAGATGCTGCCAGACCTGCTGAGATTTTCCAGCGTTTTCCCTTTTGGTAACACAGTGTTTCAGAGGAAGGGAATCTGGACTAAGAACCACTAAGGAAAACCAGGAGAAAAGAGGCTGTTTTGCCTCAGTGAAAGTATACGTGTAATATTCCATCATTAGCCAGAAACCATGAAATGGAAAGGAAGAAGGAACTCAAAAAAACTACAATCACCCCCCCCCAGGGGAATGATACCGAGGAAATTGTTGGGGCTGTGGCACCGGGGACCTAGTGAACTTCATCCTAGGATCTTAAAAGATGTAACTTGTGAAATATATGAGACATTGGTTTTAATTTTCCAAATCTCCCCCTGGGTTCAGGAAAGGTCCCATTAGACTGGAACATAGCAAGTATAACTTCATTGAAGAGGAAGGAGGATAGAAAGCAGGCCAGTCAGCCTAACCTTGGGTAAATGTTGGAAACTGTTATTGAAGAAGTTATAGCAGGGCACTCGGTAATCACGTAGTGTAACCGGGGGGTCTTGTGAAATGGAAATCTTTGGTGAAAGGTTATTGGGGGTAGGCAGGATGCAGATTACTATCAGGCCAGCCATCATCTTATTAAATTATCGCAGTATCGAAGAGCTGATTGACCGACTCCTTCTCTTTGTTTATATGTTTGTAACGGAGGACAAATAGAAAATTCCAGCATGGATGGAGACTATTTGATGCATCATTCCTGTGTTAGTTCTTTGAAAAGTCAGTTGTGCATAGTCCCACATTGCTACTATTTGTCCATAACTCTACAACATTGTCAGTCTCAATTAACTAGCCAATTCTTTTAATTCTTACATGAAGGGGAGGATTTTCCACACAACCCGCCGTATGTTTCGTGGTGACAGAGGCAGCTAATTGGCCAGCAGCTGAGTTTTCTGGTCTTGCCATTGCGATCTCCTATTGCATGGATCCCTCCTGCTGCTGGAAAACCTCCGGCTGGGATGGGATGTTGGCGGGACTGGAAGTTCCCAGAATATTCCAACAATAAAAATACTTTGCCACCATCTTTTGTCCCAGATCTCAACGGATCTCTTGAGTGAAAAGCAATTCTCCTCATCTCCCCTCAAACTAGTTTCTCACTGACCCAATTTCCCAATTTACTCGGAGTCTCCAGAGCAGGCTGAAGGTGCTGAGTGGTCTACTCCTGTCTGATGGTTTGAGTTATAAGGAGAGGCTGGTTGACTGGGGCTTTTTTCCCTGGAGCGCAGGAGGCTTAGGAGTGACCTTATAAAGATCTGTAAAATAATGAGAAGTATAGATCAGCGAGATAGTCAATATTTTTTCCCAAAGGTAGGAGAGTCTAAAACTGGAGGGCACAAGTTTAAGATGAGAGGGAAGAGACACAAAAGGGTCCAAAGGGGCAATTTTTTCACACAGACAGTGGTGAGTGCCTGGAACAAGTTGCCAGAGGTAGTAGTAGAGGAGGGTACAATTTTGTCTTTTAAGAAGCATTTAGACAATTAATGGGTTAGTTGAATATAGAGGGATACGGGTCAAACATGGGCAATTGGGACTAGCTTAGTGGTAAAGAAAAGGCAACATGGACAAGTTGGGCTAAAGGGCTTGTTTTCATGCTGTAAATATCTATGACCCTATGATTCTATGATTCCAAATCTGTATGCATATCTTGCTATCAAAATATCTTCTCATTTTGAAAGCCACGATTAGGTTATTTCTTAATCTTCTCTTGGCCGAAGAGTGAGAAAATTCCAAATGTTGTCACCTCTCCTCCGACCTTTACCATCGATGGGATCTTTCAGTCCCACCAACAGCCACATCCTACCCTGGGTTCCCCAGCGGCAGAGGATGTAGACAACTCGAAATCCCATTGACAGCGAGGTGACTGGAAGATCCCACTTCAGCCAATGGCGGATGACCTCCACCACTGCACAACATGCTGCATGGTTAGAATTGGTGGGGGTGGGGAATCCCCACCATTGATATTTAAAAGGGTTGTGGATTCTGATGTGTGCCTACAATCAATTAACCCAGCCTCTAGACTTGCCTCACCAGAAGACTATACTTGGCCAGCGTTCTCCATGTATACATAAGAACATAAGAAATAGGAGCAGGAGTAGACCATCTAGCCCTTCGAGCCTGCCTCAACATTCAATAAGATCATGGCTGATCTGAAATGGATCAGTTTCACTTACTCGCCTGCTCCCCATAATCCTTAATTCCCTTGTCTATCTGCAATCATTGGACCTGTGACTTAAACATATTCAACTCCACCACTTCAATAGGCAGAGAATTCCAGAGATTCACCACCCTTTCTCCTCAACACATCCCCCCCCTAGTTCTGCTATCCTTTCTAAGCAGGAAGAATGTCTCTGTCTCTACCCTATCTAGCCCCTTCATTATCTTGTAAGTCTCTATAAGATCCCCCCTCAGCCTTCTAAACTCCAACGAGTACAGGCCCAATCTACTTAATCTCTCCTCATAAGCTAACCCCCTCATCTCTGGTATCAGCCTGGTGAACCTTCTCTGTACTCTCTCCAAGGCAATCCTTCTGCAAATAAGGGGACCAAAACTGCACACAGTACTCCAGTTGCGGCCTCACCAGTGCCCTGTACAGTTGCAGCAAGACCTCTCCGCTTTTATATTCTATCCCCCTCGCGATAAAGACCAATATTCCATCTGCTGCATCTGCAGACTGAGTTTTTGTGATTTGTGCACAAGGACCCCCAAGTCCCTCTGCACAGTAGCATGCTGCAACTTTTCACCATTTAAATAATATTCCAACCTACTATTATTTCAAGTGAATAACCTCACATTTGCTAACGTTATACTCCATCTGCCAGGTCCTTGCCCACTCACTCAGCCTATCCAGATGTCTCTGCAGACTTTCCACGTCAATTCGATTTTCCACTCATCTTCGTGTCATCAGCAAATTTTGTTATCCTACATTCAGCCCCAAGTGTTCCCCAACAGGAAGGGATTGTCGAGCGGTGTCCAGAGTTGCCAATGTGTCTTGGATGTTTCTGGGATGAAATCCTATGTTACAGTCGAGAAGCTATGCCACTGGTTTACCCTCCAGGGTTGCCAGAGATATAAGTTTGAGACAATGGAACAGGATTTATCACTACCAAGTTCCAGCACTTCATGTTGTCAAACATGTGGGATTAAACACCTACATATCACACCTTGCCACCCCTTCTCAAATGGACTCATCCAGCGTATCACACAGGCAGCCATGAAAAAACAACCACCAGCATCCCTGCAAACAAAACTAGCCCATTTCCTCACTGCTTACAGAACCAAGCCACAAACGATCACTGGAATAACTCCCACCAAGTTAATAATGGGTCATCAGTTAAGAACCAGGTTGGATCTGGTGTTTCCAAATTTGGTGGGAAGGTTGGTGATTAGGTAAAGCATTCAGGAGAAGAATCACAAAGCCCCAAGGGGTGAGAGGACATTCAAAATAGATGGTGTAGTGTTCATCAAAA
Organism: Sphyrna mokarran; assembly: GCA_024679065.1. Lineage (NCBI taxonomy): Eukaryota > Metazoa > Chordata > Chondrichthyes > Carcharhiniformes > Carcharhinidae > Sphyrna > Sphyrna mokarran. The sequence continues at coordinate 4,379,867 of JAGIQG010000028.1, forward strand.
ATTTTGCAAATAGAGTTAGCTCCCAGCTGGGGTGGTGATCAAAACAGGACCGGTCTAAAATAACATGGAACCACAAGATACAATCCTTAAAAATCATGTGGATTCTTTGAGAAGACTGGAGTAACTTTGGGAACCAGAAGGGCAGTCTGTTCTGATTGTACCTCCCAGTTATGTAGCTGTTATTTAAGGAACTGAAGGGGTGAGTCAGCCAGAAGAAGGGCCAAGTCCTGTTCCGGTGGGAACTGAAGATGTAATGAACGCTGATGCAATCTTGCGAGAAGGAAATCAAGTTTCTTAGAATCTGGTCGAGACTATCTCTACTGTGGAGACAAAACTTAAGAGGGGGAGGGATGTAGTAGCGGGCCCCAATAAGGAGCAAGATCTTGGAGGGTCATGTGACCTCTTTGGCCAACCAGATCAGAGACCGCAAATCCCTGGGCTGAGTGTGGGATTTTCCGAATGGAACAGATCCGGGAGTTGGAGAAGATGGGAGCATATCTCAACACTTTACATAGTTAATGTTACAATCGTAAATAGCCCTTGTTGTTCCTCAACCATCAGGAAAAAGATACAGAAGTCTGAGGTCATGTACCAACCGATTCAAGAACAGCTTCTTCCCTGCTGCTGTCAGACTTTTGAACAGACCTACCTCACATTAAGTTGATCTTTCTCAACACCCTAGCTGTGACAGTAACACTACATTCTGCACTCTCTTGTTTCCTTCCCTATGAATGGTATGCAGGAAACAATACTTTTCACTGTATGTTAATATGTGACAATAATAAATCGAATCAAATCAAATCAAAAACCTGGTGGTTGCCAATCACTCAAGAATCTGCCAGGACCAATTGAGCACATACTACTGAATGGCTCTATGCAATCCAGGCTCAAAAGGATCTCAAGCTGTAGTATTCCGCCTGGATTGAATTCCTTGTCAATTCCAGGTCAATTCTGTGTATTCACAATCCACCAACCAGGAATCCCTGAGCACTCAAATTGATTTTGAAGAGCGACCACCAGTAAATAATTCACTACAATAAAATTTAACAGGAAGATAATTGGGATGAAAAGATTTCAGAAAGTTCAAATAACAGACAAAGAGCTCTTTTTTTTCCCATAGACACAACTATATATATCCATAAAATAGCAAGGGAAGAAATTGGAGCTTAACTGTGAAAACGTAAAGATAAATATGTTCAAACTGTACAACACAAAAACAGTAAGGGGATGTGACAAGTGCACTGGGTGTAGATGCAGTCAGAATGAGACACTGCCCTCTGCAAGGTAACGAGTGGCGCGGTCGTTAGCACTGCTGCCTCACAGTGCCAGGGATCTGGGTTCGATTCCTGGTTTGGGTCACTGTCTATGTGAGTTTGCACATTCTCCCCGTGTCTGCATGGGTTTCCTCTAGGTGCTCCAGTTTCCTCTTACAGTCCAAAGATGTGCGAGTTAGGTGGATTGGCCGTGCTAAACACCCAGGTTACGGAGATAGGGTCTGGGTAAGGTTGAAAAAAAAGATGGATCGGTGCAAACTCAATGGACTGAATGGCCTCCTTCTGCATTGTTGTGATTGTATGAACCTTAGAAGAATTGAGTTTAACCCAATTGCTGCTGGCTCCCAACACAAAGTTCTCCAATTTGGCAAGTTTTGATGATAAACTAGCAATATTGGCAATTGACAGAGAAACCACAGGGTTGGTTTTCAAATCTTCCAGAGGGATTTGGACCAGCTAGAAAAATGGACCGAAGAATGGCACATGGAGTTCAATGCAGACAAGTGTGAGGTATTGCACTTTGGAAGAACAAACCAAGGTAGAACATACAAGGTAAATGGTAGGACACTGAAGAGAGCAGTAGAACAGAGGGATCTGGGAAAACAGATACATAATTCCCTAAAAGTGGCGTCACAGTTAGATAGGGTTGTAAAGAGTGCTTTTGGTACATTGGTCTTCATAAATCAAAGTATTGAGTATAAGAGTTAGAATGTTATGGTGAGATTGTTTAAGACATTGGTGAGGCCGAATTTAGAGTATTGTATGTAGTTTTGGTCACCTAATTACAGGAAGGATATTAATAAGATTGAAAGAGTGCAGAGAAGATATACAAGGATGTCGCTGGGACTTGAGAAACTGAGTTACAGAGAAAGGTTGGATAGGTTATTCCCTGGAGCGTAGAAGAATGAGGGGAAATTTGATAGAGGTGTATAAAATTTTGATGGGTATAGATAGAGTGAATGCAAGCAGGTTTTTCCACTGAGGCTAAGGGAGAAAAGAACCAGGGGACTTGGGTTAACGGTGAAGGGGGAAAATTTTAAAGGGAATATTAGAACTATTACAGAGAATGCAGGGAATGGGCTGCCAGATGAAGTGGTAAACGCAGGCTCACTTTTAACATTTAAGAAAAACTTGGACAAATACATGGATGTGTGGGGGAGGGGATATGGTCCAGGTGCAGGTCAGTGGGAGGAGGCAGAAAAATGGTTCAGCACAGCCAAAAAGGGCCAAAAGGCCTGCTTCTGTGCTGTAATGTTCTATGATTCTATGGTTCAGTAGTGGCTGAAGGAGTTGGAAGCAATCAGGCTTATTGGAAGGTCTCATGCTGGTTAAATGTGGCCAATGCAAGGCCATCTGGGCAATGCTTTATACTGGCGGGTTCAGGAAATGTTCATAGAATCCCTGCAGAAAGATGCCATTCAGCCCATTGAGTCTGCACCAACTCTGTGACAGAGCACTTACTCAAGCCCTCCCCCTGCCCTATCTCCACAAACCCACTCATTTAGCCCACTAATTTCCCTAACCTACACATCTTTGGACACTAAGGGGAAATTTAGCATGACCAAATCTACCTAACCCTGCACATCTTTGGAGTGTGGGAGGAAACCAGAGGTCCTGGAGGAAACCCACGCAGACACGGGGAGAATGTGCAGACTCCACAAGACAGTGATCCAAGGCTGAAATTGAATCCAGGTACCTGATACTGGGAGGCAGCAATGCTAACCACTGCACCATCATTCTCCCATTTGCTAAGTTTCTTGAACAGTAGATGCTTATACAGTATTGGAATGTGAGAATAACACTGATGGATCATTTGTTCAGAGATAGTACCCTTGGAGTTTGTGATGAAGCAAGTGTAAAGGTCAAGTAATTGCTAAACATTATTTGAGCTCTAAAGCTGAAGTAGTTTGATATTCATTTCATCAATACTTCAAAATACTTGTGACTTTAAAGTTTGATTTTTTATCAAAGGAAAAGGTCATCTACATTAATATTCATCTGTGCATATTGTGTGGGCAGTTGTTCATTTAAGTAAAGCATTCATGGGATCATGCAATAGGAGTAAGGTGCAATTACATATTCGATGTAATATCAGATAATGCGTCCAGGGTGGGTTTTTCAATAATCGGTATAATTGTAATAGGTTTATGCTATAGAAGGAAATCTCCCAGGATTTTTTGCAGTGAGTTGGATAATAAAAGGACAGGAGTTTTAGACCAAGTGATGTATAATTTGTTATTTTCCTAAGGAAGAACAATACTTGCTAAGGGAACAATATTTAATTGTTGCAAAGTAAACACGAGTTTAGTCCACTCAGAATTTCTTTGTTGTTTGGCCAAGAAATCTCTACAACTTGTGAAGTGCCCGTCAGATTCGAACTCAAATCTCAGGCACTCGGTAATTTGGCTTTCCCCGGCTTTTAAACAGTGTTTTCACTGTAACGGCCTAATGTCCACAATCTAACATCCGTGTGCACCAACACATTGATTTCATTATGACTAATAGGTGCATGTGGCATTGCCTATTCTGAGTCACAGGATATATTGTCCTATTCTAGGTAAAGTACAATATGTTATTAAATTCTGTTTTTAATTACACTGCTGTGGAAGAGTGTGTTGCAATATTTTTGTGCTCAGGATCAATATTATGTGCATATAGAGTCATAGGGTAATAGCGGTTTACAACATGGAAATAGGCCTTTCAGCCCAACTTGTCCATGCGGCCCCTTTTTTTTAAAACCCTAAACTAATCCCAAATTTGGCCCATATCTCTCTATACCCTTTGTACCCATGTAACTACCTAAATGCTTTTTAAAAGATAAAATTGTATCCGCCTCTACTACTACCTCTGGCAGCTTGTTCCAGACACTCATCACCCTCTGTGTAAAAAAATTGCCCCTCTGGACACTTAGAACATAGAACATTACAGCGCAGAACAGGCCCTTCGGCCTTCCATGTTGTGCCGACCAATTAACAAAAAGCAATGACCTTCTAACCTAAACCATTCCCTTTTCATCCATAAATTTATCTACTAATCTCTTAAACGTCACCAAACTTGGCGCATCTACAACTGATGCAGGCAGGGCATTCCATACCCTTACCACCCTCTGGGTAAAGAACCTACCTCTGACATCCGTCCTATAACTACCACCCCTTAATTTAAAGCTATGTCCCCTCGTGCTAGCTTTCTCCATCCTAGGAAAAAGGCTATCACTGTCCACCCTATCTAAACCTCTAATCATCTTATATGTTTCAATAAGGTCTCCTCTTAGTCACCTTCTTTCCAACGAAAACAACCTCAAATCCCTCAGCCTCTCTTCATAAGACCTGCCCTCCATACCAGGCAACATCCTGGTAAACCTCCTCTGTACCCTCTCCAATGCCTCCACATCTTTCTTATAATGTGGGGACCAGAACTGCACACAATACTCCAAGTGCGGCCGCACTAGAGTTTTGTACAGTTGCAACATGACGTTGCGGCTCCGAAATTCAATCCCCCTACCAATAAAAGCTAAGACTCCGTATGCTTTCTTAACAACCTTATCGACTTGATTGCCAACTTTCAGGGATCTATGCACATATACACCAAGATCTCTCTGTTCTTCAACACTATTAAGAGTCCTACCATTAGCCCTATACTCTACACATTTGTTATTCTTGCCAAAGTGAATTACCTCACACTTTTCCGCATTAAACTCCATTTGCACCTCTCGGCCCAGCTCTGCAACTTGTCCAAGTCTTTCTGCAAACTATAACACCCGTCTTCACTATGTATTACTTTTGTATCTCTGCCCTCTCACCTTAAACCTATGCTCTCTAGTTTTAGACTGCCCTGCCTTTGGGAAAATATATTGACTATCTACTTTGTTTATGCCCCTCATTATTTTATAAACATCTATAAGGTCATCCCTCAGCCTCCTACGCTCCAGAGAAAAAAGTCCTAGTCAATTCAGCCTCTCCTCATAACAGAATTAGGGAGGACTTTAGGGGAATGGAACAAGCGCCTGACAACAGGGAGCTTGAGAAAGGCACCATGGAAAGGATCCTTTCTGGACATATCACAGCTTGGTATGGTTCCTACTCTGACCAAGACTTCAAGAACCTAGAAAGTGTTGTGAATGTAACCCAATCCATCACAAAAAACCCATCCATTAACTCTGTATACATTTCCCTCTGCCTCGGAAAAGCAGCCAGCTTACTTAAAGACCTCACAAAGCCCGAACATTCTTTCTTCCACCTTTTTCCTTTGGGAAAAAGATACAAAATTCTGAGATCATGTACCAACCAACTCAAGAACATCTTCTTCCCTGCTGCTGTCAGACTTTTGAATGGACCTATCTCACATTAATTTGATCTTTCTCTACACCCTCGCTATGTCTGTAACACTACGCTCTGCACTCTCTCCTTTCCTTCACCCCTATGTAGTCAATGAATTTTGTTTGCATACCACAGAAGAAACAATACTTTTTACTGTGTCCCAATACACATGACAATAATAAACCAAATCAAAGAAAGAGGTCTTGGATATGGTGATGGTCAGAGCAGGGTCTTTGGTATGATAACTGCAATGTGGTGTCAACGTGTCAGAACATTGGGAAGGGAGAGTTAGTAATCGACCACAGTAAGGGTGGGCGATAGGTATCAGTGCTTATGGTAGGCAAGATTGTGAGTAGAAGAGGGGGGGGGTGAAAGTTAATTAATTCTCTACATTGTCCAGAAGCGTAGCAGTGTGCTGCCCCAGTGGTGTACTGAATGCCCCCCGTCATTGCCACGCCCCCACTCTGACTGAACCACTCCATACTGTAGCTGGATCTCCCACCATTTCTGGAGTCCAACCAAACCTGGTGCTTGGATCCCAAGGCTTGAGCTCTCCTTAGAAGCCGTGTTCCCCGCCATTACTAGGAACCATCTGGAGGAGACGTGCTTTCAGAACAAAGCAGCAGGGAACGGGGAAGATATTAAGGATTTTAAGGTGGTTACGCCCTGACATGCTGCAGTGGGTAGTGACAGGGAAGCCTGACTTGTAAACGTGCAACAGCACCACCTACCTTAGAGGACAGGATGGAGGACTCAGATAAATGATGAAGTTATCTTCAACCATCAAGGATACATACACACACACACAAAATGGAAATGGGATGACAGCAGGAAGTAAAACACAACAGAAAACTGTTACAGGACCGAGCGTGTAGGAAGTGAATGCAAATGGAAGGTTTCTAATATATTATAGATAAACAGAATTGTTTCGGAGAAGGCACCCAGCTGTAGGTGAACTAAAAAGTTTAGCGGAGGTAATGGACCATTAAAGTAACTCTTGAACATGTTATAGATGTCATAGAAACTAACTAATTTCCAGTCAAATCTCCCTCCATGATATCTACTTTTTACAGCGAACAGATAAATAATAAATAGGTGTAGCGTGACTTAGTGTGGGACATTTTGATAGTTGGTCTTTTCCTCGAAAAAAAACCTACTTCACTGTCATTTTGAATTACAAAATGTTCCAGTTAATTATAGCTTTGGGTGCTGCTAATTCAGATAAACAGCTGAATATCTTGGCTGAAATTAGTTTTGGTTATTTATACAGCAAAAAAAACTGGAAAATCCTCATTCCAATATTGGTACATGTGACTGACTGGATCAGTCTTGCCAAGTATTCAATAAAACTTGTTTTGTTCAAGTTTTAAGTATAAACTTGGTACCTCTCTAGTAGAAAGCCCAGAATGATACAATTTTGATTTCCAATGTTTTTCATTTTGACTGGATGTCAACAGGTGACCTGAAGAATGAGTGTCTTGATGGGGTTAGTTTGAGCAACTTATAGTTGAGGCATTCTGGACAGAAGCCCTCATCTCATAAACTTACAGCCCATCGCTGGACATGATTCTATGCAAAAGACTGGAAAAAAATCAGGTTGGGACTTGGCGCTAAAGACAACAAGTCTAGACTGATGCCCTAGTGAGACTTGCAGGGAATTGAACAAGTTTAGCTTAAAACTCTACAATGTGAGCTTGTATTTCTTTACTTCCTTTTGTATATTTTATAGGCTTCCGGATAAAGAGTGGACCTGAACCACGAGACCAAAGGGACAAAGAAGTTTCATGTAAAGGGAACCAGGAAGGAAAAGTGTGGGGAAGGAGAAAGGTCCTAAGATAACTCCGGAAAATAGGGGGAGAGAGGTCCAGAGAGCAGCCGAGTAGTGACTGAATGAAAAGTGCCAGTAGTAGGAGGGAAATGGTAGAAAACAAGGAACAGACCAATGTTGGAGTAAGAGATATGGAGACATAAAGAAGGGTTTTGGAGGAACCAGGAAAGAATGGGAGAAATTGATTGTTGGGGAAAAAGCATTCTGCTGGCAAAAGGCAGCAATAGCAGCAGAGGCATCGTATTTTGAAAGAAAACAGATCGCATATTGGGAAGAAATTTGAGTGTGGAAGATCCCTAAAGTTTTGTAACCTTATATGTGGCAGCCAATTTCCAAAGATCCCACAAACAGGAATGAATCTGAATGGATGTTTTTTTGAGGTGATGTTGACTGAGTGATAATTATTGACCCGATATCCGTTTAGGAGCAAGGATTGAACAGGTGAAGGGAGCAGATTGTGGGTTTTATGGACAAGGTGCCCAATGAGGATTGAGATAGAGATGGAGAAAATAACTAATTAGAACAATAAGAAAAGGACCAAAGGGAAAGGGGAACAGTCAGATGCGGGGATGAGTATAGGAGATGACTTTGATTTCGGACATAATAAAGTCCAGGATCTCCTTTGCATTCAACAGGATCAATAATATTCTGGTGGAATTCTGTCTTCAACTCTTCTAGCATGTCATAAAGTGGAGGTGTCAGCATTGGACTGGGGTGTGACTCACCTGATGAAGGAGCAGTGCTCTGAAAGCTTGTGATACCAAATAAACCTATTGGACTTTAACCTGGTACTGAGAGACTTCTTACTGTGCCATAAAAATGATATATGTATTGAAGAGGAACAAGGCTAATTGCAGGCATAGAGGAAATGAGCAATGAGAGGGAATTAGGAAACTCAAATTCCACTCAGGTACCAATGATGTAAATGGTGCAGAGAAAATGAACTCAAATTGTCCACAAAGTAATCCAGGAGGCAGGTCTATCTCAATCTGATCCACATCAAACATACTTTCAGTCTTCTTTATACATTACAGCTACATCATACTTCTGAGCATCAACCTTTCAGAAGTAATGCAATGTGAAAAATTTCACCAAATTAATAAATGTGCTTCAATACTGATCCCAACTTTTCTCCTCACAGAGTGTGGAAGAAGGGTGCGGTAAGCTGTGGGACACTCAACAATGCTTACTTCACTAGAGGACCTTGCACCATACCTATACTGACCTGAAGCAATAGCTCAGAAGAAACCATCCCATGACAATTATTCAGCAACATAGAGAAGGCACCCCACAGCACTTGTTAAGTACAGCAAAGTTTATGTCGAGGAGCTAGCAAATAGTGAGTTCTAGATGTTCCTGGTATGTGCATCAGAATTCTTTCCTTGGTGTGCCTTCCTCCAAACATGGAAGAAACCAGATTGTCATAAAAACTTCACTAAGAGAAGGAAATCTGTCCTCACCTGCTCTGAACTACATGTGACTCCAGATCCACAGCAATGTGATTGAGTCTCAACTGCCCTCTGGAATGGCTGAGCAAGCCATTTAGTTTCAGATGGCTAGGGATGGGCAATAAAACTTGCCGGTAACATTCCCATCCTGCAAATAAATGTTGAAATAAGCTTCTGGGAAGTGTGAAGAGGTCTCTTAATTTCACATCATGGCAATAAAAGAACTGTAGGCACCTTGATGTGTAAAGCCCAGGAAGGAGTCAAGGCCAAACTTAACTTTTTCTGGATAACTTGTTCAGCTCACCCTTTAGGAAAAGGTGTAAAAATCTTATGGAGAGCACCGGCTGTGTACAGCTGATTCCCAGAAGCAGCGTGGGCTGAGAGACACAACAATGTGGTGGTAGCTACTCATTGCCTCAATCTACCTTGCAGGAGCTCTGAGTGTTGTAACAATGACTGGCAGTGGTGTCCATCCAGCACCCAGTTCCAGAGTCAGATTCATAGGTGTAGGCTGTCAATCTTTTGAATCTCAGTTGAACAACTGATGCAGCCTTGCCGTGTACCTGGGGGAATGATTTGGAATAAGGTTAACTTGGAGAACCAAAGCATGAACATTCACGAGGGCAACTTTGAAGGACAGTAGCAAAAGTATAAAACACTTGCAGTATGAGTACTGTAACACCACACTTACTACAATGTCACTTCAACACATGTTTAAAGAAGCAGTATATAATTCACTAGACAAATTACATCACTTGGGTTCAATCCTGTTTTGCATTCTCTAATGTGATGGAAGGGAAGTTATTTTCATCCAAAACGATACCAATTGGCTCAGGGATTTTGTTTTTAGTTCAGCTAATCTGGTAAAGGAACTAATGAAGAAGCCAGCAGTTGTAGAAGTGTAAATATGTACCAGGTATGTTTGTGGTGCGCAGCTGTAGGTTGGTTTAGACCAGAGGCTGTGTGCGATAAACCCAATCCATTGCTGTTGAAGTTAGTGCCGTGCTGGTTCTAGCTGAGGAACCCGTGCTGGATCGTTAATGCTGCGATACTCTATTCACTTCCAGCTCCACTCTGCTAAAAACATTTAAATATTATCAAAACTGCTGTGAGAAATTTGCCAAACTCCTTTTATTGGCTCCTCTGCTTCTGAGCTGATTGACCCTTAACAAGCAGGCTTTTTCATTCAATATTGCAAGCTTGGGAAGGAAATATACACTGGGTTATAATGTAGGGTCCATTAGCACTAACTCAGGTTTCTGACCCATATCTATGTTTCAGCTTGTAACACAGAGAGGCAAATAATGAAGTTTAATTGTACAATACCTATCGACCACAGTGTAAAAAGTCTCTTTACTGGTTATTAGTTCTACTGGATTGTGCAGACCCACAGAAATCTGTCGACTGGTTTACAAATATTAATTATGAGTAGGAGAACTTTCTAGAATTGAGAGCTAGCCAATAACCTATGCAGAATAATACTGTGAAGATGTTTGTTTGAAGATCTGATTCAAGTAGACAGCTGTCTCGATTTTGATGGTGAAACTGTTCCAGCAATTATTATTACTATTATTGAAACCCGTACATTAAATCCACATCGAGGAATTGAACCTTTTTTGTGAAATAATGGTTAACGCACCATTAGTGGGACAGTATCTTACCAGGAAGCGGTCGCGTTTGCATCTGCTGTGCACACTTCAGGCCTTATTTTCATTGCTAATGTCCTACTTCCTCTGTTGGTTTCTCATTTATAGTGGAGCAATTCCTTTTAAGAGTTTGCTAATGCTTTGTGAGTGGGCTTTCTCACGAGTTTACCTGAATGAACTGGAAACTCTTGCCAAAAGTATAAACAATGGGGACTAAAATACATCCTTGGTACAGGTGAGAAGTTAATAGATGAAGTCAGGGGATCAGTCGCAATACAAAATGTGCTGAAGTATAAAAGGGAAGGAGAAACGGACCAATATTAATTGTTAATTTTCTGAGTTACAATACACAGATTGGGAAGACATTCACCTCATGAAAGGTAAAATTCTGCCTCAATGGATGTACAGCTGATCTACTTATGGCACATTTATCTGTATAAAATGTCTTTAGGGTAATGTACATCCGTCACACTTCAGACATCATTCTTCAAAATGCCGAGAGACAGTTATTTCATGCCTTTTTTACTCTCCCCTGTGATGTACGAATGAGAATTTGCATTCAGCTGCCAATCTGTAAACTTCCCTTGCTTCCAGCCAGTAAACTTTTAGTTTAAATTGTTTCAGAATTACCTATCAGACCTTAAAGGGGCAGATCAAACTAAACTCCGCTGCACCTTGGTAACGTAATACTTCTGCGGTTCTAGCTGAGAATCACACAATTTGCAATGAACAATTACATACTAGTATCACAGTGTAGGCTTTGACTGCAGAGTGGCACTGCTGTCTTACAGTGCCAGGGACCCAGATTCGATTCTCAGCTTGGATCACTGACTGTGTGGAGTCTGCACATTCTCCCCGTGCCAGCGTGGGTTCCCTCCAGGTGCTCTGGTTTTCTCCCACAGTCTGAAAGATGTGCTGGTTAGATGTGTTGGCAATATTAAATTCTCCCTCAGTGTACCAGAACAGGCACCAGAGTGTGGTGACTAGGGGGTTTTCACAGTAAAACATTACAGTGTTAACGTGAGCCTACTTGTGACTAATAAATACACTTTAACAGAGTTCTGTCCACATGTGCTACACAGACAGCTATACTGGAACAATCATTGACGAAGTGTATTGTTACAGTCTGCATGATGCATGCTGTAAAAAGACACTTCTATTGATTCCTCCTGCAGCGGGGAGGGGGCTATTCTCTGAAGATCGTTGAATGTACATTATGTTCTCTGGATTCACTTTTTTTGTGGTTAATGTTGGGGTCAAGGCAAAGAGTGATTTTAACCAGAATGTTGCTCAAATCGGCTCATACTTGGGGATTATCTGGGGGCATTGTCACCACAAGAAATACAAAAATCAAGGGTAACCAGGGATGTCAGCTGTGCACGCGGTATCCATATCCAAAAAAGCATGTTTCCTTTTGCCACCACACTGGATTTATATTCAGGCATTCAACAAACCCATTTCCATAGGGCTCAGTACACAAAAATTACATCATATTGCCAGCACAGCAGATTTAAAGGGTTACTTCTTCCCTAGACACAAGCGAATTAAAAGAAATCAATTATTATTTTCTTCCTAGTGAGTTTCTGTGGCAAAGGTCACCAATATTGTTAGGGATGCCTGTCCAGAGTCAAAATTGGTACATTGGCTTACATGTCTTTAAACCGCGTTAGACTTGCGTTAATGCCACTTAGCAGCACAAGGGTATTAGACTTTGTCCACGTGATGAACACATTAGTTTAATGAAGGTTATCAAAGGTATTTTACGTTTGATATGTACGTCGAGTGCAGTGACAGCCCCGTCTGTCCATTATCATCGGCAGGTGTCAAGCTGGTAGGGGACAGGGAACTGGGAATCTGGTGGCATATCCACACAGTCCCAGGGGTCTTGAGTGGAGGGAGGCAGAGATGGTATTCAGGCATAAGTGTAACGGGTGTGTCAGGTGAGTGCGGGGTGAGTGAAGTAGTTCTAAATACAAGAGACTCCAATTGGCAGTTTGGCATCAAGATCGAGGCCAGTTTGAAAATCGCAGTGAAGTGAACCTCGGGCAGATACTTGCCATAAAATATATTTCTTCATGACTGCACCATTAGTCTCAATGCTTACTTATTTGCCAGGAAAATTCCCAGGCAGATTTTCCCAGGCCTATGCCGTAATTTTGGTGAAAGAGACAAGAGAAAATTCAGGAATGAGATAAAGTTGCACCAAATGAGCAGGAGGTGGCTCACATTTACTTCTGAGAATTGCTTCAGTGGAATTAATCACTGGAATAATAGTGTCGTCATTAACATTCCTCCCTCATTCTTTGTAAAGCACTGCAAAGACTGCAAGCTTTATGTGTTTAGAAGATCAAAGTAAGAACTCTGATGAATGCCATTCATCAAAATGTTGGTTCTTTTCTCTCTCCACAGATGCTGTCAGACTTGCTGAGTTTTCTGGCATTTTCTGATTTTGTTTTAGATTCCAGCATCTGCAGTATTTTGCTTTTAAGTCCTATTCGACTCTGAGCTGAGCCTCTGAGTCCACATCCTCTCATCTCCATCCTTGTTTCGGTCCATCAGCCACTGCAACCCTCATCCATGATTCTATTATTTCTAAGTACGATTGTTCCAATGCTCTCCTCCTAACCTTCCATTTTCCCCCCTCTGTAAACCTGGAGTCATCCAAAACTCTTGATCATAACCTCACGCCAAGTTCCAATCACCCAGCAACCCTTTGGTTGCTGATCTACTTTGGTTCCTAGGTTTGGCAATCTTCCCATTAAGGCATTTTCACTCTCTTGTAATGAAATCTCATCTCACTGGGATGTTTCTGTTAACTTCACCAGCCCTACAACTGGTGGAATCATAGACAGGTATTGTACAGAGGGAGGATGTTCTGGTTCTTTGATAGAACTATCCAATTAATCCCTCTCCTCTGCTCTTTCCCAATTGAAATATTAATTTCAGGATTTATTCAATTCTCTTCTGAATGTTACTATTGAATATGCTTCTGCCATCCTTCCAAGCAGTGCATTCCAGATCATATCATCTTGCTGTATAAAATGTGCTTAGTCATGTTGTCCACTCTCCTATAATTCTGTGTTCCTATGACTCTTACCCCTCGTGTACCCCCATTCTCTTTACTGCATCAAGCCTTCAACTATCTAAAGCTCTAGAATCCCCTCTCTTTGTCTCTCTCTCCTTCTGTAGGATGCTGCTTAAAACCCATACCTTTGGCCATGCTTTTAGTCATGGCTTGTAGTTTTTTTTTATTCTTTCACAGGGCATGGATAAATCAGCATTTGTTGTCCATTGCTAATTACCATTGAGAAGGTGCTGTTGAGTTGCTTTCTTGAACTGCTTGCAGTCTGTGAGATGTAGGTACACCTACAGTGCTGTTAGGGAGGGAGTTCCAGGATTTTGACCAGCGTTGATAAAGAAATGGCGATATATATTCCAAGTCAGGATGGTGTTTGGCTTGCAGAGAGTTTGCAAGTGTGGTGTTCCCATGTATCTGCTGCCCTAAACTCTTGGGTGTTAGAGGTCATGAGTTTGGAAGGTGCTGTTGAAGGATACTTAGTGAACTCCTGCAGTGCATCTTGTAGATGTGTGTCTATGGTGGATGGGGTGCCATTCAAGAGGGCAGCTTTGTCAGATGGTGTCGAACCTCCTGAGCATTGTTGGAGCTCACACAAGGGGAGATTATTCCATCCCACTCCTGACTTGTACTTTGTTAATGGTGGACAGGCTTTTGGGAGTCAGGAGGTGAGTTACTCATCATAGGATTCCCAGTCTCTGACCTTCTCAGTAGCCATAATGTTTATATGGCTGGTTTCTGATCAATGGTAACTCCAGGTTGATAGTGGGGAATTCAGTGATGGTAATTTTGTTGGATATCAAGGGAAGATGGTTCAATTCTCTCTTGTTGGAGATTGTCACTGACTGGCACTTGTGTGGCGCGGATGTTACTTGTCACGCCTTTTCCTTTGGTTTGGTTCCAGTTTTTGTCTGATAACGCAAAGTGCTTTGGAATGTTTTGTTCATTCAAGGTGCTTTGTAAATGTAAGTTGTTGTTGCAGTGTGAAGTATTGTTCAGTTTACGTGAACGGTTCCACACTAAAGAGTTAACAGAAAAACTGGTTTTGATAACTGTTGTTCAGTTTCCACCGCATGTTAGTTATAACGTGCACAGGGAATATGTTTATGATTTCTCGATGAATGACATATGCAAAAAGATCCCCCCAGGTCATTAACTTCTTAAGACTGAGACACAACCAAAATTCTCCCAAAACCTGGTTCTTGATGTGCAGCGCTGTCAGAAGGAACAGTTTAAATTCAGTTTAGAAAGAAAATTTGAGCCGTTGAGAGAACTTATTCTGAATCCATTGGCATTCTTTAAAAGGCAAATAACTCATTATGAATTTGCTTATTACTCTTTTTATCATATACGAGATGTGGGCGTTGCTGGCTAGATCAATATTTATTGCCCAACCCTGAGGGCATTTAAGGGTCAACCACACTGCTGTGGGTCTGGAGTCACGTGTAGCCAGACCATGTAAGGATGACAGTTCTCCTTCCCCAAAGGACTCTAGTGAGCCAGAGGAGTTTTTCTGACAATTGACAATGGTTTCATAGTCATCAGTAGATTCTTAATTCCAGATGCTTTATTAAATTCAAATTGCAGCATCTGCCGTGATGGGATTAGAACCCAGGGATAAAAGCAAATTACGGCAGATGCTGGAATCTGAAACCAAAAGAGAAAAACACTGGAAAATCTCAGCAGGTCTGGCAGCATCTGTAAGGAGAGAAAAGAGCTGACATTTCGAGTCCAGTTGACCCTTGGACAAACGGCCATCTGGACTTGAAACATCAGCTCTTTTCTCTCCTTACAGATGCTGCCAGACCTGCTGAGATTTTCCAGCATTTTCTCTTTTGGAATTTAAACCCAGATCCCTAGAGCAGTACTCTGGGTCTCTAGATTTCTAGTCCAGTGACAATACCATCACATCACTGCCTCTCCCTGACTATGCATGGCTGCTAAAGTACAGCTGTGTGGTAATATCTACTGTCTGGTCAACAATTTACTGTAAATGGCAAAGTGGTAATGCTCTGAGTGGACATCTCTGTGATTACACACTACAGAAAAAGTTCATTACCACAGCAACAAGAATCACTTACAGGAGCTGCTGTTATTTTTGAGAGAGAAAGCAAACCAAGGACAAATTCATATTCTTAATTCGCACATGTTCATCAGTCACCAGATTTCACTGTCCACTTCAAACACGTCCACACATTCTCTGATTGTTTGCAAACTGGATTCCAAGATCTTTTTTGGAGCCAATTAAAACAGAGCGCATTAAAGATGTACTTGATCGCATGAACAAAGCAATTAGGATAACATCCTATTTCATAGAATCATAGAATCTGTACAGTTCAGAAAAGCGCCTTTGATCCATCAAGCCTGCATTGACTCACTGATAGAGAATCTTACCCATTCCCGTTTCCCTTGACCTACACATTTCCCATGGTCAATCCACCTGACCTGCACATCTTTGGATAGTGGGATAAAACCGGAGCACCCGGAGGGAAACCACACAGACATGGAGAGAACGTGCAAACTCCACACTGACTGTGACCCAAGCCGGGAATCAAACTCGGGTCCCTGGTGCTGAGAGGCAGCCGTGCTAACCACTGTGCCACCGTGCCGCCCCATAGTTGTTTTATTGCCCAGAACTTTGCACGCTCTCTCACTGATCAAAAGATCTCAGAGTAAGACACAGAAGCTGCTCACATTCTCTCATCGCTGGGATCTTCGGGCAACTCTTCTTCAGTTCAGAGTGAACGTCACCAAGACACAACTCCGGAAAAGTGGCACACCTTATCACATCTGTTATTTGTCTCTGTTTGGTTCAAACATTAAGGAAGTTTACAGTAGAAAACAGAAAATTGACGAATAGTGATGTAGCGTCAAAAAAAGTGATTCTTTTCAAAAACAGGGTTGAATAAAATTAAGGGAATTTCTCATTTCTAATTGAGGTTTAAAGAATAGAATGAGCGACAAGCATTCAAGATTTAGCTTTACTCATACAATGCCAGTTAACCTAATGCACACACACCTGCATAACGTTATTCAGTCTGTGCCACAAGGAAAGAGCCTGTGATAATGTGAAATTTGGTGTGAAGCCCATAAATGCCACAGAACAGATGCAGCATCAGCAACAATAGTGGTTCACTAATGTCCTTTAGGGAAGGAAATCTGCCGTCCTTACCCTGGTCTGGCCTACATGTGACTCCAGAGCTGCAGCAATGTGGTTGACTCTCAACTGCCCTTGGGCAACTCGGGATGGGCATTAAATGTTGCCATGATGTGGAGATGCTGTCATTGGACTAAGGTAAATAGAGTAAGAAGTCTCACAACACCAGGTTAAAATCCAACAGAATCATTTGGTTGCAAAAGCCACTAGCTTTTGGACTTTAACTTGATGTTGTGAGACCAGCCAGTGACACCATGTCCCACAAATGAATAAAAAAAGGCTTGTCTCACTGTTCAATGTCCTTAACAATGAAGCGGTCATTCCAGCCAAATCAACACTTTGGGAAGCATCTAGGCTTAGATTGAAAGATGGCAGGTAATAATCACATCACATAAGTGCCAAATATCAACTATTTCCAATCAAAGACAATTCCATTCATCTCCAGATTCTCCTTCAGCAACACCATTGACATTGAGTCTCCCATTAACATCTGGGACCATCATCAATCAGAATTCCCTGGCTTACACCACTGTGGGCATCAGTGCAAGGAATGCAACACTCCAAGAAAGCTCAATATCACATCCCAGGACAACTGAGGTGGACAATAAATGCAGCCTTCCCAGTGACTCTCAACTCCCAAGAATAAATATATACATAGATAAAAATTTAGTGTGGTTTCCATTTCCAAACCTGCCTACTCTCTTTATCACAAGTAGACCTTTACACCTGATCTCATGATGTGTGTTCACCACTTATGAGGCTGATACATTTAATAGATGCCTACAAAATTGTGGGTTTTGCAGTTTGCAGAATTAACTCTGCCATCATCACCAGTTTCTTTCTATAACATGAGGAGAGTCTCTGCTCCTAATCTCCACTCCTTATTCATTTGTGGGACATGGGTGTCTCTGGCTGGCCAGCATTTTTTGCCCATCCCTAGTTGCCCTTAGAGGGCAGTTGAGGGTCCATCAATTACTATGGCTTTGGAGTTACATGTAGGTCAGACCAGATAAGGACAGCAGATTTCCTTTCCTAAAGGACATTAGTGATAATTGACAATGGTTTCATGGTCATCAGTAGATTCTTAATTCCAGATATTTTTTTATTGAATTCCAATTCCACCATCTGCCGTGCAGGATTCGAGCTCAGGTCCCCAGAATATTAGCTGAGTTTTCTGGATTAATAGTCCAACGATAATAGCAGTAGGCCATTGCTACCCCTGGGCTCAGCCCCAGGAATGTCCCCAATCCCTCATTTGGGAACTAATTTATGCAGGATCCATAGGTACTTGTACATATGAATCTTTTTATAGTATAGACAATAATGGAAATTTGTTAACATTGATGAGGATGTAACCATGGGGGACATGATTTTTGAGAAATGTTTGAGTTCTTTAAACGATGGTCATCTTGTGATATACACAACTTACCAGAAAAGTAACCAATATTCATGAAGAAAATTGTTTTATATCCATTCCCCTCACCAATGGCCGTATTGCAGAGTAAACCTTATTTGTATAAGATGAGAGAATGCAGAATTAAGATCAGAATGGGGCTAATTTGACGGAAGTGTCCAGATAGTAAACATTTTCCAGTGTCCCTCACCAGCTAGTTGCTTGCTAACTTGTGTTGGATTTAGTAGATTTGACCACATTTTAAAATAATCTCAACCAATAAAAAAACAATGCCATGACCTGCTTTGGTGGAAATGAAGTAATGTATTACACAATGTGAGTTAATGCAGGCTAATGCCTCTCCACTAATAGGGAGCAGACATTCAAATCTGTTCTGTGATTGAGAGGTGTAGAGTTTTCAAGGTATGAGGTACATATAGATCCTCTTTATATGGAAACTTTCAGTCACATAGATATTTGTGTTTTAACGTTCTGTTTAATTAGCAGTGCAAGTACTGCCATATAATAAAATTCAAACCCATTAAGTTTTCATATATTGCTATTAATATTTAATCTGGTTTTATTATATGTAATGCAACATACATGGTGGTATTGCCTGGGGCTATCACTGAGTGTTTCACTCAAGGCCTTCTCCCAATGTGTCAGTAGTAATTCGGATCAAAATCAAGTATTATAAATATTACACGCGGGTCAGGAAGGCTTTACAGACTTTGATTTGTTGTGGTTTAACCTCTTAACTGCCACAGGGCAGATCTGAAGAACACAATGAACTACCAGATGACACGGACCAAGGGAAGGGGCCAATGTCGCTTCTCATCAGTTCCACTGGTGCGAACGAAGCCCAGCCCACAATGCAAACTGGCTTCACATCCATTGACTGGGTCTACAGTTCCCGCTGTCTGGGGAAGGCACCCAGCATAATCAAGGACCCTATGTACCCTGGACATTCTCTCTTCCACCTTCTTCTGTCAAGAAAAAGATACAATAGCCTGAAGTCAAGACCAACCTCAAGAACAGCTTCTTCCCTGCTGCTGTCTTCAGACTTTTAAATGGACCTACCTTGCATTAAACTGATCTTTCTCTACACTCTAGCTATGACTGTAACGCTACATTCTGCATCCTCTCCTTTCCTTCTCCCCTGTGTACGTTATGTATGGTATATTTTGTCTGTATAGCGCACAAGAAATAATACTTTTCACTGTTTCAATACATGTGACAGTAATAAAACAAATCAAATGAACTTCCAGCATCTGCAGTATTTCCAGGCTGTCTTCATTCACTGCAAGGAAAAACACTGAAGACCATTTTGGTACTTTTCCCTTTTCTGCTGGGAAGTAAAGTGCAAATAAAAAGATGTAAAATCGTCACAATTAAAATCAAGTTCCTAATTTACCTTGACTACAGTTAGAATCATAGAATCCCTATAGAAGGAGGCCATTCAGCCCATCAAGTCTGCACCGGCCACAATTCCATCCAGACCCTATTCACGTAACCCCACATATTTGCTCTGCTAATCCTCCTGACGCTAGGGTGAATTTAGCACAGCCAATCAACCTAGCCCCCACATCTTTGGGCTGGGGAGGAAACCGGAGCACCCAGAGGAAATCATACAGACACAGAGAAAATGTGCAAACTCCACACAGACAGTGACTCGAGGCTGGAATTGAATCTGGGTCCCTGGTGCTGTGAGGCAACAGTGTTAACCACTCTGCCAATGTGCCACCCACACGCTTTCAGAAATGTGTACAGGGAGTCTTTTACAATAGGAATAATTGTCACCTCGAATATCAAACGGTGAAGAGAGATACACACAATCTAATATCAATCTCTCTAATCAGCCTGTTTGCAGTTAATAATTAATAAAATCAGCAAACAGGAATCAAGCGTGTAAAGTATCGAGAACCACTGGAGGCTACAGTGAGTTTAAGTGGGAGACCGCAGACTCACTAACCATCGGACTGTGCACTGTACTAACACACTACAATCTGCACAGTGTGGTTATAATCTCAACTGGGTCCACTATGGGAGGATGCAGAATCCTAAATCAATACATGTTTATCTCAGGGCTTCCGATCAGTCCTTAAACGACTTTCTCCCTCGTTAATTGTAACATTTTAATGTGTGCTTTTGCTTCTCCCTGGGAGAAACCCCAGCAGCAAGGAAACATTGTAATTTCAAAGGCATTTTAAGAAATAATAAATAAGATCTAAGTAGCGGTCATTGGTAATTAACAGAGAACGAAGAAAACTTTGCTCCCACATTGTCATGTAACAGGAGGACGTTTGCCTGAGTCAGTGGGTGTGGGTAGTTAACCTTGTGCTGAGTTAACTTTAAGTAAAAATCAACTTGTTTGCGAAGGAAATCCGGTTTTACTGGGGAGCTCTGTACTCTGTATCTAGTGGAGGTTGGGTTTAAGATCAGGGAATCAAGCCAATTGGCACATGTTTGTTTAATCTTCAAATGGTTACTTTGAGAGTAACATTGGGAGTGGTGTAAACTGTGGTTTACTGCTCCAGGTGGGGGAAGGGCTTAGCAAGATTTAAAACATTGACAATGTGGAATTTGCTCAGAATGCAGTCTTGTCTAACCAACTCTGGGCTATTTTGAATAAACTAGTTCCTTTTTCTTTAAGAAAACAACACTGGTTCTTGGTTTGAGGTAACGGCACAATGGTTAGCACTGTTGCCTCACATTATTTTATAAATTGAGTTTGTGTTTTTATATGCCCTGTTTATGAACTGAAATCCCACTCACCTGGTGAAGCAGCAGCGCTCCAAAAGCTAGTGGCTTTTGCTACCAAAGAAACCTGTTGGACTTTAAACTGGTGCTGTGAGACTTCTTACTGGATTTATCCCAGTCCAACGTCGGCATCTGCACATCATGACCCCACAGCGCCATGGACCTGGGTTCAATTCCAGCCTCAGGTTACTGTCTGTGTGAAGTTTGCACATTCTCCCCATGTCAGTATGGGTTTCTTCCGGGTGCTCTGATTTCCTCCCACAGTCCAAAGATGCGCAGCTTAGGTGGATTGGCCATGCTAAATTGCTCCCTAGCATCAGGGGGATTAGTAGGAGGTTATGGGGAAAGAGGCTGGGGGAGTATTGTGCTTGGTGCAGATGGGCTGAGTGGTCTCCCTCTGGACTGTAGGGATTCTATGTTTGGAAATATGAAGAACTCACCAACAATAACTTCACTTGACAAAGCTGCAATTTCCTCTCAACATTGTGGTGACTTCATGTTTGATTCGGTTCAGTGGGTGACTCCATTGGATGGCACTGCCTAGTCCTCGTTCTGACCTGGGTCAGTATGTTTCAGATTGGAAACAACCTGATCCCTTTAACTAGTTCCTCAAAAATTCAGAACTGATCTGAAAAGTATGAAGCAGCTTGGGGTGCGGCTGGTTATTGTTTTAATATCAACATGAAAACATGATATCATATCAAAAACAGAAAATGCTAGAAATACGCAGCAGGTCTGGCAACATGTGTGGAGAGAGAAAAACAGAGTTAATGGGCTGGATTTGCTGGGGAAAATAGGAGAAGTTGCATAGCATTCCTGTTGTCCAGGAATATTCTTGGGCAGGCAGGGAACTGCGTGGGACTCTCACTGCACAGAGGCAAACAGTCAGTGAGGGTGATTAAAACCCCGATTAGGGGTGATTTGTGCCAGTGTTTTGCCAACACCAGGCAGCCCCCCTTGCTCTGCATGGCGAATATTAGGTAGCCTCCTTACGGGAAGCCGATCCAACGGGAGGTGCCATGCCCCGTGGCAGGGATGCGAGTAGAAACAGCTCACCCACTGCCCAAACGATCTCCCCCGAGGGTTCTCTCTTCCCCTCCAAGGGGGTCTATCTGCTTCAGCCCTCACCACTTCCGAAAGCTGCCACATTGAGAAACAGTTTTCTGACCTGCCTCAGCGGTGCCCACCTTTCCCACTGCTGCTGGCAGCTGTCTCACTGGGCTGCCAATGTCAAGGGTCCACCTCTCATCTTTAATAGGACAATGAGCATGGAGGATAAGGAGGTTGCCTCCAGGAAGATTGCTGCTGGCAATGCGGTTTGGAAACACCCCATTTGTTCCAATATTGAGGTCCCCAAGCCCACAAGGAAAACCAACCCAATATTTCAGGTCAGTTGCCTTTCAGAAGGTCCTGTAATATCCCTGACTGAGCACCTGGGTATCTCAGGATTTGCTGACCAAAGTAGGAGCCTTTATGAAGGGTTCAATAAGAGGCTGCAAATCCCATTGGCTTTCCCACTCTTCCCCAAAAGGAAAAGAAATGTGTGTGTGTGTGAGATACAAAACTAACACCACAGTGAACATTTATCAAAACATGGTGGCTTCCCCACTGTCATATTTCACTAAGATATTTATTCTCACTATCTCTATCCTGTGATGTGTACATTTGTGGAGCAGTTATCAATATAGATTTGATCCTAGAAAATGAATAAAGTTTTTAAACTGAAGGGAGGCACAAAAGAAAAGAATCCACTTCAGGAGAAGTTTTAAAGTTGAAAATTTATTTATTAGTATCCCAAGTAGACTTACATTATGAAGTTATTGTGAAAAGCCAACTACATTTGATCGTTGGATCCCAGTTTCAAACAAATCCAAAGTGTAATTCCATCATGGGTTTTGCACTTTGATGTTACAGAATAAATAAGAATGGAAATGGGGATGACATTGCTGAGATTATCAGGATAGGCCTGATAGTTATAGGACTGAGGCCTCTATCACAATCTAGCATGCAGTTTTATTCAACTGAGGTTCTGGGCAAAACCTTGGTGTTTAAAGTCTTGAATCTGTTAGTTTGCTTCCTACCAGCAGAAATAAATTGTGGTTGATTTTGGAAAGCATAAACCTTTTTAAAGCATCAAGATCTCAAACTGTTTTTCTTTGAAGTTAAGCCAAGAGGCAGAGAATTGTATTTCACACGCAATCGGACAGTTTTTACCCGACATTTCAGCCCAGACTTGGCTGTATTTATTTCTTTAAGATCCTCCCCAACCTCATTTGTATAGGCAGCATAATGGCACAGTGATTAGCACTGCTACCTCACAGCACCAGGGACCTGGGTTCGACTCTGGCCTTGGGTCACTGTCTGTGTGGAATTTGCACATTCTCCCCATGTCTGCGTGGGTTTCCTCCAGGTAGTCTGGTTTCCTCCCACAAACAAAGATGTGCGGGTCAGGTTGACTGGCCATTCTAAATTGCCCCTTAGTGTCAGGGTGACCAGGAGGTTAAATACGGAGGATTGACGGGATAGGACCTGGGTGGGATTGTTGTCGATCCAAGCTCAATGGGCTAAATGGCCTCCTTCTGCCCTGTAGATTAATAGAACATGGAACATAGAACACTACAGCACAAACAGGCCCTTCGGCCCACAAGTTGTGCCGAACACATCAAAACCTACCCAGCCATAGACCTATCTATAACCCCCAATCCCATTGGATCCCATATACTCATCCAGAAGTCTTTTAAAAGACCCCAGCAAGTTCGCCTCGACCACCACCGACGGCAGCCGATTCCATTCACTCACCACCCTCTGAGTGAAAAACTTTCCCCTAGCATCCCCTCTGTACTTGCTTCCCTGCACCTTAAATCTGTGCCCTCTTGTCGCGACCATTTCAGCCCTGGGAAATAGTCTCTGAGAGTCCACCCTATCTATTCCTCTCAACATCTTGTAAACCTCTATCAGGTCGCCTCTCAACCTTCGTCTCTCCAGGGAGAACAGTCCCAGCTCCCTCAACCTGTCTTCATAAGGCATGCCTCCCAATCCAGGCAACATCCTTGTAAATCTCCTCTGCACCCTTTCAATAGCTTCCACGTCCTTCCTATAGTGAGGCGACCAGAACTGCGCACAGTACTCCAAGTGTGGTCTGACAAGGGTCCTATAAAGCTGCAGCATTACCTCCTGACTCCTGAACTCAATCCCTCGATGAATGAAGGCCAGTACACCGTAAGCTTTCTTAACCACATCCTCCACCTGGGAGGCCGATTTGAGAGTCTTATGGACCCGGACCCCAAGATCCCTCTGCTCTTCCACACAGCTAAGACTCCTACCTTTGATAGTGTACTCATTCATCCTGTTGGATCTGCCAAAATGGACCACAACACATTTATCCGCGTTGAAGTCCATCTGCCACTTCTCCGCCCAGTCTTGCATCCTGTCGATGTCATGCTGCAACTTCTGACATCCCTCCAGACCATCCACAACACCACCGACCTTCGTGTCATCGGCAAACTTACTCACCCATCCCTCCACTTCCTCATCCAGGTCATTTATGAAAATGACAAACAGCAAGGGTCCTAGAACAGATCCCTGGGGCACTCCACTGGTGACCGACCTCCATGCAGAAAAAAAGCCATCCACAACCAACCTCTGCCTTCTGCAGGCAAGCCAGTTCTGGATCCACAAGGCCAAAGCCCCTTGGATCCCATGGCCTCTCACCTTCTCAAGAAGTCTTGCATGTGGGACCTTGTCAAATGCCTTGCTGAAGTCCATGTACACCACCTGTGATTCTGTGATTCTGTGATTTTATATATACCTTCGCTACTATTGAATCTCAGGCAAAGATTATCCAATTGCTGTGGCAATGATCATGAATATTTAATGAATAAATGATACCAGCCGTGGTTAAATATACCCTGAGAGTTTGCAGGTCTACTTGGCATTGTATGACCTTGCATTGGGCAAACCCAAACTCCAGAACTCAATCATTTGGAAGAGGTTTTATTCTTTAAGGTAGGGTTTGGAGGTGACAGATGTCTGATTCATTTACAAATAGTTCTGCAGGAAACAACAGATCAACGTTTACATTTGGAGTTTAAAATTAGGCTTCAGACAGGACGACAAAATGAAATCACATTTGCCGTTGGGATCTGGAATGCGTTGCCCTAAAGAAGGAGACAAGCTGATTCAATCGTAACTTTCAGAAGGGGATTGAATAAATATTTGAATATTTGGTGGGTTGTGAATATAGACAGGGAGAGGGTCAATTTATATTTTTCTATTAAAGGACTAGAATAGACAGGATAGGGGAGTTTTCCCGTCCCACCTGCTGCAGGAATCACAGCGGGCGGACTCTGAAAGATCCTTTGACCTTTGGGCAGGATTTCCCAGCTGGAAAGTCCTGCTCGATGGATCAAATGGCCTCCATTGGTGCTGTGATGTTCTCTGATTCTATGGTTTGAGACACATCTTCTACTAGAAAGAAGACTTCAACTATTCCTCCGAGGAAAAAGAAAAACACGGAGGTAGATTTTTAACTGATCACCTGGTTGTGAAGCAGGCTTTGCAGATCAGTCAGAATGCTCTCCGCTTGCCTGGATGGGTTCAGCTCCAATAACACTCAAGAATCTTAACACCGTCTAGGACAAAGTAGCCCCACTTGATTGGCACCCCATCCACAAACATTCAGCCCCTCCGTCATCGACAAACAGTAACAGCAGTGTGTACCATCTACAAGATACACTGCAAGAGCTCACCAAAATCCCTTTGACAGCACCTTCCAAACCCACAATCTCTACCATCTAGAAGGACGAGGGCAGCAGACACACCATCTGCAAGTTCCCCTCCAAGCCACTCACCATCCTGACTTGGAAATATATCACCGTTCCTTCATTGTCACTGGGTCAAAGTCCTGGAACTCCCTCCCTAACAGCACAGTGGATATACCTACACATAGACTGCGATGGTTTGATAAGGCAGTTCATCACCACCTTCTGAAGGGCAATTAGAGATGGGCAATAAAGATTGGTTCAGCCATTAAAGCCTACATTCTTTAAATAAATAAAAATCCATTATAGAAACTAAACAAGTTTCATTTCCATTGAAATTAATGTTCCATGATTTTTGTTTTATGCTTAGGCTTCAGTGAAAAGTTGGCTGCCTTGTGGCAGCTCCATTTTACAGGTGTGAAATTCAATCTCAGCATGGAGCACAAATTGGGCATCAACCAATAAAATGGCAGGGATGATAAGAATTGCCTTGAAGTTCATTCTATTTTACTAAGATTCTCTCTTTCACTCCACCTCTCTGCAAACAGTGCTTTCTCATGTTGGGATACAGCCCCAGGGCTCGACCTCAGATCCTTTTTAAAATATATTTAGTCATTAACAGGATATTGGTGCATTTATTGTCCATTCCTAGCTGCCCTTGAGAAGGTGGTGGTGAGCTGCTTTCTTGAGCCACTGCAGTCCATGTGTTAGTACATCCACAGTGCTGTGAGTTACAGGGTTTTGACCCAGCGACAGTGAAGGAATGGAGATATATTTTCAGGTTTGGATGGTGAGTGAGTTGGAAGGGAACCTCCAGGTATCCCCAGGTATCCGCGAACCATGTCCTTCTAGGTGGTGCAGGTTGTGGGTTTGGAAGATGCTGTTGAAGGAGCCGTGGAGGGTTGCTGCAGTGTATCTCGGAGGTGATAAACATTGCAAACAATATGCATTTATGCTTGTCCAAGTGATGATTGTTTCTGTGTCAGCCTGTTTACAATGGGCAAGCCTCTCCTGATTGTTCCTAACTCAATTGACCTCATCTCAAAGTAAAAAAGTTAAAGTTAATTTATTAATCACAAGTAGGCTTATTTGAATGAAAGTACTGTGAAAAATCCTCTCGTCACCACATTCCTGAGCCTACTCGGGTACTCTGAGGCAGAATTTAGCATGGCCAATGCACCTAACCAGGGCGTCTTTAGATTGTGGGAGGAAACCTGAGCACCCAGAGGAAATCTGCACAGACAAGGGGAGAATATCCAAACTTCACACAGACAGTGACCCAAGCTGAGAATTGAACCTGGGTCCCTGGCACTGTGAGGTAGCAGTGTTAACCATTGTGTCACCATGCTAGATTGGCCTTTGCAACAATGAGTGAACGTTATCTAGTGAAGACACCCCACCAAAACAGTTTGCTGCAAGCCCATCATCACTTGCAGGTGGAAAGATGCCAATAGCAATGGTCCATATCAATTGCTGCCTTCCTTACTCTGAGCCCAATCAATCCCAGCCCCCAACTCTTGGTCTTGCTGAGATTGATAAATGTCCATCAGACCTGGAAATGGATGGAGTGTGTGACTGAGTGAGAATGTTAGCTACTAGAACTGATCGCTGTCTAACTTGTCCTCTCAGTTCCAAAACCAGAATCCAAGTAGAAGTCAGTAATGTGACTGTAAAGAACGCACACTTTTACAGCTGACATTTGAAAAACTTCAATGTTATTTACTGGCAGGGGTTTGAGCTCCAACCTGAATATTAGTGAGGGGGGATCTAGAGGAGGAAATCATTTCTTGACAGGTATGAAGTATTGCAGCTTTTCAGACTTTATTGAAAAGAGCTACTGCGTATTCACACAGCTTGCCAGCGTGTTTATGGCTGTTGATAATAAAAAGCAGAGACATTGATTACCTGTGACTGGATAAGTCAAATTCTCTCTTTATTAATAAGATTCTGAGATTCCTTGTAGTGTTTGCAACCTTGACATTCTAATTGACTCTGAGTTGACTTTCCGATCTCATATCCTCTGCCTTCTCCTCCGCTGGTGTAGTACAGCCGGACACTGCCCACTAACTTGGTCCATCCCTGCTTTTGTTATCCCTACATTCACCTCCCTTCTTCCACCTTCTGGGATGGTACGGTGGCACAGTGATTAGCACTACTGCCCCACAGTGCCAGGAGCTTGGGTTCAATTTGCGGTTTATGTTACGTGCGGGAGTCTGAACGTTCTCCCTGTGCCTACGTGGGTTTCCTCCGGGTGCTCTGGTTTCCTCCCACAGAGTGAAAACTGTTTGGTTAGGTGCATCAGCGGTGCTAAATTCTCTCTCAGTGTACCCAATCAGGGACTGGAGTTTGTCAACAAGGGGATTTTTGCAGTAAATTCATGGCAGTGTTAATGTAAGCCTACTTGTGACACTAATAACTAACCTCTAAACATTAAGTTAGGCTTATCCAAAATTCTGCTGCTCCCATCCTAATGCACCAAACTCCATGGTCCCTTAGTTCCTCAGTTATAAAATTCTTATCCTCAGGGTCAGGTCCTTCTCTTGCCTACTTCCACTCCATCATCAGAACCTCCTCCAGCCCTACAACGTTCCAGGACCTCCACGTCCCATCACACCTGCACTCTGCTACATCCCCCATTTCATTGGAGCCACCATCAGCAGCACGGAATCTGTCAACTGTCACCGAGAGGGAATTTCAAATCTTAGAACCTTTCAGGAGTGAAGGACATTGCTGAAAAGTGGAAAAGTACAAGGTATAATACTATTAACAGCACTAATGGCTTTTAAATTCTTTGTATAGGGAGCTTTCTACAAATACTGACACACTCCCCAGGGACTTCCTGTCCTAACTTCTGACAGTCTGTCTCAGCTGCCCAAAGCGATTCTGTTATGGAAGAGAAAAGTTTGCATCAAAAGACAGCAATGGGATTTATATGCAACGAGGTTGATAATTTTAGAAAATTGTCCATGAATCTGTAAATTTCACTTTGAGCTGGATTTTGTCTCTGTGACCTTGTTGTCAGGACCAAATAATGGACCTGATGGCTCTGGGTTCAATTCCAGCATCCGGTCATTATCTGTGCGGAGTTTGCACGTTCTCCTCGTGTCTTCATGGGTTTCCTCCGGGTGCTCCGGTTTCTTCCCACACTCCAAAATGTGCAGGTAGGTGGATTGGCCATGCTAAATTGCCCTGGTGTCAGGCAGACTAGCTGGGGCAAACACATGGGGGTTTTGGGGACAGGGTCCAGGTAGGATTCTGATTGGTGCAGGCTTGACGGGCTGAATGGCCTCCTCTCTACACTGTAGAGATTCTATGATTCTCCGACTTGTCAGGAGCATGAGCAGCAAAGGCATCTTCTGGAGGTGACCTCTGAACTGGGTATCACCCTTACTGCCGTTCTATTGGTGGGTAGATTGGTGATGTTGCCAGTCTAAGGGTTGGCAGCTCTGGAACCTCGGCAGTCCCTGCCACCAACCCCCTCCCCAGCCCTCCTCAGAGGTGGGCAGCTCACTGACTATGGGAATACCTCAACATAGAGGCCCACTCATTAGCCTGAACTCCTTGGAATAAAAAAACCAGGACCTTGATCAGTAAGATGAGCTGAGCGTGGGGAAATCCCTCTGTTGAGACTGTAATAAGCTAAAGTCCCTCATTGCACCATGTGGCCTCCAGCTCCAATGACACCTCAGCTCCCCTGTGGTAGGGCACCTCTACTGAGCCGGTAACTTTTGATGGGTATAGGCAGAACGAACGGTTGGAAGCTTTTTCCCAGGGCAAAAATGACAATCACAAGGGGACACAAGTTCGAGGTAAGGGGAGACGGTGCAGTTAACAAAAAACAAAAAGAACAAAGAACAACACAGCACGGGAAACAGAACCTGCCCAAAGAACCTGCGCCGCCATTTTAACATTGTGAGTGCCCTCCTCTACCTTTGTCTACACCTATTAGGGAAGATTGAGGGAAGACTAATTTAGGGACAATTTGTTAACACCAATCTGCCTAAGAGCACGTTTTTAGAGTGTGGGAGGAAACCAGAGCACCCGGAGAAAACCCACGCAAGCATGGGGAGAATGCGCAAACTCTCACAGACACCGACCCAAATCTATGTAACTGCACAGCAAACAGTGATAGTCACTGAGCTGTCATGTTGCCTGTCAGATGGTTTAAGTGTACATTAACAACGTGAAGGACTAAGCAACTCTTGAAGCAACATCCAAGAGCAGCCCTTGCACGACCCACTGCATGTATACCCCTTGTTGGACAACAAGGCGGACCGAATCACCTGTGAAGTAAAGAAAAGACATCAATGGAGATGCGTGAGGTAAGTTTTTTTTAACATAGAGGGTGGGTGGGGGCCTGGAATGCACTGCCAAGTGAGATAATTGAAACAGAAATGTTAGCCACATTTAAGTCTTACTGAACAGATACATGAACAGACAGGGAATAGAAGGATACAGGCAGTTGGTCTAGATAGGATAACATGATTGGCTCAGGTTTAGAGGGTTGAAGGGCCTGTTCCTGTGCTATACTGTTCTTTATTATTTGTTAGTCACTGGCAAAACAGCAGAGAGGCTGTAAAACCTCCCCAAATTGGAGCCCTAAGTACACAAATTAGCCACCCATCTCCATGGCACAGGAGGCTGGTTCTCCTCCCAGCCTGGCCCTGGGAAGGCTTCTTAGTGGCAGCAATGTGTTCGGGAGCCATTGATGCGGCTCCCCACACTATTTGGGCCTCCGCGATTCCAAACCCATCATCTCGGGATTGGGAACACTGAACCCTTTGGGAATCAGGGACCTTCATCTTGGAAGCCAACTCACAATTTGCGTTTACTCATTTCTGAACAGTAAAACTGCTCAAAATCACAACGCCAGCGTTCAACGTACAAAATGATAGCTTTTGTTTAAATTGGATGATGACATCAGGAAGAAAATGAGCAGGTGTGGATTGACACAGCTGTAAACACCTGTTCCTGAGTTAACAAAAGCAGAGCCAGTATCCTGAAGGATTTTTGTGTAATAACCATCTGCTTGTCTCCAATACATGTTAATGGATAGATCAAACTAATTTCTTTCTTTGCTTAGGCAAACACGGTTGACATGAGTTTTGGGCAGGGATTGTGATCAGTCTTGGTGCAAATTGGCATGGTGTTACATTTCTGTTCAAACTGTGCCCCTTTTTTGTTTGGGGGGGGGGTGATGCCCTTTTGACATTAACACTGGAATATTAACCCAGAAGCTCAACTAATGTTCTGGGGACCCAGGTTCAAATCCTGGCACGGTAGACATTGCAAATTTAATTTAATAAAAAATATTTGGAATTCAGAATCTACTGAGGACCATGAAACCATTGTCAAATTTGATAAAAGCACATCTGGAATCGAAACGCCAGCTCTTTTCTCTCCTTACAGATGCTGCCAGACCTGCTGAGATTTTCCAGAATTTTCTCTTCTGGTTTCAGATTCCAGCATCCACAGTAATTTGCTGGTATCCAGGATGAAACCATTATCAATTGTCAGAAAAACCCATCTCGTTCACTAATGTTCTTTAGGGAAGGAAATCTGTCGTCCTTAACTGGCCTGGTCAACACATGACTCCAGAGACACAGCAATGTGGTTGATTACCAACTGCCTCAGGCAACAAAGGATGGGCAATAAATGTTGGCCAGCCAGCAACACCCATGTCCCACGAATGAATGAAAATAAAATATGGATTGGGAACATGATGTATTATAAAGCCAAACAGAGCAGCCTATTGAAAGTATCTGCAAGAACATTGCTTAATGAGTTAAACTTTTAGTACAATTCGTGTCCTATAGGCCAATTAACCAGTGAAGTGCACAATTTCAGTAAGATGCGTGTATTTGTTAAGACCTTGAAGTAGCGAGGGCTATCAGAATGCTTTCTGGCAACAGCAGTGAGCCACCAATCCCCAAGTGTGAGGACAACCCCTAAAACAGGAGGTCAAAGGCACAGAGGAGGAAAGGCACTGGGCGGATATTCAGGTGGGAATCAGAATGAATAAACTGAGATAGTTAAATGCGTCACTAGCCATTAAGAACCATGTTCCTGTGCTGTACTGTTCTATATTTGATGTTCACAATAAGTATGGCCTTCAACCTCTTGAGAGAGGGACTCCAGAAAGCCATTAATTAAGTGACTGTGAAATGTGGCTGCAACACTGCCCTTGACCAGAGCCATGTCCACTGTGACGACTCAGTCTCGAGAGAGATACAGGTGCCTGGGAGATCAGGATGGTTGGCTGTAGGTTGCTGCCACCTCTCTGCTTGTTCTGATCTTCAGATATCTCTGGAATTGTGAAAGTTAGCCGTGGGATAATTCTGGAAAATCCTGGTGTGTGGATTGACCCTTTTTGAAATAACTGGTTTACACTCGTGATGAAGTAGCAACACATTCCCTAAACACATTGGCTGGAATGTTACCCCCCACCCACCACAGGAATCGGAGCAGGCGAGGGGTGGACAATGGAAAGATGCATTGACCTCAGGCAGGATTTTAATCTCAGAATGAGCAAGGCTGTAAACTCCACCCAATTATCACGTTCTTCTGCTAATATTGCAGACTCCTATCTGAATATGTATGTGTATCTGTATCTCCTCTCCTCCATCACCCCCACTCTCTGTTCTCTTTCTTACATTGCCTGGACTGATTCTTAATTCTCTAATTTAATCTTGTTTCTCTTTGTTCAAAGCAGCAGCACATTGAATATGTCACAAAGCTCGGCCTGAAGATATGGCATGGCCTGATCCGCTTTAGTATCACATCGAGCCAAGAATGGATTTGTCCAGCAAGTTAACCGTTCCACGTGTGTTTTCTCCTTTTAAAAGAAATAATCACTCGGCGAAATTGGTCTGATTTTATTTGTGAACTATGTGATTGGTACAAAGCCTCGTACTTGACACAAATTTGATTGTGATTCAAGTCAAAAGATTGACCTGTGATATAAACCCCACCCCGAGAAAGCAATCTAAAAGAGGAAAATTCTACAAATGGGCCAAATGTAAATTTATTGTTCAGCAGGAGCCATAAAGCCTGTTAAAGGTAGAAAGACACATTTGGAGCAGTGCCGGGACAGGTCCACAATCTCCCCTTGATTTCTAGTTGATTGGCATGAATGACGGGGTCAAAATGGAGAAGGTTGCTTTAAATAAGGATGGATAGACCTCGACAGAAAGTTATACAAGGTCGAGAAATACACAGAAAGGGAAAAACAGTACGAACTATCAGCGGGTCAAACAGTGAGACATAGCAAAATGGAAAGGGAGATGGTGAGGGATTGCAAAAGAGGGAAGTGTAATAAGTCTTTAGAAGTCCTTCACCAGAATCCCTTTCCTTACAATTCTAATAACAGTACACAGAGTCAGGAGTGCTAGAGGAACTCCCGGTTAAATACAAGGAAAAGACTCACTGATTGGCCCATCAATTGATGCTTTAATCAGGGAGTACACATTCTAATAGGCCCACCTCAACGGTCTGATTGAAATCATTGCAATAGGAAAGTGAGGGAAAACATCAACCTGTTTGATTTAGTCTGTCTCTCATTCAACACTCCTTCACTTAAATCTAAGTTACAAACAATCATACTGGGAAATCCAGAGGTGGAATCCAGTTAACACCCACTAAATTATTTCCTAGAGTATTAATTTAAACTTTTGATGCTTTTGTAGTTGAGGCAATGCAGCAGCTGTTGTATCAGTCTGGTAGACAACATGCCAAAGACACAAATTAATCTAAAGTTATGAAAAT
This sequence comes from Sphyrna mokarran, assembly GCA_024679065.1. Taxonomy (NCBI): domain Eukaryota; kingdom Metazoa; phylum Chordata; class Chondrichthyes; order Carcharhiniformes; family Carcharhinidae; genus Sphyrna; species Sphyrna mokarran. Next base: position 4,413,289 of record JAGIQG010000028.1, read on the forward strand.
ATCTTTCGCCGGTTAAAAACATGTTCACTTTTCAGCATTTTCTGCATACTCTCAGAGTGAAACTGCAGCTTAGAAGTGTCTGGGTTGAATGTCTCTGTATTCTCCCCGTACCATTGCCGATTGTGAGGAGGTCGTGACCCAAATTCTTAAAGCGGTCTGATCCCCATCAATGTCCTCATCAATTCAGGCACTGACCAACCAATATATTCCTCTGCCTATACAAACTGTTGGCTTTTTCTTAAGCATTGGCACAATTTGGCAGCATCCTATCGCTGGAGCTGAAAGGTTTATTCTTAGTAGCTACCATATTCTGGTCAGCATCAGCAGGGTGCACTGAGCACCAGGTAACTCCAGCAAGATCACCTCAGCAAGTCTTTTCCAAAGAAAACTTTGAAACATTTTCCAGATCCGTACCTATTTAGGGATAGATCTCTTCAAATGATCATACATAACATCAGAGGGAGAAAAGGACTTAGCTGCACGTTTTTGTACCTTGCCCCACTTTCTCTGAGGCAAGAATCCCTTCTATAGGTATATCCAGTTAATAACATGGTGGCACAGTGTTATTAACTGCTGCCTCACAGCAGCAGGGACCCGCGTTCGATTCCCAGCTTTGAGTGACTGCCCATGTGGAGTTTGCACATCTTCTCCATGTCTGCGTGGGTTTCCTCCAGGTACTCTGCTTTCTCCCACACTCCAAAAGATGTGCAGGCAAGGTTAATTGGCCATGCTAAATTACCCCTTGGTGTTCAAAGGTGTCTGGATTAGCAGGATTAGTGTGGTAAATACGTAGGGTTACGGGGATAGGGCCTGGGTGGGATTGTTGTCAGAGAGCCGGTGCAGGCTCAATGGGCTGAATGTCCTCCATGTGCCCTGTAGGGATTCTATAATTCTATTGTTTCTATACTTGAGGCAAAGGAGGTCAAAGGAAATGGGGCGGGGCGGGGGGAGGATCAGACTATTGAGTTGGATAATCAGCCATGATCTTAATGAATGGAGGAAAGGCTCGAAGGGCTGAATGGCCTCCTCCTGCTTCTACTTTCTCTATTTCTATCTGACATTGAGTTAAGAGGATATTAATACTCACGGTACTGAACCAGGAGGATGGGGAGAATGGAACTGCTCTTTAATCTTTAGCTCAGATGATAATGACAAACATTGTGAGTTGCTGCAACTGCTTTTACATTCAGTTTTAGAATGATCGAATTGTGCAATAGAACAATTATTTTCAGGCATGACACAGCGGCAAGGTGAAGTGTAAAGTGATTTTCCTGATTGGCGCCATTTTACGAGTGCCAGGTTTCCGGTGCTGTTAGCTTCTCACTGGGGATGGGTGCGAGGCTGGTTGATGGTTTGAAATTTATTTAAATGCTTCTAAACATCTCCTTAACGAGCCCAGTAAGCCATCATCCAGATTTCTCTCTTTAATGACTTCTCTGAGAAAGGTTCTCATTGACAAGATATAGACAGCAGCAAGGTGGAACAGAGGACATTGAGGCTCCTGGGAAGGCCGAGAGCAAGGAGGTGGATACCCTTTGGGCAGCGCCATCCTGGCAACTGGGCAATGCCACCCTAGTTCCTGGACAATGCCCACCAAGCAGTGCCAGGGTCTAATGGGGGAGGAGTCTGTGGGACGGGGCTATTGGGGAGCCTGCTGCCACTCTGTAGTGATCAGTGAGGGGAGAGCAATGGGGCCAATGGGGACGATCAGTTGGGGAGGGAGGGGGTCTGTTTCGGTCTGGGCAGTGGGGGTGTCAGCAGGTGCTTTATCTCGGGCCGCGGGCCTTGCGATTGCCGTGGGTGAGCTGCTCCAGGCTGCCTGCAATAGCAGGGCTCTGACAGCTCTGTCTTGTCTGTCAGACCCCTGCTGCTGCTGCTAATGCGCATATGCAGCATCAGAGGCCTGCACGTGTGCACTAGCTCCCTTTGCAGGCGTTTGGGCACGTTAAGCTCTGCCCATAGGTGTCTGCAGCGAATAACAGCCTGGCTCAGAATTTCGCAGGCAGGCTGTGTATGGGCAGGGGCCTAAAAACACACCTAAAAAACAGACCTGAAACTCTCCCAATTTCAAATCCACCCAGCACTTAGAAAAAAAAATAGTTAAATCATCCTAAAGAAGAAGACGATTCAGCCCATTATGTCAGTGCTGGCCCATTCAAGCTGTAATTCCCCAACTTAATCTTTCTCCTTCTAGTATTTATCCAATTCCCTTTTGAAGGTTTCTGCTCATAATCAGGATCAAGATTTGAGCAATTCTTAATGTAAATAATGTCTGAAATATCAAGTTTTTTCATGTTGTTCTTTATTCCTCTTATAGTTTCAAGACATCCATGCCATAATTCCTGTCCATGCAACTCAAAGTCACATTATTTCTTTCTTAAAAGTACCAAATCCAACCTACATCATTCAGGCAGCATGGTGGCACAGTGGTTAGCACTGCTGCTTCACTGTGCCAAGGACCCAAGTTCGATTCCAACTCGGGTCACTGTCTATATGGAGCTAGCACATTCTCCCTGTGTCTGTGTGGGTTTCCTCTGGATGCTCCGGCTTCCTTCCAAAGTCCAAAAGATGTGTTGGCTTGGTGCATTTGGTCATGCTAAATGCCTCCTTAGCGAAACTGAACCGTTGGCGGAGTGTGGCAACATGAGGATTTTCACGGTAACTTCATTGCAATGTTACTGTAGGCGTACTTGTGACAGTAATAAATAAACTTAGACAGGGCAATGGTTTTGGCTGTTTGTTTGGAAACCGTGTATTGTTAGTTCGCTTGTTCAGGGCGCAGGGAGTAATGAACGAGCGAATTTGATGAATGTAGAGAATTTTGATGTCCTTGCTGATTGTGCTGTTTTATGTCTGGCTTTTCCTAACTTGCTGCTGCCTGATCGAGGCAGCCTACCTACTGTTAGGGCCTCAGAACTAACATAATGTATTAGCATTGCATAGAATCATAGAAATTACAGCAAAGTAGGCTAATCAATACAATACATCAACGCCAATATTAGCACTTCAAATGGAGTTATCTACTTCAATCCCATTTCCCTGCTCTTTATTGTTTTATATTTGTCCTTTTCAAATATTTATCCAGCTCCCTTTAAATGATGTTATTGTCTCTACCTAAGTAATCACTTGAGATACAACAGCTCATACTATAATAAGCTCTGTGGGAAGGATATTCTTGTAATTTTTTGCTCATTCTTCCACTGTTAATCCTGTATTTATGATTTCCTGTTGCAAATTTGCCAACAATCTTCCGCTATTTAACCTCTCAAACCTCTCAGAATTTTGTAGATTTTTTCCCCTTCGCTTTTCCTGTTTCAGTGAAAAACGTTTTAGTTCTTTGAACCTTTCTTCATTTATAACACTGCTCATTTCTAGGGTAACTCCAGTGAATGAAGATCTTCTCTGTTCAACATTCAAATGTTCTTCCAATATCAGATGCTGCAACTATACAAGGTAGTCTAATTGTGGCCTAACAATATGTCTTATACAAATTTAACACGCTCCCTGACTTTTATAGTCAGCCTATAAAATTCAGTCGCCTGTTAGTCTTTTTTTCCTGTGTGTGTGTGTGTGACCTTTTCCATGTATGCTTCCACCTTTTAAGATCTATCACTCCTTCTTTCTTTTCTTGGCTAAATATCTAAAAGGGACATTGTCCCAATCTATGTGAATACCCTCTGCATAAGTGTGAAGTTATTCACTTTGGAAGCAAAAAACAAGAAGGCAGATCTGAAAGGTGGTAAATTGGGAGAGGGGAATGTACAGCAAGACTTGGGTGTCATTGTGCAAGAGTTGCTGAAGATAAGCATGCAGGTACAGCAGGCAGTAAAGGAGGCAAAGAACAACAAAGAACAAAGAACAACACAGCACCGGAAACAGGCCCTTCGGCCCAACGTCGCCGTCCTAACGTCTTAATGACATATAGGGACCAATTTGTTACCCAATCAGCCTAAGAGCATGTTTTTGGGATGTGGGAGGAAACCAGAGCACCCAGAGAAAACCCATGCAACCACGGGGAGAACGCGCAAACTTCCGCAGTCACAGGCCCAAATCCATGTGTCTGCACAGCAACAGCGATAGTCTCTGAGCTGTCATGGTGCCCATCAGATGGTCCAGTTTAAGCATACACTAACGACGTGAAGCACTAGGCCACTCCTGAAGCAACATCCAAGAGCAGCCCTCGCACAACCTGCAGCATGCATGCCCTTGTTGGTCAACAAGGTGGACCGAACATCCTGTGGAAACAAATAGGATATTTAAACAATCCTACTATATCCCTCTATCTGCAGACCACTCATGTGGCTGTCCAAGAGACCCTTAAACAACCCTAGCGTGCCTGCTCCCACCACCTTACTCGGTAGTGCATTCCACACCCCCACTACCGTTTGTGTGAAAAACTGCCCTCTAATATTCGTCTTATACATAGCCCCCCTCACCCTAAGGCCGTGACCCCTTGTTCTATCCTTTTCTAATGGTGGAAAAAGCTTACCACCATTTACTCTATCTATACCCCTCATAATCTTATATACCTCTAATAGATCTCCTCTCAGCCGACGTCTTTCAAGGGAAAACAACCCAAGTGCGTTCAATCTTTCCTTGTAAGACAGCCTTTCCATACCAGGCAGCATCCTGGTAAATCTCCTCTGCACTCTCTCCAGGGCCTCCACATCCTTCCGGTAGTAAGGCGACCAGAACTGGATGCAATACTCCAAGTGAGACCTAACTAACGTTCTATACACTTGCAGCATTAGACTCCTACTCTTGTATTCTATACCTCTTCCTATGAAGGCTAACATACCATACGCTTTCTTTATCACATTCTCCACCTGTACTGACACCTTAAGAGACTTGTGAACCTGCACCCCCAGGTCTCTCTGCATCTCTATACTCCAGATAGTTTTACCTTTTATCCTATAACTCCCCTCTACATTTTTCCGGCCAAAATGCATCACCTCGCATTTATCCGGATTAAATTCCATTTGCCATCTATCTGCCCAATCTACCAGCCTATCTATGTCCTGTTGTATTGCCTGGCACTGCTCCTCAGTTCCTGCCAATCCAAGCATCTCAGTGTCATCAGCAAATTTGCTGATCACACCACCTACTCTCTCTTCCAAGTCATTTATATAAACCACAAATAGAAGAGGTCCTAGTACTGAGCTCTGTGGCACACCACTAGTGACACACCTCCAGTTGGAAAAAGAGCCTTCCACTACTACCCGCTGTCTCCTCCTCCCAAGCCAGTTCTCAACCCATCTACATACCTGGCCCTGTATCCCATGCGCCTTCACCTTTTCTATCAGCCTACCATGAGGAACCTTGTCAAACGCCTTACTGAAATCCATGTAGACGACATCAACAGCTTGTCCTTCATCAACCATTTTTGTCACCTCTTCAAAAAATTCCACTAGATTCGTAAGGCACGACCTCCCCTTAACGAAGCCATGCTGCGTATCCCTGATCAGATCGCAGCGCTCCAGATGTTCATACATCCTGTCCCTGAAGATCCTCTCCATTAGCTTACCTATAACTGAAGTCAAGCTCACCGGCCTATAGTTCCCTGGGTTATCCTTTTGACCCTTTTTAAACTATGGTACTACATTTGCTATCCTCTAATCCTCTGGGAAACACCTGTGTCCAAAGAAGAGACAAAGATTTGCGTCAGAGGATCAGCAAAGTCATCTCTCACCTCCCTTAGCAGTCTGGGGTAAATGCCATCAGGACCCGGAGCTTTATAAGGCTTTATGCTACCTAAAAGCCCCAACACCTCTTCCCTCGTAATGGTTATTTCCTTTAACGGGTCCTCAAATTCCTCAAAGCCGGCACCAGATGTCAGGCCCCACTCCCGCGTGAATACCGACGCAAAGTATTCATTCAAGATCTCCCCCATTCCCTCAGGCTCTAAGCATAGTTCCCCTCCTCTGTCCCTAAGAGGTCCAATCTTCTCTCTAACCATCCTTTTGCTCCTTACATAGGAGTAAAATGCCTTAGGATTTTCCTTAATCCTACCTGCCAAAGCCATCTCGTGGCTCCTTTTTGCCTTTCTGACACCCCTTTTAAGATCCCGTCTACACTCTCGACATTCTTCCAGCGCTGTCTCTGTCCCCAGTTGCCTAGATCTAACGTATGCCTCCCGCTTCTTCCTGACCAAGTCCTCAATATCCCTAGTAACCTACGGTTCTCTAATCCTACCTTTCCCATCCTTCCTCCTTACCGGCACATGTCTTTCCTGCAAAGATTTTAGTTTTCCGTTGAAAGACTCCCACATGTACTGCGTCGACCTACCCTCGAACAGCTTATCCCAGTCGGTATTCTTAAGATCCTGCCTAATCCGGCTGTATCTAGCCCTCCCCCAGTTTAACACCCTCCCTTTAGGGCAGGCTTCATCTTTTTCCATTAATATCCTAAAGCAGACAGAGTTGTGGTCACTAGTTGACACATGCTTTCCTACTACAATGTCAACCACCTGCCTTGGCTCATTCCCCAGAACCAAGTTCAGTATAGCTCCCTCTCTAGTCGGGCTATCCACATACTGCTCCAAGGACCCTTCCAAAATACACTGTACAAATTCCTCCCTGTTCACATCTTCTGCTCTGGGCACCTTCCAATCTACCCCAGGGAAATTGAAATCTCCCATTACAACCACCCTATTCTTCCTACACTTATCTAAAATGTCCCTGCATATCCCTTCTTCCACGGCCCGCGGACTGTTGGGTGGTCTGTAGAACACACCCAACATAGTAACCTCTCCCTTCCTATTCCTCAACTCCACCCATAGCGACTCAATTCCTAAATCATCCATACCACCCTCCTTCTGCACTGCTATGATGTGATCCTTAACTAATAACGCCACTCCCCCTCCTCTCTTCAAACCACCTCTGTCATGCCTAAAACACTTGTACCCTGGGATATTCAATTGCCAGTCCTGCCCCTCCTTCAACCACATCTCAGTCACCGCCACCACTTCTAACTTCCTCGTGAACATTATTGCTTTCAGTTCATCTGTTTTGCCAGTCACACTCCTCGCGTTAAAACACATGCACTGAAGACCCTCAGGCCCCCTCTGACCCTCCTTCCTGCCATCTGGACTTACCCTGTCTCCCATCTCTCTCCCACTCCTAATTCCCTCTGTCTCCCCACCCCCCCTCCATATTAGTTTAAACCCTGCCGGAACACTCCAGCTAACCTCCCAGCGAAAATGTGGGTGCCCTTCCCAGACAACTGTTCCCCGTCCCTCTTGTATAGATGCCCCTCCCTCATGAAGACTTCCCAATGGTCTATGAATTGGAAACTCTCTGCCCTACACCAATCCCTCAACCACACATTCAGTTGTAGTACCTCATTATTCCTAACCCTATCAGTCCCGGGCTTCGGCAGCAGCCCAGAGAATGCCACCCTGGAGGACCTACACTTCAGCCAAGCCCCCAACTCCCTGAACTGCCTATGTATGTCCCCCCTGCTCTTTGTTCCTACATCTTTCTCTCCTACGTGAACTATTACATCAGCCTTAGACCCTCCACCCTTCAAAATTCCCTCTACCCTCTCTGAAACATCCTGGACCCCTGCTCCAGGGAGGCAGACTACCATCCTGGAGTCCCGCATTTGCCCACAGAACCGCCTGTCGGTCCCTTTGACACTCCCATCCCCAACCACTATCTCACATTCCGCATTCCTGCTGTCCTCCGGGGCAATGGTATGTTGGCCTTCATTGCGAGAGGTTTCAAGTACAGGAACAGGGATGTGTTGTTACAATTATACAGGGCTTTGGTGAGGCACACCTAGAGTATTGTGTGCAGTTTTGGTCTTCTCTTTCGAGGAAGGGTGTTCTTGCTCTCGAGAGAGTGCAACGAAAATTTACCAGGCTGATTCCAGGGATGGGGAGACTGATGTGTGAGGAGAGAGTAACTAGGTTAGGATTGTTTTTGCTGGAATTCAGATGAATGAGATGGGGATCTCACAGAGACTTATAAATTTCTAACAGGACTAGACAGGGTAGATGCAGAGGGGATATTCCCAATGGTGGGCATCACAATCTGAGGATTCAGAGGAGACCATTTAGGATGGAAATGAGGAGACATTTCTTCACCCAAAGAGTGATGATCCTGTGGAATTCATTCCCATAGGAAGTAGTTGATGCCAAAACATTGAATGTTTCAAGAGGCGGCTGGATGGAGCACTTGGGGCAAATGGGGTCAAAAGTTGTGGGGAGAAAGCAGCATTATGCGATTGAGTTGGATTGAAAGGCCGAATGGTCTCCTCTTGCTTTTACCTTCTATGTTTCTATGTTTCCATGCTCCCAGCTCAGAGGTCAGGAGAAGGGCATAAAAGCCTATTTTGCCAGGTCTCTCCACATTTTTTGTTGTTGCAGATTTTTGGTCTTCCCTTTGCCTGAAGTAGGCGGAAGCCGAGAGTTTGGATGTGTGGGGGGAGGGGGATGAGGATATTGGCGTTTCCCAGACCTTCCTTACCTCTTGTCATCATGTGATATAGGTTGGAATTGAAACTTCTAAGAAAGAAATAGTGTGGCTTTGAAGTGCATGGCAAAGATATCTAGAAATTGTAAGAGGAGTGAAGAATTAGATGGAAGATTTAGTTTTTCTGTTCATTATCCACATTGAGGAATGTTCAAATGTTTCCCAGAAGGAATAGATTCTGTTTCCAAGTGAATGTTGATTTGATTTATTATTGTCACATCTATTAACGTACAGTGAAAAGTATTGTTTCTCGCCTGCTACACGGATAAAACGTACAATTAATAGAGAAGGAAATGAGATGGTGTAGAATGTGGTGTTGCAGTCATAGCTAGGGTGTAGACAAAGATCAACTTAAAGCAAGTTAGGTCGATTCAAAAGCCTGACAATATCAGGGAAGAAGCTGTTCTTGAGTCAGTTGGTACGTGTCCCTGGATTTTTGTATCTTTTTCCTGACAGAAGAAGGTGGAAGAGAGAATGTCCCGGGTGTGTGGGGTCCTTGATTATGCTGGCTGCTTTGCCGAGGCAACGGGAAGTATAGACAGAGTCAATGGATGGGAGGCTGCCGGGGACTGTCCTCTGGTCGTTACCTCCGGTGACCTCGGCTATTGCAGACACATTTTTTCTGAGAACAATGAACGAGGAAATGGTGCTGCTGTGTTTACAATGTTGCTGACACATAAAGACTGAATCAATTCTTCTCTCTTTGAGACCTGCCAAGTGTTATTCATTGGGGAGTGCCAATCCCTCATCTTAAAGTGTCATCTATTTTGATTATAGCCACTCTCTAAAAATAAATCCAGCCCACCTCCATCCAGCAAACAAGCCTACAATCCGTGTCACCCTGGTCAGTTGTAAGAATCATTCCTACCATTATCCCAGTGTGATTCAACTCCTGAAAAGTGTATTGGGAAAAAATACACCAGCGTACCTTCATATCTAACAGATCACAGTGAATAAAAGTGGCACCTAATCAGAATTATATTTAAGAGCGCTGAATACAAACTCTTGCAGTAGAAATAAGGAATAGAAAAAAACACGCATAAGGGGGGATTTGCAGAGCTGTGCACACATAAACTGAACCTGTAATTGCTTTTGGCAGAATAAAAAGCAACGTTTACAGTTCCCAAGAAACCAACAGATAAGGGGCCTCCTGTTATCCTGCAAAGTGAAGTTTGTCTTCCTTCCAAAGCTTCTCTTGTTCTTTTACATCACACGCAAGCTCTTCTCCTCTCATTTCCCTGCAAACCCCTGTCGGCTGAAGATGAGAGACAACAGCAGCAATAAGGGGTGCAAGGTGGGACTAACATCGGTGAGAGGGCAGGCAGGACATGAGGAATACCTTGTTAACATACAGATACATGCATACAGGCTGCACAATGTACCAAAATCGTCATTGCTTCACATATGAAAATCCAATCTCATTCATTATCACTCTCCCAGGGGCACCTAATGCTTAACCCTGTGAGGCTACAGCAGCAATCTTTGCTTCAAGATCAAAACTACAAGACTAAAACATTTAGAGTACTCAAATAGAATGACAAATTAATGCAATCTTTTGCCTCTTTAGAATATTCCACATTAGACAGACACAGAATGTAATTTCCTCAATGTTATCTGATGTAAGAATTACCGATTCGCAGTTCAATTAGTAAGATTTCTGCGTCCAATCTTCCCACGTATGTAACACTTATCACATTGCCATACCAAAAAATGATCAACATTCCAATGATTGCTGCTTTGTAACTACAGCTTGAATGAAATTCTTTGATCGGAAATTGTTCTGGTACATTCACAGCTTCCTATTTGGATACATGCATTACCAGATTTCTCTCACACTGCTTAATTAACAATGCTGACAACACAATAGGCAGGAACTCATGCAATCTGACAAAACATGCTTCCAATTTTTCTTTTAAATCCAACAAGGCTTCGATCCATTAATGTGCTTAAAAGAACTAAAAATTTGCGTTTTTAAGGTGATGTTCTATTTGCTTCTGAACTGCAATAGATTAAATAAGAAGAAGCAAGAGATTCTGATGGCTGTAAACAGCACAAAATTCAGGCACAGTTTTATTGGGTAGTCGGGACATGCTTGATTAGCTCTTTAATCCTCCCCAAGTTCCTATTTTTTGTGATCTTGGAACCAATTTCAATCATTTCTTCCTCTAACAGCACTTGAAATGCTGTAAATAACGGGCTGGATTCTCCAACCTCCCCCGCGGTTGGGATTCTCCAGTCCGACTGCAGAAAATGGAGTTTAGACTGGGTGCCAAATTCTCCGTTCTCACTGGCAGCAAGGCGTGAATAGCCGGAGACTTTCGGCCAATGTGCTTCACCAATGGGCTTCCTTTTTGTGGCTGTAGATGGTGATTATTGACTAACCCAGTGTGCGGGCAGAGGGATCTGGGTGTACAGATACACAGGTCACTGAAAGTGGCAACACAGGTGGAGAAGATAGTCGAGAAGGCATGCGGCATGCTTGCCTTCATCGGCTGGGGCAATAAGTTTAAAAATTGACATGTCACATTGCAGCTTTATAGAACCTTAGGCTGTACTTAGAACATAGAACATAGAACATTACAGCGCAGAACAGGCCCTTTGGTCCTCGATGTTGCGCTGACCAATTAAGAAAAAGCAATGACCCTCTAACCTAAACCATTCCCTTTTCATCCATAAACCTATCCATGGACCTCTTAAACACCCCCAAACTTGGCGCATCCACAACAGCAGCACGCAGGTCATTCCATACCCTTACCACCCTGTATTTGGAATACAGTATTCAATTCTGGTTGCTATACTATCAGAAGGATGTGGAGGCTTTGGAGAAGGTACAGAAAAGATTTACCAGGATATTGCCTGATATGGAGGGCATTAACTATGAGAAGAGGTTGGAGAAACTTGGTTTGTTCTCATTGGAATGACGGAAGTTGATAGAAATCTACAAGATTATGAGGGGAATGGACAGAATGGATCATCAGAAGCTTTTTCCCAGGGTGGAAGATTCAATTACTTAGGGGTATAGGTCTAAAATGAGAGGCTCAAGATTTAAAGGCAAGTTTTTTACATAGAGGGTGGTGGGTGCCTGGAACTTACTACCGAGGGAGATAGTGGAATCAGATACGATAGTGACTTTTAAGGGACATCTTGACAAATACATGAATAGGATGGGAATAGAAGTTTCCTCTGGTGCTCCGGTTTTCTCCCACAGTCTGAAAGATTTGCTGGTTAGGCTGCATTGACCCAAACAGGCATTAGAATGTGGTGACTAGGGGAATTTCACAGCAACTTCAACGCAATGTTAATGTAAGCTTTACCTGTGACTAATAAACTTTAACTTGACCCTGCTTCCAAAGCTCTCTGGGGAAGAGAATTAGACAGATTCACATCCTTTTGAAAGAAAGAACTCTCCTTATTGCCATCTTAAATTGGATGTTTACACACTGTGTCTCTTAATTCTAGTCACTCCCACATGGGGAAAATCTTTCTCAGCATCCATCCTGACACCTTCCCTCGGAATCTGATATATTTCAATAAGTTCACCACTCATTCATCTAAACTCTACGGGATACAGATCCAATTGTTCCTCATAATACAACTCAGGGACCAACCAATTGAACCTCCTATGCACTGCTTCGAATGCAGTAACATCCTTTCTTGAATAAGGAGACCAAAACCGTACATCAGACTCCACGTGTGTTTTCACTAATACGCTGTATAAATGTAGCAAAACTGTCGTAGTTTTAGTTGCAATCTCCTTGCAATAAAGAAGAATATTCCATTTCCCTTCCTGGTTGCTTGCTGTACCTGCATACCAACTCTTTTTCATTCATCTGTTAGGACATCCAGATCCCTCTGTGCCACCAAGTTTTGCAATCGTCTTCCACATAAATAAAACTGTGCTTTTCTCTTCTTTCTGTTTCATATTTTCTCACGTTATACTCCAAATGTGAATTTGTTTTCCCATTCATTTATCCATCACCTGAAGCAGACTCCAGAGGAGTGATCTTATGTTCTCGTCCCGCTGGTCGATGGGTGGTGTGAGCTGGTAAGATGGTGCAAGAGGTGAAAAATCAGGTTCGTGCCCGGTTTCTCACCTCTCTCAATCTTACCAGGCCTGGATATTTGACGAGGTCAGCCTTATGCCCGCTACAGGATTTAAATATTTAAATCGATTTTAAATAGAATCTAAATATAATTAGTGAACCCGAGATGCAATCGTCACTTGCCTAAGCGACCTCTCTGGTGAAGGTCTCCACTGGCGAGGATCACTATGGTCGCCATGATGGACTTGCCAATAGGATGAGGCAGTGTCCCTTGGGCAATATCATCCTGGCACCTTCTTCCTTAGACTCCTTGGTATGGATCTAAGGGGATAGATGAGGCCATGTTGGACATGGGACTTAGGGGAGGAGGTGGGAAGGAAATTGCACACTCTACAACGGTGATCGGCCAGAACAGGGTAAATTTCAGTAATGGAGTTATGATCTCATTGAATGGCAAAGACTCAAAGGGGCTGAATGGCTTCCTTCTGTCCCTGTTCCTACACTTCTGCTTTTTCTAAATGACCTTCTAACCTATGCTTCGTGAGGACATTTCTTTCATCAATGAATTGTATTATGAATCAGTGTATTATGCGCTGACAATAATTGGAAATGAGATTTTGCATTTTTGCGCTGCAGAATGGAATAGTATGGTGTGGTACAGGTGCCTCATGATATTGAGACTGAAAAAAATGTCTTTGTTTCTGCTGGATTTCTGGGAGAATGGAAATGAATGAAGCTCCCAGTCTGCGCTGCTGTCTTGAAGCAATGCTGTGGCTTCAACTTAATGAGCACTAAAAGCTCCAGGCATCTTTCATTTTGCTTGGTTCAAAGTCACTGAAGTTGAGTGACTTGATATTTCGAAGATATCGTATAATTTAACCGCACTATAAACACACAGTGTTACGAGATTACATCAATTTTGCTTGCTCACTATTCACTGTTTCTGTGGTAATATTTCAGTCCTGGTGTCCAGCATGGCTAAGCTTCTCGAAGGAAAGGAGTAAGTTATAAATTACACATTTCCCCACAAATTTCTGGTGCCAAAGCCAACAGTTGCTGGAGAGTTATAGAAGCAGAAAACGTGTTAGATTGCTGCTAAAAACAAACCATACATGGTGAGGTACTGGACGTCATGTTACTGTGGTATATTTATTGCCAGTGTGTTAGTGAGAGAGAAAGTATGGGGAAGAGGAGAACTACAGAAACATTGGTGTTCACTCGATGCTCGGAGAGACTTTGTTTCCTCATCAATCTCCATTCCTTTAGAGCTAAAGAGGGGGATCTTCCTGCCACACTTGTCCCTAATTCAGAAAATCCTACCCAAGGTCAATGGACCTTTCCATAGTCCGTCCTTCACCCATTATGATTCCCGTAGCAAACGGAATAGGAATACTAGTCCAACAGAATCCCTGCAGTGCAGAAGAGGCCATTTGGTCCATCATGTCTGTACCCATTCTCTGACAGAACATTTCATTCAGGCCCTTTATCCCACTCTGATCCCGTAATCCCATATATTTCCTATGGCTAATCTGCCTAATTTATACATCTAGGGACACTAAGGGGCAATTTTGCATGACCAATCCACCCAATCTGTACATCTTTGGAGTGTGGGAGGAAACCAACGCACCTGGAGGAAACCCACACAGACACGGGGAGAACATGTAAACTCCACACGCTCACCCAGGACTGGAATTGAACACAGGACCCTGGAGTTGGGAGGCAGTAATGCTAACCACTGGGCCACTGTACCGCCTATGGTTTTGATGGTCTCCCCTCGACACTGCCTGTGACTTTTTTCAAATTTCTTCATTAATGGGTGTCACTGGCAAGGCCACCATTTGTTACCCATCCCTAATTGCCCTTGAACTTACATCATTTCACACCCAATCACATTGCTGTAGCTCTGGAGTCACATGTAGGTCAGAGTGGGTAAGGATGGCAGATTTCCTTCCCTAAAGGATATTAATGAGCCAGGTGGGTTTTTCCGACAATCCCAAGGTCGCCATCACTGAGAATAGTTTTTCAATTCCAGATTATTAATTGAGTTTAAATCCTGCCAGCTGCCAGGGTGGGATTTGAACCCATGGCAGTTCGAAGAAGGTCCACCAGATTGATTCCAGGGATTGAAAGGGTGGGAATATGAGGAGTGTTTGGGTGTGCATCTTCTGGAGTTCAGGAGAATGAGGGAGGATCTGATTGAGTTAATTGCTAAAGGGGATCGAGAAGGTGGATGTTGAGCAGATGTTCCCCCTTGTGGGACAGTCTAGAATAAGATGTCGGAGATTCAGGACAGGATTTTCCCACCACCCTCGCCCGAATATCGGAAAACCCTGTCCGAGGTCAACAGACCTTTGCATGGTCCGTGTCTCGGCTGCTACAATCGTTGTGGTGGCGGATTGGGAAAACTCCTCACACCGAGTGAAAGGAGGTAGATTCAAACTGAGATGAGGAAAAACTCTGGAAGGATTGTGAATCCGTGGAATTCACCAAAGCACAGTGAAGGCAGAATCCATCAACTCATTCAAGAAATAGATGGAGTTGTTTCTGATGAAAAGCAGGGTAAAAGGTGATGGGAAACATCTGGAAAGTGGAACGGAGATCAGGATAAGAAAGCCATGATCATATTAATTGGCAAAGCAAACTTGAATTGCCTGCTCCTGCTCAGTTTCTACTTTCCTATGTCATAAGAACATTAGCCTGGGATTCTGGAACTATGAAAGGTCGTGTATGTAGCTCAATCCGTCACGCAAACCAGCCTCCCATTCATTGACTCCGTCTACACTTCCCGCTGCCTGGGCAAAGCAGCCGGCATAATTAAAGACCCCACGCACCCCATACATTCTCTCTTCCACCTTCTTCCATCAGGGAAAAGATACAAAAACTTGAGGTCACGTACCAACCCACTCAAGAATAGCTTCTTCCCCTCCTGCTGTCAGACTTTTGAATGGACCTACCTCGAATTAAGTTGATCTTTCGCTACAACCTAGCTGTGACTGTAACACTACATTCTGCACACTCTCTTTTCCTTCTCTATGAATAGTACGCTTTGTCTGTACAGCACACAAGAAACAATACTTTTCACTGTAAGTTAACTCATGTGACAATACTAAATCAAATCAAATCAAATCAAATAGATTTCTAGTACAGTAACATTGCCACATAATATCACTGTCTCTCCCTGACTGTGGAGAAAATCACCATGCCCAGCTGTGCAGTGATGTATAACACTTAATATTCAGGCAGTCCAGCAGGGTTCCCATGGCAATGTCAGGGTCATCTGCAACAAACTCTTCCCATTGGTGAGGGTAAACTGAAGTACGTCACCTCTCCGAATGCTGGGCTTTGGTTTAGCGAGTGATGTACATTAGATCAAAATGCTTGAGGAATCAGTTTGAGGAAGACTTAAAGCAGGGCATCAGGAACCCCAACACTGGCAGTGTAATGACAGGACACAGTGCGGGGATGCCCAAGGCATGGCATTGCAGCAGATGGCACAGGTGAGGGTGCTTTTATCAGGGTCACCTTGCAATCATTTCACCCAGCATCCTACCGAAGCGACTCCAAACCTATGCAATATTTTAGGATCGATAGCATCAGGTGTGACAGAGCCAGAGATGTTTTACATGCAATGCAAAGAGATAAATGATTCCCTCCAATCTGAAAGAGTGTAATAGGTAGCTGCACATATTGTGAGCAGCTTGATCAGTTCTCAATCAATCTGCCCCCTGTTTGGCATTAATTTGAACTAAATTAGAACATTGAACATCACAGCGCGGTACAGGCCCTTCGGCCCTCGATGTTGCGCCAACCTGTGGAAACCAATCTAAAGCCCATCTAATCTACATTATTTCAATATCATGAAGTTAGCAATGTTAGTACTTTAATGTTAAAAAGTCCCTAAGGTATTGGACAGGAAAGTTCCCGGAATGATAAACAGGAACATTCTCAGGGCTTGATGTGAAGGATGCTTTTCTGAAGTTGATAGTTTTTAAAAAAAGTTCAGAGGGAGCTTAACTCCACATCCAGTGATACTTCAGCTGAACTGAGAGTTTACAGAGTTCGATAGTGAGCGAAAAAAGTTGAGGTGTTTCGTTTAAATTCCCTAACATTCTTTGTTGTCATTAATAGAACAATCAGCAAAAAAAAAGGTTGCAATAAACATAGAAGAAATGAATCTAAACCGTTCTGCCCAATGATGAGAGGAAGAGAGTTTGAGTAACTCAGAACCCTTTGCATTGCGATATTTACGTTCTATTCTTGAAATTATGAGGGCTTCAACTTTTGAAGGAAATTGCATTATGTTAAGTAAATCATTTTGATATCAAAGCCTAAGTAGGTCAACAAATATCTCCCTCCAGGAAATACTGCAAATGCATCTAACATTAATTTTTAAACAAAATATATAGCTGAACACTTAGATACAAACACAAATCTTTGCTGATGACCTTGTGTTTTCAGGAGGTGAAGGTTTCAGTGAGAATCTTCTCCACATTTACAGAGCACATCTAATTTGCTGATGTCACTTAAAGCATTAGGTTAAAATGGCAGATAAATGGATTTGCCTGATTATTTTCAGCATCAGTGAAATGGACTACAAAAACCACACAGAGAGGACAAGCTCTATCATGATTGATAGGTGTCTAAAAGCTAACAGCAACAAGGTCACTATATCCAACACTATCTATCTGACTAACAGGGCCGTGCTCTTGGAAACTTGTTAGAGAAGTGCAGGGATCTAGATAGCTTTCCATAATAAAAACCTGATGAAACAAGGTTAAAAAAAGATTTGGGGAACACAGGCTTAACAGGAAAACATTGGGCTTAACTCAGAATCAATCCTCATACAGTGCAGAAGGAGGCCATTCAGCCCATTAGTACTGACCACAATTCCATCCAGGCCCTATCCTCAAAACCCCTCATATTTACCCTGCTAATTCTCCTGATACTAAGGAACAATTTAGCATGGTCAATGCATCTAACCTGCACATCTTTGCACTGTAGGAGGAAACCAAAGCACCCAAAGGAAACCCATGTAGACACAGGGAGAACGTGCAAACTCCACACAGACAGCGACTTGAGGCCGGAACAGTATTGCATTGGTTAGCACTGCTACTTCACAGTTCCAGGGACTTGGGTTCGATTCCTGGCTTGGGTCACTGTTTGTGTGGAGTTTGCACATTCTCCTCGTGTCCACGTGGGTTTCCTCCAGGTGCTCTGCTTTTCTCCCACAGTCCAAAGATGTGCAGGTTAGGTTGATTGGCCATACTAAAAATTGCCCCTTGGTGTCCTGAGATGTGTAGATTAGAGGGATTAGTGGGTAAAATATGTAGGGAAACGTGGGGTAGGGCCTAGTGGGATTGTGGTCATTGCAGACTCGGTGGGCTGAATAGCCTCTTTCTGTACTGTAGGGTTTCTACGAACCTGAGTGCCTGGTGCTGTGAGGCAGCATTGCTAACCACTTTGTCGATTCTATTCCTCTTCATCCTACGTTCTTTGGGGAAGGATCAGGAAATGGGAAATTCTGTAGGGAACTTTTGGATTTTGGATTAAGTTTTAAGGTTAAAGTTTAGGAATATAGGAATCAGAAGCAAGAGTAGGCCATTCAGCCCTTCGACTCTGCTCCACAATTCTATATGATCACGACTGATCTCCATTTCATCCTAACTCCACTTCCTTACCTGTTCCCCATAGACCTTTATCCTGCTTTTGGTCAAATATTTATCTATCTCTTTAATGAATCTATTGATTTTGTACTAACTGCAGTCTGGGGCAGTGAGTTCCAGAGATTCACAGCCCTCTGCGAGAAGTAGCTTTTCCTTATCTCTGTCTTGAACCTTTCCCCCTTACTTTATTTATTTGCATCACAAATAGGCTTGCATTTACACTGCAATGAAGTTATTGTGAAAATCTCTCAGTTTCTACGCTCCGGAGCCTGTTCAGGTATACTGAGGGAGAATTTAGCACGGCTGATTCACATTTTTTGGACTGTGGGAGGAAACCCATGCAGACATGGGGAGAATGTGCAAACTCCACACAGACAGTGATCCAAGCTGGGAATCCAATCCGGATCCCTGGCACTGTGAGGCAGCAGTGCTAACCACTGTGTCACCATGCCATGAAATTCAAACTCATTGTTATGTTTTAAAATTTGACCCAAAAGGCCACACAAGTTTTCTTCCCCCACTCTTTCCCGCTATTTTATCCCCCCTTCTTTACATTTTCTCCCCTTTTACTCAATTTTACCTCTCCTCCCCACCACATCTTTGTCTGTCACAGTTTAACCTCTGATTTCAGCTGCTCTGCCATGTGACCATTCACACTTTCTATTCTGTCTCTGGGCTGCCATTAGCAGCCTTTCCCCTGGTTTCTGTGTCTATGGCTCATCTTTTATTCCCTCACCCTGCAGTATAAATACCTCCCGCTTTCTGTGCCTTTTAGCTTTGACAAAGAGTCATCTGGACTCAAAACATCAGCGGTTTTCTCTCCTTACAGATGCTGCCAGGCCTGCTGAGAGGTTCCAGCATTTTCTCTTTTGGTTTCAGATTCCAGCATTAGAAGTAATTTGCTTTTATTTGGCCTTTTGTGGATTGGAACCACTCCCCTGTTCTGTCTCAAGAGGAAACTTTAACTTCCGGAACATTCCAGACTGATGCGAATCAATGTCCTTTCCTGAAACCAATTGGGAAGGAAATGGAATGGGTCATTCAAGAACAGCGATGCTAACCCGAGGTGTTGAAACAACACAGGATGTTGGAACAACACCCTTATTTGGAAAAGGAGTCGGATTTGTAGAAAATCGCATTTTGGGGATTTTCACAGTAACTTCATGGCAATATAGATATAAACCTTGTGATTAATAAATAAACCTTTACCTTTGACCTTCTTAGTTCTTTAAGACTTTAAGTGAAAATGTGGGCTTATTAAAAATGTCCACCACTCACAGGCTGAGGTTAAGAGACACTACTACACTTAACCCCATAAAAATCACACAATTAGTTTGACAGTCTTCAGAAACCAGAGGAATGTGAATATAACTGAGGTTAACTCACAAAATGTTGCCAAAATGTTCACAAGATCGTCACTCTTTGTTGTACCTTGTGCAAATTGTGGTTAACGGAAAGTATTGTTAGGTGGTTTGGCCATGTTAAATTGTCCCTTAATGTCAGGGGACTAGTTAGGGTAAATGTGTGGGGTTATAGGGATAGGGCCTATGTGGGACTATAATCGCTGCAGATTCAATGGGCCGAATGGCCTTCTTCTGCACAATAGGATTCTATGATCTATGAACTTGATGAGGGAAAACTCCATACAATATATTGTGGAGAGAGTTGATGTCAGTATTTCTTACTTTATCAGTACTTCTTTCATCATCTCCCCTCTTCATTTGTGGGGGTGGGGGGGGGGTGGTCGCGAACATCGGTTAAGCGAGCAGCTGCGATATCTTGGAAACATGAAATTCTGTTGTATTGAGAATTACTCCATTTACAGCATGCACACAATCCAATCAAATCACCAACACTGCTTCTATTCCTCATTAATGTTCCATTATATTTTTGCCTTAATGATGCTCCGTGATTTATAATATATTTAATATTAAGTTGCACGGAACAATTATGAAGTTTCACTATCACCAAAATATTAACATAATTTGCAAATATTAATACAAATCAAAAAATATTTTCATGCATTTTATTTGGGATATATATTGTCAATATTAAGATCTTAGAAATCAATGAAACAAGAACATCAATTGTATTTTCTCAAGAAATTCAGTGTTGAATGTTTCTACTTCTGTTTTTTACTCTCAGTAATTCTTGTATAGTCTTCCTGCTGATTCTGTGAGAGAGGAAAGAAACCAATGACAAAGTGGCACGATGATTGGCACTGCTGCCTCACAGTGCCAGGGACTCAGATGATTTTCTGTGTGGAGTTTGCACGTTCACCCAGTGTCTGCCTGGGTTTCCTCCGGGTGCTCCAATTTCCTTCTGCAGTTGTGTAAGTTGGGTGGACTGGCTGTGGGAAATTATTCCTTCATGTCCCATAATGTGTAAGTTAGGTGGATTGGCCATGGTAGATGTATTTTGTGTTACAGGAAAAGGGCAAAGGAGAGGTCCTGGATAAGGTCAGGACTAGAGGGCACAGCCTCAAGATTAGAGAGGGGCGGTTCAGATCGGAGTTGCAGAGGAGTTTCTTCACGCAATGGTGGTGAATCTTTGGAATTCTCTGCCTGATGAGGTGGTAGAGGCTTCCTCACTGAACGTGTTCAAGTCAAGAGTGGATAGGTTTTTAATTGACAAGGGAATTATGGGTTACGGGGAGAAAGCGGGAAAGTGGTACTGAACCACTACAGATCAGCCATGATCTTATTGAACGGTGAGGCAGGCTCGAGAAGCTGGATGGCCTACTCCTGCTCCTATTTCTTATGTTCTTATGTTAAGGAATTCTATCAGCGAGTCAATGCAGGCTTGATGGGCTGAATAGCCTCTCTGTACACTGTAGGGATTTAACAAGGAGCCTCGAGGATGTCTCTATAGATAGTTACGTAGGTATAGAGGGATATGGGCCAAATATAGGGAATTGGGATTAGCTAAGGGGTTTTAAAAAAAGGCAGCATGGACAAGTTGGGCCAAGTTCTATACTGTACACCTCTATGACTCTATGACAGCTTCTTCAACACTCATTAGGAAAGAAGGATGGAATCACTTCTCCTCCTTAGAAATATTGGGTTCTACGGAGCCAATGCTCTGGCCGGAAAATGTAAAGTTTGTACTTGGTCACCAGTAACGCAGAGATACAAAGTCTATCTCATGCTTTAGATACAAGATGTCAGTGAATACTAGCAGAGTCACATATTATCCAGCAGAGGGATCTTGGCAATGGCTTTGACTTCATCAAGGGAATCTTTCACAAAGAAGACACTTTTGTGAATCTGGCAGGATTTATGGGTCTCAAGTTTGACTTTTCACTTAATGGTAGATCTAAAACTGTGGGTCATGATTTATGCACAGATCCTTACTCAGTGCACATGCCAACTGTGCACTGAGTGATGCCAACTCGATTTGTAACTAGTAACTGTATTTGTCACCAATGTCGTCGATGGGCAATATAAACACAGCCAGCACTAGCGCTGTGCAGAACTCTGCGGATCCCATCCGCACTGATGGCACCCAGGCTGTAGAATATTCCGAGTTTTGGTCTTAAGGATGTCAGCACTGCTGCCTCACAATGCCAGGGACCCGTTTCGATTCCCAGCTTCGGTCACTGTCTGTGTGGAGATTGCACATTCTCCCCGTGTCTGCGGGGGTTTCCTCCGGGTGCTCCAGTTTCCTCTCACACTCCAGAGATGTGCATATTAGGTCGATTGGCTGTGCTAAATTGCCGCTTAGTGTCAGGGGGACTAGCTAGGGTAAATATATGGGGTTACTGGGACAGGGCCTGGGTGGGATTGTGGTTGGTACAGACTCAATGGGCCTAATAGTCTCCTTCTCTTTGTAGAGATTCTATGATTCTTCAGTTCTCCACAAGAACTTCCAGTCAATTCACAAAATGGAGGAACAAAGAGAAAAACTTGCATTGATGTAGCCTTTTCATTTGCTGTAAATGTCTCACAGCACTCTACAGACAATTAATTATTTTTGAAATGCACCGGTGGCTGCCGTGTGGGAAAACACAGCAGCCAATTTGCACACGGCAAGGTCCCGGAATACCAATGAGTTAAATGATTGGTTAATTAGTTCTGGTTTTGTTGCTTGAGAAATAAATGTCAGCCGGGCACTTGGAGAAGGCCCTTGCATTTCAGACTGGATCCTACACAATCACCTAAACAGTGCCTCGTTTTAACACCTCATCCAAAAAGCCACGTCTCCAACAATGCAGTATTCACACAGCAACAAACTGCATTTATATAGCACCTCTAACATAATAAGCTGTGCCTCAGCGCTGCATGGTGATGTTAGCCTCTAATGAGGTTTTGGAACATAGATTCAAACACACAGGGTGTGATCTGACCAACAGTACACACCACAGTCATGCTGCAGCGAGGTCAGAGAATCTAAAAGCTAACCAACTCTCTGTTCACTGTAACAGGATGGGAGAATCCCAGCAATCTGAACAACTGTAACACTCCAACCACAATATTGGTACTCGAGGCACGATTACTACCAGTGAACTGAGGCTCTCATGATCTTTTATTTGCCAATAAGTTTCTCCAAGCAGTTTCCACACAATGCAGCTCAGCCCTCTTCTACCCAGTTACTCCAGTAAGAAGTCTCCCAACACCAGGTTAACTACCGTTCTCCTTGTGTGTTCCTCAGGAGAAAGCAAAATCCTCCAGCTGCTGGAATTCTGAAAGATAAATAAAACACTGCTGGAATCTGTGGGGAGAGGAGGACACTCTGTTTCAGGTCTTGTTGCAAAAAGGTTTATGCTCTAAAGATGTGATACTGACAGTCTGTCCCATCCCATAAGAACATAAGAACATAAGAAATAGGAGCAGGAGTAGGCCATCCAGCCCCTCGAGCCTGCCCCGCCATTCAATAAGATCATGGCTGATCTGAAGTAGTTCAGTTCCACTTTCCCACTTTCTGCCCATAACCCTTAATTCCCTTGTCTATTAGAAACCTATCTACTCGTGACTTAAATATATTCAGCGAGGTAGCCTCACCACTTCAGCTGGCAGAGAATTTCAAAGATTCAGCACTATTTGAGTGAAGAAGTTCCTCCTCAACTCTGATCTAAAATGCTACCCCCCACCCCCCCACTTATGTTGAGGCTGTGCCCTCTAGTTCTGCTATCCTTCCTAAGCAGGAAGAATCTCTCTACCTCTACCCTATCCATCCTCTTCATTATCTTATATGTCTCTATAAGATCCCCCCTCAACCTTCTAAACTCCAACAAGTTTCGATTCCCAGCTTCGGTCACTGTCTGTGTGGAGATTGCACATTCTCCCCGTGTCTGCGGGGGTTTCCTCCGGGTGCTCCAGTTTCCTCTCACACTCCAGAGATGTGCATATTAGGTCGATTGGCTGTGCTAAATTGCCGCTTAGTGTCAGGGGGACTAGCTAGGGTAAATATATGGGGTTACTGGGACAGGGCCTGGGTGGGATTGTGGTTGGTACAGACTCGATTCGCTTCCCATTTGAAAAGTGCAAATGAAAAGGCTACATCAATGCAAGTTTTTCTCTTTGTTCCTCCATTTTGTGAATTGACTGGAAGTTCTTGTGAAGAACTGAAGAATCATAGAATCTCTACAAAGAGAAGGAGACTATTAGGCCCATTGAGTCTGTACCAACCACAATCCCACCCAGGCCCTGTCCCAGTAACCCCATATATTTACCCTAGCTAGTCCCCCTGACACTAAGCGGCAATTTAGCACAGCCAATCGACCTAATATGCACATCTCTGGAGTGTGAGAGGAAACTGGAGCACCCGGAGGAAACCCCCGCAGACACGGGGAGAATGTGCAATCTCCACACAGACAGTGACCGAAGCTGGGAATCGAAACGGGAAGCGAATGGGAATCTGTGTCCCCTCGTGCTAGCACGAGGGGGCACAGCTTTAAATTAAGGGGTATGAGTTATAGAACGGATATCAGAGGTAGGTTCTTTACTCAAAGAGTGATTTAGGGAGTGGAATGCCCTGCCTGCAGCTGTTGTAGATGCGCCAAGTTTGGTGCGTTTAAGAGGTTAGTTGATAAGTATATGGAAGAGAAGGGAATGGTTTAGTTTGGAGGGGCATTGCTTTTTATTTTGGTCGGCACAACATCGAAGGCCAAAGGGCCTGTTCTGTGCTGTAATGTTCTATGTTCTATGTTCTAAGTACTAACCTAGTCTACAACAATCCCACTGCAGTGAATGGAGATTTGGCGCCAATTCTCCAACCTTGCTGTCATGGGAACGTAGCGGGCACAGCTGGTAAGATCTCGCCCTGTGTTAATGACTGTGCTATGGAAAGATACGTGTCCTGAAATGTAGGGCGGAATATTACAGCCCCTCCCACCAGTGGGATTTTCCAGTCCTGCCAAGATCAATGAATGTTTGGATAGCACCCCACCGTGTGACGGGTCTATAAAATTCTGCCTGTTGACTCTGTTTTTCACTCTACAAATGACACATGAGCTGCAAAGTATTTCCAGAATTTTCTGTTTTTATTTATTTCAGACTTTAATTTGTCTATTGTGATACTAACAAATCTACTAATGTTACATTAATAATGTTTCTGGAGCATTGCGAGTCACTCTATCATAATATCTTACATTGTAAAGCTTGAATCTGTATTCTGCAATATTCTGTAAATATTTAATGTGGAAATTAAACTTTTAAAACTTTCCTTGTGTTCTGTCTTTTCTCTGCTTTCTGCTCAGTTGGCTTTACCATACTTGGACTTTACAGGATTCATACTCTTGAAGGTTAAAATACTTTGATTTTAAATGCTATAAATATATCTTTTTAATTAATATTCTTTCCTAAGCAGGTACAAAAATGTGCAACAACACTGACATTTTGTACCTGAAAAATTGCAAGCTTTATTATTATTTATTAGTCACAAGTAAGGCAAGCAATGGACAATGGGAATGTTTATCGACCTCGGGCAGGATTTTACGGTTTTGGGGTAACACTACAATGAAGTTACTGCGAAATTCCCTTAGTTGCCAGAGTCCAGAGTCTGTTCGGGTTAATGCACCTAACCAGCACATCTTTCAGAATGTGGAAAGAAACCAGAGCACCCGGAGGAAACCCACACAGACATGGGGAGAACATGCAGACTCCATGCAGACTGTAACCCGAGCCGGGAATAGAGCATGGGTCCCTGGTGCTGTGAAGCGGCAGTGTTAACCACTGTGCCACCATGCAAGATCATTTGATGGATGAGTTAAATTGTATTTCGGGGCATTGGGCATTGAGGGAAATGTTTTAGCTCTGTGAATAGTTCCATGAAATCATTCAAAAGGGAGAGCTGGAAATTCAATAAGTCACAAATTAAAGGCGCCTGAAATAACTAACATTTGTTTTTTTTATAATTGTTGCTGCCTAGGCCAACATTTATTGCCCATCCCTAATTGCCTTCAAGAAGATGGTGATGAGTTTGACTGATTTGATTGATACAGAAAGACACATTGCGGGATTCCATGGCCTTATCCATCCCGAAACCATAAAATCCTGCCCGAGGTCAACAGATCTTTGCATTGTCTACCCTTACGTGCTCTGATTGCAGGCAAGGTGGAGTGGTAAAATTCCAGCCATGAATACAAACAGCTGAAGTAAAGAGGAGGCAGTAACCATTCTAATTGTTATCTTAGTAAAGGGTGAGGTGAGAGTGAGGTGGAGCAGATGGACAGGTTAACGACAACGGGTTTAAGTCCAACAGGTTTATTTGGTATCACGAGCTTTTGGAGTGCTGCTCCTTCATCAGGTGAGTGGAGCGGTAGGATTCACAAACACGATATGTATAGACAGGGATATGTAGATTTCCTCTGGGTGCTCCAGTTTCCTCCCACAGTCCAAAGATGTATGGGTTAGGTGGATTAGCAATGCTAAATCGCTCCTTAGTATCAGGGGGATTAGCTAGGGTAAACACAGGGGATTATGGGGATAGGGTCTGCGTAGGATTGTGATTGGTGCGGACTCGATAGGTCAAATGGCCTCCTTTTGCACTGTAGGATTCTAATCCTTTGTCCTTCGTATCCTCAATCTGCTTGCGTTAAATTAAGACTGTGATCTCTGGTGAAGTTTAGCACCTTTTAATTTTTTAAACAGTTCTTGATGTCCAGCAGGCTGGAAGTATAATCGGAATTACAACCTTGAGGTACCATTAACAGCCTCCTTTCCAAATTGGTGTACAATGGTGCTCAACAGTGACACATCTGGTCAGTTATGAAACCGCACCAGGAATGAAGATCAGCAACTTGTAAAGGTGTTGAAACCGACAAGACTATTTTTCTAACAAAACAAAGTTCCAATCCATAGAATCATAGCATTCCTACAATGCAGAAGGAGGCCATTCAGCCCACTGAGTCTGCGATGACAACAATCCCACCCAAGCCATATCCCTGTAACATTTAATCTGTTAGTCCTTCAATACCAGGGGCGATTTAGGATGGCCAATCCACTCAACCCACGCATCTTTCTACTGGGAAGGAAATTGGAGCACCCAAAGAAAACCCATGTAGACACCAGGAGAATGTGCAAACTCCACACAGGCAGTGACCCAAGGTTGGAATTGAACCTCGGTCTATGAGGCAGCAGGGCTAACCACTGTGCCACTGTACAACCTCACTATTGCATTAATATTAAACACATTGGTATTACTTCTCAACATTTAAAACTATGTCAACTTGTTGAGTGATTAAACTTAAAAAAAACTAAACCATTATCTGTCCTGTTCTCTTCCCTTCAACCCTCCATCTGACCCCCATTCTTTATGTGGTTTAGAATCACCTCCATTTCTTTCTTGCCCTCTATTCTATCACAGCACGGTGGCACAGTGATTAGCACTGCTGCCTCACAATGCTTTGGACCCAGCTTGTGTCTGAGTGGGCTTCCTCTGGGGTGCTCCGGTTTCCTCCCACATCTCAAAAATATGTGGGTTAGGTGGATTGGCCATGCTAAATTGCCCTTAGTGTCAGGGGGACTAGTTAGGAAAACTCATGGGATTACGGAGATAGGACCTGGATGGAATTATGGTCAGTGCAGACTTGATAGGCCGAATGGTCTCCTTCTGCACTGCAGGGTTCTATGATCTCCTCTTCTAATTCCTTTTTCAATGCCCAATTCCGTTTCTGCATTTGTCCATTCCATTTTCTCATTATGCTCCTTGTTTATCCACCTTACTTCCTTCATGTGTCTCCAATCCCATTGCTCCTGACAAGCCAAACTTTCTCCTTGCTTAATTGCCATGTTTCTAATATCAGACTGCTTTGAAATCCATCAATGCAATTAAGTGATCTACCTGGAATAGAACAGATGGTCTCTCCCATTGCATCTTCCATTGTATGTTGGCATTACCAGGAAGAGGGATAATCCCTGCCCATCCAAAAGGGAAGCCAGACACTGACCCCAGTGCCGGGGATTGGATATCTCTTATTGGATTCTTTGGTAACAATATTAAAGTGCCAAACTCTGACTGATGAATTTAATGGGACAATCTCAGTGAGGTCAAAGAGCAAGCGGATGCAGGTTTAAGCCAGGGTGACTTCTCAGGATAACTAAATTCAAGCCACATTTGGAAAAAAATCCTCCTTGGTAAAGATTGAAAGTGAGTCAAATGCTCGTGAGAATTGGGTAGAATCAACACAGGTAAGTAAGCATTTGTCAATATCATAATATCTCCTATTCCATTGGAATCAGTCCATGATTCACTGGATAGAAATACCTTCTCTGGCTATATAACATTATCCAGTTTATTCATTAAGACAGATTGTTATTTTGTGAAGCAAAGTATAGTTTGTATGGGGTAAAAAAAGCCTCATT
Organism: Sphyrna mokarran; assembly: GCA_024679065.1. NCBI lineage: Eukaryota > Metazoa > Chordata > Chondrichthyes > Carcharhiniformes > Carcharhinidae > Sphyrna > Sphyrna mokarran. Next base: position 4,441,272 of record JAGIQG010000028.1, read on the forward strand.
TTCTCACCTTGAATGCTTTCAATATTATGAGTGGTATTGTGACAGCAGAATTAGATCAAATCTCAAATCCAATCCAATCCACTGATACCCAGCAGGTGAGGGTTTCACACTGGAGATGGATATCCCTTGATCTAATTTTGCAAAGTTTTGGGTATTGAGAAGAACATTTGGTGCCGGGATTTCAGGAAGGGGTATCCAAGCATCATTCAGAGCTGTGGACCAGTTATCATTAGTGACACCACGGGAACTTTAGAAATCACAGCAGGTTTGACAGCATCTGTAAGGAGAGAAAAGAGCTGATGTTTCGAGTCCAGATGACCCTTTGTCAAAGTTGCTTTGACAAAGGGTTATCTGGACTCGAAACATCAGCTCTTTGCTGACCTTACAGATGCTGATGTAGAGATGCCGGCGTTGGACTGGGGTAGTAAGAACTCAGTAAGAATTTAGCAACACCAATTTTAAATCCAACCGATTTATTTGATAGTAAAATAGCGAGCTTTCGACACTCTGTGTCTTTGTCAGGCAAATGCCCTGACAAAGACACAGAGTGTCGAAAGCTCGCAATTTTACTATCAAATAAATCGGTTGGATTTAAAATTGGTGTTGCTAAACTCTTACTGAGTTCTTACAGATGCTGCCAGACCTGCTGAGATTTTCTAACCTTTTCTCTTTTGGTTTCAGATTCCAGCATCCACAGTAATTTTCTTTTCACTTTAGACATATCTTTAAGAATTGAAGTCAAGCTGATAAACTTTCATGGGAAATGTCCAATGCTCTGAGCTCAGGCACAGTCAGGGATCATTTCTCGAAAGTGAAATGATTTGATGTGGAATCATATGGAAGTTGCCAGTCAAATCCCATCAATGTGTCCAGCTTAATAGAAATGTCCAGATCAAACACTATTAAACAGTGAGGGTTGTGACAGTAGTTGGGGATAGCCCATTCCCCTGAGAAGGTGAGTCACCGTCTCGGACATTTGCAGTCCACATGGTGAAGGTACACTCAGGGAGGGAAGGGAATTCCAGGGTTTGTGCCCAAGCCACAGTGATATAGTTCCAAGTCAGGTAGATATGTGTACTGGAGGGAATTTGCTGCTGGTAGCGTTCCCCATTGTCATTCCTGCCGCCATTGTCCTTCCAGGTGGTGAGGTCATGAGTCCTGGAGGTGCTGTCAGAGCGGTGAGTTGCTGCAGTCCACCTTATACAGACTGCTGCCACTGTGTGCTGACGATAGAGGCAATAAGTGTTGGACGGGGACCCAGTCAAGCTGGCTGCTTTATCCTGGACAATAACGAGCTTCTTGAACTTTACAGACCCAAACTTGTCTGGGCAAGCGGAGAATTTCCTATCACACTTTGAAACAAGAAAAGGGAAGATTTGACTCGAGCAGACTGCGAAGGAAGTGGAGTTTTTCTTTCCCACATTGTGCAATTGCATCTAACACTAGCTAACTACGAACAAAAACTGTCAAGCGGAACTCAGACAGGAATTCATTGCAGTAAAATAAAACATTTTTTTAAAAATTAAAGGATGTCGCCTTGAATTGTAACAAGATTTGATCCTCTGCAACTTGAGAGAGCAACAAAATTGTTACCGCAAGATATGTTTTAGACTTTTAATGCTTTCTACAGCTGCACTAAAAATCTTAGCATAATCAATAGGAATGCATTCTGTAATGGGCCAAGGTCTGTACTTTTCCACATATGATAAGTCCCTGTAGGTGTGTATATGATTACTGACTAATTCCATTAAGCAGATAAAATTTCAAAAACCACAAACATTTCCACCCATGGTCCATTATTTACTTTCTGTCCTTCTAAACAAGCCAATGCCCCAAATGATGTTTGATAGAGGCAGGAGGGGGCCATACAAACCATTAAACGCAGATTTGATCCTCTACCTGAATTTAGCTGGACATTGTATCACAACTTGGTATGGGCTCCAGCTCTGCCCGAGACTGCAAGGAACTACAAAGGGTCATGAATGTAGCCCAATCCATTACGCAAACCAGTCTCCCATTCAGTAACTCTGTCTACACTATCCACTGCCTCGGTAAAGCAACCAGCATAATCAAGGACCCCACGCACCTCAGACATTCTCTCTTCCACCTTCTTCTGTCAGGAAAAAGATACAAAAATCTGAGGTCATGTCCCAACTGATTCAAGAACAGCTTCTTCCCTGCTGCCATCAGACTTTTGAATGGACTTACCTCGCATTAAGTTGATTTTTCTCTACACCCCTAACTCTGACTGTAACACCACATTGTGCACTCTCCCATTTCCTTCTTTATGAACAGTATGCTTTGTGTGTATAGTGCAAAAGAAACAATACTTTTCACTAATACATGTGACAATAAAACAAATCAAACCAATAAATCCAGCACTCTGGATTAAAGATGGACGGCACAGTGGCACAGTGGTTAGCATTGCTGCCTCACACTTCCATTGACCCAGGTTCGACTCCGGCTTCAGACTGTCTGTGTGGAGCCTGCACATTCTCCCTGTGTCTGCATGGGTTTTCTCCAGGTGCTTTGGTTTCCTCCTTCGTTCCAAAGGTGTGTGGACTAGGTTGATTGGCTAAGCTAAGTTGCCCCTAAGTGTCTGTGGAATTAGCAGGGTAAATATAAGGGTTAAATACAAGAAAAGGGCCTGGGTGGGATTGTGGTCAATGCAGGTTTGATGGGCTGAATGGCCTCCCTCTGCACTGTAGGGATTCTATGAATCTTTGGAGAAAGTTTCTCTGCCCCAGATTGTTATACAGTGATCCTTATAAGGAAGAACAGAGACATAAATGGTTACAGTGCAACCCAAAAATGAACAAAAATGAACAGCTTGCCAACACTGACTAGACTTAGATAAGGGACGGTACCTTTGGAATTATATATCAGAGTTAAAGTCATCAAGAAATCATTTGGTCTTTATTGAAAACCCTGCACATTATCAGACATGCAACCAAGATAGTTCTTTGCAATATTCACATGGTGATAGTAACGGTGACCAGGAAACTATTAGGGTTGTCATATCTCATCTGGTTCACTCATGTTCTTTAGTGAAGGAAATCTGTCCTTACTGGTCTGGTTTGAATTTAACTTCAAAACCCATGTCTGCTAAAACATTACGACAAAACGAAAGAAAAAAGAAATCCAATAATTGGAAATGTGTTCCGGTGGCTTTGGGTTTAAAAAGAAAATAAGCTGTTGTTTTTAAGATGGGAAAAAGACAAATTGTCTGAGTTGATAGAACTTGGGCTTTTGATGTGCTGATCAGGATAACAACACTGCGAACAAGTGTTTACCTAAGACAAGTTTGGTAATGGTGGAAGATGGGGATGGATTTCGCATTTACATTCTAAAAAATGAGCTCATGTAATAAAGATAATTACAGGCAACTTCTGGGAAGATTAGTTCAAATAAGGGAATTAACATATCAGAGACAGATTAACCCTGCACAGGGTGATGTTTTGAAATCACAGCCAGCACAGCAGAACGCTGTGTTCACTTCCAACAAGTTCTGGACAAAACATGCTTTGAGAAACCAGTTGCGTCTGCTCCAAATCTGAAGCAACTCCCAAAGGTACAGGTGCCTAGTGTGGTAGCCATTGCTGGATTTTGCTCATAGCCATAAAACTTATGGAATGTTGTTTTGAGGAGGTTTGGCTTTGAGGTTAGGACAATAGAGGATTAGGAACTAGCTAAATTTAAAGATACTGTGGATAGCTATGAATGTAGTTAGCTGTATTTTTGATTGACTTCCTTGTTGTATGTTTTATTTTATAATAAACATTTATTTTGTTTAAAACCGCCACAAAAGAGTCTAGGACATCCTTCACTGATCCTCACTTCTTTCCTCATGTAATACAATCTGCAAAATACAGTTCAGAGCACACATTCCAAAGTTTCCTTCTGGGTTTTAGATTCCCCCAGCATTTAACATCAGCTGTGCTTTTAACACATTAATGTGCTTGGCTCTTAGCTGCCCTCTCAGATGATCCAATAAGCCACTCAGTTGTCTCAAGGGCAATTAGAAATGGGCAATATATGCTGGCCAGTGCCAATGTTGCCGACATTGCATAAATGAATGTTTAAAAAATTAACCATACCTATTGAGAGTTGTTATAGATTGAGTTCAGGCCAATCGGCCTATATTAACAAGCCAATAGTGCAAGCATCTGCACAGTTACATTTCACTTCCCTTTCCAATTGACATTTAACACCTGGTGCATTCAGTTCTGCCTGAATGTTGCTCTCAGTACCTTTCATTCATCAACTGGTAAAGCTATACTATACATGGAATCTACACTGAAGTGAAACAAATCGGTGGAAAACTTAAGTTATATCTGCTAGAAAGGGACAATGGTGCTCAGAATTATACAGAGCACCTTTCCTTCATTTTATATAAAGTATCTCATTAGATAGGACCTCCCTTACTGGGTTTGGGTGAGCTTGGGTCACTGCTTGCATTACCATACCATGTTGATACTGCGCTGGTATACGTGAGGAATATATGTGGATTTGTCAAAGAGAATACAATCCCACACTTTGCAAAAGCAGGACTGGGCAGAAAACGGAGTAAATCAAAGACATCAGAAAGACACATTCGCCGTGAGCGCAAATGGCAATGTTAAATCTCACAAGAATCAGAAGGTCTGATTCTTACCAGCGGGATCACATTTTCCAATTTTTTAAAAGTTTATTAAAGTTAAATTATTAGTGTCCCAAGTAGGCTTACTGCAATGAAGTTATTGTGAAAATCCCCTAGCTGTCACACTCTGGCGCCTATTTGCAACTAATCAGCACACCTTTCATACTGTGGGAGGAAACCGGTGCATCCAGAGGAAACCCACGCAGACATGGGGAGAATGTGCAGAGTCCACACAGTCAGTGGCCCAAGCTGGGAATTGAACCTGGGTCCCTAACACTGTGAGACAAGTGCTAACCACTGTACCACCATGTTGCCCCTGTCCCATCGCCAGAAAGGATGGGGGATCTCATTTCAATACCCTTAAATAAATTTAAATACAATTAAAGGGCTTCCCCATCACATGTTTCCCCACATAAAAAATTCCTCAGTCGACTCTTTTACAAACATGAAACAATCAAGGGATTGCAAAGATAGCTATCATCGTTGGGGGGAGAAGGACATGCCTGTGGCACTGCCCCTAGAACACTGGCTTGACCCTTAGCTGTACCAGTTTGACTGTGCCAGCCTGGCAGTGTCCAGCACCCACATCAGGGACTGAGCAAGCCACCCAGTTATAACAAACCACTACAACATCAAAAAGAAATGAGACTGGACATATCACCAGCATCAACCTCGGTACCAAAAATGCCACTGTCACGCCTGCCCCAGGAATCACCACTTCCTGTAAATTGTCCTCTAAGCCATACACCATCCTGATATGGAATTATGCCGCCTTTCCTTCATTGTCATGTCAAACTGCTGCACATGAACTGCAAGGAAGAAGCTTACAACTGTCCAGGGCAATTAGGGATGGGCAACAAATGCTGGCCTAGCCAGCGATGCCCACACTCCATGAACACATATCTAAAAATTGAATCCAGGACCCCTGGGTATTAGCCTGGTGTCTGGATTACTTATCCAGTGCTCTGAGGTCTGGTCAACGCTCAACAAAACACAGCCACATGATTTGACATCGCAGAGATGCAGATTTAAAATCGACGGGAAGAGAAGAGAAAAATTTTTACTTTGCAGTAAATGCTTCTACAACAAGTTCTGGGTCTTGAGAGGAGAACCAACAAAACATTTCAGAGAAATAAAACTTCAAGGATATTTCCTTGAGATCAGACTTTTGCAGGCATTAAAAATTAAATCTGTTCTTAGACATTTCCCTGCTCCAACTACGTTCTTTTAAGTGAATTTGTTTAAGAGACCATTTTTTATTCCTTACAAGTTTTTGTAAGGAATAAAGCCTTCTCTTTATAATCACAATATTATCAGTCCGGACAGAGTCTTATTGAAGCTGATAATGTTAGATCTGGGCACATTGATAAGCATAACACTGTGTCCTGGTAACCTTAATGTCACAATCAATACAACGTAATCCAGAGTGAAGCTACAGAATGTTAATAAGCAGGGAGCCAGCTTCGTACAATCCATTGATTTCACTTCAATTTGTTAAACACCAAGTGAATGAATTGGAATTCCTCTGCTGACGGACACTCCCACTTTCCCACCAACTTTTTCCTATTTGTTGTGAATTTTGTGAAGGTCAAGTTGTAAAACGCGAATGCACGAGAAGGGATTCTTTCCCAATTCCGGCACGTGAAAGGTAAATTCTGACTCTGTGATCCCAGCAAGAGCCATGACAATGGACGCACAGATTAGAAATCTTGGTGTTCAGGACTTGTGGTCAAAATCATGTGTCTCCATCAGAACAACATTGGAAAATGACCCTTCTATGGTCAGCATTCAATGTGCCTGTGTCAGCTAAAGCAAAGGAAATGCAAAGCAAAACTCCCTACGCTTTGTCCCAACTGTGTTTCCGTGTCCCTACCTCAGAGAAGAAATGATTGTGACCTGCATCACACCATCATCATGTTTATGGATACAATAAGAAGTCTCACAACACCAAGTTAAAGACCAACAGGACTTGGATGGCACAGTGGCACAATGGTTAGCACTGCTGCCTCAAGGAACCACGGACCCAGGTTCCCAGCTTGGGTCACTGTCTGTGTGAAGTTTGTACGTTCTCCCCGTGTCTCTGTGGATTTCCTCCCACAGTCTGAAAGATGTGCTGGTTAGGTGCATTGACCCGAACAGGCACCAAAGTTTGGCAACTAGGGGAATTTCACAGTAACTTCATTGCAGTGTTAATATAAGCCTTACTTGTGATTAATAAACTGTAAAAAAGGTTTATTGGAATCACAAGCCTTCAGAGGACTGCTCCTTCATCAGGTGAGCAGTGCTCCAAAAGTTTGTGATTTCAAATAAACCTGTGCTGTGAGATTTCTTACTGTGCCCACCCCAGCCCAATGCCAGCATCTCCACATCATATTTATGGATGAGGAAAAGAGCTGGTGAGAATCACAGACGAGTACTTTTATTTTATTTGATTGTGGGATGTGGACATCATTAACAAGATTGCATTTATTGCCATTGAGAAGGTGATGGTGAGCTGCCTTCCTGAAGCCCTGCAGTCTATGTGGTGTAGATACACAGTGCTGTTAAGGCGAGAGTTCTGGAATATTGACTCAGCCACAATGAAGGAACAGTGATATATTTCCAAGTCAGGATGGTGAATGACTTCGAGGTGTTCTCGTGGTGCTCTTGTCCTTTGAGTTGGTAGTGGTCCTGGATTTGGAAAGTGCTGCTTAAGGAGCCTTGGTGAGTTGCTGCAGTGCATCTTGTAGATGGTACACACGGCTGCCACTGTGTATCAATGGAGGAGGGAATAAATATTTGGGAATGGGATAGCAATCAATGGGCTACTTTATCTTGGTTAGTTTTAAGCTTCTTGAATATTGTTGGAGCTGCACTCATCCAGTTAAGCGGGGAGTTTTCCATCACACTCCTGATTTGTGCCTTGCAGATGGTGGATAGGTTTTGGGGAGTCAGGAGGTGAATTAATGCCACAGAATTTCTGACTTGTTCTTGTACATTTACGCGGCTGGGTCCAGTTCAGTTTCTGGTCAATGGTAACCTGCAGGATTTTGATATTGGGGGATTCAGCAATGGTAATGCCATTGAATGTTAAGGGGTGATAGATATTTAGGCAATTTCTTCTTGAAGATGGTCATTGCCTGGCATTTGAGGGGTGATTGTTATTTGCCGTTTGTCATTGTAAGTGTAGATTTTGTCCAGGCCTTGCTGCATTTAGACAGAGAATGCTTCAGTATCTGAGGAGTGGTGAATGGTGCTGAACATTGTGCAATCATCAGTGAACATCCCCACTTCTGAATTTATGAAGTGTTGTTGGATTTTACCCTCTGGGAACTGGGATGATGGGTGTGACTAGAGCCATCCGTACACCATGACACAGCCTAGTGTGTGTCCCAGCACAACACAAATACATTACTCTGAGAATTCTAATATTGACAGATCATTAAATGTGAGTTACAATGGGAGAGGCCTGTGTATTCCCATTTAACAGGCTGACAAAATCTGGTATGGAAATATTTTCATTTGCAAGTAAGAAATTCTAAATTTCCAAACAACACAAAACTACCATGAGGCTACTTTTCATTCATACTTGCCTTCCTAATCAGGAATATATTTGTTGCAGGAACATTAGTTTGTCGATATTAGAATTGTGCATTACTTGCATATTAGCAGATGAAGTGAAGCAAGAATTAATAACTTCTGGGTGGAACTTTGCTGTCCTGCTTGTGGTGGGAATCGTGGTGGACGGGACTGGAAAATCTGGAGTGAAGTCAAAAGTCAAAACTCTGCCAATGTGAAAACAAGTTTCAATCTTCCTCTCCGCACTTTCTTGGCAAGTTTCCTTTCTCACTGGTGAACAGTGGGATCGTATTTTGCATGGCAGGAATGTTCATTAACGGGATTACAGACAAAAATACTGCACCCCCGTGAAATCCTCTGCCCAGGGATTCAGACTGGCACCTGGACATAAGAGCTGCCCGCTGACCCACCAGGAAATTCGACATGAACCTGTGGCCTCATAATTAATTCACTAGGAATCGCGTGATTCAGTGGGTTTATTCACAATGGTCCACATCAAGAGTCTGTCCAACTTCTTGCCCCTGCTTTAGCCCAACAATGGAAAAATCTGCCCTTTATTTCCGACATGTCAACTCAGCACGGTGGTTAGCATTGCTGCCTCACAGCGCCAGGGACCTGGGTTCAATTCCTGGCTTGGGTCACTGTCTTTGTGGAGTTTGCATGTGTGGGTGTGGGTTCTCTCTGGGTGTTCCAGTTTCCTCCCACAGTCCAAACGCTGTACTGGTTACAGAGCATTAGCTGTACTAAATTCTCCCTCAGTGTACCCAAAGAGGCACCGAGTGTGGCAACTAGGGGACTTTCATAGTAACTTCATTGCCGTGTTAATGGAAGCCTACTTGTGACTTATAAATAATGTACTTAAATTTCATTCTCGCGTAAAACTTTGTGAACTTGTGCGGTGTGGTGTTTATAGAATCATAGAATCCCTACAGTACAGAGGAGGCCATTCGGTCTGTCAAGTCTTGTACTGACCACAATTCCATCCAGCCCCTATTACTATAACCCCATGCATTTACCTTGCACTAGGATCAATTTAACATGGCCAATCAACCTAACCAGCAACTCTTTGGACTGTGGGAGGAAACTGGAGCACCCACTAATAGCTCTTGGGACACTGGGAAGCAATTTAGCATGGCTAATCCACCTAACCCACACATCTTTAGAGCGTGGGAGGAAACCGTGTCAAACACAATATCGGGACAATTTATCAATAACTCTCATTACTCTTCTCAATTTCACTCCCGTATGTCTTTCAATACTTTATTTTTTGTTTAAAAGTAAGAAGTTAAACTTAGGGTCACTGACTGTGTGGAATTTGTACATTCTCCATGTGTCTCCGTAAGTTTCCTCCAGATGCTCCGGTTTTCTCCCATAGTCCAAAGATGTGCGGATTAGGTTGATTGGCCATGCTAAGAAATTGCCCTTTAGTGTCCAGGGTAGTGGAGGTTAGAGGGATTAGTGGGTATAATATGTAAGGAAATGGGATTAGGGCCTGGGTGGGATTGTGTTCGGTGCAGACTTGATGGGCTGAAGGGCCTTTTTCTTCACTGTAGCGTTCTATGTTCTACCTTTATTCATTAGTCACAAGTAAGGCTTACATTAACACTGCAAGGAAATTCCCCTAGTGACCATAGTCTGGACCTGTTCGGGTCCATGCATCTAACCAGCCCGCCTTTCAGAATGTGGGAAGAAACTGGAGCACCCAGAGGAAACCCACGCAGATACAGGGAGAACATGCAAACTCCACACAGACAGTGAACCCAAGCTGGGAATCGAACCCTGATCCTTGGCTCTGTGAAGCAGCAATGCTAACCACTGTGTTACCGTGCCACCCAGTTGTGCAGTTTTCAAAATTCTTCGTAAAATACCTCTTAAATGTTATGATTTAATGCTATTATCAAAACTATTATGAGTCATGTGATGTCTAATCACCAGTTATAATGTCGTATTGCATTAGAAAACTGTAGATGAACAGTGCCTCATTTGTGCAATCAGTTCCTCGATGAAACTAACTTCCTGACCACTGTGCCCTCAAAAAGATAAAAAACTAACCATGGTTTGGAGAGTCATTATGTAAAATAAGAAATGTTTATTCTGAAGGAGTTACAGTGTGAATTGTTACCTAATTCATGCGGAAATTCAGGGGACATTGCTAAATGATACTAAACTTCACCCGAGTAATTAATGGGATGATCTGAATTGCATAATGTGTTACCTCCACCTGAACACATATTCCAGACATAGTGTATGCAACACCCAGCCAAGGGTTGACACATCCAAAACACTAAGGTGACAAGTGCATTCCCAATCCAACAATAAAACAAAACCTGCCGTGTGGCACTAGGAAATTTTAAAATCGAAAATCAGCTAGTTTATCCTTTACTCACCAATCCATTGCCAGTAGGTAAAAGCAATAATTGAATCATTGTACTCCCAAATTATGTTGCCATGTGATTACCATATTTAACTTCCTCCCACGTGGCTATTATCTTTTGATATTTTGCATTCTTTCCATCAATTAAATATTCTGGGTATGATGGTCAACCCACCTCTTGTGGAATGTGTTGTAGCAATCCAGAGTTTGCTTCCTCCTTCTTGCCCAATCTCCCCACTTTTCAGTCCCCACTGAGGTGAGGAATGGAAGTGGACAGGGTCTAAAGACGACAAGCCCAGCTGGTTTTCCACTTCCGACTTCAGACGCGTTCTCTAAGATTGTGTGCCCCACGCCCCAACGGGGTTCATTAACAGCCTTGTTATGAATAAGTAACATTACTGGGAGAATCTGGTGTTCCCAAGGGCACCTGAAGATTGGGGTGCCTTCTCAAGACTTGTACAGAGAACACCACATACAGTCATCACTACTGCCAGACCACCATTATAGACATCTCACCTGTTTGCTCAGGTGGATGAAAAATATCCCACAACACTACCTAGAAGGGCTGGGAGTTTTCCCCGGTGTCCTGGCTAATCATTATTATAGAGTCATAGAGATATACAGCATGGAAACAGGCCCTTTGGCCCAACTCATCCATCCCAAACAGGTTTCCTAAACTGAACTACTTCCATTTGTCTATATTTGGCGCCATATCCCTCTAAATCTTTCCAATCCATATCTTTTCAAATATATTTTAAATGTTGTCCCACCCCTAACACCTCCTCTGGCTGCTTATTCCATGTACCCTCTGTGTGAAAAATTTGTCCATCAGGTTCCTTTTAAATCTTTGCTCTCTCATCTTAAACCAACACCCTCTCATTTTGGACTCCCCAATCCTGGGGAAAAGGCCTATTCACCTTACCCAGGCCCCTCATGATTTTATAAACCTCGATAAGGTCATCCTCCTGTGCTCCAGGGAAACATCACTGGACATCTCACAGAGTAAATGGTAATGATCACTTTAAAGTTTCCTGCCTAGTTTTGTACCAGTGACTACACTTCAAAAAGTACCTCACTGGCTATAGAGTGCCTCTGGAAGACCTGGTGGTGGTAAAAGGTGCTATAGAAATGCAATTCTTCTTGATTTTGTAACTTTTGGCTCTTTAGAAAAATATCGAACAGGCTTGCTGTCCGTAACTCTTCGGAGATCAATCATGGGGATATTTTTGTAACAAATACTTTAAAATACATCCATTAGTTGCTGAGATTTCAGAGAGATATTCTGGATTAGTGAACGGAAGGGTTTACTTTCAGCTGAAATTAACCGTTAATTGGCAGTTAAGGGCCAATCTGAACATCTTAATTTATTTTGCACAGTAGTCAGGGGTTTGGGATACTGTTTGCTCTCAGTGTCCAGCTGAGTCGGGAAGTAGAAGCTAGATTCACAATCAGAGGGCTTTTTAGCCCTAACATATTTTGCCAACACATTCAGTTTTGCTATTGATTTCCTGCTATTGTTTTAATGGGCACAATTAACAGAAACAGAAAGGGAGAGAGAAAATATCTGTCTCTCACTTCCTTCCCTTTCTATCCATTTAAACAACAGCACAGAAATCAATAAAATTGTTAATGAAATCATGATTGTTGATAATATTGTACCCCTGAGTACTAACCCATCATGTGTGGCAGTCAGTGACTGCAGTAAGAGGTAGGCAAACTCAAACTATTTTACACACTGAAGCCCTTTGAATGTATGAGCATGTGAAGGGTATTGGATCCAAGTTAGAGTTTAAAGTGTGCACTGTGTTGCCTTGAAGGTAATCCAGTGCATAAGACTGTGTAAAGAGATGGGTTAAGCCAGCGTTCACTGCATAATCAGTTGGACCAACTACTAGGCAATGACATGATTATGTGTTCTTATACTGGCTGCTTCCACCTTTGTCCATATTTACCCCCAAGGCCCTGAAGGTATTACACACAGTCTTCCATCTCCTTGATGGCTTCTACCAGGCCCTGCTCCTTTCCACGAAGGTGCCAACCAGACAACTCATAGAACATAGAACATAGAACATTACAGCACAGAACAGGCCCTTCGGCCTTCGATGTTGCGCCGACCAATATAAAAAGCAATGCCCCTCCAAACTAAACCATTCCTTCTCTTCCATATACTTATCAACTAACCTCTTAAACGCCACCAAACTTGGCGCATCTACAACTGCTGCAGGCAGGGCATTCCACTCCCGAAACACCCTTTGGGTAAAGAACCTGCCTCTGATATCCGTCCTATAACTATCACCCCTTAATTTAAAGCTGTGTCCCCTCGTGCTAGCTTTTTCCATCCTAGGGAAAAGGCTATCACTGTCCACCCTATCTAAACCTCTAATCATCTTATATGTTTCGATTAGGTCCCTCTTAGCCGCCTCCTTTCTAACGAAAACAACCTCAAATCCCTCAGCCTCTCTTCATAAGACCTGCCCTCCATACCAGGCAACGTCCTGGTAAACCTCCTCTGTACCCTCTCCAATGCCTCCACATCTTTCTTATAAGGTGGGGACCAGAACTGCACACAATACTCCAAGTGCGGCCGCACTAGAGTTTTGTACAGTTGCAACATGACGTTGCGGCTCCGAAATTCAATCCCTCTACCAATAAAAGCCAAGACCCCATATGCCTTCCTAACAACCTTCTCGACCTGACTGCCTACTTTCAGGGATCTATGCACATACAAACCAAGATCCCTCTGTTCATCTAGACTACTAAGAATCCTACCATTTGCCCTATACTCGACACATTTATTATTTCTGCCATAGTGCATTACCTCACACTTTTCCACATTAAACTCCATTTGCCACCTCTCGGCCAAGCTCTGCAACTTGTCCAAGTCTCTCTGCAAACTATAACACCCCTCTTCACTATCTACCACTCCACCGACTTTAGTGTCATCTGCAAAGTTACTAATCCATCCTTCAATACCCTCATCCAGATCATTTATAAAAATTACAAACAGCAGGGGCCCAAAAACAGACCCCTGAGGCACACCACTCGTCACCGAACTCCACGATGAATATCTCCCATCAACCACCACCCTCTGTCTTCTATCTGCCAGCCAATTCCTAAACCAATTAGCTAAATCACCCTCTATTCCACACATCTGCATTTTCTGTAGAAGTCTTCCATGGGCCACCTTATCAAACGCCTTACTAAAGTCCATATATACCACATCAACCGCCTTACCCCCATTCACCTCTTTGGTCACTTTTTCAAAAAAACTCAATGAGGTTAGTAAGGCACGACCTACCCTTCACAAAACCATGCTGACTATCCCCAATCAATTCATTTCTCTCTAAATAACTATAAATCCTATCCCTAATAATTCTCTCCAATACTTTGCCCACAACAGAAGTAAGACTCACTGGCCTATAATTCCCTGGAAGGTATCTCTTCCCCTTCTTGAACAATGGGACCACATTCGCTATCCTCCAGTCCTCCGGAACCACACCCGTAACCAATGACGACCTGAAGATCAGAGCCAGGGGCTTTGCAATCTCCTCTCTTGCCTCCCAGAGAATCCTAGGGTAAATCCCGTCCGACCCAGGGGACTTATCCAACTTCAAACCCTCGAGAATATCTAGCACATCCTCCCTATCTACTTCGATACTTTCCAGTTTGCTACCCTGTACATCAGTGTTCTCCATAACTACATTTACATCACCCTGCGTGAATACCGAAGAGAAATATTTATTCAGTACCTCTCCAATCTCATCAGGCTCCACGCACAACTTCCCACTGCTGTCTATGACTGGCCCTAATCTTGTCCTAACCAATCTTCTATTCTTAACATATCTAAAGAAAGCTTTAGGATTCTCCCGAATCCTATCAGCCAAAGTCTTCTCGTGTCCTCTCTTCGCTCTCCTCAATTCACTCTTTAGCTCCCTCCTGGCTAATCTATAGCTATCCATTGCACTAACTGAGCCTTCAAGCCTCATCATGACATAAGCCTCCTTTTTCCTTTTAACCAGCAAATCAACTTTTTTCGTACACCAAGGTTCTCTTACTCGACCATTTCCTCCGTGCCTGACAGGGACATCATCTCAACTCATCTCAACTTCATCTCTCGAAGCAGCACCTCCACTTATCAACCAACAAACTCAGTTACGGGTGGCACAAAGACATAGTGGATTAGCACTGCTGCCTCAAAGCACCAGGAACCCAGGTTCCATTCCCAGCTGGGGTCACTGTCTGTGCAGAGTCTGCACATTCTCCCTGTGTCTGCATGGGTTTCATCCGGGTGCTCCGGTTTCCTCCCACAATCTGAACAGGTGCTGGAACGTGGCAACTAGAGGAATTTCACAGGAACTTCATTGTAGTGGTAATGTAAACCTTACTTGTGACTTAATAAATAAACTTTAAATAAATAAACAGTTTTCAGCAGCCAGAGAATGTGGAGTCCTGGCCACAGGTGTTATTCTCCTGAGAGTCAATGAGTGAAATAGGAAACTAGAGTCAATCTCAACTTGGAATAGATTTTATTGACAGAGTGCAACATTACAGATATATATCTCTTGTCTTCACTCTGCTCCAATATCAATCTCTCTTTATATGTGCTCAAGTAACCATCCAATTAATGCCCTCCATCGGTATGTACTTAACCTCAACTGATGCAGCTAATAATGGACTCTGTTTCCTCTCGCCACATTTTGTTTACTCTGTTTACCAGCCTTTGACCTCACACAAAGGGTGGAATTTTCCGACAGTGGGACTTCCATTCTCGCCAAAGTCAATGGAGTTTTGAATGGCCTGCCACATTTTCCAGGCCCGCTCCCTCCACAACGAGGTCAGGAAGTTCCGTCCAAATGGTGGAAAAGCTGAAAAGTATATTTAATACAACGCAGCATTTAGAAACCATCATCTTTAAGTGGCCATTATACTTCAAATGTTGGTTACTGTCCTTACAGAACCACTCAGTCATGCGTATAACACTCCCATCTCCTCTCTTCGCAGAGGTTTCACTTCCAGCCCCTTACTAGCCGAAGCAAGTAATTAGAGCCAGCCTCAAGGTCGACAAGTGCTGCATTGTTCTGTACTCTCTGCTATTTTAGGCATTCAAACACTGGAGTAGGCATGGCCTCGTGGTTATTACCACTAGACTATTAATCCAGAAACTCAGCTAATCTTCAGGAGGCCTGGGTTCGAATCCCGCCATGGCAGACGGGTGGGATTTGGATTCAATAAAAAATATCTGGAATTAAGAATCTACTGATGACCATTGTCAATTGTTGGAAAACCCCGTCTCCTTTGGAGAAAGAAATCTGCTGTTCTTACTTGATCTGGCCTACACATGATTTCAGAACCAACGTGGTTGACCCTCTGAAATGACCTCTAAGTTCAAGAACAATTGGAGATGGGTAATTAATGCTGATCCAGGCAGTGACACCCATGTCCCACAAATGAA
The DNA here is from genome assembly GCA_024679065.1 of Sphyrna mokarran. Taxonomy (NCBI): domain Eukaryota; kingdom Metazoa; phylum Chordata; class Chondrichthyes; order Carcharhiniformes; family Carcharhinidae; genus Sphyrna; species Sphyrna mokarran. The sequence goes on from JAGIQG010000028.1 coordinate 4,457,295, forward strand.
TTAAAAAAAACACATGGGAATGGCAGATTGGTGCACCAGGGGAGTGGCATAATGATGTTGGCATCTGTGTGTAATCAAAGAAAAATACAAATGGCAATGCTGTCGCAAGCACAAATATTTAACATTATTTTAATAGGGTGAGAATTATAAGGTATCAGGTTAATTATGATGAGGGTTTTCAACATGCTTTACATTACAGCATGAGCTCCTTGGGAAGAAAAGAAATAGACAAAGGAAGATTTTTCCATGAGGATGATACCTTCTGCTCACTATTGAACAGAATGCAGAATGATGTATACTCATTGCACTTGTGAGGTAACTACAGAACTTATAGACTGTATAATTCTACAACAAGTTAATTCTGAAGAAAAATACTTGTTTTTTTATAGTGCAAAATTTTATTTTTTTAATTTATTTGTGGGACATGGGTGTTGCTGGCTGGCCAGCATTTATTGCCCATCTCTAGTTGCCCTTGGAGGGCAGTTGAGAGTCAACCACATTGTTGTGGTTCTGGAGTTGCATATAGGCCAGACCAGGTAAGCATGGCAGATTTCCTTTCGTAAGGGGACACTAGTGAACCAGATGGGTTTTCTTCGAATAATCAGCAATGGTTTCATGGTCATCAGTAGATTCTTAATTCTAGATATTTTTTTATTGAATTCAAATTCCACCACCTGCCCAAGTTCCCAGAACATTAGCTGGGTTTCTGGATTAATAGTCTGATGATGATACCTTCCCATTCTGGATCACGATTGTTGTGTTACCTGCAGCAGGCAAGAAGGAGTTGACACAATCAAATTAAAATACGTTTTGTTGATGCATTTTGTCCAGTGATGTCAAACGCTTAAACCTAAATATATTTCCCTATTGCCCCTAACATCTTCCTTCATTGTGGAATTCTGTTAATAGCTTACTGTGCTGCTCTCACGGGATATCTAATAACCCAGTTGGGTTATTAAAAGAGTATTTCTGCTCACAATTATTCAAGAATTTGACACGCAGTTACCAAAGTTGTGGACTCATATTTAACACTGGTATAAGGAGCTTTGTTTGCACTGTCCTGGGAAATGGGCTGTGGCTGTTTCTGTGAAGTCGCGGGCACATGTGGCACAGATCCTCTTCAATCCCAGCGACAGATTTCTCCCGGATTTTGGCAGCGTGGAACACCATCCTCAGGTGTGGTGGCTCGATTGCATTACATGTCCAGAATGTTGCATCAATAAGTTAATTACAAATAAAATGCCATGATCCTTTTAATTGAAATTTGCGTGAAGAATTACATTTTGCCGGTAATTTTCTCCCACGACGGAAGCTATTTCCAGGCATGTAATTCATACCTTACCCATTTACCTACAAAAGCAGAATGTATGCAGTCTCACACAACAATAAAAGGCACAATGCCACAAAGCATTTCAGAATATTTGGCAGGAGTGTCTTAGGTACAACCATTAATGGTAATAAATGGACAATCTGAATGACGTGCAGTTATACAGCATCACCTCGTTGAATCTTACAGCACAGAAGGAGGCTATTCAACCCACTAAACTGATGCTAGCTCTTTGAAAGAGTTAGCCAATAAATCCCATTCCCCTCCTGTTTCCTCATAACCCTGTAGATTTTCTCCTTCAAGTGTTGATAAATGTTTGTAAGTGTTTATAATTCGCCAGCGATTTACAAACTTGTATTTCCTCACTTCTCTCAAACCATTTTCACATACATTAAATTGTTATGTGGCAGTCATTTTTTTCACATAACAATAGATGACTCACCAATTAATCCAATTTTGCAAGCATTGGTTGAGGGAGGAATGCTGGTTCTGAGTCTGAGAAACTCCCTGTTCTTTTTTAAGGATTGCAATGGAATCTTTAATTTCCACCTTCTCGAACATTTCATCTCAGGTCAGGATCTCGGCCAGTCCAGGGTTTTGTCAGTACAATTGATTCTCAGCTTAGATTTAAGGCACCTGTCCAGAAGGGACAACACCTTCTAACTGGGATATGAAAATCCTACTAAAGCTAACAGTTATATCATCACCAATCACTGACTCTTCATTCACTATTTTTACTGTATCATTTATTAAAAGAAAAGATTGGCAGTAGAATTCCATGGGCGACAATCGTACCTACCCGTACCACATCACGCAAACCAGCATCCTTGACATGTTAACCTAGTAGAAGCTAGTAGAAGTGTTTAAGTGGATAGCATCAAATTAGGTGTGTGCACATGTGTGTGGCTATATGTGTGGGTTTGTGTGTGAGTGTATGTATGTTGTGAGTGTGTGTGTGTGTGCACATATGTGTTTGATGTGTGCTTGTGAGTGATATGTGTTTGCATGTATATATAGGTGTGCGGTATGGATGTGTGTGTGTATGTGTGAATGGATGTGTGTATGTGTTGGACGTGTGTGTGTGTGTGTTTGCGTGTATGTACGTGTGTGTATGCATGGGTGTGTGTGTGTGTATGTGTGTACAAGCGTTGGGTTCCCTAACTTCTTCCCCCTCACAGACGGTCCACGTTGTAATGGGGCCAGATCAACAAAAAAACAAATGGCCCATACTGTGCTTCTGTGTGTCTAGTTAGATTCCCCGTGTTAGGATCAACATGTGAAAGTCATTAATTAATTACTTTGAGCACTTATAAAGGGGGACTGCTGGGACACTGGGTTGGCAGGTTGGAAACAAACATGTAATGCTTTGTTCTGTGAATAAACCTATTATCAAGCATAGCGTTAGTGTCTAGTTTCATCCATCAACCGGCCTGCACCTCCTTCCCTCCTTTCCCTTCCCCTCCTCTCTCTTCCCCTCTCTCCCCTATGCTGCCACTTGAAGAAGCAAATAATGACTCTCCCACTTGGCACTTTGGCCTCAGTTTCCTCTGGAGGGAGATCCTGTCTCTAGGCTCCGGTTCATTCTGCCTTGGGAAGGGATGGAGGAGGTTCCAGTCTTCCAAAGTCTTCTGAAGCGCTGGCAGCAAAGCCCAGGAACTGGAACCTTCATGTCTTGGCCCTCTGCCACATTCTCAGTGAAATTGTGGTGCGAGTGCATCAGAAAGGCTGTGTCATTTCAGCCCTTGAAAGATGTAAGTATAAAATAAATCTCAGATACATAATTAATAACGATAAGAATTTGTTGCAGCTTTATAGCACTCGCTTGTGTAGATACACTGTTGGATAAAAGGCAGAAAAAAGGGGAAAGATCAGGTAATGGAACCAATTGGATAACTCTTTTAAACAGCTGGCACAGACACTGTGAGTCCAATGCCTTTGACTGTGATTTTTCCATGACTCTTCCCCATTATACATCCTGTAATATTATGATTCAGTCTTTATTTCCATTGGCGTTGGCAGTAGGAGGAGAATGGTTTGTAATATACTGTTCATGCCACCTTGCTTGTGGCTGTACTGACTTTAGGGGACTAACATTGAGTGACTGGAATGGAGTCGTGGCTATTGCAGTCTTGATCCTCATTTTCCAAGGTGGGTCCCCATCCCTCCTCTGTTGATCTTATCTTGGGGTTGTTTCAAAAAAGCCGAAATGGGTCTGGACAATAGGCACAGATACCTTCGGCACCAGTACTTGATACAGAGTGGGGTTACCCTGGATTGCTGCCTCTGTTTCCACCAGTCTTGTCCATGTTGGACACAGACGCAGAGAGTTTTAACCATCGCTCTCTTTCTTACTCACTGGTCTCACCAGGAGCTGAAGAAAGAGAAAGACAAATCATAGAATCCCCACAGTACATCGAGTCAGCACTGACTCTCCGACGCAGCATTCTCATTGCCCCACGCATTTATCCCAAGAATCCTCCTAATCTGCACATCTCGGGACACCGAGGGGCAATGTAGCACGGCCAACCTGCACATCTTTGGATTGTGGGAGGAAACCGGAGCACCTGAAGGAAACCCACACAGGCATGAGGGGAACGTGCAATCTCCACACAGTCATCCAAGGCTGGAATTGAATCTGGGTTCCTGGCGCTGTGAGACAGCAGTGCTACACTGTGCCACCACGTTGCCCTTTGGAGTCTGTTGGTTATCACTTTCCACAAACGGTTAAAACTGTTCATTCAACCTGTGATTATACAGTGCTGACACACACACCCTCCCCCCACCCCCAGTCGACTGGTCAGACACGCACTAACATTGGGAACGTTGGTGGAAGCTGATATCAGAAACTATTTTAAAAGATTATGGCTTATAGGATTAGAGAGTCATTGAGTCACACAGTACAGAAACAGGGCCTTCAGTCCATCATGTCAATGCTGACCATCAAATACCATCTATACTAAACCCACTTACCAACACTTAGTCCATAGCCTGCCATGCGTTGGCAATTGAAGTGCTTGTTCAGATGTTCCTTAATTGTTGTAAGATTACTTGCTTCCACCACCCTTGCAGACAGCGCGCTCCATATTTCCAACACCCTCTGGGTAAAAACGTCTCTCCTCAGATCTCCTCTAAACTACTTACTCCTCACCTTGAACCTACGTCCTGTGGTCTTAAACACTGCTGCCATGGGGAAAAGACTCTTGTGATCTACCCTATCAATGCCTCTAATAATTTTATATACGTCCATCATTGCCCTTGTGACAAAGTATAATTTAATGAACAACTTCTTTGTAAAAAAAACTTTTTAAAAAGTTTTTGAAACATGTCTCTATCTTGATTTTCATTCTTATTAGCATTTCAATAACAACATTGTAGCTCTTGAGAAATTGCATTCTCAACAAAATGTTTAAAGGATGACTCTCCTTGTTATTCAGGTTTCTAACCATTCTTCTGGGTGATAGAATTTGTAGGTTTGGAAGGTGCTATTGAAGGAGCCTCTTTGAGTTGCTGCAGTGTATCTTGTAGACACTGATGCATGCCTGCCTGTCCTTTATCTCACAGGTGATCACTTTCTTTAAGCATGTATGTACAAAGAACAAAGAACATAGGGGTTAGGGGCTGACGTTGGTCATTCAGTCCTTCGAACCCGCTCAGCTTTTCAATAAGATCATGGTTGATCCACTCTACTTTATTGTCCACTCCCCATAACCCTCGACTCCCTTTTGTATCAAAAATCTTTCTAAAGCAGCCTTGGAATAAGTTCAGCAAGTCAATCACTACTGTTCTCTGTTGAAGAATTCTATAGACTAATGACCCCCTCTGAGAGAGAAATGTTTCCTCATCTCTGTCTCAAAAGGGAAACTTCATATTTCTAAATGGTTCCCCCATGCCGTCACTATAGTTAAGAAAGCCCACCAATGCCTCTACTTTCTCAGAAGACTAAGAAAATTTGGCACGTCCACTATGATTCCCACCAACTTTTAGATGCACCATAGAAAGCATTCTTTCCAGATGTATCACAGCTTGTTATGGCTCCTGTTCCATCCAAGACTGTAAGGAACTACAAAAGGTCATGAATGTCGCCCAATCCATCACTCAAACCAGTCTCCCATCCATTGACATTCTGTACACTTCCCTCTGTCTGGCAAAGTAGCCAGTCTACTTAAGGACACCACACACCCCAGACATTCTCTCTGCCACCTTTTTCTGTCAGGAAAAAGATACAAAAGTCTGAGGACTTTGAGTACTGACCGACTCAGGAACAGCTTCTTCCCTGCTGCTGTCAGACTTTTGAATGGACCTACCTTGCATTAAATTGATCTTTCTCTACGTCCGAGCTATGACTGTAACACTACATTCTGCACTCTCTCCTTTTCTTCTCTATGAATGTTATGCTTTGTCTGTGTAGTGTGCAAGAAACAATACTTTTTACTGTATAACCAGTATATGTGACAATAATAAATCAAATCAAATCAAATCAAATTAAATATAAATCTAGTTTCCCCCACAAGAAGAAATAACTATCCAATATCCACCATATCAAGTTCCCTCTGTTCCAATGAGATCATCCGTTGTTCTTCTAAACTCCACAATCTTTTCAACCTTTCCGTGTAAGATAATCCCCTCATCCCAGAAGTTTGCTTCAAACCAGGTCATTCATTGAAATCCAAATTCTATCATTGTCCCTTGACTGACATTACATTTGGACAGGTTGTGCAAATATTCACTATCAGCGAGGAACCTTACCCACTAACCAGGTGTACCTGTGGATTTTTCACATGTGCCCAGAACAGTGTGGGCAGCGGGTCCTCAATTTCACTTCATCAGCCAGCCAAAACCCCTCGTTAATCGTGGCTCACAATCTCAGCTCAGCAGCGGGTGAAGGTGCTGTCCATTCCAGCATAAAGCAGGAGGTGCCAGTTTCAATTTCCATTTCGACGCCCAGGGAACATGAAGTAAGGGGAAGCTGACCTAACCTCGATAACAAGTCATATCACCAGGAGTAGAATAGAGAAAGGGAAGGAAATTGAAAGAAATCGTGATATACAAATCACAGTAGCGGCTTGAAAATAAAATCAAGGATGCTTTAGGAATCTTAAAAATGGCGACCCAGGCAATGCTAATGAAATTCCAATATTTCTACAAATTGCAGCAAAAGTACTTGGCAGAATTTCTGGCAGTGGGGAAAGGAATTTGAACTCAGTTGAAATGACCCTAACAGCACTCACTTCAGTCCTATAAAATCACACAAAATAGCAACTTAGCTTTTATAATTTTCTACGCCCCACTCCCCGTCTTCAATTTTTGATTTAATTGTCAGCAATCCACTTCTCTGGCTGGTAAGACTTAAAGTTTGTAATTGAGATGCGAGGTCAATTGGGAATCAGCAATAAAAATTCTCAAAGCGGATAATACACGCTTTCGACAATTTCAATCGTAAGAGAGGATGAATGCTGAATCATTGCTCCTTTACTCTGAGTAAGGTTATGCTGCTGGAATTTAGCCAATGTGCCCATATGTTTCTTTAGTTATGAGTGAACCAGCCTCATTCAATTCAAATCATTCCAAGTAAGAAGATAAACAGAATCATAGAATAGAATTATAGAATCTCTACAGTGCAGAACAAGGCCATTTGGCCCATTAAGTCTGTATCGACAATTCCATTCAGGCCCTATTCCTGTAAACTCCACGTATTTACCCTGCTAGTACCCCTGACATTAAGGGGCAGTTTAGCATGGCCAATCAACTAACCCATACATCTTTGGACTGTGGGAGGAAACCAGAACACCTGGAGGAAACCCACACAGACATGGGGAGAATGTGCAGACTCCACACAGACTTTGACCCAAGCCAGGAATCAAACCTGGGTTTCTGAGGCAGCAGTGCTAACCATTGTGCCACCATAATCTTCTCTTCAGCTGATCACATTCCCCTCATAGTCAATGTTACGAAAAAACTGTAAACCCCAAATGGGGCAGAGCCACCATTGTTATTACTGGTTGTTATCACCAATTACTCATCAAACATGCAAAGATTCTCCTAATCTCATGGATTCCCGGAGGCATTCTCCACCAATTCTGTTCCCAGTTAGTTTTAGATATTCCCCCTCAATAGCACGACCATCCACTCACCATGTTTTGTACTCGCCTTGTTGGTCACTCAAGTAAGGAGATCTGGTTTAATCCCGGGAGATTGCATCACTGTTCACAAAACAATTGGAATGTTTTGCTTCCTTTTTATATTGGAAAGTAGAAGGGTAATTAGTCAGGTGAAGAGGCCTCACTAATAATCTGTTACTCTCTCCTCCCAGCTGCTTCGATTCTTAGAGTCTATCATAGATTTGGGGAAGCGAAGGCCTAGTGGTATGATCACTAGGCTATTAATCCAGAAACTCAGCTAATGTTCTGGGTTCGAATCCCGCCATGGCAAATGGTGGAATTTGAATTCAATTAAAAATAATATCTGGAATTAAGAATCTACAGATGACCATGAAAATGTTGATTGTTGGAAAAAGCTATCTGGATCACTAATGTCCTTTGGGGAGGGAAATCTAGCCAGTCTGGCCTACATGTGACTCCAGAGCCATAGCAATGTGGCTGACTCTCAACTATTCTTGGACAACTAGGGCTGGGCAATAGATGCTGGCCAGCCAGTGAAGCCCATATCCCACAAACGAATAATAAAAAAGTGGCAGAATCATATAATCTGTACAGTGTAAAAAGAAGCCACTCAGCCCATCTAGGCTGCACTAACTCTCTGACAGAATGTTCATGCCACCTCACTGTAGAGTTATGAGTTGCGTTCTACCTGGTTCCCCTTGTAACATCTTCCAAAATAGATCTTTTATTTGATCATATGTTTTGAGAGAAATTTGTGAAATTAACCATTATTGCATTGAAAAGTATTTTTTTTTAAAAAAATAGGTTGAGTGAACTATCAAAACCAGGAAGCAGGCTGCAGGTTCATTTTCACATTTATCAGAGAGGGAAACTGAAAGGGCAAAGTTTAGTAAACACAAACAATGCTGTAAAAGGACAAAAGCTCTTTGAAATGATGTTATCTTACATGTAATCCTCAAAGGTCCGAATTACTGCCTTAAAGGGAGTGGAATAATTTCAATTGTAGCATCTGAATGGGAATTGGATATAAACTCTAGAAGGAAGCATTGATAGGGTTATGTGGAAGGAACAGGGAGAGGGGAACTAAAAGGATTGTGAAGAGATATGACTGAAATAATGGGCCGAATGGCTTCCTCCTTTACTATGATTCAAGCATCACTGAAAAAAACACATAGAATCCCTACAGTGCGGAAGGAGGTCATCCAGCCCATTGGGTCGGCACCAACTCTCCAACAAAGCATCCCACCCAGGTCCTATCCCGGTGACCTCACGCATTTACCCCGCTAATCCCCCTAACCAACATATCCTGGGACACTAAAAGTAATTTAACATGGCCAGTCCACCTAACTAGCACATCTTTGGACTGAGGGAGGAAACTGGAGCACCCAGGGGAAACCAACATGGGGAAAACATGCAAACTCCACACAGACAGTGACTCGAGGCTGTGATTGAACTGGATCCCTGGTGCTCTGAGGTAGCAGTGCTCACCACTGTGTCACCGTGCTACCCATAATACATTCACCATAGCATTCATCAGGGCATTCACAAGAATACAAAATGTAAAGGGAATTCTATAGCAAGTTTCCAAAATCTTTTAATGTGGGATCAATGGAGTGTCCCTAGTCACCATCACCAATTACTATTCACTTAATGCATTCTGAAGCAGCATTGAGAAAGACAAAATGAAGCAAAAACTCCTAATTGGGATTGATTTTGTTCTTCTTGATGTTATCTGGGGACATGGAACTTGTCTCTGATTCACTACCTCCAAAACACGGGACAAGGTTTAAAAATATGGCACACTAAACCTGCTTGTTTCTCTCTGGGCAGCGTCCCAACTCCTGTCTATAAAACACACTGGCTCGGGTAAGCAATCTACATTCAAACAACCTAATAAACAGTAACCTTCCCCAAACTGTGGCAAACATTATGACACTGTCAGCAAATATCCATATAATATATGGAGCAGATTCTGGCTTCTCAAACACTCTTGTAAGTACCTGCAGCCTGAGCTTACTCTATACAAGGACAGTGACAGTACATCTATTGGACACTGTTACAGTGCCAAAGCGACGCCATTTCACTAGAGAGACAATAACAATATTACCATAATTGAAAATATTATTCATGTTTCCACCGCCTGAAAGATTTATAATATATCAAGGCATCACCAGGAATAAAACAAAGATCACTAACATCACCACGGAAACCAATTCTTTTTATGTTACTCTGCTAATACTATATTTATATAAAATGAAAATAAGTGCTTGACTCTAGTGAGCCAACCTATTGGACAGTAATGTACCAATCACTTGATCAGTCCAAATGTTTGTACTCCTTTTGATTTCATTCACTCCATCATTAGTGACTGTGCTTTCAATTTGTTTTAATTGTTCATGGAATATGTGTGCCTCATCTCTAATTGTCCCTGAAGGGTAATTAAGAGTCAGCCACATTGCTATGGCTCTGGAATCACATGTAGGCCAGACTGGGTAAGGACTGCAGATTTCCTTCCCTAAAGAACATTAGTGAACCAGATGCATTTTTCTGACCGTCGACAATGGTTTCACGGTCATCAGTAAATTCTTAATTCCAGATATTATTAAAGTTCAAATTTCACCATCTGCAGTGGTGGGATTCAAAGAACAAAGAACAAAGAACAACACAGCACGGGAAACAGGCCCTTCGGCCCAACGAGCCCGCGCTGCCATCCTAACGTCTTAATGACACATAGAGACCAATATAGGGACAATTTGTTACCCAATCAGCCTAAGAGCACATCTTTGGGATGTGGGAGGAAACCGGAGCACCCGGAGAAAACCCACGCAACCATGGAGAGAACGTGCAAACTCCCGCAGACACAGGCCCAAATCCATGTGTCTGCACAGCAACAGCGATGTTGCCCATCTGATGGTCCAGTTTAAGCTTACAGTAACGACATGAAGCACTAGGCCACTCCTGAAGTAACATCCAGGAGCAGCCCTCGCACGACCTGCCGAATGCATGCCCTTGTTGGTCAACAAGGTGGACCGAACAGCCTGTGGAAACAATTAAAGTATTTAAACAGTCCTCCTATATCCCTCTATCTGCAGACCGCTCATGTGGCTGTCCAAGAGACCCTTAAACAACCCTAGCGTGCCTGCTCCCACCACCTTACTCGGTAGTGCAATCCACACCCCCACTACCCTTTGTGTGAAAAAATGCCCTCTAATATTAGTCTTATACATAGCCCTCCTCACCCTAAGGCCGTGACCCCTCGTTCGAAAGAATGTTTTCTATGATGCATCTGTAAAAGTTGGCGAGAGTTGCAGCTGACATGCCAGATTTCCTTAGTCTTCTTTCTGGTTGCATCACAGCTTGGTATGGCTCCTGCTCTGTCCAAGATTGCAAGAAACTACAAAGGGTTGTGAACGAAGCCCAAGTCCATCACTCAAGCCTCCCATCCATTGGCATTGTCAACACTTTTCACTGCCTTGGAAAAACAGCCAGAATAATTAAGGACCCTAAGAAAGATCAAAGAACAAGTAGAATTAGAGCACGGGAACAGGCCTTTCGGCCCTGCAAGCTAACACTGACCATGCTGCTCGGATATGCTCTCTTCCACTTCTTCCATCAGGAAAAGATACAAAGTCTGAGGACACGTACCAACCAACACAAGAACAGCTTCTTTCCTGCTGCTGTCAGGCTTTTGAATGGATCTATCCCACATTAAGTTGATTTCTTCTACACCCTACCTATCACTGTAAGACTACATTCTGCACTTTCATCTTTCCTTCTGGAAGTACAATATGCTTTGTCTGTGTAGTGTGCAAGAAACAATACTTTTCACTGTATACTAATATAAGTGACAATAATAAATCAAGAGTTTAGAACTGGAGGCATGTTCTAAGGATAAGGGATTTAGGACTAAGTTGAGGAGCAGTTTCTTCACCAAGAGGATTATGGATACTTAGTCATTGAGTAAACTCAAGACTGAGATTCTTGGGCACCAACAGAATCAGAGATTCCAGAGTGATTGTATCAGAACATTAACATTTAAAGTTTACTTATTAGTGGCTAGTGGGCTTGCATTAACACTTCAATGAAGTTATTGTGAAAATCCCTCAGTCACCACACTCCAGCAATGTTTGGGTACACTAAGGAAGAGAATTTAGCACACTCAATGCCCTTAACCAGAATGTTTTCTGGGCTGTGGGAGTAAATTTGAACCCCGGGGACACAGAAAGAATGCACAGATTCTGCACAGACTGCGACCCAAACTGGGAACTGAAGCCAAGTCCTTGGTGCTATGAGGCAGTCATGCTAAGCACTGTGCCACCCATGGATCTGTGAATGGTGGAGCATGCTAAAGAGGCTGAATGGCCTATTTTTCTGTCCTTATTTCTTAAGTGTTTTGCATTATGTAGAAGGGATTTGCAGTCTGTGTTTCTGTTTAAATGAGGCAGCAGCATTAGCAAAACAAGACTTTATCAAAGCTTTAATGTGATTCCATTCAGATGTAAGGTCAGGAATAATAACAAAAATAAGGGGTAAAGTCCTTAGAGGGGTCCAGGAGCAGAGAATTTAATATGATCAATCCTTCTGACCACCATGTCTTTCAGATATCAAAGATGCTTTTTTTTTTATTCATTCATGCAACATGAATGTTGCTAGCTGGCCAGCATTTATTGCCCATCCCTTGTTACCTTTGAGGAGATGATGGTGAAGTGCCTTCCTGAATTGGTGATACAACTCAATAAGTAGTTTGCTAGGCCACTTCAGAGGAGCAGTTGAGAGTTAACAACAATGTTGTAGCTCTGGAGACGCGTGTAGGCCAGACTAGGTGAAAGTGACAGATTTCCTTCCCTAAAGAACATTAGTGAACCAGATGGGCTTTTCCAACAATCAACAATGGTTTCCTACAGTAGATTTCTAATTCTTATTGAATTCAAATTCCACCATCGACCATGACAGGATTTGAACCCAGGTCTCCAGAATACTAGCTGGGTTTCTGTATTAATAGTCTAGTGATAATACCACTGGGCCATCACCACTCCATATAATCTCTGATTGTAAGCTCATGGCAACTGGATAAAAAATTCCAAGAGGATAACTGTGGACTTTGTCTTGTTCTTGAAGAAGATCAGGCAGAAATCCAATGACATCATCCTTATATTCCAGACTATATTATTCAACTTTGACCAGTTTATTCTCAGACTGTAATGTCTAAGTTCCCAGAAGGACAAATTCCATAATATTCTGAGTGTTTGATTGTCTCCATTTATAGTTATCCTTTTAACATTCAATCCCATTAGCAGAACAAAGAATCCATTAAAAATTACAAAACATCAAAAAGGCCCACTTAAATAAATCGAGAGCACCGCCTGTCCTCGCTGATTTGTGAGACGGTGCTTCAGGTAAAAAAAATCAGTGATGAAAAGAAGGAAAGACCTGCATTTCTATAGCACCTTTTATGACCACAGAATGCCCCAAAGTTCTTCACAGTAAAGTACTTCTGAAGTGTCATCATTGCTGCATCATGGGTATCATAGCAACCAGTCTGTGCACAGCAAGATCCCATAAACAACAAAGTGATAATAACCAGATGGCTTGTTTTTGGGAAATTGATTGAGTGGCAAATATTATAAGAGGTCTGACAACACCAGATTCAAATAAATCAGTTGGATTTAAAGCTGATGTTGTCAGATCTCTTACTGTGTTTACCCCAGTCTAACGCCGGCATCTCTACATCATGGTAAATGTTAACCAAAGATAATGTGTCCCGCCCCCTCCCCTCAACTACCTTCTTCAAAATCCTGCCATGTGATATATGTAAGGGTGCAAAAACAGAAAATGCTGGAAAATCTCAGCACATCTCAAGGTTTTCCAGCATTTTCTGTTTTTGTTTCAGATGCCAGCATCCTCAGTAATTTGCTTTTCTGTATGTCGGGGCATTGATTTAACATCTCATCTGAAAGGTGTCACTCTTGGCAGCAGCGAACTCCATAGGCCTTGATTTTTGTGCTCTAGTTGTTTGGGCTGAGTTAAATCTTTCTGACTCAAAAGCCACTAAAGTTTTTGAAGTTTTAAAATTTATTTATTCGTGTCACAAGTAGGCTTAATTAACACTGCCGTGAAGCTACTGTGAAAATCTCCTAGTCGCCACACTTTGACGCCTCTTCAAGTACATTGAGAGAGAATTTAGCACAGCCAATGCACCTAACCAGCACATCTGGTTAGATGCATTGACCCAAAAAGATGCCAGAGTGTGGCAACTAGGGGAGTTTCACAATAACTTCATTGCAGTGTTAATATAGCTTTACTTGTGACTAATTAGTAAACATTTTTTGGAGTATGGGAGGAAACAGAGCACACGGAGGAAATATGTGCAGACATGGGGAGATTCCGCACGGACAGTAACCCTAAGCTATCATTGAAGAATCCTTACAGTGCAGAAAAGGCCCTTCAGCCCATCAAATCTGCACCAACTCTCTGACAGATTTTCTTACGCAGGCCTTCTCTCCCAAACCTATCTCCACAGCCCTATACATTTTCCCTGGCTAATCCATCTAAAATACAAATTTTGGGACACTAAAGATCAATTTAGCATTGCCAAATCACCTAACCCGCACATGTAGGGACTAAATACTGAGTTTGAATCTATATTTGATTCCAACTCAGGAAAAAAAAATGAGAGTGCATAATGAACTTTTCTCTTGATGCTCGAAAGCTGACTGTTAAATTTTACTCTTTGTTTAAAGGAAGTGGAAGGGAATCGATTTGGGCTAAGGTTGTGTCGAACATTTTTTAAAAATCAGACACAAATGGGATAACCCTACTAAAGCCTGACAGGAATGGCACAGTGCCACAATGGTGAGCACAGTGTCAGGGACCCACGTTCGATTCCCAGTTTGGGTCACTACCTGTGTGGAGTTTGTACATTCTCCACGTGTCTGCGTGGGACTCCTCCGGGTACTCCGGTTTCCTCCCACAGTTCGAAAGACATGCTGGTTAGGTGCATCGGTTCATTGGCTAAATTCTCCCGAACAGGCGCCGGAGTGTGGCAACCGGGGGATTTCCACAGTAACTTCATTGCAGTGTTAATGTAAACCTACTTGTGACACTAATAAATAAGCTAAATGTAACTTGTCTTCCTGCAATGAAAGGCCTTCAAAGCGAAGCTGATTCTCCCAGTTGAACCAATGCACCATGTCAAAGCCGGGGTCGTCCAGGACCCTGTGGAAACCAGTTCACCTTGAGCTGGGAGAAGTAATCACAGCCCCCGACAGCAGGGGGAGCTTGGAGAATGAGTTAATGATAGAAGCTGAATCCTATTCTCACATTGAACCTGGATCAAGCATGTTGCCAATATCGCAGGAGAAATTACATGAACAAATAACCAATTAATAGGTGCCCTACACAAGTACGTGTACATATTTTCTGTGAATCATGTGTGTGTTTTTCTTTTAACTTTTGGAACATTTTAACATATTTGCGGGTGGAATCTAATTAAAGTCATGCATTGCTTTCAAATACTGTACATGCAACTGCATTGAAATGATAAAACTGATTATATTAAGTGTAATCTGACCGGTTTTAAAAGCTTTGATCCACATTTAGTCAAACACACAGAGGTTTTAAGGTGACCTTTTTGTCGATTTGCAAGTTAATTTGGCTTTTTTTTCCCTTCCTCTCGGATTGTCTGCAGTGTACATCAAACAAACTAGGTGTGGTTGGAAAAAAAATGCTTTGAATTCGATATATTTATTGTGTCACGTTTCCAACCCGGAATAAAAGCACCTGAAATTCACAGTATCCGGTACTTGGTGAGAAATATAAATCTGTGTCTGTATAAACCATGTTTTAAAAAAATAACTTTTTCCTCCCTTGTAGGCAGACGTTCTTTGATTCAGTTTTTTTTACACAAAGTCTGCTATTCAGGGTCAGAATTTTGCTCGGATTACTCTCCTTGCATCCCTGCTAGGACAGTTGACGCCTCGGTTAACGAACATCAATATTGTTTAATCACAAAGGATGGAATGTTTCAATGGGACGCCAGACAGTAGAATCCATACTATCACTGTCACTGTCACTACACTCAGCAGCAGATAAACAGGGCAGAGATGAGAAATAGCTGGGGCAAAATGATCATCAGCAGGCACAGTGAGGAAGAGGGTAAAGGGTATAATCCACATTCCTGCTGTTCTAATATCTTCAGCCAAAGGCTCCAGAAAATTCATCCCAATTTGTGACCATTGTGAAGAAGGTATTCTGAGGGGGGAATGATAAAATGCGAATGCCATTAACATCTCGCTGAATTAAAATCATTGGTCTCACACTTTCTCAGAATAATAATTATTGTTTTGTTATGGGGGGGGTGAATGTGGAGAGATAGTAAGACAGTGTTTATATTAAAAACTGATTCCAATCAGTGATCCCACGGCTGGACTTTGTCAGGAAAATGATTTGATTTGATACCGGGGCTGGGTAAAAATACTCGGGGTTTAACTTGAGAAGTGGAGTGAGGAAAGGCAGTAACTTTCCTGAGGGGCCACTTGGCAGGCGGTGAACAGCTGAAAGCGGAGTTACCATCTCCCCCTGTCACCCATTCACCCACCCCGCCACCCGCATCCCCATCCCACTCTCCCCTCTCTCCCACTCACTCATCCCTCCCCCGATCTCCCCGTCCCACCTAGTCTCCCAACCCCCCACCCACTTTCCTCCACGCTGACCCCACCCACTCTCTCCCACCTCCACCCCCACCCACTCTCCCTCTATCACTCCCCCCAACCCACTCCCACCCACATTCCACTTCACCCACTCCTCCCACTCTCCCACATACTCCTCCACCCACTCTCCCCAGCTTCCCACCCACTCCCCTGCTCCCTCTCCCCAGCCCACTCACTCATTCACCCCCAAAACCTCTCAAACCCACAGTCTCCAACCCTGGTTCCCTCCCCACAGTCAAAAAGATACACTGGCAAATCTTGTGGCCAGTTAAACTCCATCTGGAGTGTGGACAGATTCACATTCATCGGTCCCTATAGAAAAATATACTGTTTGAAAACTGGGAGGGAAAGTAAGTGAGGCTGTGTTGCAATGATAGCAATGTGGGGCACTGGGATTATTATAAGTGTGTGCGAACACTGGCTCAATATAGTGGCAATGTCAGTCAGTAACAGCACCCTGTCCAATAGCAACACTGCACAACATGAGCAAGCAGCACCCCGCCACCCCCCAACACAAAACTAATTGAATATCCGATGCACAAATGGTTACCATAGCAACTAAAGGGTTAAGTTTGTCCAAGTGAACCTGGCAATGTTTGGCTGCCAGTTGTCTCCCACTTTCAAGAATTATTTTTCCTCCCAGGAGTCTAATAAATGCAATCAATATTGAGTATTGCACGCGAGACCTTGGAGAGTTATATTAATGTTCTGTGCAGTGACATTTCTTTACCAGAATTATGAACAAATTATAGGGAAAAGACTGAATTGGTATTTATCAGTTCTGTTTTTTTTAACTAAACGAATTCATAAAGTTGATTTAATATCACGGAAGGGAATCACTTGGAATTGAAACATTTTAACACTAACATGTGCAGTGAATTCAACGACATCAGTTGCGGGGAGATGATTCAGGTTAAAGCTTTATAAATGAAGGGCTGCAGAGTAATTAAAGGGTATTGGGCTGTTATTCTTCCTCTGTGTAGATACTAGTTCTGTTGTCATTTTTTTTATGATTTCTTGCCTTTCCCCAGACGTTGCTCTGTGTGCATTAAAAAAAAACCAACAGGAAACAAAAAAAAGAATCGATTTTTCGACCTGCACTTGAACTCTCCTGAAACAGAATTTTCAATAGGTACAGCGACCTTTTTTTTTCTCCTGTGAACTCCTGGAAGAAGAGATATTTATATGACCAGAACCATCTAGAAATAGCATTCGGGGCAAGGCGTAACGCAAACTGCACATCAAAGTTAAACTCCGGCAGCGAATGCAGGGCCGGGTCTGTAAAGTTAGAACCTGCGGATGCTGAAATCTATCCCCGAATGTCTACAGAATTAGAGAGAGAGAAAAAAAAACCCATAAAGTGCTTCTCTCCTCTATCTATTTAAACAGCGGTGTGTCACTGGGTTGTGTGACTATTGATAGGATGGACATTGCCAGCGCTGATCGGTGTACCCCAGATTAATGGAAACAGTAATCTGACCCTGAATTCATCACCCAATTCACCAATGACTCCGCGAATAATTTGACAAACCTTTGCTGCTCACGCTTTGTTTTTAAACCCAAGAGCCTGATGCCTTCAAGGCAACCCCCCCCCCCCATAAAATAAACTGTCCATTACCTCTCAAATCAATCGCTTTTAAATGAAGGGCACATCGCATGTTACCGAGTCACTCACTAGTCATCCGAGCCTTTCAAATGTTGAGTTTATGTTTGAAGCAAAGAACCTTCAACTAACTCTTAATTCTGTCGGGTTATAATTAAATAAGGGCGACAGGGTGACTGTACAGCGCTGAGAATTCAACCAGCCACGCTTCGGGTGACAGGCGCCGGGTTAGGATGTGAAATAACTCTTTACTGTCAAATACATTATCCATTTTCTTTATATATAAAAAGAATCGTTTCTCGGCCAAGATCAAACCTCAGATCAAGCTCGGGACGGAAGGGGGAGGGAGGGGGGAATCCCTCGTCTTGTCAGCTTGAATCTTCTTTGGCTCTCTTGTGGGAATTGGGTTGAATTTGGTTTAGGGGGAGATGGGCAAGCAAGGAGATGGATTCGGGTTTGCCGGGTTCACTCTGAGCACTGGCTTTGGAGCTTTAAGAATGGAGTAACAAACAAAAATAACATTTTTTAAAAAGTGAGATTTGGAGAGCACTGGATGCCTCAGGGACTGGGTGAATTTGGGATTTTGTAAAGAATTCGACATAACGCCCTGGGAATGGAGAATTTAGTTTTGGAGGGAGACTGATAGGATTCTGCAGTGGTTTTAGCCCCTCTGACAATTAACCCCTCCTCTCTCACTTAACCAGGATGGAAAATGTACCTCTCCCCTTCCAATGACAGAAATCCCAGTTTAAAATCGGGCAAAGGCTGAATAGAAAGCTTACAACCTCCCTGGTGTCAAACTGAGGCAACTTGCAAATAACATGCAAACCAGGACAAACCACTTGAACCGTGGCTCGCATTGTTAAAACAAATGTGCAAATGACTAAAATCTGGAGCTTCCAGCCTGAGAATGGCCGGTAAAACTTTCTCCAGTCCCGGGAGAAAGGGGAGGGAGGAGAAAGGAGAGTTTTCAATTTGACTGAATTTAGTTTAACCCCTTTGGCCACAATTTGGGGTCAATTTTGATCACAGCTCCCCAACACAGTTGGATAATTATGAAGCTTATTTTTGCAGACGACCTTATCAAGGTCATCCTAGCTCCCACCCCCCAGCAGAGATATATATTTCCAAAAAGAGCCAGCCGAAATGTTCTGTCAACTTGGGAAAGAAATGTTCGCAATTTAGAAATCTTACGCGTTTGGGTCACCAGATTGAAGTTTAACTGCGTGTTTGTCAGGTGCTCCGGGACGGTTCAAATGGACTGTCTAATTTTATCACAGATACATGTGTGGTTCAAATAAGGCTGCCAACAAAGTGACTGACTGCAATATATATGTTTTTTTTTGCGAGAGATAGGGTATTATTTATTTACAGTTGAGGAGGAATTTGCTTGGGAGAAAACTGTCTGATCAGCGACTAGCGAGTTACAAATTGTCCACTTCAATAGAGGACACTCAGCTCACATGGCGAATTGCCCACGCACCACCTGCCCTGCCATCAGTCAAAACTTAGAAACGGGAGCTTAACAGCACGAATATGTGGCCTTTTCAACGCAAAAGGGAAACCTCTTGTCCCAAAAACTGGGGATAAATTCGAAAAAAATAGAACCCCCCACTTCTAAAAAAAATTGGGATCCAATCCGACCAGATGCCAAAATAACTTCGCGACCACCTCTCATCATGGGAGGGTTCAGATCATAACGCTGGTTTAATTATGAATTTTGTCCTTTTATGGATTTTTTCCCCGAGCCTGTTCTTTTTTAAAGACACAGCCACCAGCTCACCGCATCTGAAAAGTGCAGAGAGAGAAAATTGCTCTCTTTAACCCCGGCACAAATTTCAGGAGGTGACTCATGGATGTGGGGAGAATTTTTTTTGGGGGGGGGAGGAATTTAGAATGTTTCTCAGCAGAGGAAGCGTTGTGCAGCGTGTCACTGTTTGTGTGTGTGTTTAGACACACTGTCCTGAGTGCCCTTGAACAGGCGGTTCGTGTTTTTAAACGGCATCTTGAGGAAGTGTGTCAGTTTGACAGGTTTATGAAGCTGTGCAGAAAGGTTCAGAAATGGCGAGTGCCTCTTTAAAAGCATTTCAGAAACAGGCCTTTTTGGGCCCTGCTCTCCCTCGCTCAGGACGCCCAGCATACTAAAGTTCAAAAAGAATCCCAAGCTGAAAGTTTATAAATAAGCCTTCGATCAAGTTCCGCAACAGGTGTGACCCGCACCCACCTCCTCCACTCCCCGTCCAAAAAACTGCAGGGTTTAAAGCAGCTTCGGATGAAATCTCCACATTTGAACACATGCTCTGATCATATTAACCAGTTACACTGAACTTGGGGAGTGTGATGGCCAAACTGAGAGAGATATTGCTGCTTCCCCTCGGTGCAGCGCTGACTTGCTGCGGATGGGTTATCGATAACTCATCTTTACAGATTTTGTTTTGAAGGCTGATGTTACAGGCACCACCAGAAATGGCGAAGGGAAATTTCCCAGGAGCAAGGGAGTTAGAGGAACATTTTCTGGGTCAGTGGTTAGCACTGCTGCCTCACAGCGCCAGAGACCTGGCTTGGCTCACTGTCTGTGCAGAATCTGCATGTTCTCCCCGTGTCTGCGTGGGTTTCCTCGGTTTCTTCCCACAGTCTAAAAAACATGCCGGTTAGGTACATTGGCCATGCTAATTTCTCCCTCAGTGTACCAGAACAGGTGCCGGATTGTAGCCACTTAGGGGATTTTCACATTGCAGTGTTAATGTCAGCTGACTTGTGACACTGATAAATAAACTTAAAATCTCTAAAAGCTACAGAGTGAGGGATTTGGAGGATCACTCCCTCAAATTCAGCCAACTCTTTCAAAAATAAGGAAGTTTCTGATTAGAAATAAAAGCTGTGGATTCTGGAATCTGAAACAAAAGTAGAAAATGCTGAAAAATCTCAGCAGGCCTGACAGTATCTGTGTGAGAGAATAAAGCCAAAGTTTTTGGATGACTCAGTCAGAGCAGGTTTCTGTTTTGATGGGAACCATTTACCCCTCCTCTGTGTTACACTGTGTTACACTGTTAGGATCACACTTCCCTTTGAGATTGTAACAGAGTTGAGTTGATTTTGTCCGAACTGGAATGTTGACGTGTTCTCCACCACGATACTGCGAGGTGGTCACTACTTCAGTCTTCACAATCCACTGTCCCACATGTCATTCGAAACAAGTGCTTTAAGAGGCAGTCACCTTCAATGCTCACCCTCAGACTCGATCAGGAACGTCTCCCTCTTGCACTTTGCAGAGAGGCGAGACAGTGTGAGCTGGACTCATTTTCTTACCAATTCACCTGCTTATCAATGATAGTTCCCCACCAGGTGGAGAGGCAGAAACCTGACCATAGAATCATAGAAACCCTACAGTGCAGAAAGAGGCTATTCGGCCCTTCGAGTCTGCACCGACCACAATCCCAACCAGGCCCTATTTCTCACATTCCTACATACTTTACCCACTAATCCCTCTAGCCTAAACATCTCAGGGCACTAAACGGCAATTTTAGCATGGCCAATCAATCTAACCCGCGCTTCTTTGGACTGTGGGAGGAAACCAGAGCTTCCGGAGGAAACCCATGCAGACACGAGGAGAATGTGCAAACTCCACACAGACAGTGACCCAAGCCAGGAATCAAAGCCTGGTTCCTGGAGCTGTGAAGCAGCCGTGCTAACCACTGTGCTGCCATGCCATCCCAGATTCCTTGGTTGTTTATGATGCCAAAGTCTCGGTTAGTCAATGTCTTGGTTAGTCAGTAAGAAGTCTGACAACACCAGGTTTAAGTCCAACCGATTGATTTGATAGTAAATTCACAAGCTTTTGAGGTTTGCCTCTTTGTCAGGTGTACAGCATTTTCACCTGACAAAGAGGCAAACCTCAAAAGCTTGTGAGTTTACTATCAAATAAATCGGTTGGACTTAAACCTGGTGTTGTCAGACTTCTTACTGTGTTTACCCCAGTCAACGCCAGCATTTCTACATCTTGGTTAGTCAGACCAATTAATTAGTATCTTGATTAGTCAGTGACTTGATTAGTCAGACTAGACAGTGCCTCTGTGTTAGTCAGTTTCTCAATTAATCAGAAGTATGGAACCAAAGAAAAGTTACAGCACAAAAGGAGGCCATTTAACCAGAAGACTTTATAGGTGCTTTTTCCAACCTTCCTGCACCTGATCGATAGCCCTGCAGTTTACAGCACTTAAAGTGCAGTCTGCCTCCCCTACCAATTCAGACAATGAATTCCAGAAACCCACCACCTCTTGCATAGAGAAGTTTTTCCTCATGTCCCTTCTACACCTTCTGCCACTTATCTTGAATCTATATCCCTGGGTTATAGACTTCTTCATAAGGGAAATAATTTTATCCCTCTATCTTGTCCTCTCATAATTTTGTGCACCTCAATCAAGTCACCCCTCATCTTTCTTTGTTGCAAGGAAAATAACCCCAGTCTAGCTAATCTCTCCTCATAGCTACAGTTTTCTAGCCCTGGCAATATTCTCGTGAACCTCCTCTGCACTTTCTCCAAAGCAATTGCACACTTCCTATAATATGATGACCAAAAATCACACACTATTCCAATTGTGGCCTCAGCAGTGTTTTTATACAATTCCAACAATATATCCTCACTTTTGTATTCTATTCTCCACCAGTGATGGAGAACATTCCACTTGGCTTCTTTACAGCCTTTTCTCCTTGAACTGCTGTCTTTAGAGATACTGTATTTGTATGCCAGATCTTTCATGCCATGTACCCCTCTTAGTATATTCCCATTTATGTGTATTCCCTATTTGACATCTCTAAATTCATTATTTCACACTATGTTAAAATCTACCTGCCACTTCACAACCCACTCCACCAATTCATCGATATAGTTTTGGGCTATCCTTCACGCTATCCATTCCTCAGCCAAGCTTTGTGTCATCTGCAAATTTCCCTGTCATTCACGTCCAAGTCACTATTATATAACACAAACAGCAAAAGTCCCAACACTGAGCCCTGTGGAACACCACTTGAAACAGCTTTCCATTCACAAGGACATCTATCAACAATTACCCTTTGTTTCCTGTTACCAAACCAAGCCTTTGATCCAGTTTCCCACATTACCCTGTACCCTATGGGCTTTTTATTGACCAATATGCCATGTGAGATCTTGTCAAATGCCTTACTATAATCCATGTACACAGCATCCACTGCACTACCCTCATTAACCCCTGTTGACACCTAAGTCAGTGTATCAGTTAGTGTCTTGGTTAATCAGTGTCTCTGTTTGTCAAGCTAGTTAGTGCCTTGGCTAATCAGTGTCTTGGTTAGACAGATTAGTCAGTCTACAAAATATTAAACACTGATTTGTAGAATGGTGATAAACGGCACTGTGTTACCGCCGTGTAAATTTCTAACCAGAACGTTACAGAATCTTAACATGGAACTTTCCTTGGAAAGTCACCAGAGGAACCAATGCCCAGTGAGGCTCTGTGAAACCAGAGACATGTGCAGTGCCAGAGGAGCTCACCTCAACGATCATACCTTCATATCTGTGAGGATTTAGAGAATCTGGCTGCATATAGTGTAGACAAAAATCACCACTGTTTGGAAACAAAGGGAAGATTTGGTTGAGTGTTCTTGACATCAAAGATACAATGAGAATGATTATGGAGAATGGATTCCCCGAGTGTTATGGTTTTCAAGCACATTTGGTTGAAGGGCCACTTTTCAAATCATCAAATTATTTTTTGCAAGAGCTTTTCAAATTCAACTAAATTATAATACGATGTAATTCTCGTAACATGAAAGGACTTCATATAGAGTTTTTCAATAATGTTTTGATGAAAACAAGTGTCTATGTATAGATATCAATGCAATGGTATGCCTGCTTCTTTGATTTGATTTATTATTGTGTCACATGTATTAGTGTTCAGTGAAAATTCTTGCATACATTCAGACAAAACATACCATTTTATCATCTTATCATTTACTTTTATGTATTTCTCTCCAAGGTGGAATGGTCAGGCCAACTAGTGCTGCAGATATGATTGGTTGTTCACTGCCCTCAACCCCTGCCCTGCAATTCACATTATTTCATAAATACCATGGAAAGCGTCTGAAGATCCATGGATCCCAGTTTGAGGAGCGCTGCAACAGCCCACAGTGCCTGTTCTCCTGATCCCACTGGCTGCGAGACAGGATTCAGACTGGATTTAAAACTATGCGATCTATGTGATGTCAGTGACCATAAAAAAATGAATTTTAAACTCGAACAAAGCCTGTCACATTGTTACGAAGAAAGGAGTTTAAAAGTTTAAAGTTTATTGATTCGTGTCACAAGTAGCTTACATTAACACTACAATGAAGTTATGGTGAAAATCCCCTCGTCACCACACTCCGGTACATGGAGGGAGAATTTAGGATGACTAATGCACCTTATCAGCACCTCCTTCAGACTGTGGAAGGAAATCCATGCAGACACGGGGAGAATGTGCAGACTCTGCACAGACAATGATCTTAGTCGGAAATTGAACCTGGGTCCCTGGCACTGTGAGGCAGCAGTGCTAATGTATCACCATGCTGCCTATTCTTTACTTTCTGCCTGTTAACCAATCGTCCATCCTCCATGCTGCTGTATTACTCCAACTCAGTGAGCCTTTATCTTGTCTATTACCTTTTTGTTTAGACATCTGATTAAAATCTTTTGGAAATCCAGGTATACTACATCTGCTGGTTCCCCTTTATCCACCCAATTAATCAGAAGTATAATGGGAAATATTTCAAGAAACAATTCCAAATGTTCAACACAAATACATTCCATTGAAAAATGAAAACTTGGCAAGAAAGACCCATCATAGGCTCATTCAGGAAGTTAATTAAGGTATTAGATTTAAAAAAGAGATGTACAATGTTGCAAAGAACAGCGGCAAGTCAAAGGACTAAAAGTGTTTTAGCAACAGCAAAAGGCCAAAATAAAATGGGAAAAAGTTGAATATGAGACTAAACTAACCAGAAATATAAAAACAGTTGGTAAGAGCTTTGGTAAGTATATGAAAAGGAAGAGAATAGCTAAAGTAAATATTAGTCTATCAGAAACAGAAGAAATTATTATGGAGAATAAGGAAGTAGCAGAGACATTGAACAAATTGGCCAGAATTTTCTGGCTGTTAATGCCACTGGGATCATCCAGTTTCATCAACATCACATACCCACTGTGGGCTTCACGGTGATGAGGGGTACATTCAATCCAAAATCCCATTGACAACAATGGGATCAGAAGATCCCACCACCAGCCAATGTGGGTCAGCTCCTGTCATTACAGAACATGAAGTAGGTTGTGTGGAAAATTCCATCCAATATGTTTTTGAAATAGGAGACACAAGTTGTTCACCATTTCAGGTAAAAGGAGTGAGGAAGTTAAGGAAATCAATAGCAACAGAAAACAAAGGTATTGGAGAAATTCAATGGATTAAAATCTGACAAATCCCCAGAACTTGATGGCCTATACCCTTGGTTCTAGTTGCTACCTATTGTTTTCCAGCATTCCCTAGATTTGGGATTGCTACTATTAGACTGGAAATTGGCACAAATGACTCTACTTCTCAAGACAGAAGGAAATGAGAGAACAGGGAACCAGAGGCCAGTTTGTCGAACATCAGTTGTTGGGAAAATGCTGAAATTGATTTTTAGAAAGTCTTAACAAAGCACTTTGAAAAGCACAGCATGACTAGAACCAGTCAACATGGGTTTACTAAAGGGAAATCCTGTTTGACAAATATATTAGATTTTTTGATGTGGAGATGCTGGGGTTGGACTGGGGTAGCCACAGTAAAAAGTCTCACAACTTCATGTAAAAGTCCAACAGATTTACTTGGAATCACAAGCTTTCAGAACACTGCTCCTTCATCAGATGAGACTCAACTGATAAAGGAGCAGCAGTCCAAAAGCTTGCAATTCCAAATAAAGCTGTTGGACTTTAACTTGGTATTGTAAGATATTTTACTAGATTTTTAAAGCGTGTAACTAGTCAGGTTGATAAAGGGGTACCAGTAGATGTAATGTATCAGGATTTCCAAACAGCATTTGAAAAGATGCCACACAAAAGAGTAACAGACTATTCATTGAGTTGTGGTAATATATTAGCATGGATAGAGGATTGGTTAACAGGAAGGAAGCAAGGAGTAGGCATAAATTGGTCATTTTCAAGTTGACAAGTTTTGATTATTGGAGTGCTGTAAGGATCAGTGCTGGAGCCACAGCTATTTACAATCTATATTAGTGACTTGGTTGAAGGGACAGAGCAAAATGCGTCTACGTGTTCTGACAATACAAAGATAGGTGGAAAGGTAAGCTATGGGGAAGACAAGGAGACGCTGCAAAGAAGTAGAGACAGATTAAGCAAATGGACAGCAAGGTTGCAGATGGAATATAATGTGGAGAAATGTGAAGTTGTTCATATTAGAAGGAGAATCGGAGAGCAAAATATTTTTTAGAAGGTGAGAAACTGGTAGACATTGATGTTCAGACAGCCATGGACATGCTTGTGCAATGGATGCAGAATATTTGCATGCATCAAGCAATTAGGAAGGCAAATGGTTTATTGGCCTTTATTACAAAGGATTGGAGTGCAGGGATAAGGGTGTCTTGCTCTCATTGTTCAGGCCTTTAGTGAAATAACCTCTAGAATACTGTGTGCAGTTTTAGTCTCCATATTTAACAAATGATATATTTGTATTGGAGTTAGTTCACCAGATTAGTCCCCAGAGTGATGGGGTTGTCCTATGGCCAGAGGCTGAGTAAATTGGGCCTTTATTCTCGAAGAATGAAAAGCCACCTCATTGCAAAATCCAGGATTCTGGGAGGATTTGATATGGTGAACACTGAAGGATTGTTTTTGCTGGAGGAGTGTCTAAAACCCAGGAACGCATTTCAGGATAAAGATGATCATTTAGCACTGAGGTGTGAGAAATGTCTTTGCTGGAAAGCTTGTGAATTGTTGGAATCCTCTTCCCCAGAGATTTG
The DNA here is from genome assembly GCA_024679065.1 of Sphyrna mokarran. Taxonomy (NCBI): domain Eukaryota; kingdom Metazoa; phylum Chordata; class Chondrichthyes; order Carcharhiniformes; family Carcharhinidae; genus Sphyrna; species Sphyrna mokarran. The sequence continues at coordinate 4,484,073 of JAGIQG010000028.1, forward strand.
TGGATGTTCCATCGTGGAATATATTTAAGGCTGGGATAAACAGGTTTTTTGAAGAATTAAGTGATATGTGGAATGGGCAGGAAAGTGGAGTTAAAGCCTAAGATAAACCAGAAAGGTATTAAATGGTGTAAGGGGCTGTATCTTGTTCCCACTCCTTGGGAGAGAATTCATGTCACTTGCTTTGTGGGGCAATGTCAGAAAAGAATATATTTAAGATGTTTTAAACACAAAACAATCCAATCATTCTCTCCTAGGATAGAGAATTCCGAGGATTCACTGTTCCTTCAATGAAGGTATTTCTCACATTTCAGTCCTAAATGATTGGCCCTCTATCTTGAAACTGGGTTTTAGATTCCCCGATCACTAGAAACAATTACTCAGTGACCACCCCGTCAAACCCCTCCAGAAGCTCAAACAGAGAATGCTGGAAAATCTCAGCAGTTCTGGGGAGAGAATAGAGCCAACAATTCTAGTCTAGATGACCTTTTGTTCAAGGAAGGATGCTGGGGTGAAGGGTTAAGAAAAATAGTCTATGAGCTGAAAGAAGATTGAAGGAAAATGCACCAATTTGGCTAAAGAAAAATGAGAAATTGGATGAAATTAGGTGATCAACAATTTTGTTATTATAGATCATAGAATCCTATAGTGCGGAATGAATCCATCTGACCCACTGAGTCTGCACTGACCACAATCCCATTCGGGCCCTATTCCCATAATTATCTGGTATATCTTTTGAAACTTCCAGCAGTAGAGTACATGGGCATGGATCTTGAATGTTGCAATGAGATGGTCTCTCATTCTTCTAAACTCCAGAGGATAAAGACCTGAAAGGTCCAGGAGTAGCATTGTATCATCCACTAAGGGTGGCATGGTGGCAGAGCGGTTAGCACTGCTGCCTCACAGCTCCAGAGACCTAGGTTCAATTCCCACCTTGGGTCACTGTCTGTGTAGAGATTGCATGTTATCCCCATGTCTGCGTGGGTTTCCTTTGGGTGTTCCAGTTTCCTCCCACAGTCTAACATATGCAGGTTATGTGGATTGGCGGTGCTGGATTGCCCATTAGTGTTGGGGGGATTAGTGGGATAAAACCATGGTGTTAGGGTGGGATTGTTGTCAGTGATGGGCCAAATGGCATTCTTCTGTATTGTAGACATTCTATGATTAGCAAAGAGCTGCCATGGGGAGGGAGAACGGGAGGAGATTTGGACAATAAAGAGGTGACTAGCTTGGTCTGATGTGACTCCCTCCCTCAGAGGAAGCCTGTCCTCCCCGTCATGGCATTAAGATGAAATGGAATATCATTAGGAAAGGAACAGCAGCCATCCTCCCCCCCCCCAAACCCAACTCCAAGTCATTCTCAATTGCACACATATGTCAGCATAAGCATTTTAAGCTGTAAATTACTATTGTGATATCTACATCTTTTTTTTTACCGAGGAGAGGCAGTTACAGTTCTCACAGTCTATCTGCTTTGTACTCCAGATTGTCTCTTCCCCTCTGCTGTGAGATACAGTAATTGAATCTAATAACCGTATTTTACAAAGCTTTTCACTGAAGGTAAAAGGACACCAGCGAATCTTCAGCAGAATGCTCATTGTAATATCTCAGTATCAATTCCTGTTCAGGCAATTTCCTGAAAAGGGAGTAAAATTGATGGTAAGGAGGTTACTCAGACATATAAAGAGTGCACACACAGCCTTTGACCAGCGCCTAAGTACAGTATGGGTGAAGGGAAAAACAAGCTCCTGGAAGTGGGACAGCACACACACACACACCACAGAAACAGGGAGAAATGCACTCGGGAAAGTCTGTATTTGTAAAATGTAGACAGGTGAAACAAAAGCGACGTTGCCTCTCTGCGATTACTCAGATTCCCTATTCAACAGTGTCAGAGGCTAATAAATATTTCAAACTAATGTGTATCAATACAGCTTCTGTCCCACTCGCCGTCTGTTCTCTCCGCTTTCAGACAAGGACAGGTGCAGAGAATGAAAAGGGAATTCATTGCAAACCAATTTTTTTGTTTGGGGAGGGGGAACAGGAAGAAAATCTGAGATCCTTAAACCAACCAATTGCACCCCCCCTCCCCTCTCCCCTTTATGGGGCAATGATTAATAACATGACTTGAGTTTTTCACCCACAAACCAGCCTGGGCAAAATCAGCTGGCATCTTCCAGGATCTGCCCTTCCTCTGACGCCAAAGAAATGCAAGGAAATTATATCCCAGAGTTATTTAATATATTTTTTAAAAAGTGTGAATGATGAAGTAAGAACCAGTTGTGGCCCCGGCTCCACACACCCGATGCTTACACTCAATCCGCCTCCCTCCTGTACAGATGTCCCTTATTTTTCTGTATTCTTTTTGTATTGTTGCAAAGACAGCGCCCAGATTAACTGCCATTCCTAATGCTAATATAATGTAATACCGCACAAAGCTTATTAATCGGGAAAAAATAGCCCCGCTGAATCAACAGGATGCGTTTAATACACTGAGTGTCATTGAGAAGGGGCGAGTTGGTTTAAAAATGTAAAGAGCTATTGATAAAGGGCGGCTGCTGAACACAAGGTGGATGCATTGAAATAAAGCTATAACCTGGAAGGCGGTTTAGTGAGAGATTTCTTGTGCTTTCTAAGTTTAATTCGTGTTTCAAACTATAATTTTGGCTCTGGCAGTGTGCTAAATCAGATGACATGTTGACTTAATCCTTTCAACAGCTCATATTATTGTGACATTCAGAGTGGTTCTTTGCCCAGTAGCTTCCCAATTCTGGCTTATTATCTGACACGTCTTTTTTAAACTTCCAGCACACTGGGAACGGAAAAGGAAAGGTCTAATTGGCCGGTTGCTGCTGTGCAGATTTTATGTAGGGATTACTCTGCAGGGCTCTGGTGGAATGTTTGAGATAAGGAGGGCATTTGGCCAAGTGAAATTTCCTGATACGCAAGGAATCTGTGCCTCCAAGTTTTGGAGTTACCAGGAACCCTGTGAAGAAAGCACAGTGATATTGGCAACATAAAACAATACAGGATTGATTAACAAGGTGGACTACGAGGTCAAGCTGATGAGGAAGGCCATTTGGTCCATCACGTCTCATTCATCCAGAGAGGATCTGCAATCCCCTCAGCTCCAACCACATTCAAGATGCCTGTCACCATCTAGGACAAAGCAGCCCGCTTGATTGGCACCACATCTACAAACACCCATCCCTCCACCGCTGACGCTTAGTAGCAGTAATGCGTACTATCTACAAGATGCACTAAAACTTTTACAGTTTATTTGTTTGTCACAAGTAAGACTTACTGCAATGATGTTACCGTGAAATTCCCCCTATTCGCCCCCTCCAGTGCCTGTTCGGTATACCTAACCAGTACATCTTTCAGACTGTGGGAGGAAACCAGAGCATCCAGAAGAAACCCATGCAGACATGGGGAGAATGTGCAAACTCCACACAGTGATCTAAGTTGGGAATCGAACCCAGGTCCCTAGTGTATGGTGAGGCAGAGTACTAACCACTTTGCCACTGTGCCACCCAATGCAGCAATTTACCAAATATCCTTAGACAGCATCTTCTAAACCCACAATCATTTCCAGGACAAGGGCAGCAGGTTTATGGCAATGCCACAATCTGCAAGTTCCTCTCCAAGTCACTCACCATCCAGACTTGGGAATATATTGGCTGTTCCTTCGCAATCGCTGTGTTAAAATCCTGGAATTCCCTCCCTAGCAGTATTGTGGGTCAACCCACAGAACATGGACTGCAGCAATTCAAGAAGGCAGCTCACCATCACCTTCTCAAGGGCAACTAGAGATGGGCAATAAATGCTGGCCAGTCAGCAACACCCATGTCTTATGAATGAATAAAAAAAATTACTGCCTGTTTCTTTGTCTGTTGCCTCAATGTGGATCAGCTGGAGAAACTGGGGGTTGCTTTTCTCTAAGAAAAGAAAGCTAAGATGAGATTTGTTGGAGATGCTATCATGAGGGTGCTGGATAGGGCAGATAGACAGAAAATATTCCCATAGATGGAAGGATTGAGAATCACGGGGAGGAGGCACCAATTTAGGGTTAATGGCAAAAGAACCAAGGGTGAGATGAGTGGATAGGATCTGGAATGCACTGCTTGAGAATGTGGTGGTTGAAAGAGATTGGAGCATTACCTGAAAAGGATAAACTCACAGGACTGTGGACAAAAAGGTGGGTAAGTGTAAGTAACATGAGTTGCTTTTGCAGGGAACTGGCATGGAAATGACACCCAAATGGTTTTCTTCTCTCTCGCCTTTCTCCCATAGTTTTCTTCTTTTGTCCATTCCGGGGATGTAGGTATCACTGGCTGGGCTAGGCCGGAATCCATTACCAATCCCTAACACCCCTCAAAGTGCTTGGCCCTTTCAGAGGGCATTTAAGAGTCAACCACATTGCTGCGGGTCAGATCATGGAAGGATATCCTTCCCTAAAGGACATTTGTAAACCAGATGTGTTTTTACAACAATCGACAGTGGTTTCATGGCCGCCTTTTAATTCCAGACTTTCATTGAATTAAAGTTTCAACATCTGCTGTGGTGGGATTTGAACCCAAGTCCCCAGAGCATTATCCTGGGTTGCTAGATTACTCGTCCAGTGACAATACCACTACACCACTGCTCCCCTTAGGTAGCTCATCCCAGACCCTAACGATCTCCCTTGATATTTGTTTATTTTCCTCAATGTCTGAAGAAGTTTCTGACATCAAATCTAAAGTTTGGCTTTTGGTAAAGTGAACAATATCCCTCATTCACCTCCGGTAAGAACAAAAGAGCTGAAATTGTTGCAGTTTTCACTTGTAACTGTTCTCTAACATACAGTCCCCCTTTTAAAATTCTTAAGTCCATCCAATACTCCTCTTAGAACTAAAGTGGGCATTCCCCAAGGAAGAAAAGGAAAACCAAATCTTGTAGGCAACTTACACTGCTAGATAATAAGGGTAGTCTTAAAAATAATATTTATGTTGCACTGAATGTGTGAATGATTTTATCCGTGACTTCACTTAATGGGAATTTGATGTGAAGTGTGCTTCATACTGGCACTCATTAACAAGGCAATACAGGGCAGGGTCCACAGTTTGCACCGTCCACTGTCCAGCTGAGTTGGTCAAAACCCTAGTTTGGTTTGATTTAAATGTTCTGGGAAGTGGCTAACTGATTCTGCTGAAAGACACCAGTCTCATTAATGTTAATAGCTCCTTGAAATCACTGCTTTGTGATTGTAAAATACCTAATCCCCATTGGAAAGAGATATTAACTACATTATCCACGAAAGAGTCCATAAAGTGAAAGTGGGAAGCTACTAATGAAAAATATTGTAATATTGTAATATTACAATGCCTCTCAACATGAGGGAGCTCTTTTCACTTACCTCACATATCCATTAACTTTCTACATCAACCCAGCAATAATGCTGAGGGCTCAATGATATGAGAATGCAGTTGCTTTTAATATATATACACACACATTTATATATATTTAATGTAAAATAAATATAAAGAAGAATTCTACAAAGGCTGTAATTCCATTTATAAAATCATTTGAAACTATATTGAGATGAGAGATTTGCAACTCATTATAAGCTGTCTGCTATTCTCTATAAATCGGGGTAAAAGCTGGTATTTTTTAATAAAGTTGATCAAAGTTTTGCTCTTGCTTACTTGTTAAATGCAGTTAATCTGATATTTAGTCCTTGATCGTGAATATTTTTCATATGAACCACCCATTAGTGTAGTGTATGAATTGTACAATATGCTTGGGAGAAAAGTGGCAAGCATGCAAATTTCCATTCTGTAAAGTAGGCTGTTTCAGTCAGAGCTCGGCTGGGACTTACTCAGCTGAGTTGAGTGGAAGAAACACATGCCTGCATTTCTATAATGCCTTCCACAAGCACCAGACTTCTCAAATCAAAAGAGAAAATGCTGGAAAATCTCAGCAGGTCTGGCAGCATCTGTTACGAGAGAAAAGAGCTGAGGTTTTGAGTTAAGATGACCTTTTGTCAAAGCTGAAAGGTAGAGAAAGTGAGATATTTATATTGTGGAGTGAGGGAATGAAAGATTAGTCAGAGCTGAGGTGGAGAAGAGTTAATTATCTGAAGTTGTTGAATTCAATGTTGAGATCGGAAGGCTGTAAAGTGCCAAGCCGGAAGATGAGACACTCTTCCTCCAGATTGAGTTGAGCTTCAATAGAACATTGCAGCAGGCCAGGGACAGACATGTGGGCATGGGAGCAGGATGGTGTGGTAAAATAGCAAACGACAAGAAGGTCAGGGTCCTGACTGCACACAGACTGAAGGTACTCAGCTAAGCGATCACCCAGTCACATTTCCTTTCTCACCAGACATCACGATGTGCTTTATACACAGTGAAATATATTTGAATTGTGGTTACTGTTGTAAAGTCGGAAACATGGCTGTCAATCTGTGCACAGTAAGATCCCATAAACAGCAATGTGACAATGAGCAGACCAGCCTTTTTTATGACATTGTTCAAAGGATAAATATAGGCCAGCATGGACACCCCGGTTCTTCTTTCAAATAGTGTTGCAGAGTCCCTTACATCCACCTAAGGAGCCAGATAGGGTCTTGGTTTATAATCTCAACCAATAAACAGCACCACTGACAGTGCAGCACTCCCTCAGTACTGCACTGGAATATCAGCCTTTTTTTTTGGTGCCCCAATGCGAGGGTGGGGCTTGGACTGGGAACCTTGTGACTCAGAGGCAGCCACAACTGATCTAATGGAGGAAAATTAGATCTAATGCTCTTACACACATTGAATTCAACTGATGATGGTCATTTCCAATGTGTACAGAGCTGTGGCTACGGACAACACTTGAATGAAGAAGATGCAAAGAGGTAAATCTCAAGAGGGTCCCAGGACAATGACAGCTGATCCCAGCCACTGCACTGCTGGTGCATTCATACAATTAAAACTAGAACCCCTTGGTTAAGGCAGAGGAAGATCATCCAGGGCTCTTGCTCTTGACTGCTATGCTATGACTCCTGCTGGATAACACGTTTAAGTGAATGCTGAATGAGGACAGATCAAGCTGAGCTGCCAAAATGCCTTGTCCACTAACACATGAAGGATGGCTCGTTAGGCTAAGTTACTGGCAAAGCTAGAACGATTCAATAGAAGGGAGGAAGGAATTAAAAATATCATGGCATTTACACTTGATGTTTAGCCCAAGTTAAAGATGTTTTGTTCCATAAAGAATAACATTTGATTTAAAAATGTGACATTGGGACTTTACTGTCGTCAAATCAGTAAATCTCACATGTGCGACTCACAGCTCCAAAGTCAGAATCTGAAGAAAGGTCACTGAACTGAAATGTTAACTTTGCTCTTCACTCCACAGATGCTGCCAGACCTACTGAGTACTTCCAGCATTTCCTATTTTTAGCACAGGTTTCATCTGCAGATATTCCACTTGAAACACTGTGACAAGTTCCCTCTCAAAAACTAAGTCAGAAACTTGTTCTTTACAATTGAGCTATAACTGTATTATACAGAGAAACCCTTCCCCAGTAATAGCTACTTTTTTGTACTGCTCATTTTATCATCAGGTTTACTTCATCTATGTAGCTTTTTAATTTTTTGTTAGTGTCATAAGTAGGCTTACATTAATACTGTAATGAAGTTACTATGAAAATCCCCTAGTTGCCAACACTCTGTGCCTGTTTGGGTACATTGTGGGAGAATGCATCTAACCAACACGTCTTTCTGACTGTGGGAGGAAACCGGCACACCCAGGGGAAACCCTTGCAGACATGGGGAGAACGTGCTGACTCAGCACAGACAGTGACCCAAGCAGGAAACAGAACCAAGGTCCCTGGTGGTTTGAAGCAGCAGTGCTAACCATCGCGCCACCAAGCTCACTTGATAGTAGGATTTCCAATGAATGAGTAATTCAGGAAGGGGTAATGTTTTTCTTTAACATTTTCAAGTAGCCACTTTCCTGATAAAATTAACACAAGATTTGCTTTCAACAACTAGACAACTCCTGGTTATAGATTACTGCCTTCATTCATAGACTCCCACCAAGAAATATCAGAGTTAATTTTGTACACTTCACCAGGTCTGAACTGGTGCCAGCTCCGTGAGTGTCTTTCTCATCCTCTTTGCAAACAGTTTATATAGATAGTATTGGAGTGAATCAGATAAGGACTTCATCCTTAACTAATTTGCCAAAGTTAACCTCCACCAAACATCCTTATACCTGAGATAAAAACACATTTGTCCCATGGCTTTGCCAGTGAATTTGTGCGTAATTCCTCTGCAGGTGATTGAATTCCTCTGGAAATGGACTAGTTACTTTTCTAGATAAAATTCCTTTCTATGGTCTCAATGCAGTTATCTGAAATAGGTTAAAATTATGCACCAAGAAATTTTCTGGGAAGCTGTTAAGTAGAATGCCATCAGAAGAAATGCCATCCCACTAAAAGCTCTTGATTTCAGCTAGTCATATTTGAATTGCTTTAAGATTAAGGCCTGGGAAGCATTTGTGTCTATGTAGAGCCAGAGGAAGACTACAGGGAGTGGGGAAATTAAAAAAAGTGTTTTAAAAAGAAGGAAAACTCTTTTCTCTGTTGGAGCTCCAATCCAAGGGTGAATAGAAATCCTTTCTAATCTTTCAGGAAATCTTTGACACAAAACATGTTTCCAACACATTTCTACAGAAGGTTAAGTGGGAAAAGGTGTCCTTATTCCACACCTGTGCAATGCATTAAGAATATCCAGCATATAGAGCCAATGAAAATCAATGCAAATCATTCACTTACACCTTGACTGAAGTAACAGGAAGTACAGTGGCACGGTGGTTAGCACAGTGCCAGGGACCTGGGTTCAATCCCAGCCTTAGGCCAGTATGTGCAGTTTATACGTTCTCCCCTTGTCTGTTCCCTACAGGTGCTCTGGTTTCCTCCCACAGGTAGCACATTAGGTGCATTAGTCATGCTAGAATACCTCTTTTTGATCCAATGTGCATAGGTTAGGGTGATTAGCCATGGTGAATATGCGGGGTTATGTGGATAGAGAGGAGGAGAGGGCATGGGTAAGATACTCTGTCAGAAAGCTAGTACAGACATGATGGACTGAATGGTCCCATCTGTACTGTAGTGATTCTATACTGGATACTCAGAACAACAGTGGGGAACTGACAAGATTTAATAATAATCACTAATGTGATTAACTACCAGTAAAAACCTTAACATTAGACACATATCTGGATTGTATTCCATTGAGTTTGAGAGATGATCTAATTTAGTATAGAAGTGGCGGAATTTAGAACAAGGGAAATTAGTGCTCAATAATTCAGGAGTGATTCCAGGAAGCATTTCTTCCCACAAAGGGCAATGGAAATCTGGAATCTCACTCCCCAAAAGTAAAACGTGAAGCTAATGTGGGTAAATGGATTGAAAATACAGACTTAATGGAATGGCACAACAGATTTGAGGGACTGAATAGCCTTGTTCTGTTCCTATGCAGGTGATACCTTTATGTCTGATGTTGTTACTAACTCAATTATGCTTTACACAAGCAAACCTGCTATCTCTATTGTACATAACACATAAACATTTCACTCTCAATCCAAAAGTTCATTCCTAAATAATAGCAAACAAAACTTCCTAGAGTATAATTTAATATTCAAAGTTTGTTCAAAAAATGTCCATCAAAAGTATTCAATTGAATCAGATCCTTGCAATTCATGGTTAGCCACCCACTGTGTACTCAATTTGTCTCAATTACTGGGATCTCAGCACTAATTATTTTATATTATTCATTTGCAACGTAGAGACAAATATTAATATTTGTATCGTTGGTGAATCTACCAACTGCCATTTGCTGCTTTGGGGAGGTCATTAACAAATCCTTTTTGTTAACAGATGATGACCAGTACCATTCTGATATATCAATTTTCCTCAAGCTCCTCACTCCGAATACACAAATCTCTCACAGTGCAAACAGGAGAAATGTTTTCACCTTCATCCTCTTTGATGCTGCAATGGTTTCTCTTTTGCTGCATTTGAAGACAGATTCTTCATATCTTTCCTCTGTTCGTTGAGCAAGTCATGCATTTTGGTCGCAAAAATAGGGAGAGACATTGGAGTACTCTAATGGAGAAGGATCTGGGTGTCCTTGCTCATGAGCTACAGAAAGCTAGCATGCAGGCACAGCAGATAATAAAGAAAGCAGATGGAATGTTGTATTTATAGCTAAAGGAATAGAATATAAAGGTAAGGAAGTATTGTTGCAACTATACAAGATATTGGTGAGGTCGCACCTGGAGTATTGTGCACAGTTTTGGTTCCTGTATTTGAGGGAAGAGTAGAGGCATTGGAGGCAGTTCAGAGGAGGTTCACTAGATTGATTCCAGAGATGAGGGGTTTGTCGTATGAAGAGAGACTGAACAGTTTAGGCCAATACTCTCTGGAATTTAGAAGAATGATGGGAGATTAAATTGAATTATACAAGATGACAAAAGGTCTGGATAAAGTAGACGTGGAACGGATGCTTCTTCTTGAGGGGTATTCTAGGACGAGAGTCTTAGGATTAGGGGTAGCAGATTTAAAACAGAGTTGAGGAGAAACTATTTCTCCCAAAGGGTTGTGAATCTGTGGAATTCGCTACCCCAAAAGTGCGCTGGATGTTGGGACAGTGAGTACGTTTAAGGAGGAGTTAGACAGGTTTTTAATTGGCAATAGTTTGAAGGATTATGGGGAGAAGGCAGGAAAATGGGGATGAGGAGCAGATCAGCCATGATTGAATGATGGTGAAGACTCAATGGGCCAAATGGCCTAATTCTGCTCCTATATCTTATGCACTAATGATCTCAAATCTTTGACGGACTCACTCATACCCTTCATCTTGACATTCTTGGTCTTGTTTTTTCCTTTGATTTAAAATGGAACTCTCACAATGGCTAAAGCAGTTTTGAAAGACTTTAATTTATTTTCAATCAAAATGTGTTCCCTTCAAGAACACTTACTTCTCTACGTAGCACAAATCCAGGTTTTATAGTGCAGTGCTTAATGTCCCTGCCTCTGCGCCGGAAGCTCCGGATTCTGAGTCCCACCAGGACCTGTTGGCCAAGGAAGGTACATTCATAATGTAGTTGAGAACTTCAATAATAAATCAAATCAAATTAAATCAAGAGTCTCGAACTGGAGGCATGTTCAAAGGTAAGAGGATTTAGGACTAAGTTGAGGAGCAATTGAGGAGAGGGTTGTGGATATTCAGTCATTGAATAAGCTCAAGACTGAGATTCTTGGGATCAGAGATTACAGCGATGGTGTAGGAACCTGGATCTGTGAATGGCGGAGCAGGCTAAAGAGGCTGAATGGCTTATTCTGGCCCTCATTCCTTAAATATTTTGCCTCAAGTAGAAAGGGTTTGCAGTCTATGTTTCTGCTTTAATGAGGCAACAGCATTAACAAAACAAGACTTTATCGAAGCTTTAATGTGATTGCATTCAAGTCTAAGGTCAAGAATAAAATTAAAAACAAAGGCTAAAATTTTTAAAGAGGTGCAGAAACAGCATGGCCAATCCACCTAATTTAGCATGACTTTGAATTGTGAGAGGAAGCCTGAGCATCTGGGAGGAAATTTGCGCAGGGAGAATACGCAGACTCCGCACTGACAGTGACCCAAGCTGGGAGGCACTCAGGTGTAGATATTCATAGGTCATTGAAAGTGGCAGGACAGGTAAAGCATGCCGTATTCTGGGCTTTGTTAAAAGGGGCACAGAGAACCAGAACAAGGAAGTTACATTGAACTTATATAAGATACTAGTTAAACCTCAGCTGGAATATTATGTACAGTTGTAGGCACCACACTATAGGAAGGATGTGAACACGTTGGACAAAGTAGAAGAGGTTTACAAGAATGATTCCAGCGATGAGAAATCTCAGTAATGAGGATAGATTGGAGAGGTTGGGATTGTTCTCCTTAGAGAGAAGAAGGCTGAAAGGAGATTTGAAGGAAGTGTCCAAAATTATGAGGGAGAGTGAACGAATCGGGAAAAATGCTCCCACTCGTAAAAGGATCGAGAATGAGAGGACACAAATTAAAAATGATTTGCAAAAGGAGCAAATGCGATGTGAGTTATTTGGGTCTGGAATGCACTGCCTGGAAGTGTGGTGGAGACAGGTTCAATGGAGGCATTCAGGAGGCCGTTAGATAATTATTTGAATACAAACAATGTTCAGGGGTATGGAGAAAAGGCAGCGGAAAGTGATGATTTGGAGAGTTGGTAGAGACATGATGGGCTGAATGGCCTCTTTCTGCACCATAACAATTCTGTGATTAAGACAACGGTTAGATTAATACTTCGTTATATAAATATTTTTCTACAGTTAAGAATTAGTTTTACGACTGAGGTTTGTACAAGTGTTAGGATTCTCAATAGGCTTTGTAACAGCTACATTTACAACATAAGGCATTTTATGATAAATGCTATACGTCTACACACCAGCACTGCAACATAAAGTACAAGTGAATGATTTTATCTAAAACCACTGATGGGCAAACGTGTTAATGAAAGCATGTACTCCAGGTTACAATGCGTAGGTGCAATTAAGCTGCAAATATGCTATATTCATTCTGTATCAAAAATCTCTAATCGTTGATGCATTTATAAAATAACTGATAAAAGGTAGAATGACATTTGAACAGTAAGACAAAAATTGTTAACAGGTACAAACAAATTCTGCTTTCTTTTAATTTACTTGGAAGTTTTCAAGGTCACAATGCATAAGGTTATCTCGCATAACTTCTCTTTGCTTGATGCTAAATGCATTGGCATCTACATTCCTCACTTTTGAAGTGTTTCTTTTTATAGCTCTTAAAAAGATGTCAAATATTGCCTGTTTGTAACCTTTTAAAGACACAAGTTCTCATTATCTGGAGACCATTTTTGGGCACATGTGGTGACTTAAAAGGCGAGTTTCCTTAATCTTTCTAAACCTCTTGCCCGGGAGTTGGCAAACTGTGACGTGTATTCTGCCAGCACTGGATTCTGTTGGGGAGGAATGTCCTTTCCTGACATGTTCCAGGCTGTCTGCTGATTTGTGGCTATTGATGCTGAGCCTCAGCGGAACATAAATTAACAAGGACGTTTTTTCTTGTTAAAAATTAAATGTGAGATGAAGAAGAATTAACACTGACCTCCTGGAGGGAATGTGAAGTGGCGGGGGGGAGGCGTTGTGATACAAAGGATAACATTGGACCATCAATATTCCCTAAGAAGAAGCAAAGAAAACAGGGTTATTTTTAAAATTTGGAGCATCAAAAGCAGCTCTCACGCTGGAGTCTATCTGGCACCAAACTCGAGACAGATTGATCAGATTTAAGATGCCGTTTCCCAGTTGTTTTGTTTGAGGTGCTGCCTCTTCATCTGTTATTGTGCGAGAACCCGCCCTTTAATATTTATATTTATTCTGATTTAATCATTTCCACTGCATGCTTAATATTCAGAACACTGTCAATCCTTCAGCCTTTTAATTCTCGCTGGGATTGAATTATTCAGAAAAAGATCAGTTTTCCAGCAGTGGTGGCTTCTGTCTGAACTGCAACCAAATAAATCCCTCAGATTAGGAGACAGAGGTGGGATGTTTTGTTCTGTTTGTAAAATTAAGGGAAAAGCTCTTCACTGATCAGTAATTATAAACCTCCCCCAGTTTATTCAAAGAGATTCCCTGCACACACACAACCAAATATATCCCACAGGCTTTGGGGTTTTTTTTTGGAGTGGTTGACTGTTTTGTCAGATTACAACCCGTTTTCTATTCGTTCTGTCAATCTGGGGTGTCTTGTTACATCTGGGAGCTATCACGAGAAACTAACAAATCAAAGCAGAAGGAGACCATTCAGCCCTTTGAGTCTATTCTGTCATTCAATAAGATCATGGCTGATCTACTGCCTCAATTTCACCTTGCTGCACTATCTCATATCACTGAATTAAGATAATTTGATAAAAGGCCATTAACCTGAAACATTATTTCCACAAATCCCTCTGAGTATTTCCAGCATTTTCTATTTTATTGGTGTTTGATTTAATTTGATTTATTATCGTCACATGTATTAACATACAGCGAAAAGTATTGTTTCTTGCACGCGCTACAGACAAAGCATACTATTCATAGAGAAGGAAATGAGAGAATATAGTGTCACAGTCATAGCTAGGGTGTAGAGAAAGATCAACTTAATGCAAGGTAGGTCCATCCAGAAGCAGGGAAGAAGCTGCTCTTGAGTCAGTTGGTATATGTCTTCAGACTTCTGTATCTTTTTCCTAAAGGAAGAAGATGGAAGAGAGAATGCCTGGGTGCGTGGGATCCTTAATTATGCTGGCTGTTTTGCCAGCAAAACGGGAAGCAGAGACAGAGTCAATGGACGGAAGGCTGGTTTGCATGATGGATTGGGCTACGTTCACGATTTTTTGTAGTTCCTTGCGGTCTCGGGTAGAGCAGGAGACATACAAAATTATGATAAAGCCAGAAAGAATATTTGCTATGGTGTATCTGTAAACATTGGTGAGAGTCATAGCTGACATGCCAGATTTCTTTAGTCTTCTAAGAAAGTAGATGAATTGGTGGAGCTTTCTTAACTGTAGTGACAGCATGGGGGGCCAGGACATGTTGTTGGTGAGCTGGACACCTAAAAAGTTGAAGACCTTGACCTTTCCAGAGTCATATATAGGACAGCTAAAATTAGAAAAACAAGCTTCTTTTTGCTTGTTTTCCAACAATTTCAATTACTGATAACTAGATTTTTATTTCAGATTGATTTAATGAATTGAATCCATCTACTCATGTTGGGATTTGAACCTGTCCAGATCATTAGGCCTGATCTCTCATACTCCTTTTGTCTAACCCAGAATCATTCAAGTTGAATTGGATGATAAAATCTCAGACAGAAACTCAGTGGACTGCACTGTGTAAATTGTCGATGATATTGATGTATTTCTGTTTTATTCTACAGGTACTTCAATCCGCCTTGTTGTCTAACGAGGGGCATACACGCGATGGGTCGCTCTTGGATTTTTCGAGAGTAGCCTAGTGCTTCACGTCATTAGTGTACGCTTGACCTGCACCATTTGATGGGCAACATGACAGCTCAGTGACTATCGCTGTGCTGTGCAGATACATGGATTTGGGCCTGTGTCTGTGGGAGTTTGTGCATTCTCCCCATGCTTGTGTGGATTTTCTCTGGGTGCTCCAGTTTCCTCCCACACCCCAAAGATGTGCTCTTAGGCTGAGTGGCAAAACAAATTCTCCCTAAATTGTCTCGCTAATTTGGTTCCAATGCATCATTCTATAAACATAGACAAGGATCAGGGGTAGAAGTGGGAACATCAAGGTGGCGGCGCGGGCTCATTGGGCCGAAGGGCCTGTTTCCCGTGCTGTTTTGTTCTTTGTTCTTTGAAACTTTTATTATCCATCTCTAATTGCCCCTGAGAGAGTGAGAGTTAACTGCCTTCTTGAACTGCACAGCTCATGTGGCATTCAATCCACCCACAGTGCTATTCTAGAGGGAATTCCAAGATCTTGACTCAGTAACAGCAAAGGAACAGTTACACATTGTCTGGTTAGGATGGTGAGGGACTTGGAGGGGAAATTGCAAGTGCATGTGTCTGTTACACTTGTCCCTCTAAGTGGACAAATTCTCAGAGTTAGAAGGCATTGAAAGAGTCTGGACAAGTTACTGCAATGCATCTTGTCGAGATGCATGTGTTCCACTGGTGCTGGGGTTGTGGATAGATAGAAACAGGATGCTGTGCTATATTGCAAGTTGTTAGAGTGCATAACTGTGGCCATTATTAGTTCACTTGGTAACTATCTCATCTCTGAGCCTGAATGTTCTGGGTTCACATCCCGGAGGCACAGTGGTTAGCACTGTTGCCTCACAGCAGCAGAGACCTGGGCTCAATTTTGGCCTTGGGAAACTGTCTGTGTAGACTTTGCATGCTCTTCCCATGTCTGCGTGGGTTTCCTCCGAGGCTCTGGTTTTCTCCTGCAGTCCAAAGGTTAGGTTTATTTATTTATTAGTGTCACAAGTATGAACACTGCAATGAAATTACTGTGAAAATCCTAGCACAGACAATGCACCTAACCGGTGCATAGGTGAAATGGCCATGGTAAATTGCCCTTAATACCCCAAGATGTATAGCTTAGATGGATTAGCTTTGCCAAATGTGTGGGATTTTAGGAATGAGTGCCTGGGTAAGATATTCTTAGAGTTGGTGTAGATTTGATGGGCTGAATGGCCTCCTTCTGCATTGTAGGGATTCTATGATTCTATGAATCTATTATTCTAAGTCCATTTCAGAGACTTAAACATGAAACGCTAGACTGATGTTCCATTAAGAAGGTGCAGAACCGTGGATGGAGTGGGTGGACTTGATGAGATGTTAAACTGTGGCCCCATCATTCCCTCTGAGGAGCTTGTAAAAGATCCCATGGCACTATAGCGAAGAAGAGTGGAGGAGTTATCCCATATCCCGCTCAATATTTATCCATTAATCAACATCATTAAAACAAATGATTGGTCATTATCACATTGATATTTGTGGGAGCTTGCTGTGAACAAACTGGTTGCTGCATTTCCTGGATTATCACCATGGCCATGAGGCCTGTGATGCAAGGAGAACAGTGGCAGCAGGAAATGGTGCAGGTAAAATATGGGAGGAGAGTGTCCAAGGACTGAGTTATGAGCAAAGGTCAGGAAAAAGCAGAAAAGTTTGAAAGAAGACAAGTGAACTAAATAGAATCATTAGAATATCCCCAGGCACTGGTTTAAAATAAATAATGAATGTTAAAAGACAGAAATCTGTGAAGGGTGTCCAGAAAACTTTCATCAGGCACCCAGTAATTATTATTTGTAATATTTCCAATGGAGTAGCGGAAGTTAAAACATCAGAAATATTCAGGGATATGCAGATACAGTGATGGTGAACAATCCATAGGTCAGGTTAGATGGGCTGAATGGCCCCTTTCCTCTCTACCTGACCTGTCTGATAGGATAGATCAATCCTATTGATGAATAAATCAATATCTTCTCTTTCAATGCTGTGTAAGGATCCTCAGTTTGGTTAGTTTCAAGTTAACCCCCATTGGAGTGAATTTTAGCATTGAGTGTTGAATTGGGGGAGGGCATACTGGAGGTTCAAGGGGTGAGAGGGGCAGCATGGGGGTGCTTGGAGATGGTGAGGGGTAACAGGGGGGCTTCGAAGGTGCCGGGAGAGTGAGGGCCATTCACTTGGAAAAAGATGAGCATTCCTGAAATAATCCTCAGAGGCCGGATTTCACCAGATTCCCTTTAAAGTTTAAAATAAAGCTTATTAGTTATAAGTAAGGCATATATTAACACTACAATGAAGTTATTGTGAAAATTCTCTTTATTTCTAAATTTGGCTCCATCCTTCACAGTGTTTCAGGCACAAAGTCAGAACCCAGAGTGTCAATGGTCCTGACATTTCTCTTTATATACACAGATGAGACTGCCTAATTGGGCAAGCAATCATTACCTCAATCAGGGAGCTCATACTCCAAGAAGCCCATCTCATGAGGTAATTGCAATTGCCTGCACTATTTTGATAGTTGGTCCTCATTACTTCATGACAAGCGAGATATCCATGGATCTTTGAAGAGTGAGTGAGTTGTGACGGCTTGAGGCATCTTTCCTGCAGAGATTAAATAAATTCGTTGAAGTTTAGAAGGCTGAAGGGGGGAATCTTACAGAGACTTACAAGATAATGAAGGTGCTAGATGGGGTAGAGGTAGAGAGATTCTTTCCACTTAGAAAGGAAATCAGAACTAGAGAGCACAGCCTCAAAATAAAGAGGGAGGGCAGTTTAGAACAGAGTTGAGGAGGAACTTCTTCACTCAGAGGGTGGTGAATCTCTGGAATTCTCTGCCCATCGAAATGGTGGAGGCTACCTCGTTGAATATATTTAAGTCACGGGTAGATAGATTTCTGATAGACAAGGGAATTAAGGGTTATGGGGAGCAGGTGGGAAAGTGGAACTGATCCACTTCAGATCAGCCATGATCTTATTGAATGGCGGGACAGGCTCAAAGGGCTAGATGCTCCTATTTCTTATGTTCTATGTTCTTATGATTTATCTTCTCACTGATCTGGTGAAGATCCCTGTGGTATTCCCACCATTATCCCAGCTTCCTCAGCGCAGGCTGGATGTTGGGAGATCCTTGCTATTTGATCAGCTGATGGAAGCAGCCCGTGCTACATCTGACCTGTCAGTGAGTCGTGCAAGCACTGGACACAAAGGGATAAGTTAGATGAGTTGAATGGCCTCGCTCCTCCTGGACTTTGACCCAGCGACAGTGAAGGAATGACAATATCGTTGTAATTCAGAATGGTGTTTTTGACCTGGAGGGGAACTTGCAGGTAGTGGTGTTTCCATGCACGTGTTCCCCTAAGTGGCAGAGGTTGTGGATCTGGAAGGTGTTGTTGATGGGAAGGAACGTGGTGAATTGCTCGTGTGTGTTTTGTAAATGGCATGTGATAACTACTGTATGTTGATGGAGGTAATGAATGTTTAAAGTTTATCGATTAATTATAATTTAGTTGGGTTTTCAGAAAGCACTGGATGAGGTTCAAAAGTGAAGCTTTTAAAGAAAATTAATAGTCATTGAAACAATAGAAAATGAGTAAATGTGTTGAAAATTGTCATGGTAACAGGGAACTGAACATAATAACAAATGAGGAAACTTCTGAACTTACTCCTGGAATTCTATTGGATATTTTGCTGTTTGCAACATTCAAAACAGATTTGGGGGAAGGTACTTAGTAACATACTAGATAATGTTACATGTACTACTGATACTGAGCTTTGTGACCATATTGCTAGCTTCTTGAGAGGATGAGACCACTGGAATGTGTGAAGATACTGTGTCTTTAATAAATGTATTTTAATCATGTGCAGGATGTTTCTAACAGTCCCTTCCATTCTATTATTCCGTCAGCAACCAGCATCCTGTATTGATGCTGCAGCAGAATAATTGCTTAACCTGAACTAATGCTGCTCTGATGTTCTTGATTTTCCCCTCGGGTTTTGCAAAGTGGAAATGATTGACAAGTGTGGTTCGTGATGGGATGAAACTGGGCTTACACAGAATATTCAAATTTAGCTGCTGTTTTTGAGTTGAGCAAGAGAAGTGCCTCCCTTTTCTGATGTTGGAGCCTGGAATTTGCCAAGAGATAAGTCTCTTTCTTTGAGATTCTTCTATATGAGCATAAATCTTTCTCTGAGAGATTGGGAGTTGCAGAGTGAGCTATCCCTTTCTGTCTCTGAAATGTAGACACTGAGAGCTGTCAGAGACTAGGATTACTTCTCTGAGGTTTTGCTGTTTTATGGATATACCCTTCTCCAGAAACTCTGTCTGGAAGTGCTCAAAAACTGGAAATCTAGCATCTTTGATTTCTGTGCTAACTGGATATACAGAAGGAATTTATATCTTTGTGGTATACTGCTGAATCGGAACAATAGAGACAGCTACATGTTAAGAATTATATTTTGTAATGTTTAAGTTTTCATTGGTAAAAGTTAAGCTAATTCTTTTTGTTATATTCTAACTGCCTTCTTAAATAACATTTGTTTTGATACAAGCTTCCTAGAGGGTCACTGGAATCATACTTGGAGTGAAATGTCTTATGATCACCCTAATGCCAACATCACAGGTGGCACAGTGGTTAGCACCGGGTTCAATTGCAACCTCAGGTCACTGTCTGTGTGGAGTTTGCATATTCTCCCTGTGTCTCTGTGGGTTCCCTCTGGGTGCTCTGGTTTTTTTTCCCGCTGTGCAAAAATGTCCAGGTTAGGTGGATTGGCTATGCTAAATTGACTCTTGGTGTCATGGAGATTAAGAAGATAAATGGAATTGTGGGAATGGGGCCTGAGTTGGATTGTTATCGTGCAGACTTGATGGTCTGAATGGCCTCCTTCTGCACGATACAAAAAGCAAAGAACAAAGAAAATTACAGCACAAGGATAGGCCTTTCAGCCCTCCAAGCCTGCACCAACTATATTGCCTTATTTAATGAAACCCCCCCACCCTTCCAGTGACTATATCTCTCTATTCCTATCCTATTCATGTATTTGTCAAGGTGCTCCTTAAAAGGCACTATCGTATCCACTTCCACTACCTCCTCTGGTGCCTACTCCAGGCACCCACCACTCTCTGTGTAAAAAATCTGCCTCTTACATCTTCTTTAAACCTTGCCCCTCGCACCTTAAACCTGTGCCCCCTAGTAATTGATTCTTCCACCCTGGGAAAAAGCTTTTGACTATCCATTCTGTCCATGCCCCTCATAATCTTGTAGACTTCTATCAGGTCACCCCTCAACCACTGAAACTCATTCCAGTGAGAACAAGTTTCTCCAAACTCTCTTCATAATTGTAGGATTCTATGATTCTCTGAGAAGCAGAAGTCAGGATCTTGGCTAACTGTGCAACATACCTTGGAGTTACTGGTTTGGTCCCTAAAAAATGAATAAGATGATAGAATTCCAAATGGAATTTTGTATAGATGATGATTAGGTATCACATGTTAGGTAAGCAAAATTGGGTTCAACGTAGATTGAACCTCTATAGGATGAGGCAGAAAAAGGGTTTGGTTGTAATTTATTGGAATTATCCATATATATTAATTATTTTTTACTTATTGATGGGATATGGGCTTCACTGACTAGTTCAACATTTATTGTCCAGCCTTAATTGTCATTGAGGAGATGGTGGTGAGTTGCCTTCTTGAACCGCTACAGTCCCTGTACAGTAGGTACATCCACAGTGCAGTGAGGGAATGTTCCAGGATTCTGACCCAATATATGTGTGAGCTATCAGCAACCCTAGTTAAGTACCTAGACCTTCCTCAATAATATTCAATCATACACTAGCATTCTATCCTTGTCTGGGCACTGGCTTGAAAGAGATTTGTTCTGGGTCATTGTTCTTCCTGGCACTTAAACTTCAGATGGGAAGTTTGCAGGTTGGAGTGGAAATATTTCAAATGTTGGAATTGAAATTTTGAAAACCCACTTTTAAAAAAGGAGTAATGATTTAGTGACAAGCAACCAAAGGTGTGCGGGTTAGGTTGATTGGTCATGCTAAGAAATTGCTCCTTAGTGTTCAGAATGTGTAGGTTAGAGGGATTAGTGGGTATAATATGTAGGGATATGAGGTAGGGCCTGGGTAGGATTGTGTTTGGTGCAGATTCGATGGGCCGAAGAGTCTCTTTCTGCACTGTAGGATTCTATGATTCTATGACATACAGGAATCGCATTAAAAATATTCCCATTTCGTCAAATAGCAAGACGTTACTTTCTTGGAAGTTTTACCTTCAGTTAGTCATTTTAGTTGCAAGTTGGAAAGATGACAATGGAAATTTCCTGTGTGTATTTTGAAGAAATATCACAGATTGGAACAAAGGAATGTAACAACAAGCGTTTAGACCCTTGACTTTAATCTGCAATAGGCTTTTCTCATTTGATATCTTCTTACCTTCTTATTGTCCATGTTGACTGAGCATTTTGAATCAGTCAGTTCTGAAAATCCCTTGTGATTATTTAAACTGTGTGTGATTCTTTCATTCTAACATAGTATCCCAACGATGCACAAGGAGGCCATTCAGCCCATTGAGTCAGCACCAACTTTCTGACAGAGCATCTTAGTCAGGCCCTAAACCCTGCCCTAGCTCCATATTTATCCAGTAATCCCCACACTCACCCCGTGTCCCTGTGGGATTTTCCACGTGCTCTGGTTTCTTCCACAGCTTAAAAGTTGGGTGCATTGCCCATGCTACATTCTCCCTCAGTGTACCCGAACAGGTGCCAGAGCATGGTAACTAGGGGATTTTCACAGTAACTTCAGTATAGTGTTAATGTAAGCCTACTTATCACACTAATAAATAAACTAGGCTACACATTTTTGGACACCAAGGGGCCAATTTAACATTGGCAATCCTCTTAACCTGCACATCTTTGGAATATGGGAAGAAACTCCACGTAGCCACCGAGGCCGGAATCAAACCTAGGTCTCGGGTGCTATCAGGTTAAATTGGAAAGTTTCAGTGAATAAGGCAACAAAAATAATTTTACTTGATAAGTCTAAAGGAGGAGGAAGAGGCAAGCACTCTAAGTGTAATAGCTTATAAAACACATGCTCGATATTGGAAGTGATGCACATTTTGCGGCCTGGTTATAATAAATAGAATCCCTACAGTGCAGAAGGAGGCTATTCGGCCCATCGAGTCTGCACTGACCACAATCCTACCCAAGCCCTATCCCCATAAGCTCATGCATTTACCCTAACTAGATCCCCTGCCAATCCACCTCAGCCTCATGTGGAAAGCTGCGATATGGGCAGTGGGGGTACTTCAAACAATGTTGATGTGGCGCTCTGCAGGTTTCAAGATCGCTTTAGCAACAGTGGCATTTTTTTTTTAGCCAGTAGTGAACAAAAAACACTCATTAAAAGCCAACCAGCAGGAAGCAGATCCAATTAACTTAAGTAATTCTGCACATTCCTATCTTTTAAACAGTGAATGACCTCATGACTATAAGTCACAGTTGGAAAAGGTATTAATACTGTGGACGGACTCAAACAGTGGCGGGTGTGATATTCACCTTGTACCAGTTCACTCTCCAATCCTCCTGTCAGCGACCAGAGAGTCATTTTGATTAAATATTGCCAGTGAATGAAGCAAATGTGGAGAATCAAGTTCCCAAACCTGCTCTGGTCGAATTGTTCACTGTGTGTGCCTCCGTGTTGTGTTATTTTGTGTTTTCTCCCATGAGATTGGTGTACTTCTCACAGGTTGTTTATGATTACGAGCTGTGCAGTGAATATGTGTAGCTGCATCATTGGAGGGAGGAAGGCATGTAGCCCAGAGCGGCAATGCCAAGGGGAAGGGATGGTGGCAACGGGGCAATCAGAATCTCATATTGCCATGCCAGTCTTTGGAATCAGTGCAGGAGTTTTCAACCTCCTCCTCAGAAATAGCCAGTGTGCGCTGAGGGTCCCCAATATGTGACCAATGGATGGTGCTTATTTTGAGCCCTTCCTACAATCCATGAGAACTGGTGTTACACACTGGGATTTCAGCACAGAGATACTGAGTGTTCAGACACCAACTCCAGCAGGAAACCTACTCCAGTCAGTAAGGGACGGTTGTACAGAGTTGACCACAATGTTCTTTCAAAGCCATGATGTGGAGTTATCGACGTTGGATTGGGATAGACACCAGTTTAAAGTCCAACAGGTTTATTCAGTAGCATGAACTTTCGGAGCACTGCTCAGGTGAGTGCCTAATGAAGGGGCATTGCTCCAAAAGCACGTGCTACCAAATAAATCAGTTTGACCTGGTGTTGCGACACTACTTACTATTCTTTCAAAGCTGCAGTGTGTGTGAAAACTAGGATAGAAATATCAAATGGGTACAAAAGTGAGGCAGCATGGTGGCACAGCGGTTAGCACTGCGCCCAGCATCTGGGTTCAATTCCCAGCTTGGGTCACTGCTGTGGGGAGTCTACACGTTCTCCCTGCATCTGCGTGAGTTTCCTCCGGGTGCTCCTGTTTCCTTCCACAGTCTAAAGATGTGCAGGTTAGGTGAATTGGCTAAGCTAAATTATCCCTCTGTGTACCCAGGCAGTTATAGAAGTGTGGCGACTAGAAGATTTTCATATTAAGTTCATTGCAGTGTGAATGCAAGCCTAGTTGTGATTTATAAATAAATTTTATTGTTGTGCCACAATCTGCTATTCCAGGATAGCCTTCAAGGCACACAAGAGTGCAGAATCACTGAGCAGAAACTGATAGCCAAGATTCGCATACATGAGGATGGCCTCAACTGGGATCTTGGGTTCATGTCACACTATCTGTAACCCCCACAACTTGCCTGGGCTTGCAAAATCTCATTTACTGTCCTGATTTGAGGTAATTCACACCTTTTTAACCTGTGCTTAACCCTCTCTTCACTCACATTATCTGCACCTGTAAAGACTTGATTACCTGTTAAGACTCGCATTCGAACCGTTAACTTGTAATTGAGTTTGTGTTTATATATGGCCTGCTTGTGAACCAAATCCTCACTCACCTGATGAAAGGGCAGCGTTCCGAAAGCTCGTGTTACCAAATAAACCTGTTGGACTTTAACCAGGTGTTGTGAGACTCCTTCCTGTACTGTATGTATATTTGTTGTTGGTGAATTTGGCAATAATTCTTTCACTTTATCCATTACCTCCTATGGGGGCCATTGCTGAGTCTACCTGGCTGAGTGATGATTGGTGCATTGGCAGATTAAACAAATGCAAATTGAGTTTAAATTTCAGAATTTCCACTTTCTCAGCATTTGTTACAAAGTTACGAGCCAATTTCCAAAGGGATTACAGTTTCACAGGGCCCCCTGGCATCTCCCAGTATTGTCAAAATCTTGAATTTATCATTGGAAGTTTACAAACTACCGTGTTGTGCAGTTACCAAGGGCTCCGTAGGGAACCACTGAATGGAAATGCAACACCCAGGGACAATGATATGGAAACTTCTGTTATGTTCAGTCTTTTATAAACCTCAGAGTCAATCAGGATCCCCTAGAAAATATGTTATTTATTCAAAGGATGTTGTTTGAAAGAATTTTTTAAAACATCTTTTCACAGTCCAGTGGGCAGAAAATATTGGAGTAATCAGTACACCCACCTGTGTCCTGAAGCAGCGTTCACACACGTTTATTTAAACAGATAAAAAGCCCTGAAAATCTGGACTGTTTCAGTCTAACCCAGCAGAGCAGCCAGACAGTAAGCTAGGAACTGGACATGTGAAACCCCAGCCTCTTGCTACAGGAGACAGGACAGGAATGTGCCTCCATTAATCTTTATTATCAGAAGCATGGGATTAGGACAGAGACTCGGGACTCTGTCCCATGTCTCAGGATTCTGTCTAGTTTGAGTCTAGTGGACGTATGCTGGGACAGGTTGCTTACAGATTGGCAAGGGACAGAAGTGGGAGTTAGCTGGGTGTCAAATTAAAAACTGAGTGCTGGTTACACAATGGTGCGTGGTTAGCACTGCTGCCTCACAGTGCCAAGGACTTGGGTTCGATTCCCTGCTTGGATCACTGTCTGTGTGGAGTCTGCACATTCTCCCTGTGTCTGCATGGGTTTCCTCCAGGTGTTCCAGTTTCCTCCCACAGTCCAAAGTTTAGGTGGATTGGACATGCTAAACTGTCCCTTAGTGTCTCAAAATGTATAGGTTAGGGGAATTCTCGGAAAGTCGGTGCAGACTTGATGTGCCAAATGATCTTCTGTACAGTAGGGATTCAATGATTCCATGAATCTGGGAAAACAAAGGATGATTAAGAATTCCCTTCAATAATGGATAACAATTTGGAAGTAATAATGGACAGATTTCTCCCTATGAGCCAGGCCATTCCTGCCAGATCTTCTGATCTACATGCAGGAAATCCTGTGGTGAAGGGTAGCCACTGGCTGATGTTCCTGGGGAGTTCATCTCAGCATCTGGATTCGAACCAGACCCCACCCCGACACAGGGTGGGAGATTCCAGCTGTGCTCACCCTAAAATTGGAAAAATCCCACCCAAGGTCAACGCATGGTGTATCCCTCCCCCACTCTCCTCCCAACCCTGTCTGCTACGATTCCCATGGCAGGCGGAATGGGAAAATTGCCCCCGTTGGTTTATTTTTAACTCTCTTAACTAATTTATTCTTTTCTACTTCTACCTTTTGTCTCGGATGATATGGGTCTTAATAAATCTTAGTTTATTCCCAGAAATATTTAGAACTTTAGTTCTAATCTAAAATACAATTTATGTCAGATTGCACTTTTTTTCAGGTTTAATCATTAGAGGTTTAGTTTGGAGCCAACCATCTTAATTGGTGATTATTTATTTCTTGTAGTTGATGGAAACACCCTGTAATCAGCAGAAACTATCTAAACAGATGTCACCTGTCTACATTGTCTGCAGCTGTTGAAGTTTCCCTGTTCAAATCAGGACAATAGACAAAGAACTGGAAGAGGTGGAGGTATGAGGGAGAGAAGGATATGCTGAAAGGATGGGATGAATTAGAAGGAGGGAAGGGTTGGTTTGGAGGATAAACATGCACAGACCAACTGGCCAAAGGGCTTGTTCCTGTGCTGTGAAGCCTACGTATTCTCGGAAGCCAATCTCTGGCAGTTTCACACTGAGTAAGTCAACAGAACAGCAAGGTGAAACCCCGCATGAGCCCCTGAGTCATTCTCTCCTGGGATATGGGTCAGGCCAACATTTATTGCTCTTCCCTAATCGGTCTTGAGAAGGTGGTGGTGATCTACCTTCGTGAGGCACCGCAGTCCCTACGGTGTAGATTAAACCAGGACAACAAAGGAATGGCAAAGTATTTCCATGTCTGATAGCATGTGGCGTGGAGGGGAACATGCAGTGGCTGGTGTTCCCATGCGTCTGCTGCTCTTGTCCTTCTAGGTAGTAAAGGTTGGTAGTTTCCAAGGTGCTGTTGAAGGAGACATGGTGAGTTGCTGCCATGTGTCTTGCAGATGGTACACACAGCTGCCACTGTGCGCGAAGGGAGAGGGAGTGAGTGTGGAAGGTGGTAAATGAGGTGTCAATCAAGATGGGAATCAAAGGTGTTAGAAATAGGGACAAGGTTCAACAACCTGTCTGTGAGAGATACGTGGCTCTGGGTGCCAATATCAGATAGTTTCACCCAGTGACAGTCACTGTATAGCCCATTAGGAAAGGCTCTGCTTCATACCAGGCCTGTGTCTTCCTGATGTGGGTCAATTGGAAAGTGATCCAATCCCCAGTAATATCATCCCTCGGGTAGATTGTTATTTGATATGTGCATCAAATACACTAAACTAACAACTAGAAACTTGTTTCAAAATGTGACACGGGTATCTTATAAAACATAGCTAATGAGAGGCTGAGATAAAACTAGTTGTTTTTCAGTAATAATGTTGGAATCTTGGCTCATTCAGAATAATTATAAGATTAAGATCCATTTTTTTCCTTTATGTTCAAACAGTTATACTCAAACAAATATCTCTGTTTTCTCTCATCGCTGTTGCAAGTACAGCCTTGTTTTGTTAGTATTTTTTTGCAAAATATCAGATGATGAAAAGACAGATTTGGACCTCATACATTTTGCAGAAAAAGACCTTAATAGAACTGAAGGGCAACTTGTCTGGATTCAAATTTCCTCTCTAGTGCAGGGCAGCTTTATCCAATATTCCCCACAAAAGGAACACTTTGAATAAAGAGAATTCTTTCCAGAAATAAACCTGCTGAACTCAGACGTAGAGTCATAGAGAGACACCAGAAAGGAGTGAGGCGGGGGAGGGGGGAAGCAAAATAGGGCAACTTTCTCAACCCCGGCTGGAAGGTTAACGGGTACACAGGATGAAGTTTAATGTTAGACTTTTGATAGTAGATAGCAGTCAAATGTTAGCTGATGCACAGAGCGAGAGGGTCATTCACAGGAATGTGTGGCAGGCATCCATTGCCAACTCTGAGTCCTTGTTGACAGACTGGGGCAGTTTTGATCAGTTGTGTGATGTATCAGGAAAGGGAAGCAGCTCCCTTGAGCCAACGAGAGAGAGGCCCGAATGTTAAGACTGTTGTTTGATCAGATTTGCTTGGATTGGTCTTTGGGGGTGAGGAACTGAGAATAAACCAACCTGTCCTGCTGTAGCTGCCCTGTCTGCAATCCAATCAGGCAATAGCATTAAGAGTGGCCATTGTGCTTCATGATTGGCATTAAGTTGCTCACAGCCTGATATACAGATAACACTTAAATAATCAACTAAATGAAAAGAATCTGTGGCACACTCATTTTCAGGAATTACAGTTTGAACAAACAGCCAGAATAAGAGCAGAAAAGTTTGAGTTAACAATCTCGTTGCTTTGAATTAAGAAACTTTAACTGAGACATGTGCCATTGGCAAGAGTTACGATTTACTGCTGCTTGATTCAGATTTAATCTCAAGTTTGCATGACCTCCGCAATTTAGAAATTTAGCTGTCAAGTGGTTTCCATGAAGAATACAAACTCCATTCCCAACTCTGCTTGAAAGGACATTTCTATCAGGTAGTGTGCCCGGGAAAACATTTTGTTGAATTTGAAATGTGTGGACAGTTGTGAATAGTGATATTTTACATCATAGGTACAGTGTCAACAAAACCTGCCTCATCTCATAAAGTTGCAATTCTTAATTAAAGAACAAGGAAAAAATAAAGTTGCTAATGTTTGCATGAAAGATGATTCTGTTTGAGAAAGCCACTCCCTTGATTTTGAAAGAAACAATCCAATTTTCATGGGTTATCCATTTCTTTCCTTGAAACTGAATAGCGATGTTTTTGCTGAGCGTCTGGATTTCAGTTTTTTCACCTGGTTTTCAAACATCTTTGTACCCTCATCCTATTCCACATTACTAATCCCCCCCTTTATATGGAGGAGTGCATTAGAGCTGGCAGTTTTACATGCCTTCAGCTTGTAGCCTGTTAGGTCTTGCAAACCTTGCCATAACCGACGGGAGTCCGTGCGGCTAGCCTGGGACTCTAACTTGATCCAGTACTGTCTTTTGGCATCTTTGATAGATCTCCTTAAATCGCATCTCATATATATATTAAGGAAATTTGGCATATCGGCTATAACTCTCACCAACTTTTCCAAATGCACCCTAGAAAGGTTGTATCTCAGCTTGGTATGGCTCCTGCTCTGCCCAAGACGGCAAGGAACTACGAAAGATCATGAATGTAACCCAATCTATCACGCAAACTAGCCTCCCATCCGTTGAGTGTTTGTGTTTCCCACTGCCTCGGCAAAGCAGCCAGCATAATTAAGGTCCTCACACAACCCCAGACATTCTCTCTTCCACTTTCTTCCATCAGAAACAAGATACAGAAGTCTGAGGTCACGTACTAACCGACTCAAGAACAACTTCTTCCCTGCTGCCGTCAGACTTCTGAATGGACCTACCTTGCATTAAGTTATGATTATAACACTACAGTCTCCACTCTCTCATTTCCTTCTCAATGAATGGTACGCTGTGTCTGTATAGCACGTAAGAAACAATACTTTTCACTGTATGTTAATATATGTGACAGTAATAAATCAAATCAAATCAAATGCCTTCTATTTCCAACAAGACAGGGATTTCCCCCATTCCTCACTCTCTCTATCACACCATTCACGGTTATTCATTCAGTCTGCAAACTTCTACATTCTGGAATTCTCTACCCAATTCTTTCCAACTCACCACCTGATTCAAATTCCTCCTCAAAAGCCTCAATGGATAGAGTGGATAGGGAGCAGCTGTTCCCCTTAATTGAAGGGCCCGTTATGAGGAGACACAAATTAAAAGTGAGGAATGGGAGATGTTGGGAGTGTTTGAGGGAAAATCTTTTTACCCAGAGAGTGTGACAGTCTGGAATGCACTGCTTGGGAGGGTGGTGGAGGCAGGATGCCTCACATACTTTAAAAAGTACCTGGATGAAAACTGGCATGCCATAACATTCAAAGCTAGGGGTCTAGTGTGGGCAAATGGGATTAGATGAGTAGGTCAGGGCCTTTCATGCATCAGTGCAGGCTCGATGGGCCAAAGAGCCTCTTAAGCGCTTTAGTATTCTGTGATTCCATTTGAGTATCTCCATTTGCTCCCATTTGGTGTTCACTACATCCTTTTTCTTCTTACTGTAAATACTTCAGAGCTGACAAACAGCATCTGAGGAACACTCTATATACGGACACAGTGCTGTCCTCAAAACAGGCTCAATACTGAGGAGCTAATCATCAATGCGGTTGCCAGGAATGCCAAAATAGTTATGCTAACTTTCATTGGCATATCTAGTGTGGCAAAGATAGAGGATTGTGGCTCCAGATCTAATCCAATGCCTGCAGATATCTTGTGAAAGTTGCCTCTGACAGAGATTCCCCCAAACTCCAGTTTTAAATGTGTTACAGTTCCACATGTTCAGTGGAGACTTCAACTGGTGTGGCTATAAAGTCTCCTAAGCTGGTCAGCATTTACTGCCCCTCCCTAGTTGCCCTTGAGAAGGTGGTGGTGAGTCTGTACGCTATGGATTGACCCACAATGTCGTGGGAGAGAATTCCAGGATTTTGACCTAGCGACTGCAAAGGATTTCCAAGTCAGGATAGTGACTTGCAAGTGGTGGTCTTCCCATGTATCTGCTGCCTTTATCCTTCTAGATGGAAATGGTTTGGAAAGTGTTGTCTAAGGTGCTGTCTAAGCTGTCCTGAGCCCTCCATTAACACAGACACAGATGTTGCACAATTCGACAGAGGGTCGAAAGCTTCCGAATGTATTTGAGTTTCTTCCCAGTTAATTTTGTGGAGAATTTTGATTCCCTTTTGGGCCTTCATTGTGGGTCATAATGGGTGTGAAATCTACATAATTGAGGTGACGTGAATGGCTGAATGATATTGAGTGAGACATCCTTAATTGGCATTTAACATCCACTTAACAGTATAAACCTAACCTGCATTTGGAATTGGCAGCGTGCTTGTAAAGAGTGGGAACGGCAGGGAGTAATCTGCAATATGCCAGTAAAGGCTTCATTCACCTGAAGGTAAGAAAATGACACAGCTACAGTTCCCAATCTGTGCACACAGTAATTTTGGGCTGTAAGTGTAAATAGACCTTTAGCAAGCTAAGTCTTCTCAACTCTTTTTAGGTCAT
The DNA here is from genome assembly GCA_024679065.1 of Sphyrna mokarran. Lineage (NCBI taxonomy): Eukaryota > Metazoa > Chordata > Chondrichthyes > Carcharhiniformes > Carcharhinidae > Sphyrna > Sphyrna mokarran. Next base: position 4,514,815 of record JAGIQG010000028.1, read on the forward strand.
AATTGCAATGGGAAACATTACTGTCGACTGGTCCCAGCAGATGGCATAATTGTGATTCAGTGCAAAGATTAATTAAAAAGTGCAGCTTCTAAATAATCTCTCAATACCTATTGTCTTTCTGTGAACAAAAATGCAAATAGTATAACGGTGTAAAAAGTGATCCAGCAGCTACATTATTTTTACCAA